>OZ037775.1:62333216-62410716 GCA_964035525.1 Porites cylindrica
AATGCTGCACATACCTGGAGGAGCATATCTCCTGGTTCTATTCTACCATCCAAATCAACTGCACCTCTGTTCACATTAGAGAGGGGAAGATGAGACAAGAATCAGTGAATTATTATCTTCTCTGATTGCAATAAACTATGTGGATTGATCAAACCTAGAAATAATCCTCAAACATGACAACTACTTTTTCACTTAACTGTGTTAATTGAACAAGATGGTTTTTCGGTAAAATTTGCAATCAAGATTTTTCTGTACTTTTTTTTCAGAAACTAAAAAACTGTAAAAAAAGGACACCATTTTGACATTGACAAAAATGTCACTTTCAGTCGAAAAGAAAAAAAACACAAGACCTATTTACAAATACTCAGTACAAAGAAAAACTGTAAACAATAACTTCATCACTACTTGAAAATGACATTTGGCATCAAGAGTTTTAAGAGTATTGCATTCTAAGGGAAAGTTCATTTAATATGACAAGGGGGGGGGGAGATGAAGATATTGAGGGGGGGCTCCGAAAATTTTTAGACACCCAAAGGGGGGACTCTGAAAAAATTGTTGCGCTAGGAGGGGGGGCTCCGAAAATTTGTATACTTCAAAACCAACACATGACATCATCATACAGATCGGATGGTTTTCAACTCAACAATTTAATGACCTGTACAACTCAGCTATATCACGTGGTTTACAGATATAACAAATGTAGTCTCAGTAATTATTACACTCTTGTTCATCCCAAAAATGCTTTAGAAAATTGTATCACAACTGTATCTCAAGTTTGTCATAGTATAAACCATTGAAGACAATAACGGTAAATATATTTAATACAGTCTAGCGATCTTTTTTCAGGGGAGCAAAGGAATTGAAGGAGGAGGGGGGGGGGGGACTCTGAAATTTTTTCGACTACCAAGGAGGGGGCTCCTAAAAAATTGAACCGCTAGCGAGGGGGGCTGCTAAAATTTCAAGCTTTGAGTTTCAATATCTTCATTCCCCCCCCCCTTGTCACATTAAATGAACTTTCCCTAAACCTTAGTAACAAAAACATTTCTGAACTTTTGATTTTATTCATAAATGAATACAGACAGAATGTGGATAGGGGTCAGCAATAATAGACACCATTTTTCCTGATCTAAACACTCCCTTCAGAGGTTATGGACTAGCATTCTTTAAAGGTATTAATCCTGAATAACCGGTTCAAAACTATGAATTCCATTTACACAGAAATAGTTAACACTTACCCCTTCATGATTGAACCAACATAAATTCCACCATCCCCTCTTTTGTTGCTTTGACCAACAATACTAATTCCTAGAAAATTGACTTTATCTGAAAACAAAAATAACAACATCAACTTTTATTTTAACATTTTGTGGAATGTGTAGATTTCTGTTATTTATAGAAGACTAGACTTCATATGATTAATTATATCAACATGTTGGTATGCACTAAACATATACTTCACATATGTTTGACCACAATGACTGCATGCATGGATGATAAATTATGTAATCCTTGAAGTTATGTAAATGACAAGTTCTCACGACTCTCAACTACTAAAGATGATTAGAATGCAGAAAGGATCACAGTTGCTCTTTGAAATACAGAAACATTCATGGTTTCTTTGCAAGAACCTCCTAGAAAATTCTGTAGGAATTTGAGCAGAAATCTTATTTTTAGAGCATCAACAGCAATGACTGGTTTTAAAAACGGGGGTGGGGGACTTACCCATATTTAGAGTGACTGTGATAATGTTCAGAGACATTGTTGATTCTGTAATTGTGCTGAAGGACGAACACTAAAAAAGGACATTAATAAATGTTAATTAACATCATTGAACACATCAAATTTGGATCTTGTTTACTGTGGGTAATGTCGACTGAGATATCGGTCGACATAGCGGTCGATATAGCGGTCGACAGTCGGTCGATAGTCGGTCGATAGTCGGTCGACAGTCGGTCGATAGTCGGTCGATAGTCGGTCGATGGTTGGTCGATAGTTGATCGATAGTCGGTCGATAGTCGGTCGATAGTCGGTCGATAGTGAGATAGACTATCGGCCAAGTATCGGTCGATATTTCGACGACGCACCTCGACTTACTATCGGTCATATGTCGGTGATATATCGGTCAACTGTCGGTGGTATATCGGTCAACTGTCGTTCGAATATCAGTCGTGTGTTAATTTATCAGGTGAGTCCAATGGCTTTTTTTTTTAGCAAAGACGTCATTAATTTACTGTTATCATGCGATGGGGGAACATGTGGCAGTGCGAGGCGCGATTACTCTATGAAGGTAACCGAAGAGCACTGGGAACTAAGGACATGATAACCATTTTTTTTCCAGTTTGTATCATCTCCGATCGTCTGAGTGTTAGCTGTTAAACAGAACCTGTTTCAGCCTAAGTTGAATCTGCTGCTCCTGTGGTCCCGCAGTCGAAGAATACTTAATAAGGACGAGTGAAATGACTGCTCCCGCAGTCCCGAAGTGGACGAATAATGAATAGGAAAAGGCAGTTGATGACGTGCTTTAAGAGCGAGGAATACACATCTTTTATTATCGGGCTTTGACCTGCTTCATCACGCCAAGTTCTCGTTTGTGCAGAGACCACAAATTAAACCTATATATTTCTGCATTGAAGACGGGAACAGTCCTTTGTTTAACAATCACTTATTGATAAAACGCGCTGATAATGCGCCGAGGAAGGTGACAAAAATATCCAGCAGACTGAACACATTCATTTATTGTGGGAATGATTTCAATTTACAGCAAGGAAAATACTCATACGTTCTCATTACATTATCCTGTCCTTTTGCTCTGTCCTTTCGCTTTATATTTATATTGTGTTCAAAATAAAGACGACCATGCGTATACAGAAATTAATATTGAATGGTAAGTCACTTTTGGTCATCCAATAAAAGGAAAACAGTATGCGTCGCGTTAACATTAATATTATCTTAACTTGTTAAGGAAAAACAAGTTAAAAAAAAAATGAACCGTAAATACATTTTTTCATCAATGTAGTTCTGAGTCGGTTGAAAAATTCTCGGCGTAGGAAAAATCAGCCAGATATAGGCCTTACACGGTGGGAATAAATCACGTAACAAGAAGCAGCATGAAGGCCTATCATTCTCACTTAGCGGACTTCTTCATGATTCAATTCTAGCCGGCTACGCGTAGCGAGACGCCCCCACCCCTAAAAAAAAACCAGGGGAGGAAACGTCTGCGAAAAGGTGGTGGGCATCGATACAGAGAGGCTAAATCCCGTCCACATGAATTAAAAGAAAAGGCTAGATAAATGACTAATAGCTATTATTCCGGAATTTTGGCTAAGTACATTGAAGTTTGAAATTAAAAAAGCAGAAGCACAATTTAAAAAAACAGTTAGGTCCAAGCTAGAAAATGCTTTCTAATTTCTTGTTTTCCAAGCCAAAAAATGTAGGAAATGCTAAGTGTTGACCGACCATCGACCGAGTGTCGACCAATTACTGACCAATACATGTACATAGGTCAAGTATCGACCAACTATCAACCAACTATCGGCAAAGTGTCGGCGAAATGTCGGCGAAGTGTCGGTGAACGAAAAGCTATATCGGCCGAGACACATCTGGAACGACTATCGACCGTGTCTCGACCGACTATCGACCGCTATGTCGACCGACTGTCAACCGAGTGTCGACCGAGTATCGACCGAGTATCGACCGAGTCTCGACCGAGTATCGACCGAGTATCGACCGAGTGTCGACCGACTATCGACCGAGTGTCGACCGACTATCGACCGAGTGTCGACCGAGTGTCGACCGCTATATCGACCGCTATATCGACCAATATCTCGGTCGACATTACCCACAGTAAACAAGATCCTCAAATTTTAGTCAGACACGACTTAAAATATTAGCCCCCTAACCAGTATAAAGCCTCAATGGTCACTAATATCATTCTAAATTCAGTGTAAAAGTAAATGACAAGACTGTTCAGCAGAAATTCAGTACAGAACAGTAATATTTTGTAAACAAGAAATTCACTCTCTGATGTAAAAACATACATACATTGCTATCTTTGTTCAAAATCTCTAACTTAATTTAAGTCAAACCTTTACGTAATTAAACACTTCTTTAAAGTAATCTTACAAGATCATTTTTTCCTGGTCAACGCACTAAGGGGCTGTCCACTTCTGAGTTCTAGATGGGAATTGAACCCATCACCTTCCAGACACTAGTCGGATGCTCAAACCACTGAGCTACTAAGAACTCTAACTCTTAATTTAAGGGATCTGTTTAGTTTGAGGAACAACTTAAACGGAACCTCCACTCTTACTACAGAATAAGTTTAAATCGAATAAAATTATGTTGATAAACAAATTTGTTCGAAATTTGTCCTTAAAAAAGTGTTTATATAAGGAAAAGTGAATTTTAAAATCGCTTATTTTCACTTTCAAATTTCGCGGGCGCCGCCATCTTGAATAATTGTGACGTGTTATGGTTGCTCTATTGTTCTGACACAAAGAGCTTTTGTTTAATAACAATAGGGCAACCATTACACGTCACAATTATTCAAGATGGCGACGCCCGCAAAATTTGAAAAGAAAAATAGGCGAATCTAAAAGTTATTTCTTTCGGAAACAAAGGCTTTTTTAAAAATATTTTAGATTGACTTGACTGTAACAGTTATTTCCTGTGATTTAAAGTTATCTTTTTGTTGAAGTGAGGTTCCCTTTAGTGTAGGTTGTACCGTATGAGAAAGTTGTTTGAACGTTTCTGTTCGATTTCTAGGTACAGGGATGGCACAACGGGAGAAGTATATAGAGCGCAAGTCGCTTTGCAGCTTCTAGTTAAACCAGGCTCTTACAGAGCTGGGCACAGTCACAGAGACATGGACGCTAATGAACTGCTTGATCAGAATCTTGGAACGGAAAACTTGGAATGGTATCTGGAAAATCAAGGATCTGTTGTGTTAACCACGCTTCTTATCAAGATCGAGCCAACATGAAGGCGTTGCCACCCGAGGTCCGCAAATGTGGATCCAATGTCATGATTTCAACGCTGTGTTGTGCTGTCCGTCTGTTGAAACCAAAATTTTCCGACATAAATGTGAAATTTTCCCTTTACAATTACCGATCAAAATGGGTGATTTCCCCACCCTTTTTTTATTGGGTTTGGTTTGAGACGAAAAACGGGCATGCATGCACATTGCTGTTTTCGGTTACCTGTAGCTATTTAAGTGTTTGATTGATAAAAAGGAGGTTTTCGATCCCCTTGTCCCTCTCCTCCCCCTCCCCCCCTCCCCCCCCCCCCCCCCACCTTTCGAAGAAAAAAGTCGGGTTTCCTTCTTTGAGGTAACCTGGATTAAAGTCCACGATACAAGAAACCTCATTTTGTCAAGTACTGTTGCAGAAAATAGTATCCTAGACAAGTAACCAAGTTGGTGACGAGTGTAGGGAGAAATTTTCTTAATTATTTAGAGCTGCTATGTTTTAACCTGCTCCTGAGAGAAAATACTTTTATCGTCAGAGATGTATTTTGAGTTAACTGAGATGTGTATTAATTGAAATAATTTATTGCAAAGTGGAACAAAAAAGACGTAAAGCGCAAACGTCGCAAAAAAGAAGTTGAAAATTTCATGAAACAAACTCTACTGCCGCTTTCACCTCTTTCCCCTTCTTACTGAGAAACAGACTTAAAGAAGAAATACTCGTAGCGAAAATGGTATATTTCATTTTCGACAGATACGCAAAAATGGTCCGCATTAATCCAGTTGGTGGTTTAGATTTTTAATGTGAACGGATTTATCCAAGGAGTGACTCTTGATTTGAAACTGTGTGCACAGCATAATTGAAGTAGATTGTCGCATGCATTTTCCTGATTACAAATGCAAATTCCTTGTATCTTGATTCGCTTCGCTCTGTCATTGGCTGAAAGATCTCGCGCTTTTCTCTCACCCAATCAGATAAGGGACGGACCATTAGAAATGTTATGGGGGGGGAGGGGAATTTTCGAGCCGCAGGAATTTTTTTTCGTTATCAAATTCCATGTATGAATTTTTTTTGGGCCATAGCATGAATATTTTTTAGGATTAATTGGCTTGCATGAATTTTTTTTCATTTAATTTTCCCTTGCGCGAATATTTTTTTTGTACTTCGCCCGCCCCCCCCCCCCCCCCATAAGTTTTCTAATGGTCCGTCCCTAAGTAACAAAAACTTGAGTGCAGGCGTTTTGCCACCCTTTGCGCTGTTACATGTTGTGGCTTTGAGCTTTGATAGGTTTATCTGGTAGTTACCAGGGAAACGGAATTACCAGATACTAAAGGCAAGTGGAATGTAACCCAGCTTCGTCAGCCAGGCTTGCATCTTTGCCTCCAACACTGTCTTTTATATTGCTAATTAATATTTTGGGTCACGTGTACAACATACGGCAATTTTTTTACCAGGTGATCAATTTTTCCCTTTACTTGGAATTTACTGTTCATTATATTTACACACAAAAATTGAGTAGGTTCACGCCAGTTTCAACCATCAGAATTCTTTTGGACAGTTTTTATCAGCTCATATCCTATTGTGAGAAATTTTCAACTTGAATGCCCTAAAATTCCGAAAATAACCCCCTTGGCTTATATTTTTCAAAGGCCCTGTTTGAGGGGCTTATTTTTGGAGGGGCTTATGTACGGAGGGAAATTTGCGTTTCAAAATCGATTGGGCTAGCTTGTAGTGGGAAGGAAATTTACCATTTTTGCTTTGTTTTACTTTGTATTCGACATGTTCGAGAGCAAATTCTATGTACAAGCCCCCGGGGGGCTTATATTCGGAGGGGCGACTTAACGGAGGGTTTTTTGCGTTACGATTTTGAGGGGCTTATATTTGGAGGGGCTTATTTTCGGTATTTTACGGTATGACGTTTGATACCCGGCTAGCTGGGTGCCCTGGGTAGCCGTTTGATGTGAACGTGATTCTAGATGTCTCCATCTCTGCTTTCGTCTGGAAGGAAAACGTATCAAAGTCCCCTAAAAGTTGCAGTATTGGTAAACGGGGAAACAAGTTTATGAACTTTCTTTTAAATGCCTGATATATGAAAATAGAATTGAATTTACTGAACGAATAGTTATTTAAAACCGCGATAACTGAAGGGGAAAATTTCAAAAATGTTCGTAGTCGAAGACTACTACTGTGGACTAGCAAAATTTAGTCGAGTTATTTTTGTAAAATAAAAATCTGTAAATAAAATATCAAAACAAAGGAAAGTAACTTGTATTCTGTGATTTCCTCAGTGGCAGTAAGAGGAAACATGAGACCAACACTGACTCTCCCACCCTCCCCTTGTCGTCTTTGTAACGCGCATTGAGGCGTAAGGGTGGGCCCCATGCGCAACTACGGAGAGGAGACTGGGGACCAATAAGAGGCAGACACTGTCACCAACACCTGTAAAAAACAACACAGATTTCCCCGCTTACGAGGCTGCTTATAAGAGTTAGAATATGAGGAAACTTTAGTGTAGTTCAGTAAAACGGAAACCTTACTGTCTCTATCATTAGAAAATGAAGGACAAACTTACACTTCCCCTCGTCGCAAAAGAGGGTTGTTTGGCGCTGTAAATTTTCAACTTTAGGGACAGGAATGAGCTTTGCGATGAGCTTATTTTTCCGATTGCGCTTCCAAGCGAATTGCACTAAGTAAATGACGGAGGGTTTCCCGTGCGCCACTTGTTTTGGGTTGTTCTGGATCTTCGTGTCGATCAGTAACTGTGGGTCGTTTTGACTGGTTCCTTTAATAACTAAGGGTCACGATTATTTTCTTTAAAAAAAAAAGGGTCTTTTGCCCGCACGAACGAAGCACGCAACACCTTTTGAGCAATTATTGGGCACTCTCCTCACTTTTCAACGCAGGAAATCAATGACGCAAATGCAAAAACTAAACTGGGCCTACCGTAAGCAAACCAGTATAACCTCTTCGGCAGCTGTATCTTAATATACGACAGAAAACGTTTATCTGGCTCATTTCAATCATTAAGACGGAATCCACCAGGAAATTGAGTAATTTTAATTTTGAGTGGACAAAAACCTTGTACCAGAATAATTTAAAAGCATATTGCATTCTTTTTTTAAATTTTTCAGGGGCTAAAGATGTAGTTAGTCATCTGTTGTAACACCAAAGGAAATTCTCAAGGAAGCCCGAGAAAATGATTGTCAAATTTCGCAAGAATTGTGAAAACACAGGTAAAATTCTGAAAATTTCATGTGTAAGATGTAATTCTGTGAAATTTGACATTCATTTTCTCGGGCACTCGTAAGAAATTTTCTTTGGTGTAATTACAGATGACTAATTAACTCTTTAGCCCTTGAAAAATGTAAAAAAAGAATGTAATATTCTTTAAATTATTCTAGTACAGTGTTTTCGTCCATTACTCAATTTCCTGGTGGACTCCGTTATAAATTCTCATCGAAGTTTTTACCCTTCGAGTACTAACCGTGCACGGTGTACGCAAATGATCAGAATAACAAGCGCACTGTCATTCTCTTTTCGTTTGTTTAACTTTATTTGGTGGAAAAGATTTACTCCAGAAAAAATGAGAACAAAACCCTACCTCTCCCTCCTTTACAATGTAAAACTGTGCTCATTTGACTTGTTTTATTGAATTATAGAATCCTATGATTTTCCAATTGTCTCTCACTAACGCTAAGTTTCCATTGAAAGCCACTATCATGCAACGGATCAGAAGTTTGTGATGACTACCGGTATGTCTCAAATAAAGTTTAATCTAGACCCTTTCACACAAAAAGGCATTGAGAGACATGCCTAGTATCCTACCAATATTTTTGGACGGTATCTTACTACGCAACCAACGAAAACCTCTTTGGCATCGCACTTGCAGGGTGGAATGTTCAGCATTTAACCATTTATAACCCCCTTATACCAAATTAAAAATTCTCATTTGTTGTCCCCATACGTTTTTAATAGTAGTAGTGGGGAGATTTTGTTAAGCATCAAATAGAGTGATCATGTCCTCAGTTCTCGTGGCCACTCAGTCTTATAAAAGATAGATATTACAAGGAGAAATTTTATGTTGATCACTTTTAAAAGGGTTAAATGAACCGTGGGATTGGCTTTCACCTTCGATCACGCATGGGAAGTATAGGTGTGGGCTACTTTTGAAAACTCTCCAAATAATGCGAGACGACTAAAGCTCCGCAATACTTTATTATATTGAGAATTCAATAAGTCATTTCCTCGAGTAAAATCTGAGGTTCACGATAAGATAAAACAGGCTATGATCGCGTCAATTACTACGGGATCGTCCAAGATCCCCCAAATTTTTCTTGTACCTCAAAAGTTTGCTAGATAAAAATGACGTCTCTTTGCCATTAAAAATAACTCATGCTGCATTTTATGTACAAACCTAACATCTCAAAAGCACCAATGCCACACTATGTACAAATGGAAATAATAACTAATAATTATGTCAATTAATTTATTGCTCTGGAAGTCGTAGGAAATTTACCACAGGACCTCATTCGCTATTTTAGAATTGAGAAGGCAGCTAATTCTTGATAACTACTGTACTGGTCTTTTGTTCAGCTGTCGGCAGAAGAACAAAAACTTAAACAGGATCTTGCAGACAGATGTTGCTAAGTAGCATGGGAGGCTCATAGCTGGGACTCTGACCAGCTACTGTGGGCTGTTGTCACAGGGCATGATCGCTGCCACTTATTCCATGACTCAACTTGCCAGTATTATATCCAATTCACCTCACATGACATCTACAAAGAATTCACAAGGATTACCCATGGCCATTCTAAAACTGTTCCTACTCGCTGACAGATTATCAGGGACTTGATCAAGTGGTCTCGGTATCATAGCGAGTCCAGGGGTCCCGGGCATGGGTACCCCAACCGGGGGTGGTGCAGGGAGCATTGGAGCAGCTGACCCTTCCACGCTGCGTGCATCACGATCCTTTCCCTTGCTGCTACCACTCTTCCCACTGCTGCTTCCGCCACTACTTCTATTGTCACCATCTCCACGGTTACCGCCACCGCCGCTTCTTTTAGAGCTGCCACTAGCACTGTGAGGGCTTTGGCTACCACTGTGTGCACTGTAAAATGACGGCGCATACCCTGGGGTCTGTGCATCAACCATGAGTGGCGGGGCGGTGGGGTAAGGAGGCATTTGATGATAGCCATAACTTGGGGGTCCTGCCATCCAGGAGATTCCTTGCTGGTGTGGAGGAAGGGGTCCCAGAGTGTCATTGTCACCATCACCTTCATGCTCATGAATTGTAAGAGATGCCATATCTAAAACCACAAACACAGAGCAATTGTCAAGGATTGATTTCTAGAAACAATTTGAAAACGCATGCAAAGGATGCCTTTTATAAATTAAAGCAGTAAATCCAGAATGCAAAGAAAGTCAGTTTTACAGCTTACCCTTCGGGCAAGCCATATCAAGAATGTACTAGCCCAAGAGCAGTTTTAACTAGCCCCAAAACAATTCTTGACCAGTAGCATTAATTACAATTCCCTTTAAATTCCCTTTCCGGTCGCACAAGTTAAGAACAGAATTCACTAGCCAGATAGCAAAATCCACTAAACCCAGCCATGACTTTCTTTGCACATTGCCTTAAATCATAACAAATCTTCTCATAAAGGATATTCTTAATTCTAGCAGAAATAAATATTATTACAAGTTTTAGGTAAATAATAACAAATAATAATCTGATAATTTTATCTTGGGGTTGAATTAGCATTTCTTGCGAAAACTGTAAAAACAAAACTGATCTTTTGCCACCTTCTGATTTACAAATGACTGGCAACTGGAATAACAACACAGGGACTGTACACCAAGCATTGCCCAGTGGTCCATGGCCCCCCACTTTACTCTTGGGAAACCTTACGAAATCTTAGGTTTTCTTTCTTTGTTCACGAAAATCATACACTGGACACCCTTGAGTTCACAGGTTCAGGGCACTAGGTTCTTTTGATTTATCTTACTAGAGCACAGCCTTGAGAATTAGCATAAGAATATAATAATCCGCAAGCCACAAGCCAATTCAGAAATCAAATATTCAAAGACAGTTTCCAGCTTTGAAATTCAGCAATAAATAATATTTTAGTAATCATCACAAAAATAAGTAGTCAGCACATCTGCTAGTCCAATTTAGTTTCAGACTAGAAGCATCCGGAGTGGTATGGGGTATCAAAATAGCTCTAGGCTATAAACAAGACTGTTAATATATTTGAAAATTTAAATAATTAAATTAGTGGCAATATAGGAGATAGATAACCTGACTTGATAATACAACAAAGAAAATAACTCTGATGATTTTGGAAAATTAACTCTTTTACATTTTCCTCCCTAAGGCACGGACTAAAAAATAAAACGAAAGAAAATAAAAAACTTACTTCCACAAAGATCTCCAAAAACATAATAGCACTGTTCTGAGAAGGTAATCTTATTCACTGTGTGACGAATAAAGCCAGCCTGTAGGCAATAAAAAAAGAAATATTTTTAACGACAAAAAAAGGTAGAAAGGTCTAGAATAATTACCAAATCATTTACCACATAGTTATTGTCAAGATTATCTGATAATAATATTATGAGTCTAGTAATCTAATTCGTAGTTTACTTTCTTAATTATTCAGAAGAAAATTAAACTTTAGCCCATGGGTTGATTTAGAGCAAAGACAACACTTTTCAAGTGTATAGACCTCACAAGTTTGTGCTAAGGACATGTTATGTACAGGGGCGGATCTAGGGGGAGGGTGCAGGGGGTGCGCACCCCCCCCCCCCCCGAGACGATCTGCAGTTTTCTAATACAACTGGTATTCTGCAAAAAAAAACAAACTATGTGGTTTATTGGTGTTGAAGTAGAGCAAGAGACGAGTACACCCCCTCCTAAAAAAAATCCTGGATCCGTCCCAGATGTACTAGTGAGCAGAAGTGACAAAGCAAAGACCTACCTTTAAAAGATTGCAAGCGTACTTTCTAGCTTCACGTCTGTCTTGAAATCCTTCTACATGTGAATAAAGCCAGTCTACAACATCAGAACCTGCAGTGTAAATATAATAAAGAAATTAGACAAGGTGTTGTGAGAAACATGCACTTTACCCAGAATTTCTTAATGTTTTGAGCTCTTAAAATTCCTTGACTTTTTGCACGACCTTAGGTTTGACTATAATTTTCAAACATTTTCTAAACTATTCTTAATTTTGGTGATTTTTTTATCTAACTCAGTTCAAGAGAGACGAACTCTGATGTCCAAAAGAAGTGTCATTTGCACTCTGTCTCCAAATTCCATGTCCTTGCTTTGAAATAATTGCAGTAACTAATCTACTAAACATAACTTCAATAAGTTACTTATTTTCCACGACTTTTCAGGCCTGGAAAACAAAATTATTAAATTCCATGACTTTCCAGGTTTTCCATGACCTGTATGAATCCTGTTTTAGCCCATGTAGCCAGCAGGATCGTTAGTACGAGCAACGTTTTGGCAGAGGAGCTATGGAGCTGTGGCACTTGCTTCTTGCGACAAAGCTTAGAGATTGATGGCTTAACTGCCAACACTCTCACACACACAAACAATTCCGCCAGCTATACAGGCTAACCCTATTTACCCTATGCTCAACAGTAAAGTTTGATGAAAGTATCAAAGATTATACACACCTATAAAAGCATTAGGAATAGTAATTTTAAGCCACATCCTATCCCTGACATCAAGACCTGAATCTGGAGCTGCCATTGTTTTTACTATAGTGCTCATGTCTGTATTTACTGAGAGTCCTTCCCCTTCTGGAAGCTCCGTATATCCTAGAACAAAAGAGAAAATAAACACTAAATAAAGCCAACAGAACTTACAAACATTTACAGCTGTAGACTGTCACTTTGCAAGACATTTCTTGTTGATACTTGAACAAATTCTCCCCACTCCTTTTTAGGAAATGTATGGGGGCAACAAATGGGAATTTCAAGTTTGATATTTTATTTTATGGTTTAAAGGGTTGAGAACCACAAAGCAACTCACTGTCCGACTCTGGTAGGGAGCTTGTCATTGATGAGCTTGTAGACGTCATCGTTGTCAGTGATTGGCTGTTCGGCTGTTTTCCATATTGGACTGCTGGGTTACCAAGCTCTAAAATTCAGTAGAAAACAACACCATGAGAAAATTATAAGCAAGAGATTTTTTTCATGTCTTTTTACCCTTATTTTACTCATGCAGGGATAACCTCCTACAAAAAAATTTCAACTTCGGAGGTGACTTTAAAGTACTTACGAGCCATTGCTGTTGTGTGTTGGACCCACGCAGACGTATCGATAGGACGAATTGGTTCACCTAGACCAGAAAACAGAAAGGTAACCCAAATGTTAGCACACTGCACACAACTAAATCAGCCTCGGCCTTTTGCAATGGTTGATCACATGTTCAACTTTTGGTAAACATGAAAACAATTCTCTTTGGAAATTGATAGCAGGAACTGAAAGAGCATATTAAAATTGGGTAACCTGTAAATTTTCTGTTGTATACCTCAAAACAACGGTTACAGAAAACTAAAAGGATTGTATGGAAAAACAACTCTTGCCACCTAGTCACGTTTAAGTGGCTTCTCATACAAATCCTTATAAATTTTGACATTTTCAAATTGTTGTAAAATCTTTCCCTTATGTATTACAAAGCTCAAATTTCTGCTACGAGTTCACAAGAAAATTTAAACCACATAACACATAGGGAAATAGGCCTATTACAAGGTACAAAAAATTGATACATACTTGGAGGTAACGTAAAGTATCCTTTGGGGGTTGGATCCCAACATTTTGCTACAGTCAGCGTAATAGGTCTGAAAAACAATTTATAATAGGATAAATGAGAAACATGCGTAAAAGCAGCATTTTTTATATGTATTTACCAGATGATAAATATGTTTCTATAGTGTTGCATCTAACATAAACATTTAAGCCTTGAGATCAAGTAGAATTGTCATTCACAGCCTTCAAATATGAAAGAAGTCCTTCAAATTTCAAGTGTAAACAACTAAATGGTTTAATGAAGTGTTTCAAGGATACAGTATATTCACAGTTTCCTTTTATTAAAACCATATTGAACTGACTACAAATGAGACGAAATAAGACATGGTAAAGAGCAATAAATCATCTCTTAATTCACAAAAATGATACTGGATTTCCTGAATCTGGTTAAAAAGGGGGGCCAAAGAGGATTATGTGAATAAAAAAAATATCAACAAGATTATTTTTGTTATCGCCTTCAAAAAGGGCACACATTTAATATCTGGGACAATTCTATTAGGAGCCTTACCCAGGTTTGTGGACCATCTCTCTTAACACCCGCACAGCATCATCATTGCTCATATTTTCAAAATTAACATCATTGACCTGAAACGAAGGAAAGGGATCAGAAATCAAGGTCAAAAACTGGCTATTATTTTAATGACCTTTTTTTATGACTGTTAATTTGTGGCAATCAGGTAGCTAAAAACTTGCGTTATACAACATTCTTTTACAATGAGATGTTCTAGAAGGACAAAAGAACGATCAAGTACTTTAAGTACCATAAATCCTCTATTAAGCCCCCGCTCTCTAATAAGCCCTCCCTTTTCAGAGGAAGAAAGTTAATAAGCTCCTCCTCCCTTCCCCTTATTATTATTGACTAATAAAATGTTAGACTGCATTAATCAATCACCATCGTAAAACTTTGTGTGGACTGATCTAGGATGGTTCATTCGCAAGGTGGACGTATGGATTTGTTCTTGATCCTTGGCTGCATGACTTCAACTTCTCGTACTTGAGCTTTTCACGTTGCATTCTAGTTCTTTATGGAGAACTGATACCACCATCTTTGCTAAATTAAATAAGCCCCCCCACCCCCCAACACCACTCAAATGTGCTTGAAATAAATAAACCCCCTAGGCTAAAAGTGGATATATAGTAAATAAGGAAATGCTGCACATACCTGAAGGAGCATATCTCCTGGTTCTATTCTACCATCCAAATCAACTGCACCTCTGTTTACATTAGAGAGGGGAAGATGATACAAAGGATCAGTGAATTGTTATCTTCCCTGATTGCAATAAACTATGTGGATTGATCAAACCTAGAAATAGTCCTCAAGCATGACAACTACTTTTTCACTGAAATGTGTTAATTGAACAAGATGGTTTTTCCGTTAAAATTTGCAATTAAGATTTTTCTGTAATTTTTTTTTCAGAAACTAACAAACTGTAAAAAAATGACGACATTTTGACATTGACAAAAATGTCACTTTCAGTCAAAAAGAAAAAAAACACAAGACCTATTTACAAATACTCAATACAAAGAAAAACTGTCAATAATAACTTCATTACTACTTGAAAATGACATTTGGTATCAAGAGTTTTAAGAGCATTGCATTCTAAATCTTAATAAGAAAAACATTTCTGAAGTTTTGATTTTATTCATAAATGAATTCAGACAGAATGTGGATAAGGGTCAGCAATAATAAACACCATTTTTCCTGATCTAAACACTCCCTTCAGAGGTTATGGACTAGCATTTTTTAAAGGTATTAATTCCGAATAGCCGGTTCAAAACTAAGAATTTCATTTAAACAGAAATAGTTAACACTTACCCCTTCATGATTGAGCCAACATAAATTCCACCATCCCCTCTTTTGTTGCTTTGACCAACAATACTAATTCCTAGAAAATTGACTTTATCTGAAAACAAAAATAACATCAACTTTTATTTTAACATTCTGTGGAATGTATAGATTTCTGTTATTTATAGAAGACTAGACTTCATATGATAAATATTATATCAACATGTAGGTATGCACTAAACATATACTTGACATATGTTTGACCACAATGACGCATGCATGGATGTTAAATGTAATCCTTGAAGTTATGTAAATGACAAGTTCTCACAACTCTCAACTGCTAAAGATGATTAGAATGCAGAAAGGATCACAGTTACGCTTTGAAATACAGACAGATTCATGGTTTCTTTGCAAGAACCTTCTAGAAAATTCTGTAGGAATTTGAGCAGAAATCTTATTTTTAAGAGCATCATCAGCACCAACTGGTTTTAAAACCAGGGGCAGGGTACTCACCCATATTTAGAGTGACTGTGATAATGTTGAGAGACATTGTTGATTCTGTAATTGTGCTGAAGGACGAACACTAAAAAAGGAAATTAATAAACGTTAATTAACATCACTGAACACCTAAAATTCAAGTCAGACACCACTTAAAATATCTTAAAATATGCCCCCTCTAACCAGTATTGAACCTCAATGGTCACTAATATCATTCTAAATTCAGTTAAAAAGTAAATGACAAGACTGCTATGCAGTAATTCAGTACAGAACAGTGTTATTTTGTAAACAAGAAATTCACTCTTTTCACTCTTTTGCATAAAAACACTTCTTTAAAGTAACTTTACGAGATCATTTTTCCTGGTCAAGGCACTGAGAGGCTGTCCACACTTGGTGCGTGGAAACCAGTGCCTCAGTAACATCACAAAATAGAGTTGTGTTCACACCTTGATTACCCAGTGTGTGACTTTGTACTTAGTTGCTCCACTTTGCCCTGAAACTAACAATAACGGGGTGCACACAGTGCCCTGCTGCCCACTTCTGTGCCCAAGTGCAAGCTTGGGCACTGACACTGAACCAAAAATCTAGGGTAGCCACTTGAAAAAAGGGTGCGTTCACATTAGTGTCTAGCACGTACCCCCCCCCCCCCCCCCTCGGGCACTGTGCCCAGGCACAAAGTGTGAACGCTGCCCAGGAGTCCACAAACATAAAAACTTGGTACTTTGGGTGATCGTTTACTGGATGTTCAAATGTATACAATTCACTACTCTATTTTAGCGGAAAGGACAAAACAAGATGATCTCTAATCAAAAAAGGCCCAAGTACTCACTCTTTGAACTCTGGGCATCCTGGGTCTCCTCCTTCTTCTTCTATGTCTCCCACGTAGGAGCTGAGAGTTTTCTGTTGTGCTTGAAAACCTAGAAACACTACAAAGATAAAGATAAATCTTTAATACTGTTTCTAGCCAAAGCTACAATCTTGGGACGCAATATTAAATGGAACACCAAACCCCCATCCCCTTGTTCTTCTTTCTGATTTTCTTTTTCAGACAAATTTTACATTTTTGCCTCCCTCTAACTATTTCAGTTTATGAAAAAAGAAAATGTAATCAAAGAGAAAAATTAAGCTGCTTTTAAAAGGAAAAATGTAACTTGTTCTTTGACCAGAGTAAGATGAAAGCCACCGTCAAGGAAAACAGTCTTAACAAAATACATGTACCAGGAAACAACCATGGAACTATATGTAAATCAAGAAATAGAAATTTGGGTTTGTACATCGAATGGAACGGACCATTTCAGTTTGGTCCGACTGGAATATTCGGGACCAGCTTTGAAGGTGGTCCACATTGACCAGTCTGGTCATTTCAGTCGGTTGGACCATTTGACAAAATTGTTGTCCCCAGTACTGCTCTTTTGTATCCTGCGTACAAGAACAATGACCAAATGCATGATGGCTTAGGTCGGGTCTGTGCAACCGGAATGTACTGTTTCATTGGGCATGTGAAATTTCCAAAACTTCAAACTGGAATTTTGGTTGAATGGAAAGCACCCTTAGTTTTTTCATAGCAACCATACCCCTGCACCCTGGCGGTCACAGGTTCAGAACACTGGGCTCTCTTCAAATTTTCTTACAGTACAGCTTTACATGTAGTTTACCTGCTTTGATCATCTGAGGAATCTTGGTAACTTGTTGTTTCAATATCGCTACTCATCATAGAAGCACTTTCATATCTATCCCCATCATGCCGCCGTCGACCATGGATTACTGTAACACATGGAAAAATAAACAATCCATTAGTCCCATTTTAGTAATGTCAAAAGTACTAGACTGCAAGGTCAAAATACTCTGCAGATTTCACTTTGAAGGACCCAACTGTAACATTGTGGTTTTACAGGTTTCTCATTAGGTGCCAGCATTCGGCTAAACAACCAGCTACTTTGATGTCTGAGCCATCTACTTTTAGGGGAAAATGGGTGGAATGAGGGAGTGAAAGCTTCAAATTGTCTACGGCAGTTGATCCCCAAGCCGCCTACTTTTACATCCTAGCCCTATATATCAACATGTAGGTCTGCCATGTTTTATCCAGCTTAGCAAACTCACCTTCATTTCTGTTTATACTATGTTTTTCCCGTCTTCTGGAACCTCTTCTAGAACTAACTGTAGAATCGACTTCTGAATCAAAATCCCCTGTAGTGGAGTGACCTCCATGACTAGAACAAGCAAAAAAACAAATATAAAATTGACAGATCATAATAATCAGCTTTAATCTTGACTGTACTCCTTAGTTTCAGTACATGATAAGAATAGTTCTCATTTTCTAACAGAGACAAAAAATAAGATACAGAAATCATGTGGCCACTAAATGTTACTTTAGGTTGACACATAACCTGCTGGCCCCAGTTGTTCAAAAGCTGGATAGAGCTTTCCATCGGATAAATCTCTATCTAGTGAATAAGTATTAGGGAAACCAATTGCACTATCCACTGGACGGAAATTTATACAGTGGATAGCACTATCCAGCTTTGAACAACTGGGGCCCGACCTTTAATAATCCTAAAAAGTATAGGAAACATTCTGAAGTTTTTGATTTACTGTAGGACAATGATTAACCCTGCACTACACAATTTAATAAATGAGAATCAAAGTAAATTGTGATCACTGTGATGATGACAATGGGTGGGAGTGGGTGGAGAACCTAGGGTGTTAATACAGTTTCTGTCATCAAAAACAGCTCCCAAGAGAAACAATACCATTATTAATGTTGTTTCCCCAGAATCTTTGGCTTACCAGAGAACAAAATTCACTAGTTTCCCAAAGGACCAGTCAAATTGTTAAAGTGTTTTGCAACACAACTTGTCAAAGACGCAAGTAGATCCAGGCTCTATGAAAGGGTTCATACAAAAAATTGCAACCATTTTTAAGGACTTTTCAAGGATCACCTGAGATTTTCAAGGACCACCTACTAGGAATATAATTTCACAGACTGTGGAAAAATGCACATTCCCAGTTCATTCTGATAAGACTTTAAGGCTTTAACTAATTGCTTCACCAACATCTCTACATTTTTCGGTTCACTTGTCTTAAATTGATAGTTAATTATTGCATCAAAAATAGAGCACTTTATGTAAATAACCTTTAAATTCTCTGAGCTATGATTTATATTCTTTCTTGGACAACCAAAAAGCATCAAAAAACTCTTTCCAGGCTACTACATTCAAAGTTGAAGAAAAATCAAGGACTTTTCAAGGACTTGCAGAGAAATTTAAGACTTTTCAAAGAAAAATGGAATTCAAGGACTTCCCCTAAAATTCAAGGACTTTTCAAAACTGTGCGAACCCTGTATGAAAACAAAGTAGTGGTACCCAGTGATTTTGTTACCACTGCACCCTGTGTCCCTGACGTATAATAACCCCCAAAGACGCAAAATAATTCATGGCATGCATCCCGTAGGACACAAAGAATGATGGATCGATTTGAATTTTTTTGGTAGAATATCATGTGAAGACAGTGAAAATATACAATATTATATTTTTAACAGTGCAAGCTATGGTTTTCTTCGAGGCCCTAGTTTTTCAAAACATGGATAATGCTATCGAAAGGGTAAATTTCTATCCCGTGGATAGCGAATCGGTTTCTTAAATAATACCTGGGCCCAGTTGTTCGAACACCAACTAGCACTCACACAGGGTCAAATTTTAACCCAGGTTTCTTTTCCATTTTATCAAAAGCACTATCTCGGATAATTTTTTCTGTTCTTTTTAAAGTATCCAGTCATCAAATTGTAGGCAAAGAGAATTAAACTGAATTTGCTTTTTACGCTCTCATATCTGCATTCAAATTTTGCACTAACCCTGGGTTATCTTAACCCAGCTTCGAACAACCCAGCCCTGGTGGATAGCACTATGCAGTGTTTGAAAAACCGGGGCCAGGCAACCCTACATCACGGTGTTTACTTACTGGAAGGATGGTGGTCTTGAATCCCCGATACCAACTGTTCTTGGCATAGGGGGATGAAGATCAGATCCTGCTGATATAACAGACTGCTGGTCATCTCTGCTGCCTTGATCTGATACACTACTTGTGTCTGATGTGACAAGCTAAAACAATAAATTGATCACAGGTTAATCATCTATTACTATCATTAATAATTAATAACATTATTATCAAAAAGGACCTGTTATTGTATTAAAAGTAGACAAGACAAGACATTCCCTTGTTTCACTGTCACTCATTAACATACCAAAAACCAAAGTACAAACTTAACCAACTTAAACCAAGGATAAAATTGAACCACAACATAAAGAGCTTTGAATAAGCAACACAAGTTGAAGAAATGGTAACAAAACACAAAGTAAAAAATGCTGACAGGAACTTCCTTTCCCTCTCAATTTGTGAACACAGAAAAGAGAGAAACTAGTCCCCAACCCAATGGTGGCCTCGTAAAACTGCATAGAATACAGTGATTGCCTTGTTTAAGATCCTGAATGTCTTCTATTAGCAGAGCTGATGGACTACACTATATTACTATGTAACTCTTATATTGCACATACATGTAAGCAGTGCTTTGCTATGGCTACAATTAAATCTCTCAGAAGAACGATCTCCAGAGAGCATGGCATTAATTACTATTTCTGTTCTAGCAAACAGTCAACTGAGAACACCCTTTCTAGAGTAAAGCCAAACATAGTACATGGAGGAGTTATTACAAGGCATACGACAACATTAAGATTACGTCAAAATATATTGTTTTGCATTTACTTCTTTATGCCCTCGTTACAGTATTTTAATTGAACTGCCAAACAGTCTCTAGGCAAACAGCTCAATTAAGCATTAAAATAGTCAAACCACAGACAAAGTAAATTTAAGTGAATGTATTTAAGGCAGTACTAAAGTCCCTTTATTACGATATTTTATTCTGTTCACTGAACAAATAAAGATAAATTTTAGACATTTATATATTGCTCTGATTGTTTTGGCTGCAAAAACGTTTCTTATTATCATACACTAGTAATTAGGTCACTTAGTGAACAATATAGCTTCACCAACATATTTTACGCTTCTGCATAATATTTTAGTGGGGCATAGAACCACTTAACAGAACATAGAAAAATATAAAAGGATGTAACATGTGGTTTACACTTGGTTTATTATAAACCACAAAATATGCTATATTTATTTTAAAAAGCAAAACCAATGGCTGGATTGAAAAGCAAATTTATGATAAAAAAAATACTTGGTCGTTAATCTCCTTTTTACATCATCCAAGCTCACAAGCAATTTAACAATCGTCACTAAGACTCTCTGGTTCAGCGTAAAGATATTAGAACAAAAGGTCTTTCTTTCTCACGGTCTTGTTTAAGAAAAAAAGGCTCTTATTGTTCTAATCCAACATAAAGGGTACTAATGAGCAAGGCTAACAGACTAATTAGCACATCCATCCAAAATTGAAATCTCGGCCTCACTGACAAAGTAGAACACCCAAAATTATTAACAGACAGGTGGAAAAATCACACCATAGAAGAAGATAAGATGAAAAAGCGAAATATACAACCAATCTCTCAATAATCTATGCTCTCCGTGTGCTGTAGAGTAAATTTTTTTGGTATTTTTGACAAACCATCTGTTTCTCACAGATCCATTTACTTAGATGTTCATCAATGTGAAGCCATCCAAAGAGGACTGCAAACAATCTTTACAATCATACTTAGAAATCTTGAATAAAATAATCGTCTAGGAGTTAGCGTCAGTGCTTTATGGTGATTTTCAAATATCGAACAGTACCCTAGGAAGTTTAACAATTTACAACTACCTTTTTCAGTGATAAAATTTGACCATAAAAACTGTCTGGCCACGACACTTGCACCTCAAAATCATGAAGGGCAAGTTACTTAAAAAAAAAAATACGCGACTGGCCTTTCAAAGAACGGCATCCTTCACACTGATGACAATTTAATGAATAGCCTCCTAATTGCAAACCTAGTATTAAATAGCACTTTCCCTTCAAAGAGCCAGTACTTCTCGCATTGGCCGAATCATTCACTCAAAAAAATTACTTTTACTCTTGACAAACAAGAAGAATGCAAATCACCGTAATAATTCATTTTGGAATGACAGCTAGAAGCCTTTTGAACAAAAAATTGTCTGATTTGCGATAAAAGGACGGAGTTAAAATCTACGAAACAGTTACCATTCCGTCCATATAACCTTGATTAAATCTCCTTTCTTAACAATGGCCTCAGTAGGAAATCGATGAGATGTAAATAAAATATGAGGCTTGTACATTCAACCAAACTTTATTACTGAAGCACAATCGGAGAGCCAATATCTTTTTTGAGATAACAAATGACTGCTAGAAGTTTGAGGTTTGGGGTAATGGGGTACAAGTAAAAAAGGAAGTAAATTTTAAAGCCTGGGCAATAAATACCGGCAAAACATGTTTATGTTTAAGGCTAATTCTCTACAGTTGCTTTTCGTATAATAATGGCTTTAAATCAAGATCATCCTAAGAAGCATAAACATGAACCTTGGCGCCAGACGGATATCCTTCTCTGTGGCATCACGAGGAAGGAAAACGCACTACAAAGACAATCAGATCATTTCTTTTACAAATCTGCGTTCTAAAAGGCAATCGACAACCTTGACTGAGTTACAACTTAAAATAAACTTTATTTCATGCTACGAAAATATATCAACAAACCCGATCTCTTGAATGGCTTCGCCGGTAATTCATTTCACAGCTACGATCGGAACTTACAAAGAAATAGCAAAACCACTTACCCATGCGACTACTCTTCCATTAAAACATGGTAAGTTCATCTCTTCATCGCTTATCTCTTCTTTGACCACACTGCAAAAGAGATCGAAGTTATCATGAACGAAAAAGGTATCAATTACAATCGAGAAAGCCATCAGAAAAGTTCGGATGGAATGCGTGAGATCTGCGCCAAAACTCGCCAGCAATGACTCGCCGTCGATCGCTTGAAATAACGGAAAATTGATTATACAAGAAAAGGCTATGTACAGTCGTAGCTATACACAGCGAGTCACAGAACATGCTGACAGCGAGCGAACTTTCACACAGTATGGCTTCAAAGCAAAACAAGACGGATTTGAAATCACTGGATAGAAGAACGAGGCAGGTCGGTGTTTTCCTAAACAAATGTATTTCAAAGACTATTTATACAGATACATAACCTGCTGAAAATCGGAATATTTCCGCTCGAGAAAGAACTGTACAGCGACAAGAGACAATGCAAACAGTGCCTAAGAAATGAATCTACACAGAGAGCGCTTATTTGGTACACAAACTCACCCGAAGTCGTCGTCCATACTCTTGAAGAAGAACTTATAGCTCGGCCGATTGAGTACATTTTTGAAGTCAGAAAGCGTAACTTCAGCAGGACTTTTGGGCAGCTTAACAAGGTAAGGTGTATCTTCGTCATCAATGTGATAAATAACCTTCGTTTCGTCCATTTCGGATCAATTCAGTGTACACCACACCAACTTGACCGAGATCTTCTGTTGCATGCCTTGATGTCAATCACTGAGGCGTCACGTGGCGCAAGTCGGACCAATCAAACAGCGGGATAAGACAATAAACCCAGACAAGAGCACTTTCATCACAAAAGACCAAATTTACTTTTTGCCGATCACGCTGCTCGTGACATGATCCATAAACCTTTGTTGGCAAAAATTTTGGCAGTCAAAGCATTGGTAAGTTTCGTAAATAACGACTAGTTACAGTCAGTCTATTCAGTAATCGAAGACGGGTTGACGCGAAACGCTTTACGCACGTCGCACATTCCGCGTCAAGTTGAGCACAGAGGACTTCCGCCGCCGGTTTAGAGTCCAATGCCGCAAAATTAAATTGAAACGTTTCATGGTTCATTTGATTTCTTCAGCCAGCATATCAATTCAATCTTAGAAATTTAGGAAACTTAATAGCATTACGTTGCTTTATTAGAGGCCTCCGTCTTGTTGATCATAACAGAAGACAGAGATCTGTCACAGAATCATTTGAGGTATTTGGTGTACCCTTAAATATAAAATAAACACTTCACTTTTGGTGTGTGCCTTTGCGATCGGCCGCTAATCGAATGCTAATGTAAGTTGCAACTCACCGTAATGTTGACTATTGCGTGTTGACGCGAAAATGAGTGAGTGTGAGTGGTAAGCAATGAAATCAACACCGTACACAACTGTCACGGAGGAAGATTTCTTCACTGACATAGGTTAATTGATCCGATTAGTTTGATTAATTACTCTCCCTACTCATGTTTCCCGCGGGTAAAAGGTCCCAAACGCGAACTGTCCGGCTACCGAAGGGCAAAAAATTTTATTAACACGTCAGTTCGGATGTGCCCTACCGATAAGAATTTTCCGAGACGTATTAAAATAATGAGCTTTATGGTACTATTTCAAGTTCTGCTGGAATCAGTCAGTAGCTTGTGGCTCTTTGGAATTTATATTTTGGTACATGCCTTAACTTAACCTGGAAAATGTCTGTTAAATGGTCTTTCCCCAGCAGTTTGAAAATGCGGGGGGTAAGTTGGCCTATAATTATTCCAAGACTTTTTTTTATACACTATGCATATTGAAATTGCCACACTTGTTTGTTCAAAGGATGTCCGGGCTGAATTTTTATGTGAAAAGATGAGAGTATCACTTTTTTTTTTAATCAAAAACCAGAGTACTATCCGTGACTTCTATAATTTAATCTATTTACATGTGGAATTTGACAAATGTGAAAATACAAAGCTTAGACCTGCTTATCCCTTAAAGAGGTCTTGAGTTGTAGATAAACCAAGTCTTGCCTTGCGTGCATCCAAGAGAGCTAATGATTGGTTGAATTGACTGAATCAGTGTTCCATATGAGTATAAGAGAGTAGGAAATGACAGTTCACTATAATCGGATTTTTCATTCTTTAGATAAAATAGCTAAGATATTACATGCACCCTGTTTCGCAGGGAGTTGTTTGCAGGAGAGTATGAAATCACAGTTGTGACACCTCCATGTTTGGCTGCTCACGTGCTGATCACATAAATCACCATTTTGGAGAAAGTAGAAATCAGACAATTTTAGTCTCGAATGGGGTTCTCTTTGCCAGGAAAAATTAAAAGGTTAGAGTCTAATACTTCAGCAATACTCAGACAACTGCTCAGAATAAGAAAAAGATTGACAGGTTAGACTTCCTATAGGAAAAAGAGCTTAATTCCCCAGCCCCTCCACAGCATCTCCTAGGAACTGATGCATTGTCACAAATTGATTATGGACACAGTACTAGACACTGTTACAAAAAGGCATGTTGGGAAATTTGAATAGGGGTAAGCACATGACTGAGGGAAAGATGAGCTCCCCCCCTCCCCCGACCCCCACATTTAGAAACGCTCCACTACCTCTGAATGACACCTAGGGGCTAGGAAAAAATAGCATTAAAAACACATCAGTCTCTTCATTGTCTGAAAATAAGAAACTGTACCAATTTCTTGATAGGAACTCTTTATTATTGTCATGGATTTCACTATCACATAAGTTTTATGTGCATAAATATGAAATAGAGGAGTTGTTTGAAAGGTTGACAGTGGAAAACCACCTTACCTTTTGTTGTCGAGCCATTTTCTGCTATCTTCATGACAATAAAAACATGATAGTCTAAGGAGAAACTGTTTCTTTCTTTGGCAAGGTTTAATCGTTTATTGGAATGTAGTAAATTTTTCTTATGTATGTTATACAACTCTTTTGCTGATACATTCATAAAATTTTACTGTAAACTCACAGAATCACTGGGGAAAAAGGCACAGGCAACCTACGGCATAAAAGTTGTGTAGCTCTAGAATAAGCTAAATGCAGCCGGTCTGTTTAAAGTACTGTTCCCATCATCAGGGGATTTAGCTCCAAAGGAGAAACTAAATTCAGTAGGCTCATTGACTGCTTGTTGTTGATTAGACTGAATAGGACTAGGATCTCCAAAGATGGAACATCCATTGAAAGTTGATGGGTTTGTTCCAAACAACCCATCACCTGCTCTTCTCTCTCCAGACACTGGTGACCCAAACAGATTTGAATTCTGTCTTGACACAGGGAATTGATCAGCTCCAGACCCTGTTTGGAGATAAGTACTCAAGTGTGATTTACTGTGTAAAGCCTTGTTCTCATATACCACCGATGTATCTGTGACGTAGCTGCCGGTACTGCCTGGTCTACTTCTTGGATGAATGAGAACATGCACCGCCGGCAATTAGAGCCATCGCAGAGTTTTACCACTGACATACCTTCGAAGTTGAACTCAAGTCAACTTTACGGGCATGTCGCAGTAAAGACTGGGATGACCAATGTTGCCAGCCAGTTCTGTTCTCATATCAGAACAGTATCCTAGGCAGTACTGGCAGCCATGTCACGGGTGCATCGGTGGCATGTGAGAACCAGGCTTAACAATGCTTTTTAGTGTTCTTATCGCCCCATGTAAGGTTATCCAAGACAGTCTGGATCATTATACGTTTCTGGGAAACTGCCCAAATACCCCTCCCTTAAGCCAACATTTAAATGATGGCTTTAATAGGGGAGGGGTATGTGGGCAGTTTCCCAAAAACGTATAATGATTCGACAGACTTGGATTTTGGATTCCACGCTGTGGATTCCAGAGTTTTTGTCAGTGGAACTTACAAGACTGCAGACTCCAACTGAAAGCAGGATTTGGGATTCCTTTAGTTGGATTACAGGTTCCAAATCCCAGGATTCTGGTAGGCCTTTCTACATTGTGCTAGCATTTTTTTAAGCATTTTAGTGAGGCAAAAGCATTAAGCATTATTAGAGCATTTTAGTGGCCTTTTTCCTGAAAATTAGGTTTTTTTTCTCACAGATAATAAAAATCGAAACATTTTTGAAGAGATATGAGGACTTTAAAAATAATTCAAAAAAACTATATTCAAATTTTACCTCAATACAGTTATGTGGACAATGTTTTTTGCTATTCTGAAACTATTTATTTGTATACATTGTTGTCATACCACTTTGTTAACCTTAAAATAAACCCCCTTATTCATTTTGCCTTGAGAATAATGTCATGATGATAGCGAAACGTCGGCTTTTAACATTAATATTCGCTTGCTTATGTTTTAAGAAATCGTTATTGATCCATACTTTAACATGTTTAGGAGTAATAAAGAAAGGCCTCTCTATGATGAGTATTATTGAGCATTTAAATGACTTTTCTGGGGACTACTGAGAATTTTAGTGGGAAAAATAGAGCATTAAGGTGGAGCATTTTAGTGGGGAAACAAAAGCACAATGTACAAAAGCCAAGTAGATTCTGGATTTCACAAGCAAAAATTTTCCAGATTACATATTTCACAAACAAATATTTCCCAGATTTCAGAATCCATATTACCTTACATGGGGCGATTTTTAGACACTAGATTAATAAAAAAAACTTGGTGATACAAAGCCATGTGTCTATTATCCCTGAGACTAAGATTACAAGATACAACTTAAGGAATAAATCTCTCACAATGCCCGCCATTCACACGGACCATTTCAAGAATACATTCTTTAATAGAATTGTCTTTAAGTATAATGTAGCTTTGTAATGGTGTACTTTCTGTATTCGATTTTTGTATTTGTTTCTATGTATATACTAATCTTATTTAGAGACATACTTTAGCCCATTAACATTGTTATATTTAAATGTAACATAAGATATGTAATTTTATCTTTTGAACAATAAAGACACTTTATTTATTTATTTATTTATAATTTAGTTAGTTGCTGCAAACTACCATGCAAAGTTCAAGGTCTAAAATGTTCACTTTTAACATTGCTTTCCTTGGGAGTGCTAAAATAGTAGATTTAAATCTGATGGAAAAAATCAAGTACACTACATCCCTGAAATGATTCTGTACGGAGTTATCTACTAAGTGTTTGTTACAAATGTATAACCAATGTTCTGAAAGAAGAAACATTGTTATTACATTCTGCTGAGACTGTAGCATGTACACAACATAAGTTAATTTATCTGAAAATCCCATTGAGCTAGTTAATTGCACAATAATGTTAATCCTTTAATCAAGGCAGTTTATTGCTACATAAGTTTCAATAAGGGTATTAGTTTTCATATATTTTTATGAGAAATATTTAGGTGGACTTAAGTCAAAATAAATACCAATAAGCAACTACTAATTGAGTCCAGTTATTAGATATCTTAGCTATGTGAACTGTCAGTAATTGCCTACTTCAGTCATATTCTATACTTGGTATCACATATTTAACAGGGACCAAGTAAAGTTAAAATAATTTTCAAGTTTTTAGTGAAAAGGAATTTTGAACTCAATATTTTAGAAAAGCTTGTAGCAAATAAGACACAGCAGGACTCTCAAATAAGGCCCAGAACTCTCAAAAGGTTGAGCTCAAGTTCATATTGGCAAATCTTCACTCCTATACTTCACTCTGTAAAATCCCAAATGGTTGAATTGGTGTTTAAAGCTCTTTGGAAATTTTCTTTTTCAACTGATCAAGGTGCCTTAAAGTTGGTACCAAAACCTTTGATAAACTACCTCATGGCTACAGTGACTTATATTTTATACGCTGGCTTTTTTTATTTTAAGGCTTCTTGTACTACAGTATACACACAAAAATTATGCAATAGAGAGAGAGTTCTTTTTCACTTCTTTTATTTGGTGAAATGCTTTACTAACCTGTTTGAAAATTTCCCACTTCTTGCATATTGAATAAGAAATTTGTATTCTCTGTGTTAGCCTGCAGTATTTCAAAGAAAACATGAGCATAACATTTTGTTTCAGCAGAATTTCCTAATGTGGTCAGTGTTCAGAATTAAAGCTGCATTAAGAAGTTTGCTCTAAAGACTATTATTTTCCTTTCTGCAAATGCATCAGCCTTGTAATATTGAGCATACACATTATTTTAGTGTAGAGGCTTAAATTTCCATGGTCCATGGATGTTTTTCAAACATCACAGGGTTTTTATTAAGAATTATTCTAATAGCAGGAGAAAGGTGTAACGTTACAGGAGAATATCTTGAAAAAGGCTTCACGCCTGAATGAAGAGTAGGCATAGGCTACCAAATGTGAGCCAGAGAATTCTGTCTTGTTGTCTAGTAAACAGAGAATTCTCCGATCTCCGATGCCTAATGAACACCCTGCATCAGCTTTTTTTTCCTGTTAGTATTGATTAAAACAAATGATAGGCTATTACAGGTAATAGCCTGCAAGCCAGCTCTCTGGGGGCGGAGGGGCTTGCTTCAGGCTAGGCTATTATAGAAAAGAGAGATTAATGTTATTGCTAATCAACTGACCTGCTGTTTGTCTCCTTCCATAGAATTATCAAACATTGGCCTGCTCTGAAAAAGAAAACCATCTCCTGGAGACTTTGTTAGTTGCTGGATGAAATTTGAGTGTATCTCAAAATTGAATGGGCTGTTAGTTGCCTCTGAAGTTGGGACAAAACCAGAGTTTTGTTGATGTGCTGTTGTGGGTGTGCAAGGGAAGGTTGTTTCTTCGTCCATTTGCTGTGGACTACGAGCTGTGAGATGTAATGTAAAAACCAACATCAAATTGTAACACCTTCATATTTTAAAGTCAAACCTCCTGTAAGCAACCACTGAAAATACGAAGACTAGTGGCCGCTTATTAATTTTGAGGTGGTCGCTTATGAGAAAAGAACCACGGGGGTCTTTTCCGATAAGATGTCCAGACATATCTACTTTATGGAAGATAATTTATTACATGCAGTTTATTTCTAAGTTGTGATATGTGCAATTCCATGTTGTTACTAAAGTTCTTTGTATATTAATCTAAGTAGCATAGTACTTACAGCAAACGTACAGATCAGACTTACGTGTCAAGTTGTTGCTTACAGAAAGGTTAAAAACAATGGAAAAAAATTAAACTGTCAGCCCCAAAAAGTAGTCGTGGTTGCTTACAGAAGGTGTTCATTTATGAGAGGCTCCTTTAACTGGGCTTTGGTTGGGAAAGTTTTGGTGTCTTGAATAGCTGGTCGCTTTTTATGGAGGGTGGTCACACATGGAGGTTCTACTGTATCTGACAATATCGAAATGTTTTACTGATAACAGAGTGCACAACACATGGAATAGGTTAATCCAGCCAACCTTTTTAGTGCAAGTCAAAAAACTGTAGAGTACTTTGATTTTGTTCTCACAATTCAATAAAACAAAATTAATGTCCTGGAAACGTGATCTTAAGTACCAGTAAACCTCAAAGTCACAAACTAATTTCTATAGCTGTTTGTGGTTTTGTTTCCTCAACAATGTAAACAAATAAATTTTGAACTGAGGTTGCATTGAAAATACCGTAATAATGTACTTACAACTGCAGTAGTCTTTGACTTACATGGTTGATTGTGTGAGATTTGAAGTTGTTGTGGGTGGCATTCACTGCGAGCTATTCTTAATGTCTGAACAACTTGGTCCTCTGTTATACTTTTGCTAGACTGCTGACTTGAGATCACCATAGGCAATTGTTGCATCTGAGAGACAGGTCTTTCAGATACAAGTACTTCTTGTTGTTGCTGTTGTGTAGCAATGTCTTCATCTGTAGACTGTTCTGCATCCATATTTTTATCTGACTGTGGTTGCTTAGTGTTAGAAGATGAGTGTCCCTCTAGCTGAAAAGATGTCCCCACTGGGATGCCAGTAGATGTTTCAGGTGTTTCTATTATAGGGACTAATTTGTAGGAAATAGTTTTATTAAAATTAATTGCATTATTTTCATTTTGGCTTTCATATACTTTCTTACTGTATTTGGTGACTATGAGAGATTCTCATGCAAAAAATTGTCATCAAATTGTTTATGGAACTTTTAAGAGAAAATTGAACCCTTTTCTCTATCTTACTTACTTACATGTTTCATAGTTATGGTTATTAATTAATAAATTATTATAACACTACATTGTCACTAAGAGTGTTCTTTTTGTAATTATCTTGAATTATACAATTTAAGTTTCAGCTAAGGTATTTTCCTCATACATACTTTTTTCTTCAGCTTCTGCTCATAAAATTGAGAAAACTCTATTACGTATCAGTACCTTCCTCTTGAGACTTATTTTGGTGCGTTTTCTCTGCAGACATCCTGGTTTGTTCTTCTCGTGAGTGTTTTACTTTGGTGTTGACTTCTTGTATATTGTCAACAGTTTTTCTTGTTTCAAGGTTTAGCTGGGCTCTTCGTGTTGTTAAAGAATATAACCTGGGTGAAATGTCTTGTATGGTAAACAATGACACTATAAAAGGCTTTACAGAAGTAGCTTATGAAGAAGAAAAATGAAAATGTCTTCTGCTTTAGGCATTATTTCATAATGAGGTGTTCTCCATCAACAAAACATTTGGCAAAAAACTGTTGACGTCAAGTATTAATACTGCATCTCCCCCAAAGTATCACGGCATTTTGTATTCTATTTTTTATATTATCCTTTGTAAACCCCTTTTGCAGTGGATACAGTTTGATGATCACTGGGATAGCTGATCTGAGTCCATTTTTAATTGTTTCTGAAATGAAAAGAAATTGATAGTTTTCAACTTTTTTGTTTCATTAAAGTACAAAAGAAAAAGATCTAGAGGTGAACCCAGTCCAGTTTAAACAGAGTGAAGAGTCTCCCCTTAAGGAAGAAAGATGTCTTTTACTTCACTTTCCGATGCTTCTAAGATTTTCCCACAGCTGTAGGAGTGGTAGAGAACCACTGCAAATGTAAGAAAACATGGCCTGCGACTTTACCCAGTGTATGTTGCAGTATATATATTAGTGTTTAGTTCATTTGTGCTGAGGAATGGAGGCCTCAAGGGAAGGAATGCTTGCCTTAGCTTAAGAGTGGGCTGACAGCATCTACCTAAAACTATGACCTTTGATGCTGATCTCCAGATTCACTCTGATGAGTACATGTAAAGCATGTGGTTCAAGTACTTGTAACACGACCAGTTCATATTACTTTGTTCGGATTTGCATTAACACTAGGTGGTAGAAACTGATCCATGTCATATTCTACCTTGAATCTTTTTCTTTTCTGTTTCCATACTTGAAATGCCAGTCTCCAGTTGTTGAACTGTGGATCTTATCTCCTCCACTAGAAGGGGATATCAGACATGTAAAACATGAATAAAAATAATTAAGAGTGGTTTTAAATGCGGTAAGTTCCATATCCTCTTAAAAGTGCTTTACTTTGTAACAACAAGGAAATACCCCCTGGTGTATAAAGAAAGACTTCAAGTAGCCATAATTTACCTCAGGTATGGTAGAGCTTGCTCAGCCCGAGGAAGCTGACCCTCAATTTCCACGCATGCCTTCATATTCTGCTTTCCCTACTACCCCTGACGGAAATGAGGGACTGCACGAAGCCAGTCTAGTATGAACATTTCCTGGTCATTTGATGAGGGAAAAAATATGGTGACATGGGAATTTATTAAAAGGAGTTTTTTGAGACAATTTAAGGGTGATTATTGACAAATACTTTCACTGGTTTAACCATTAAGAGAGCATTAATTTTTCAGTGGTATAACGCATTCAGTCATACAAGCACATCACGTTTTAGGTCCCCTCTCACTCCCCCCAACCCCCCCCCCCCCCCCCCGCCCTTGTACTTATCGCCTATCCCCATCGAACACACACTCCCTTTATTTGCAATTACTACTAATTTAGCCTTCATAGTATGCAGTCTATGTATGTAAAAATTCACTATGTTGCCACTAAGTATTAACGCTACTATAAGTACTTGAAGTTAAACAGTAACTCACATTGTTCCTTTTCTTGCATTGTATCCCTCTTTATCTTAGCAAGCTCCTTTGCATTTTCATTACTTTCATACTTAGTTTTGTATGTCTCCCAAATGGCCTGATACTTCTCCAGGACAGCATTGTTTTCCAACCTTAAATTATTAATTAATGGTGTAAGGTTTTTAGTCAGAAATCACCTAAAATGTTCATAACTCTCTTCTTGGACAGTTTCAGTAAAATAATAATCCATTCAGAGTTGGCACTTTGCTTAGATTCCTTAGTAGGGTTTGCTTATTTTGGCGAGCGAAGTGAGCCGCGCGCCCCTCGCATGGAGAGCTTGTACGCAGGCTAAACAAGAAACCAGCATGTGCCAATTATTTGTTTAAGCAGGTGTAGATTTTTTTTGAAAGGAAATTCATTGTATCAAAACTCGAGACGTTGCGTCATTGATGTTATCTCTGATTGCTTAAATGTATAGCTATACCAATGGAAGCAACAATTTTCAGTGCGCGACATTTAAATGGCCTTTAAAATTAATAGTCTTGCCTGGCTAGTTGCGTCTTATTTAGGACCATTTCTTTTTTCTTCTTTAAAGCTTCTTCGTGCTCTTGAAGAACACTGTTTGTTCGTTTCAAGCTGTAGATCAAAAGAATTATAATATCATTCTGACAAACCATTTAACATTTTAAGGTAAGAGTTTTCGTTACACGTGCTCCAAAGACGGGTGGAAAAGGCGAAATCGCCTCACGAATGGAAGGGGCGGGCGTGTGAATAGCAAGTGTCTTTTTTTTTTTTCGAGTGACTACAAAACCAGCTCCGAATTTGACAGGATAACCTTGGGTGACCTCGTCGCAAGACGACCACCTCTCGCGAAATTCAGTAGGCATAGGTAAAATAATAAAAAATTGCTTACCTTTCGCATATCTCCCTGTTCTGTGTGAACTGTTTGTGCAATTGTTTGGCTTCCTCGTCAAGCTGAGTTGTGGACTTCTCTAACTCCTCAACTTGGCGCGTTTTTTCTTCCACTTGTCTCAAGAGAGCTTTGTGTTTTTGACAATGAAAACGACGTCAACAGTTTTTCAGTACCCCAAGACAAATTGGCTCTCGTTACTTTTATAGAGTGGCGGTCCGCAAGAGGACCGCTTGATAACGCTGTACCCGTGTACCTGCCTATACTCTACGTGTACAACAGCCTGTTTTGCACTTTGAGTAAAAAAAAAATTAATATGCAGGGACAGTGCAACGGAATTCAAAACGGGCAAGGTTTTAATTCAGTTGAAGGGCCAATATTTTCACTGACTAGTAAGAAGAGTCTTTTTCAAGGGCCAGCTAATTTTAAGTTCTGCTAGTCAAAATATCGTCCATTAAAATAGATTTGTACCTCATCTCGATTTCTTGATGCCTCTACACTATTCTTGCATGATATCTCTATTTGTTTCATTGTTAGGTAGTACTTTTTCAAAGAAATTGCTACAAACTTATTAAAGCTTAAGCTTATGTAAACAACTATCAACAAACGAACTTCGTTCTTTTTTGATTGGGGTTTTGATAAGTTTAAATGCTCTTTTTACAAAGACTTACCTGCATATCGTTCTCTTTCTGTTTCTATTAGTTTCACTTGCTCCAAATTTTCAAATTCTGTCATGAGGTGAATTAAACAAAGAAGGTTGTTGCTGACTGGTAAAGCTTAAAAGAATCTTTTTTAACTGCTAAAGGTAGTTTTGTTGTCATTTCAACAAGATGTTAGCAACGAAAGATAAGGTCTCAATGTGGTTTTACAGCTTCTATTTCCTTGAGAAACGATAACTGTAACTTTGAATCAACTGTTTCTCTAAAGATATTTTGATTTAAAAGTTTATAAATCTGTAACACTGAAAATAAAGAGTAAAACACAGCGCAAAGACGTCAGCTAAATATTAAAATCACCTGTTTTCTGGATGAGTTTGTCAATTTCAGGCGAACTTTGTCGATGCTCTGCAAGCAGGTTTTGAGGGCTAACTGGAGAACCCAAATCTGACACCTGCATTTTCAAAATTAAGCAATTTTTTGCTGCTGGTACATCGTGCGTTTTTGTTTTTGTCTTTACATTCTACAAACAGTGACCAGTTTGGTTTCCCTGCTTCAAATGTCGGTGGTAAGTTGGTCGCGCCAATTTTTCCCGCCTTTTTTGTCGGGAACACGGCTATCAACCGTCCCACACTGACCCGTCCCGGAATGGATCGGAAAATGGAATTTTTAGCCCCGTACACGCACCTCAATCCCCCTTCCTTTCTGGGATCTCAATGGGGCTGACTGACTTTCAATTCGATTTATTTTTACTACCCCCCAAAACAGGCAAATCTACGTTTGCGGGCAAAAGTGTCTGGGAGCCGCCTGTAAAATCATTCATGAGTACATGTGCAAGAGAGAATGATAGCTCATTCTCTCAGGGCACCCAACGTCAATTTTCGGAAATATCTGTTCGGAAGACGATTTGAGATCTAGAATTTTCGGAACTTTTGTTGTAAAATTTCTTGCTTGCCTGCCTCTCCTAGGATTTTCGAACATCTAAAAAGTGGCATAATTGCCCATTTTTAACGGATTTTTACCCTAAAAAGGTCACCTACAATTTTCGGGAGCCTTTTTTCTGGCTGAAATTTTCGAAAAGGTAAGTTTTGATCCCTATAATTTTCGGATCACTAGACTTTCAGCTAGGAAATCCGAACAGATGAAAAATTTTTAGGGGATAAAAATATGCCCAACTCTACAGTTTAAATACTAAAATACGTTTAACAATGCGGTGTTTAAGTGGTTTGAACTATATTCTCGTTGGGTGTCGCTTATTCTCTCTTGATGAGTACTAATGCTTCAGCTCATTGACCTTCTTTTATAAATGTTCCATGTATCAATTTTTTTTTTTTTAAGGAACCCCTTAGCTAGCTCTGCCATGATCATCTTTCGCTGGTCTGGCTATCTACAAATTTATGACGAAATGTATATGCGGGTGATTGGTACAGGAGCGGATCTAGGGGGAGGGGGGAGGGTGCAAGGGCCCCCCCCCCACCCCACCCGGCTTTCTAATACAACTGGTATTCTGCAAAAAAAAACTGTGGTTTATTGATGTTGAGGTAAAATATAAGACAAGGTGGAGAATTGTAAACGGTTTAGCAGCAAACCTAAAAAAGAATGGGCCATATATTTGAGGCCACGAGAGATCTCTCTTGTTGAGGCAAGAGAGAATGATCGACGATGTTCGAAGCACTCTCAAAGAAATGCTTACAAACATTGACAAAGAATTCCAAGACTGTTCATGTTAAAGAAGCCAAACAAATCGCTAATGAAGTAGGAGCGCTAGAGGACATAAAGGTACCACGTTACTCAGCTTGCCAACAACATCGTGCAAATGCACCAGCAGACACCCCATTACAATACTTCAAGCTCAGTGGCAGTTGGCGTACCTTTCTTGGACCATATCGACCAAAAAACGATCGTGTTTAAGGTTTGTAAGGAAACTGAGCCGTTAAGGTCGTGATCTTTTCTTGTTGGTCCCCTCTGTTTTACGTAAATGCGGTGATCTACATAACATGAATAAAGAGTTGCAATTTCGAAGGACGAGATCCCTATTCATATATGTTATCATTACTAAATGAAATCAAATTATGGAAGTGTCACTAAACCCTACAGGAACCACAAGAAGACCCGACTAGGTTGTTCGAGTGCTACCTCGCTGCCGTTGAGGACCGTTTCCCCAACATCAAGGCGCTGTTTAGAATTGGTAACCCTTCCAGTAGGTAATGCAGATGCAGAGCGTTCCTTTTCTTGCATATCTGCGGCGACTAAAGAAGTATTTAAGGAACAGAGTTGAGTGAGGATCGTCATCCCACCCAGCATTTATGAACCTTCACAATGAGTTTTAAGTGAACACTAACAAAGTTATCGAGGAATACAACAAAACGAATAATCGTCGCCTATTCTCAAGAAGCTTCCTGCTCGGCTAATACAACCAAGCTGGGAATTTTCGGTCGGTAAGAACGGTACGTGTCGTTTACCATTTGCCTAGAATTTCCGGATTGTCGCGCCGCGCTAGATTGGATGCTAGTTACAACATGAAACTGGTACGAAACTCAAGAAACTTGTAAATATGGTCAACGAATTTCCATTTGGAAAGTCCAAATCGAGAAAACGGGACTACCTTTTCAGAATTTCCGTTTGTCCCGCGGAAATTTTCCAGTGGGAAGAAGGAAATAATCGTTTATTACCATTGTGACATCCCAACTGGAATTTGTGGTAAATGGTAAACAACCTATATTTCCAAGATCTCACAAAATAGGCACCCAATTCATTTTTTAGCCCCTAAGGATACCAGAACTGTGAGTAGATATAATCTGAGAGAACCTCTTCCAAGCATAAGGTAGTATCCGGAGACAGGAGCTTCTGCCGCACACAACGCTCAAGTTCTTTTAAAACGCATTTCCGTATCATGATTAGAATATTGACTTGTAAATACTATATGGTAGGACATAGTTTTGATTAGTAATTAAAAATTGTATTATAACCCTGTAATTCATTTTTTTCTTTTTTGCTACAATGAGGTTAATAAACGGTCTTTAGTATTTTTTTGTTTTATTTTTTACAGGTTTGTGAAAAGCCTTCCAACATTAAAAGTAGCTCCGGAATCTTTGCTAAAGAGGGATTTTTTTCCTTTTGTTAAATCACACGCGCATAGCATGTGATTCCAGTGGTAAAAGGAAAAAAAGAGAAAAGAGAAAGAAGGAAGAAAAAAGAAAAAGGAAGAAAGAAGGAAAGTGAAAAACGGGAAGAGCTGCCCATGACACTTCGCGGTCATGCCTTATATACGGGAGGCACTGCTCGGCTTTTCAGGGGCGCGCCTTCGTTTGCAATCCGCGGAAAGGGAACCACTCCCAACGACTGTAGCGAGCGCTTCTCCTGTGTGTTATAACCTATTTTGCGAAGAAGGAACATCTACTATCACTGTTTTATCATTTGATGCGGTTTTTGGGCTTGCTGCAGTGTTGAATCAGCGGCGAATCTCCGGATTAGGAGCGGCGGCAGGCGTTTGGTGACGACTGTGGCCATTTGCCTTGTAACATTCGGCGCAATTTGAAGAAAAAATAAGGCCAAAAGATGCAGCAACAAACCCAGAGCCACGGTCAGAACGAAATAGAAGCTCTCAGGCAAGAAGCTGAAGTACTCAAGGCGCAGATCAGGGTAAGTATATACTGTGTTGCTACATAACAACCCCGCAAGTGGGTGAAACATCGAAGGCAGAGATGACAAAGTTTGATCGCTTTCGAAAATGTGGTATTTACGCTGTATACAATCATAAACCGCTCGGTCTAGCCCAAATGCGAGCATATTTTCGAAATATGTCGCATTTTGGTCTTTTACATGTACACTGTGTCTTTTTAACGCCGTTTTGTTGTCGGTGATCGCGAAATCGTTCGTCGTTGGTGGGGGTCGCCATTAGATGTCTCAATCGAATGCCACGCGATCTATGCCAGTGTATGCAGTATTGTTTCACCGAAATATAGATTAGAATTCTAATATCGTTCCAAGTTAAAGAATTTGTGCCTTTTCGCGCTGTATTGATTCGATTTAACCCGTAAAAGCTCGGTTTATGCCAAGCAAGTTATTCTTGCTGTGTGTTTACTGTTAGCCGGGAGCAGTTTTCAATATCCCTAAAGAATATTGTATTCATTAAGCTTATAGCTTAGGCCGCAACAGAAGGAAGGAAAGTATGCTTGTGATACAACTTAAACGCTGTCTGTGAGAGTTTGTTATCACGATTAGCTGATAAAGTGGAGTAAAACTTCGAATATGTGGATCAAGGTTGAAATTTTACTGTAGCTAATCTGCCATGACAAGTTAGCATCGTCGCAGTAGAAACTCGATTGCAGCTTGATCATTAAAAAAATGGCAAAGCTAATGTTGTCGAAAGCAACGTCAGAAAAATTAGATTTGCCTATTCAGACCGGTTTCGAACCTCGTTAATTTCGTTAAGGCTTAGTTTGGCCTGGACTTGGTCAAGGAAGGTTAAAAACATGTGCTTAAAATCGATTACGGTGCGATATTTCGTCGTCCAGGTTTTGAGTTTGTGTCGCTCGCTCCTTGATTACAATATCTTTTTGCGTTATAGTTGGTGGCGTTTAAAACGATCAAAGGAGGAAAAACTTTTACCTTGGGTTTTGAAATAATTTCTGTATCTGAAGCGATTCCCTCACGCGCGAGAATGTTTTTTTTACATCCTCGAGACGTTCGAAATTGAAAGCTCGTTCCTTTTGTGTTCGCTCTAGATGAACGAAACGGAAGCAAGTTATAATGGATTGTCGTATCCTTTCTTACTGCTTGTGGAATAGCATCTATCTCTTCGTCAAACTATAGCAGAGCTGAATTAAAAACGATTCTTCTGAGCTTAGTGTAGGAAGGCAAGAAAACAGAACAAACATTTTTTCTTTCAAAGATTAAATAGCTTTTATAAGTTTGTCCCCAATTTGCGACGGATAATCATGCGTTCATGAATCATGACGCGATTTTCTCCTTTCCAAAGGTGTGTCCGTGGTTTTTACTCATCGTTTCTTTGGTTGTATCCTAGGAATTAAAAATTCTTCGTTTGTTAACGTCTGTAGCGGGTATATGTTCTTCAAGGTCTTTTATCATAAACGCAAACAGTTGTTTTTTTTATCTGAAATAAACAATGCAGCTTTGCTATGAACTTCCAGCTCGCTGTTCCTTCTAAAAAGACAAAATTGCTTTTTACAGAGTTCCTTTTTTTCTTCTGTTAAGTTATGATTTGAATGGTGTGGTATCTTGCACTGTGTAAACCATGATGTGAGATGTTTTTTGCATGATATTGAGTACTCATTGCTCTTATAGCCTGAACGAGGTTGGTTAGATCCGTTGAAGACCTGGAGTTCCGTGTTATGTGTTTACCGTATTTCCTCTTAACAGAAATCAGTTTCATGTTAACTAAAGTGAAAGAATTATTTTGACCAAAAAAGCAAGGTTTTAGGCCTAAAAAATGAAATTTTGATTGCATGTTTCAATTGGCCGTGAGACATAGCAATCCATTGGTCACAAACATATCAATGGGGAAGTGTTGCTATTATTTGTGACTAAGCAAAATTCACGTGACTTACTTACTGCTCACATGTTTTATGGCTTATACTTGTTAAAAATCGCTATTTTTTTAGACAACCATTTGAAGATTTGAACTGGGTTACATAACGTTATCTTGGTGATGCTTGAAATATATATGGGTAGAATGGCTCTCCAACAGTGTTACCCTTCATTTGATGTTTTGTTCTTGTCCTTCAGATTTTACCAGATTAGTTTATTTGATATTCAATGTTATAGCAATGGGGTGTACAGTATACTGATTTATGTCTCTGTAAAATGTTGACTTTGAGAGTTGAAGCTTGCTGAAATCTTTATGTCGAGCCAGATTGTCACTTTGATCTGTATCTTCACCCATTTTGGGTGGATGCGAGGTGACTCAATTTGGCTATTAGTGGTGTGTGAGAAACAGAGTTTGATGTAGGCCCTCTTGAAGGCTCTCAAGATAGCAAAATTAAATTGTAGCCATGGAAATGTCTAGTTTGCCAAAGGAAATGTGGACCAACTTAAAGAGGCCAGTTTTGTTTTTTTGAGCAGAGAAGTCTGGCCACCATTGCATTAATGCACGTTCATGTACCTTTGTTTTTCACTGGGTATTGTCAGGAGTGGGGCACATTTTTGTTTGGTGTTACTGTGTACTAATCACCCGGGTGACACTTCAGTCTTGACACTTCAATTATTATTTTGGGGCTGTATGGTATAAGCCCTTACAAAGAAGATGGATTTTACATAATGATCCTGGTCAACGGGTTAATTTCCAATGCATACTTTTACAGTGTGCAAATTTTACTGACTGTACTTTATAATGTGTTAACTTTTGTATTTGCAGGATGCAAGAAAAGCAGTATGTGACACATCACTGGCGCAAGTAAGTTTAGGACGATATTGGCTTCATTGCAGTTAAAAAAGCAGGATGCTAGAAAAATTGCTGGTCATTGTTTTGGAGGAGGCAAATAATGAATGTAACAGTGCCTAGTGATATAAAATAGGCATTTCTGGTGCCTTTTGATATGCACATACATAATTAATTGTCAGTATAACCTGATGGAAATTGTCTCAAGTAGTTGTTTGTAAACCCGTCATTAATTGGTTCAAACACATTGTCCGCCTATATCACCGGGTGAGTTTTACCCACAGACATAACAGAGCTTTGCGAAAGTTATGACTAAGATCTACAGTCAACTTTTTCTTAACGGATACAGTCTAACCTCTCCTTACGGACACCTTTATAATACGGACACCTCTCCATTACGGACAGTTTGTTTGGTCCCAGAAATAACCAAAATCATACATTCCCTACCTCTATAATACGAACACTTCTGTGGAGTGGACACTTGGTTCTGTTCCTTTGGTGTCCGTATTAAAGAGGTTTGACTGTACCTCTCTTAGACAAACACCTGGTGTTGGTTCCTGCCGTTTTTCAGTCGTTTTGTTTTAACTATGGTCTCCATAAGGCGGACACTGGATTCTTTTGAAACCGTCAACGGACTCTAAAGAATTGCTTTATGCAGTAAAGAATACCTCAAAACAGAAATGTGGGTGCTCCACATAATAGTAAATTGCACTTTTAGACCAAAAAGCCTTGAAAGTTTGCTTGTAATGAATGGTTGATTGCATAGTAAGAAAATGATTCCACTTTTCTGTTACGATGTTCCAGTTTTAGCTGTTTTGCATAAGTTAGACATGCATTCATCGCAAGTGGGTTCAGCTTAAGTTTTTACTGGTGTCATTTTGCCTTGTCCCTCTAGAAACCGGACACCTCTCTAAGACGGACAGTTGCGTCAATACTGAAGGTGTCCATCTTATAGAGAGTTGACTGTAGTGCTTAATTTAATAACTTTGTCATAGTAAAGTGCTTTTATTTATCTTCCAGGTAACACACAATGTCGAACCTGTTGGTAGAATACAGATGAGAACTAGGAGAACACTCCGAGGTCACTTGGCAAAAATATATGCTATGCACTGGGCAACCGACTCAAGGTAGGTGGCTGTTGGCTTGGTGATGTGTGAGGTTTCCTCTTGGAAATGTTTTCCGTAGTGTCAGAACCGATTTCTGTTGACCCAAACTTTCTTTTTCATTTCAGAAATTTAGTAAGTGCTTCTCAAGATGGAAAACTTATTGTATGGGATTCTTACACGACAAACAAGGTATTTTTCATGATTTTTTCCAACATACTAAGCCACTGAAAAATGCAGCAATAAATAGATTTAGTTTAAAACTATGGTAGTGGCTGTCAGGATTGAGCTTGTGCTAATTCAGTTGGGCTTATTAACTTTCTTCCCCTGAAAAGGGGAGCTTATTAGAGGATTTGGTTAGTTTCAGCTGTGAACTGATAATTGTGGCTTTCCTTCCCTCCTCCAGGTTCATGCGATACCTCTTCGATCCAGCTGGGTAATGACCTGTGCTTATGCACCGTCTGGAAATTATGTAGCATGTGGTAAGGTTGTGTTCGTTTTTGGGGGGAACATATTTTTAAAGTTCACAGTTCTTGATTCTACTTATCTATGGACCAAAATCAGTTAGAAAAAATTTCCTGTTACATACATTTCAAGCCATGATGGATACCTTCAACATTTCACATTGCATTTTAACAACTTTCCTCCACTGCTGTCAAAGTATACTTTTGTTAAAACAAGAAAGAAGTATTTATTTGGGTAAAGGGGTCAATGGGTTTATATTTACTGGTGTTATAATGTTTGGTTGTCAGGTGGTTTGGACAACATCTGCTCAATTTACAGTCTAAAAACAAGAGAAGGAAATGTTAGAGTCAGTCGAGAGTTACCAGGACATACAGGTATGCAATGTCACCATAGAGGTGGAAAAGTTTATACTGTAAATGTTAAGACAACCACTTTCATATGGCCCTGGAGTTTCACCACATTTTCGCACTAATATTTCTGTTTTCTCATTTTATAGGATACTTGTCATGTTGTCGTTTTACAGATGACAATCAGATTCTTACTAGTTCTGGAGATATGACCTGGTATGTTGGTTGATGCTATGTGAAGATAGTAGTATTGTACTGGGAATCAGCTGAGATTAAATGATCAATTATCCAAAATAATCAGATTGACCCAGCTGAAAACTCTTTCAAGTCAATAAAGGGAATCGAGCATGGCCACTGCACCTTGGTGTAGAATGAGAGGAAAACAAGAAATGTATCAGAAAAGGGTGATGGATGGATTATTGCTACAATATGAGTCAATCACAAAAAGAACACAAGCTCTTATTACTTTTATTTGTTGTCAATATTTTTTTGTTCTTCCCCAATAATCGATTTAACAGTTTGCATAGTTGCATCACTTAAGGTTTTTTGATCAATGGTCGATCATAATCAATGATCAGCACATCACTAGATGATAGATTCAGAGAAAAGTAAAAGATGCTCTTACAATGGCTTTGTCTAACGCTATGCTCCAAGGAAAACTGAAAGGAACCCAGTGCTCTGAAACTGTAAAATCTAGGGTGTCCATCATTATAATCACTATGATTTGTATGAAACTAAGATTTTCTAGTTGCTTGAGAGCAAAAGCTGGGCGCTGGGGGTCATAAGGCTCTGCCAAAGCACAGCCCTGCTGTCAATTGGCAACACCGGAGAACTTTTCCCATAAGGTGGCTATGGTTACTGAAAGAGAAGCCAACTACTATTTGGGATTTTACCAAAGGTATCAATGATAAATGAAAAATAAGTTAGGGACTGATATGTTTTTAAAGCTTGTTTCCACATAAGGGCCATGATTTCTCTGATTGTTAAGACTGCCCACGATCCATACGCTCATTAAGGTTGACTGTGTTGTTTGTTGTGATGATAAAGGTGAAGTTTGTAGTGATTTGTCACAATGACAGGTGTATTCTTTTTTGTCTTTAGTGCGCTTTGGGATATTGAAACTGGGCAACAAACTACGACATTCAGTGGACACACTGGAGATGTCATGAGTCTATCATTATCCCCTGACAGCAAGTCTTTTGTATCTGGAGCCTGTGATGCCTCAGCTAAGGTATTAACCTTGACACCTTCATGGATACACCATATATAAGCCTTACTTCATGGCGGTCAGGTTGTTATGTGCTTTTACTGAAGGGATGAATCTATTTGCATTTATCTCTTTACTCTTGTTAATCTGTTGTTACGTGTTGCTCTCCATGGGTAATGCTACTACTTCTAGGAAATTTTGGGGGAGTTTTGTTCTTTTAGTTCCGGGAAATATACATTAACATTACTCTCCTGTTTTTTAGCTGTGGAGTATACAAGATGGTATCTGTAAGCAAACTTTTACTGGACATGAATCAGACATCAATGCAGTAGCAGTAAGTATTCAGAACATTTTTTCATAACAGTCCTGAAGATTCACTTTTTGTCTCAGCTGCACATGATGTCATGTTTGTGTACGAAGCTTGTTTTCTTTAGCATTCTTGCTGATTTTCTATTGTGTTTCTAGTACTTCCCCAATGGATCAGCTTTTGCAACAGGATCTGATGATGCCACATGTAGGCTGTTTGACGTCCGTGCTGATCAGGTGAGGCTTCACTTTTAGTTAACCCTTTAAGTCCCAATATCCTCATACAAATTCTCCAAACTGATCTCCATACATTTCCTTGAAGAATTAGCTGAGAGAATTTGGTAAAAGATCAAATATTTTTCTCTTTGTGATCATTTTGTTAACTCTCATAGACTTTGCTCATGATAGTCTATGGATATTGTTAGGAGAAAATTGATTTTGAGCACTATTGGGACTTAAAGGGTTAAGTTCCCTTCCATCAGCGTGCAATGAAAGTGGTGTTCAAAGTCTTGAGCAAGTGGATTTTGCTATCAGGCTGAGGATTCAAATTGGAGAAGAACTGCAATCAGACCGGCTTGTCAGAAAGGCAAACTGTGACTCTGACTTTCTTTGCGCCAAGGCTGCATTGCAGATGTAATTTAATTTGGTTAGTACATTCTGTATCATCTGTGAAGCAACACTGATATCCTTGTTCTGGTTGTTTTGGGCCCCTAATGGATTGAGCAAATTACCAGAGGTGTGTTTCGAATTTCTCTTCATCTTTATTGGCAAATCGAGAGTGGCTTCTTAACAGACCAATCATGGTGTGTACTCAAATCCTAGTACACAGGTGAGGGCCCAGAACAAAGATTTCAAAGATGGATATAACCAGAGTTTAGTTTCGTCTATGACGCGGGCTACTTTGCACCCTCACTTTTGTGCAGTATTTATCGTCAGTTGGAATGAGTCAGTCTCCTACATAGATGTTTGGTAATCTTGAAGCACTGAATCTGTTTCTAATCCACTGTGCTTTGTTTTGTTTTGTTTTGTCAAAAATAGGAGCTCATGGTGTATGCCCATGACAATATTATCTGTGGAATTACCTCAGTGGCCTTCTCCAAGAGTGGCCGTCTGCTGTTAGCAGGTTATGATGATTTCAACTGCAATGTGTGGGACACATTGAAAGGAGAGAGAGCCGGAGTATTAGCAGGACACGACAACCGCGTCAGTTGTCTGGGTGTTACTGAAGATGGCATGGCTGTCTCCACAGGAAGCTGGGATAGTTTCTTGAAGATATGGAACTGATCTTGGTGAACCCCTCCCTCCTCCCCTCCCTACTTCTAAGAGCAAAGTTTTAGTGTTTATATTTTATATATTGCGATATAAGTTGTGGTTTTCATTGGATGGTGCAAGCCTTGAATGACATGTACACTGCTTGTCTGTGTCGCCATTGCCTGTCAATGAATTATTGTATTTTAGATCTTACACTTAAAGAGACAGTATTTGTGATGCTGTCCTTTACATTTCACCAAGGGACGTTTGAGTCACCTTGTATCGCAAAAACAACAACCTTACTTAGATTTGTGCGAGCAGAAGATGCGCATTGTAATGAATTGTCAATGTAAAAAATTAAATTTCTTGCAGATCTACATAGATGACTATACTTATACTATTAGGTATTAATTAGGAAAATGATACATGATTTACATTTTGGTTTTTCTCAAATAATTTACCTGCGGCAGAAGTGACTGCTATAAACTATAAGAGAGTTACTATAAAGTATTTCTGCCAATAACTATAATGTGCACAAATATAAAGTTTTGTTTTCTGGTCTGTGTATTCTGCTCCTGTCGCTTCAGAAATTGTGAATATGAATATTGATATTATGTGTCAACTTTGTCATGATGCTATGTGTAAAAAAATAACTGTGCAAACAACAGCAGCAGTGGGTCGAAGGAACTGGAATCGCTCAACTAACACAAATCCCTATCCTTGTTTATCTCAAAAGTTTCTTTTAATCTCCCTAAGTGTTTGACAGGTTGTGGAGTAATTTTCAGGGCTCTGCTTAAACACTGCCTGGTTGCGCATCCTTGATTTCTAACCCTTCTGTCACAAAATCCGCACATTCTCCATGTTGTTCTACATGGATTTGTGATGGAGTAATACTGGAATCAAGGTGGCTAGTAATGTCTTGTTTGATGAAGCAGCGGTGGTTTGGCAAAAAATGAATGCTGATTACATAAAGAGACCTTAATATATAAAATGCTTTGATGAGTAACTTGGTTTTGAATTAGCACTTGAAGAAAAAGAATCCATCGGCTAGATGCAATTTTTCTTTTCCTTGATTAAAACCTTTGGAAAGGGTGGCTGTGAAACTTGCATTAGGTTGAAAAAAGATGCTCTCCTGTCGCCTCATGTGCAGGTCTTGCTTACACACTTTACTTGCCGAATTTTGTTTGTTTGTTTTAAACAAATACCTGTTAGGTGACAACTTTTTCCAGTTCCAAGAGAGACCAGACAAAAAAACATGTCCGTAAGATTTTTTTTCCGTTTTGGTCTAATTCCATGGACTGCATGTATTTCTTTGCCTCAGTCGTGACAGGACAAGCTTATCTTTCTGTTTTGTAATACCAGTTCATCTCTACCCTTTGCTGTTGTCATGCTTAAGCGGAGTAACTCGTAGGGTATGTTACTGTTGGTAGCAGTCAATGGCCTAAAGGTGTCATTCTGGTCGTGAAACCGACTTTATATTGTCATTGTGAAATGTGAGTCAATAAAGATCAATTCTTCAATGTAACTTGTGCGGTCTACACATAGTGCATCTCATTTATTCGGGAGTCAAAGTTTTTCGAAGTCGCCTTTTAGGGACCTGAAATTATAAAATGGTCAAGTTATGTTTTTTGATAGGTAGCGCGAGGAGAACACGCGTAGGCCTCCCAATCGCGTCCTCTAGTTTTCTTTCCTCAAAACTGGCGCCTGCTACGCAGGCTAACAAATAACCAAAGTAAAACAACAAAACACTGGGTAAAGTCGCCCTTAGACCACCTCAAATTTAAAATGGTCACTTTACATCAATATTGGTGGCCAAAACATGAAAATATAACACAACGAACACAACCTAAACAATACCACCAATTTGTGTAAAGTCGCCTTTTCATGGGGGGACCTGAAATTGTGAAATGGTCAAGAGACAATAATGTTGTTAGCCAAGACAAAAACAAACAAACAAAAAAGAGAAAAGAAAAACACTTTGTGTGATACTACAAGAGGGTTTGACTAAGTCCAAAGGAAATGGCTCAACCTCGTACCTCGTTCCCAGGGCTTTTCCCTAAAACAAACGGGAGGGGAAAATCCCTGGGGACGAGGTTGGAAATAACTGACCAACTACAGTTGACTGCCGTTACTACGGACACCCTCGGCGGGGGGGGGGAGAGAGAATTAGTGTCCCTAATAGCGAGAGTCCGTAATAGCGGGCTACGAGAGAAACAAAAATTTATCTGTACATGTAAGTCCCACAGGCATTGTAGTTTCTACAATTATTAACTTATTTTAACTATGGACCGTAAAAGATTAAAGATAATAAGATTATAAATGCGCTGTGTTATTACTTAATTCCAAGCTCCTTCAATCACAAGGGATACATAAGAAGGGCTTAAAAAACAAACGGAAACTCATCCAATAACGTGGATGGCTATGAATGTTAACTTTCTGTCAAATATGTTTTTTATTTTTTTTGGCAGCTGTTTATTACAGACGTGCTGCACATCATGGTAACTGAAACCTGTCTAACAAGTTTGACAGTAGAGTGTTACAATGAAGCAAAATGTTTGTAACTCTAAAAATGCTGTACAGTACAGTCATTTGTTAACTCTTTTACAAAGAAGCGGTCGATAGTGTTTTGTGTCATTTTTCCTTTATTGTAACGTCGCTTTATTCTTTATGTTATGTGAGTCAGGATTTTTGACGAAGTACTCAAGTGTCCGCTATAGCGAGAGAAAAAACAAGTGAAATGACGCGCTTGGAGGCAGGAAAGTGTGTCCGCATTTCCGTAACAGCGAGAGTCCGTAATAGCGGGAGTTTGTTTCGGTCATTTCTTTGTACGTTTCGCCATGGAGCTGGCTCTTGTCCGTAATATCGAGGTGTCCGCAAGGCGAGAGTTGACTGTATTGCTATTGATTTGAAGGTTTTCGCGCCATTTTAAAGCTTTTAATAGATCCCCTTTAATATGCCCGGACAACAAGGGTAGAAGGGACAAATTATTTAGAAAATGGAGCATTAATACTATTCCGTGCCAATATTCATCCCTCTTCAGCCTTAGAAAGACCATAAACACAACTAATAAAAGCAGTTTCTACTTGGCACACGGCCGCCGAAATTGGCAACTTTCCGGTGCTGCAATGTTAGTCGCCAAAATGTTTTTCTACTCACCATGGCAATCTAAATGGCACATAACATCCTGCTATATTTGTCGGAACTGGGCAACGCCAGGCCAGATTATGGAAAAGGAATATCCCCAGATCCTTTTCTTCTTTAGACAATGAAATCATGTTAGGCCCAAGCTGATACTAATAAATGGTAGCGTCTTTCTTGTTAGTTACACGAAAATGTTTGCGATTTTACGCGGGATGACTTATGGTCAGTCAGCGTCATAAATTCGGTTGCGCATTCCTTTCATATTTTACTTTGCAGTCAAAAATTTCCTTGTTTTTGTTTTTTTCTTTTTAACTTTCGCTTATCCAATGCCCGTTCCGAAAAATTGTTTGATTTTTACTGGCTGCAACTTCGAATAATGTGCGAGTCAGATTGGATTGCACAAGCAGAAAAAAGATATTGCGTCAGCAAAGGAGGGAAAAGTAAGCTTACTGCGTAGAAGAAGACAAAGTCAAGGCTATGACCTAACTTACATGTAAAGCGCCCGGCTGCCTGACCTTGGGTGACTGAAAATATTGTCCAGGTCACCCAGTTAAAGTAAAAAAGCTAGAATTTATTACTTGCGGCTTCGCTCAGCCGCTTCCCGGCCTAAAAAGAACGTTCCGCTTGCTAAGAAACTCTTGAGGTCAAATTGTATGAACGTGACAAGCTGCACATTTTCCGATTTTGAGAGCTTTTCAAAACAGCATTGAATTTTTTTATTAATATTAGGATGGTTCATTAGTTAGATTTTCAAAAGAAATTATTACTTCTGCTCTGACAGGGGTGAACTACGTTCGGCGACGCAAAACAAAAGTTTCGTATTTTAAAAAATCCCTTAATAAACACGGGCGTCACCTCAGTTCTATGATAATGAGATATTTTTACCTGTTTTTTACTGCTGTGTCTGCGAGGCTAAAACATAACTTAAGATTCTTATTCCAGCACTGATACGATGCATAAAAAACGAAAATATACGAGTATTTTTGTGATTGTTTTAGAAAAAGGTATGTAAATCTATAAAGTCCCGCATTGTCTTTGGTGTCGTGACAAGTACCTGTCACGTACTACAAATAGATACCACCAGATACGCAAAAGCTAATTTTATCGGTCAAAGTAGAGCTAGTTGGCTACCGAATCCACAAAAAGCTCATTTGTCCTAAACAATTCACCGATAATAGAAAACGACGACTTTCCAACAAGAATATCTATTCAAGAGAGATAATAGTTTTGCGGAGGCAACGGTTTCGTTGAAATTCATAGGAGCCTTCCAAAAAAGCTCCACGGGATCTTAAGCGAATTTTCTTTTCAACCTAAACGATTAGTAAAAGAATAGTCTCCTTATTTTTGACCCAAACATCTTTATAAAAATTACATAAACAGACCACAATCTTACTTGCTGACTCCTCTGTCTCCTGTGTCCCCTTGTGCCCCTTGTGTCCCCTTATGTCCCCTGTCCCCTTGTGTCCCCTGTGTCCCCTTGTGTCCCCTGTGTCCCCTTGTGTCCCCTTGTGTCCCTTGTGTCCCCTTGTGTCCCCTGTGTCCCCTTGTGTCCCCTTGTGTCCCCTGTGTCCCCTTGTGTCCCCTGTGTCCCTTGTGTCCCCTGTGTCCCCTTGTGTCCCCTTGTGTCCCCTTGTGTCCCCTGTGTCCCCTTGTGTCCCCTTGTGTCCCCTTGTGTCCCCTTGTGTCCCCTTGTGTCCCCTGTGTCCCTTGTGTCCCCTGTGTTTCCTTTTCCATTTAAAAAACATGAAATATTTGGCTTTGTGCCCTTGCTTCTCATGTGGCGTGAAAACTTCGACGGGTTTCATTTCTTTTTTATGACGACATGCGGGTTTTTTTTCTAACGCTCAGGAGGTTAAAGGATGTGATTTTTCATGGAAATAAAAAATCAAAACACAAAGTTCTGCTTGACTTGCTGAGAAAATAATTTGATTAATTTTTAACAGTCAAATAACAGTTCACTGATTTATTAATTTCGGCGACTAACTTGGAGACCCGGGCACCCCAGCTAAAATGTTTGGGAGCCCGAAAAGGCTCCCCGAAAGTTTTATATGGGCGACCATCTTTTAGGCCTTAGCACCTCAGCTTAAATGCTTGGGAGGGCTCCCTTGAAATTTTCCTTAGAGCACAGCCTTGCGTCCTGAAGTTATTGGAAGTCTGATACGTTACATGCTATGATTGAATGTTGAAGTACATTTATTGGGGATATTAGTAAAGCCGGAAAGCAAATGTTAGTGAGCTACCCCATACTCTTAACATTTATGGTGGTAATATCGATGTAAGTTTTGTTTTGAGGAACAAAGGATCCTTGTGTGTAACTCATCTTCTAGTGTATTGAACAGAACATCTCCGTCTCTCCTGCACACATTTGTTGTTGATTCTTACTTACACCAACACATCCCGCGTAAACGCCTTCAGGCGTCTTCTGTTTAAAATGGAATTCCAGGTTGCTCCAGTTAAAGACGGAAAATAAATCCTCTTGCAGGATGCGACAGTCGCCTTGGGAATTTATATCTCTACATTATTTTACATCTTCAACGTAAGGCGGAAGTATGGTTTTTTCTGATAAACTTGAGCTGATTTTATCGATGTAAATGAGAAAGAGGATAGGGCCAATCAGGAAACCCTGGAGTAAACCCTATGTAACTGGTTTCTAGCAAGAAGAAGAGCCATCAATGATTACACAATGGCGTCTGTTTGTTAGATAATCTGCAACCCAGCTTAGTAAGGGATCCCGGAAACCGTAGTACCTCGGTTTGGAGAGTAACTTCTTATGAGGCACCATGTCAAATGCTTTCGCCATGTCCAAATATATGTTGTCTATTTTACCACCATTATCTATGGATGAAGCCAAGAAATAAACGTGTTGTATTGACTGTGATACACAAGATCTATTGGGTCGGAAGCCATGTTGGAGAGCATTTAGGACTGGGTAGACTGGGTTAACATGATTACAAATTCTAAGATACGTTTCTCCAGCACCTAAGACAGAATTGAAAGCAGTGCAGTGCCTCTGTAGTTAGACGCAATGTTCTTGGGACCTGACTTATGAACAGGAATAAGCTTGGCCTTCCAGCTAATCGGGAAAATTTCATTCCATTGGAGAGTGAATGGTTGAATAACCAGGTGATTGGGGCTGCAATGTCATCAGCAAGTTCTTTTAAAAATTTAGCAGTTACATCATCTGGCCCTGGTTTCAGATTCGACTTCTTGTCCGATTTCATGTCCAATTTTTTGTTCGATTTTGTGTCTAATTTCTTGTCCGAATCTTGTCCGATTTCATGTCCGATTTCTTGTCCGATCTTTCGTTCGATTTTTTTGTCCGATTTCATGTCCGATTTTCATGTCCGATTTCATGTCCGATTTCTTATCCAATTTTGCGTCCGATTTCATTTTTTTGTCCGATTTCTTCTCCGATACTTTTTCCAACCTTTAGTCCGATTTTTTGTCCGATTTCCTGTCCGATTTTTTTTGTCCGGTTTCATGTCCGATTTGATAGGCTCCTGTTCATGTCCAATCTTTCGTCCGATTTTTTGTCCGATTTCTTGTCTGATTTTCATAACCGATTTCTTGTCCGATCTTTTGTCCGATTTTTTGTCCGCCGATTTTCATGTCCAATGTCTTGTCCGATCTCATGTCCGATTTCATGTCCGATCTTTTGTCCGATTTTTCTCCGATTTGTTGTCCGATGTTTTTGTCCGATTTTTTGTCCGTTCTTTTGTCCGATTTTTCGTTCGATTTTCATGTCCGATTTCATGTCCGATCTTTTGTCCACTTTTTTCCGATTTCTTTTCTGATTTCTTGTCCGATTTCCTAGAGACAAATACCCAAAGAACTGATCAGTTTAAAAAAGAAGTCTTTTTGGACTAGTAGTAGAAAGTGTAACAACGTACCGATAACTCGATCCTGATGGGAACAATAGGATGTAGGCCAGGAGGCGGAGGTTCGCTATCATGTGGGCTGAAGATTGAATGAAATAGTCATTAAAAAAGCGAGAGTGTCGTCCAGGAAAAGTAGAGCTTATGATCACAAAATTTAGAGACGCTATTTTTATCCATTGCTGATCCAAAAACACATAGACCTACAATCCTTCAACAGAATAAAATCGATAAGCAAACCGCCCTTCCTCCCGAAATCAAGAATGCGGTGTGCATAAGAGCGGAGACAACTTAAATCCTGCGAATTATAGACCTATCTCGCTAACATGCAAAGCGACTCAAGATCTCGAACATACTAACCATATGGTGTCATCTCAACCGAGAGAATCAAGTGATAATACTGATGACGTGTCAATACCCAGATTAGTTGAAAATTTTCTTCAGCCAATCAGAAGAGCTATGCAGATCTGGGTAATGACACGTCATCAGTATGGATTCTCAGACGTCATTTCGCAAGGAAACCAGTGAAGTGTCGCGAAATGCCGGCTGTTTTCTCCGGATAGAGGATAGACTGCGTAGCGAGGAGGGAAAGTTTTGGATGAGGGGCTGCGAAGAGGGGGTAAAGCCGCGAGAATGGTGCCTTCGCCGCCAAAACTGTCAAAAGCGCAAAAACAATTTCGCAAGCTGCGCAGGCCAGCTAGATGAGGGCCATTTGAACCAACGACAAACTCAACCCAACATAGGACGTTTCCTCCGGCATATGCAGCCTTACCACAATAGTCTGAAGGAAGTGACGCATGTCAACCGGAAGTGGTCGGGCACGGCTTTCGAGGGAACTAAGGAAGTGTATGAACGTATTTTCGTTTTAATTCCAAACGAATAAGAAGGGAAGAGTAATATGCAAATTCAGAAAGATTTTAAGACATCTTTTTGTTGGCGTTATTATCTAACTAAGGAAGACGTAATTTCTGGCTATGCATTTCTGAGGCCAGGTCTGAAAACGGGTATGGATTTTAGAGGCCAGTTCTTAAAATGGGTGTGGAAAGTGACATTTTTTGGTCTGAAATCAAATGGGGTCAGGATTTGGAGAACCGGGCGGCACACTCCAACAAGAATTCCCAGGGGTACCCCTTCCCCTCGGAGTATATTTCATCTCACAAACTTCCAGAGAATTACGACAGCCTAAAAGCATCAGGTCATATTTTTCTTTAAATTCATGATTTATTCACACCCTTTCATTCTACAGAATTAAATCAACAGATGCCTGGAAGTCATAAAACCTAGAACCGTTGCAACAAAAGATGCTTGCCATATGTCGGGCCCGTTAACTTCGTTGAACTGATAGGTTTTAGGAGCTGAGTTTGTAGTTTGTAGTTTTGTCTGTCTACTCCAACGGGCGTCGGAACTTCTCCCCTGCAAACTTAGCGTTAGCACCCAGCTCTTCCTCAATTCTGTGGAACAAAAAATAGTACAATAAGATTTTAGCTAAAACAAATTTATAAGGAAAATCCGATCTATTAAGAGAATAATAGACGTTACTTCCAAACAGTAACAAGTACAGTTTTGTTGCTTTCAATAAGAGTAACACTTCTCTTTCCTCTTCTTTTTTGTGTTTTTATTGACCTCAACTTTGTCTCGTCCAGAAAAACGCTACAAATATTTTGGCCAATATCCAGCTATCCTGATCTCAACGCTTAACGCACATGTTGTAGAAAAATTAACAGCAGCGCAGGAAAGTACTGCCCAATAGCTTACATCCATCTTCAGAACAATATCTCTGAAGAAACTCGAACACTATACCTACCGTAATTAGGCAATATTATTTTAAACATATTTTTATTGGTAAAAAGTAGTCACCTGAGGAGCTGGTTGTATTTCGCCAAACGTTCAGATCTGCAGGGAGCTCCGGTTTTGATCTAGAACAAAAGAAACATTGCGAAAACTCTTCATTTGAGTGACATCACGCCAATCCTGGCCAATCACGATATGCCCAGACAAACGAATAAACCAATCAGATCTAAATACAACTACATAAAGTTAGCCTGCGCGCAGACGAAATTAAACTCTGGTTAACTCCGTCTGCGAAACAGCGCCGAAATCCTTGTTCTGGACTTCCAGCTGTGTACCCAGATTTGAGTACGCGCCACGATTGGCCAGTTAAAAAAGGCCTTAGTTTTGTTTGTCGTGATCGCCAATCGGGTTGAAGGGGAATTCGAAACGCACTTCCGGTAATCCGTTGAGTCTGTTGGAGGTCCAGAACAAGGATCTCTGCGCTGCTTCGCAGACGGTACTAATCAGAGTTTAGTTATCGTCTGCACGCAGGCTACATAAAGTCGGCTCAAGCGCGGGAAACGTACTACACGTAAGTCACCGCTTGTTCTTACAGCTGATTGGTCTACAAAGTGGCGTCAAATTTTTCAGCCAATCACAAAGGAAGCGACTCCATTGAGCACAAACAATGAACCGAGTAAGGCGTTATAAACATGGGTGGGTATTTTCATACAAATCACACCGCGAAAATGAAGCCTTCGACGCAGGGTATAACTCCTTGGGAAGGTGGAATAAATAAATAAAAAAACAATGATAAATGTTGAAGAGAAGCGCATTTGAAGCATTTACAGGTAGCACGAAACTAATATTTCTTAAGCATTGGTTCTGTTGAAGAAAAATTTCAAAATCTTATCGTACCTGACCAGCACACAGTCCTACTACCAAATCAGCAATGGTAGTATCTTCTGTTTCTCCACTACGGTGACTAACCATCACACCCCAGCCATTGCTCTGCGCCAGTTTACATCTGATAACACAAACAAACAAACAAACATTAACAGCTGTAAAGATACAAGGTTGTTTTGGGGAAAGATACTTTATTTTCTGTCTGACACAGGTGTCCCAATTTGCCCGCGAGGCATATCGCATTTACACACTTTTGTCTACAACACAGGACAAATTCTGACACCTAACCGTTCAATATTCTAACTCTGTTTAAAACGACCTTTGAACAGCTAGGCGTCTCAATTTTCGTACGCCGGTTAAGGTGGTTGCGTGTGAGCGTGTGAGCAGAATACATAAACGCACTAATTCAAACGGTTTAAAATAAGTACTGATAACAGCTACACACTCACACTATGGTCAACTGACCCTAACTGTGGTAATTGTCGAATCGCTCAGTGTGTTTTTCCCTCTTGGTTCCCATCAAGGGCATGATTCCTTTCGAAAACTTTCTTACAGAAGCAAGTGTTTTTAGTTAAGCCACAAGAAAGATACATAGTTTCGAAGTTCTCGCGCACCAATTCTTGCTTCCTAAACCAAGACCCAAGGTACCTCAAATAAGTTATATTCAGAATTTCCACAAGTCCCAAGATGGCTTGCTGCCATTTCAGTTTAAATTGCATGAAATTAAGGCTAGACACATGCAACAACTGTAAACATAAATGAAAACAGAACTTAAAAACAGTGTAAATTAAAGTTCTTAAATTGACATTGACTTTTAGGGAAAAAAAAACTTTCTTTTACAACATGTCATTCACCTCTTAATCTTATTACATCACTGTGTTCATATTATAATTGCATCACTGTTGTATCTGCTGCTTATGTTGCTACATAAGTGTGCGATACTCTTGCACCTTAAATGTAATAAGTACAAAACAAGGATACCGATAGTCTATTGAGAATTAATCACTTTTAGTAAAATCCACATAGCGGTCTATTATCAATGCTGCGTTCTGATTGGTTGAGCTACTACTAGGCTACATGTTATAGCCTATTAGTAGCGAAAAGCATGCGCTTTTTGGCGGCAAAAGAGGATTAAAGTCTAGCTTTAACTAGCTAAAATTTCTTTATTCTTGATATTTTTGACCAACTAGTTGGATTTTACTAAAACAATAATTATTCCTCTCGCCCCCATGGTCTCTGAGTCAATAGCCCATGAGGCCATTTGGGCTCGAGGAATAATTGTTAATTAATTACTTACAGCTCACACTTACGCTTCAATGGATTCTGTGACTGAGCCAATCTGATTCACTTTCAGCAAAAGACAGTTGCAGGCTTTTTTCTCAACGGCCATTTTGATGCTACGAAAAGAAAAAGGAAAATGTTCTTGGATATATTATTGCAACAGATAATAACTCAAACATGGCACAATTTATTGTTGTAAAGAACACCACGAAACCTGCCTCAAAATGCATCAACTTCCCTTGTATCATTATTGTACCATACGAATGGATTTTCATTTTATAGTTACTTAACTTAAACTCACCGTTTTGGGTTTGTAACAGTGAGGTCATCGCTGAAAAGAAGAAGGAAAGAAAGACAAAACTAAGTTTCACGTCCAAAACACGTATTTTGGTCGAAGAAGGGCCAGTTAAGCATGCCCACAGCACTGTTAATTACTACCTTCTTTTAACTAAATATTCCCTACACAAAAGATGCATTGTAACAGTTACCTCTACCCTGTAATTAAAGGGTGCTTTAAACAAAACTATAAAAATCCTAATCAATGCCTGACTTAGAACTTTAGAGCAATGTTAAATTGACCTTGACAATCTCATGCTCTGACAAATTTTGCACCCCATCCCCCCATGTATCTCTTTCTCTCTCCTCCCTCCCAACCCTTGTGTATGTAATTTGGTTTACAGTGAAAGCCAGTCAAAAGGGATGGTTCCTTACAGGGTTTTAACAAATCATCCTTCCTGCAAACTCAAGGGGGCAGGGAAGAGGAGAGGGTGGGGGAGGGGGAGGAGGGGAGGATGTTGCAAAGCAGAAAGCCCTTACCCAACAATCTGGATGGACACCTTCTGTGTCAGGGCTGTCCAATTCTCCCAGTCATCTTGGTCAAAAGCATCTTCAATGGACACCACTGAAAGGAAATCACAGAAGGAAATTTATTTTACCTGCTACAGTCATCTCTCTCCAAAACAGATACCCTCAAGGACTGGCCTCCACCACCCACCGTCCATCTTAAAAATGGTGTCTTTTGGACAGAGTTGACTGCATTTCAGTTACAATCCTTGCAAAAATGCTTGGGATATTTTGCAGCATTTCTTTTTGAAGGAAATTAGCAATTCACCGTATATTGATTAAGTGTAAATTAACTTGGGAAATACTTCCTGGTAGAACCAAACACATAGACTGGTATCCATATTAGTATTATTTTTTGTCTCTCTACTTATGTGAACATGTTTGGGTACCCAAGAAGTTCAGACCAGAAGTTACTTGCAAATTCTGCAGTGACACAAGAAGAACACTGCTGTTCCTAAAGTGCTTTTGCCATCAGCGGCCTTCTCCATGCTAAGAATGAATGAAAATAATATTTTTCTTTAAGTTAAAAGAACACAAGTCTTACCTGGATAATCAGCGATGAATCCTTCATACATTGCAGCCAACTGAACACCAGAAATCTGAAAATACCGAAAGTATCAACATGCCTTTCCTTAGCTACATGTTTTAAGACTCAGAAAATACAGGTCAGGAGATATTTACCGAGTCTAAACTACAGTAAACAGCTAGCTTGTGTTTTTCCACAAAATAATTGTACACAGATTTCCAGGATTAATGTCTGGATTTTAAGGTGAAGTCAAAGTTACTTCTGACGAAATAATTCTTTGGAGTCAATGATGTATTTCACATGCAGCAGAAGCCAGATTTGGCTAATTCTGACCCTGTTTCAAGCAAAATAAATTTTGAGGAAGTTCTTACCCATTTTGAAGGATCTGAGTTTGGATTCTTGAAGTCCAGATCATACTTTCCTTCTTTGTAGAATTCTTTTAAACAAAATAGGAACAATATTTCCCCAATTTTAATAAAGAATATACATACAGTACATACATAAACTTTATTTTCACACAAATTGTAGGGTAGCAAGAAAAGCTAATAGTACTGAGCAACATAAACAAAATAAAAAAGAAACTTACTCGAAGATTGACATTGGTATATCTAACATGATTCTTGAAGAACTGCATTTTAGCCATATCTAATACTAGCTAATGTCAAAATAATATTTATTATTGATAGAAAACAAATCATCAAAAGAGGGCAAAGTCATACCAGAGGCAGCAACATCCATGCCAATTTTAATCTTATCGGTATAGCCCGCATTTGCAATAGCAATCTTCAATAACTCCAGTCCTGCAAAGTTAATTTATGTGCCATACAAAAATATTAATAATATTTTTTTCCCATGTGGTAGTAAAGTGGAACCTCCATATAACAAGGTCCTTTCAAGTTTCAAGTCCTTGGTATGACTAACAATATTATTTTCTTCACCCCAGCAACAGAAGATATAAAACATATGAAAAACAACCTCGATATAATGAAACCTTGTTACAGCGAACAAATTTTGCAGTTTCTTGGCACTTTCTCATATCAAGGTTCCACTGTACCGTACTGTGACCTAACCTATTCGTTTTAATTCACTTTCCAGTTGTAAGTGCAGTTTTCAGCATTGTTTTGTAAATTCAAGGAAAACTCAAGCTCATAAAGTTGTAAAGGTAAATTTATAGAAATTCAGCAGGGTAAATATGCATGATTAGTTTCCAAATAATAATGATCCGTGTTAGAAATCCATGTTTGAAGAGGACATGAAAATGTCAGATAACAAGATTGTTTCTAACTTGGGATATCTAAGACTATGAAGTATGTTATAGCCTAACCTTCCCTGTTGTCCTGGATGTTGGGGGCAAAACCTCCCTCATCACCAACATTGGTAGCTGAAAAAAGTGAAAAAAAAACACTGAGATCAAAGACTTAAACTGTTACATCACGGTCAACACGAATACCAATAAATCATAAACTGACATTATTTCAGGTTGTTCCTCTTTGTACAGGAGTAGTAACAAAAATTAATGGATAAGTGAACTTGCTTTTAAAACTTAGAAATTCCTTTTTATGCTGGCAACCAGCACATTTGATCATAATGTTCCTCATACACATGTACTGGAGTCCCTTTTCTTAGGAAAAGTAATGGAACTGAATAACAGCAAGATAAGTTTATAAAAAATACCATCAATTCCATATTTCTTCTTCACTACGCTCTTGAGGTTCTGATAGATTTCTGCACCCATCCTCATTGCCTCACTGAAACTACTTGCACCTTTTGAATAAAGATGAAAAACATACTTGGTCAACTCATTCACAGCTTTATCTTAAGTTCCTGTTGTATGCGTCCATCAATACTGTGGAATCATATAATAAGCACTACTTTGAACAAGTTAAAAAAATATGGCAACACTTACCAGTTGGGAGAAGCATAAATTCCTGCATGGCAAGTTTATTTCCTGCGTGACTTCCACCGTTGATGACATTAAATGCTGGAACCGGAAGGATGACTTCCTTGTTCCCAGCCAGGTCTGCAATGTGTCTGTAAAGCGGAACTCCCTGAAAAAATAATTAGTAAACCTCCTTAGTACAGACACCGATGTGCACACAGAGACAAGTCTCCACTTTACAGAGGTATTTGTAAAATGGAGATAGGAACTGTTCATGCTCGGTGGGTTTTGCCTTAAAAAATAGGATTATAAATTACATCATCAATTTCCTTTGTCTTTGATTAGATTATCAGCAATTTAATAATAATTACAATAATAATAATACAAAAATTTAAAAGGGTGAAAATGCATTATTCAAATGCCACACATTATAATTATATTCTGATTGACTTTCTTCACTTTCCCTCAAATTTTACAAGACAGTATGCTAATTATTTGTTCGCAATTCCCAATAAAAGGTCAACATCTCCCGGCCATCAGTGGTACCCTAATGGAACCCCTGGTTTTCAGAGTAGACGCCATATCTAGAAATAATCAGTTAAGCTGTTTTCACCTTATGAGCAGCTCCTGCTTTGCAAACAGCAAGGGAGACACCGAGGATTGCATTGGCACCAAGTTTAGCTAGAACACAGAGAACAAAATAATGATTAAGCGTAAACGTACATTTCTTATCAAATTAGTTATAGTCAATGTCTTTTATTACGATGTCTTTTATTATGAATAATTTATTATTGTCGTCATCATCATTATTTATATCAGTTTGAATTATTTTTAGATAGTTTTATTTTTGTATTAACTTTTTGATGCTTTTTATAATTGTTATTAGTAGTTTTTTAGATAGTCATTTTATGACAATTCTCTTTCGTACACAAGAAGAATGTACATAGGGTATATATTTTAATATTCATATTCTTGAATCTGTAAAAAGTCTATTTTTTTTAAATCTATGAATAAAGTTATTTTTGTATTATTTATTTTAAAAAAAATTATTATTATTATTATTATTATTATTATTATTATTAATACAGGGCTATCATTAAGGTTTCAAGTAGCTGGTCTCTCAGGGAAAGTTGCCAGTCATTTATAACACAAATCTTCCTGTAATTGTTATGTTTGACTCCTTTTCACAGCCGGCTGATTTTACTGCAGCAGCCAGATAAAAGAGCCAACTGATGGCTACTTATGACAGGCTTGTGATAAACAGAGCTGTAGATGGCATTTCAGATGTTTTTATTTTTCACTCATCATACGGTAGAACAAATCACAAAATGTACAGTGTACCATGGGGATTTAAACCAAACTTCACATTCAAGTAGTTGGCACCTACATGAACTCAATTATTATTTTTCAATTAATCATCTAAGATCTACCATTGTAAAAAATCTAACAGTACTAACAGAGGTTTGTTCCACGGTAGCCATTATAGCTACAATTTGTGCTATTAGGTAATGATGAGAGATTATTCATTCATATCTTACAGCTAATTTACTAGTCTCCCTTGCAGCCATTTTTAGTGTCGTCACGGAAGAGCATTGCTTAACCACACTAAAAACGACTGCGAGGGAGACTACTACTAACTTACTAGATCCTACTGTGCTTTTCAAAAATGCGACTTCAAAAGCCACCTTCACAATAATATTGTGTTTCCGCTGCTGTCCATCATACTTACAATCACAAGCAACAAACCTTTAAACACAGAAACACACAAAGTGGATTGAGATCCACCAATCACAAATCACAAACCATGACCTTCTAAACCTCTGTTTCCTAAGAGGTCCGCTAGGATGATTGACGGCAGCACAAAATGAAAATGTCAGTTGGCTTTTAAACCTTGGGATTTGCCTGTTTTTTAAAAAGTGCAGTAATATACTACAAAATTAATGGTAGATGGTGTACTTTGTAGAGAAGATTCAAAGTATCAACTAACATTTATTCTCAGTGCCATCAAGTTCCAACATGATTTTGTCAACCTCAGCTTGTTTAGTTACATCAATATTCTGAAATGAAACAAATGTATCAATAATGTGCCTCATCTCAAGCCTTAAACTTTGTCTGGAAATTGCCCCATTTTTCAACCAAAATTACAGGCAAATACTAAGTTTAATGAAACTTTTGGTTCAAATTAATTAGACAATGTCTTATTACATTATCTACCACTCTCTGCAGAAGGCCTCAGGAAAAAATTCTCCAGATAGGATTACATTCCATGCACGCCGGACGACATGAGTTCAAGTAGTCAATGTGACTCTTTCATAATAAAGACTTGCTCTATTCCCCGCACATTAATAATGATTTGATTATAACAGTAAAATATGAACATGGTTTACATGCACCTTCTCAATCAAGGCAGGTCCAATAACTTTATTGACATTCTCAACTGCTTTCAAGACACCTTCAATGCAACAATAATAAATTCCATTATTGATTTAAAAATAAATAGTTTGTTATAATTTGCAAACAACTAGTACTTTTGCTTGCCAGCATTGTAAACAGCTGACACAACAAATAAATACATCTTGGTAGTTTTTGTTTTAAATGATTACAGTATTTACTTACAGTGCTTACTTATCTGGAGGACAAGAAGTTAGTACTACCTTCTACAACAAAATAAACAGTACCACAAGAAAGGACTACTCAGTGGCTTTCATTTGAAAGGTCATTCCATAGGATTTCATCCACAGACTTAAAAGTTAGAATCACCTTGTACAGCATAATAAACAGTACCAAAGGAAAGTACTACTCAGTTCAACTGCAGACTCAAAAGTCAGAACCACCTTGCACAGCATAATAAATTTAATAGTACCACAAGAGAGTCTATAGCCTTTCATATGAGATTAACAAAAGTACTCAAATACACGCAGCTTTGCAGGGTGCTTTGGGAATTTACAACTTCTCTGTGAATGTCAGGCCATTCGGCTATATCCTGCCTTACACTGCGTATGCTTATGACGTGATCTGCTCTCCTGACTTCCCTCTCTTTTATAAGTATGTGGTAAATATACAGTCGACTCTCTCTTAATGGACACCTCTATAAGACAGACACCTCAGTAAACACACACCAAGGGTTGGACACTGCTTTACTTTACTCCCTTTATTTGACTCTCTATAAACAGTGTTCTCAACAGGCCGCGGCCTTGCGGGATTCCCGCAAGAAAAAACTGAAATGGCGCATTAAAACCAAGAAGATGCGCCCGTTAGGGCGCAGGGGCAAGCTACGAGTCAAACGGACTTAAGTAGTTTTAATGGTCACCCTAACACTAAAGCATTCTGTTTGTTTGAATAAATAAAAAAACATGATATCAAATGAGTCAAAGTCTTTAATTTTGTTGCCTTTACTTTCATTGGTCCCACGCAGGTCCCACTACATCGTAAACTCCTCCTCCGAATCGTAAACACCTCCTCCGCCATATTGGATCAGGTAGGTACTTCATGTAACAGACAATTTGGAGTGCGGGCTCAGGTTCTTCGTACCGCGTGTTTTTTGTAACTTTGTCCCCCTAATGTTCTTACAGGGCCCCTATTTCTCAGAAGAGGGGGCCCTGGGACTCCCCAAGGCAAAATCCTGGTGAGAACACTGTATAAATATTATGTGTAAGACGGACATCACTCTTAAACGGACACTAAGAACTGCTCCCAAAGAGGTGTGTGTCATAGAGAGAGTTGACTGTATGAAGGTTCTACTGGATAATAATAATAATAATAATAATAATAATAATAATAATAAAATATAAAATATATAGTATATATTCAGCTAGAAAAAAAAATACATTATTAAATCAGGAGCAGAAATGTGCATGGTAAAAAAAACCCCTACCTATCTAACTAACTAACTAACTAACTAATAAACTAACTAACGAAACTACCTAACTGTGGTTGAAAACTGTATTTGGAACTATTACATAACTACACTTTACTTCGCTCAGATTTTAAAATATTGAGGATCTGTTTGGAAAAAGACCCAAAATTTGTACAAGATTTGATTGGAGCAGTAAGGAGCCGAAAAGTTTGGACGCACAGTCCTGGAAGGTATTCATTTCCAGTGGTATTACCAAGTTTATTGTCTCACTAGAGCGTAGTGTCCTAGAATGGCTAAATGTTTCTAATTTCATATCAACAATGTGATGGTGGCTGGGCGGAAGCCACTTACAGGGATGTCATGGTTATGCTGCACTTGGCTGTAGTTCTTGGCCGAAACAGCCTCTCAAGCAGCCCCCACCCCCCTCCCCCCACGCATGCTAATCTTTGTTGATGAGTTTAATAATAACAAACTGTATGGTTATGGTTATGTCAGGGTTATGCGCATGCTGCACTCGGCTGTAGTTCTTGGCCGAAACAGCCTCTCAAGCAACTCCCATGCATGCTAATCTTTGTTGATGAGTCTATTAATAATACAAACTGTAAGGAATATCACCTTTGCCAAGAAATCGTTTTGGATCCTTGTCCCGGAGCTCCAAAGCTTCATAAATCCCAGTGGATGCACCAGAAGGAACTGCAGCACGATATAGGCCTGAAAATAAAAAAAATACAGTCAAAAATCTACTCAATGGCAACTGTAAGGACAAAATCACCTTTGGTTCAGACAATAAAGGCAATTTTGTTACTAACCAGCTACCTCCCTGAAGAGAGGGCGGGTGCCTAATATTGGACTGTTACCATGCATGTAGACCATGCACTGCTGAAAAAACCTTCACAACCCGCTCAAAACATCTGGTCAGAAAGAAAACCTCTTAAAGATATTTTGAACAACAACAATTTGCCATCTGTCCACCTTTGAATTGCAAACCCCGTTTAAGACTTACGATTCTCCCAAACCAATACCCTGTTCAGCAACACACTCATTATGGCCAAAAAAGAGATTACCCCTCCTCCCCTCCATGGGTTTGAGCAACGTCTTACTCACCCTTAGAAGTTGTGATATCAACTTCCACTGTAGGATTTCCACGACTGTCAAATATTTCACGAGCTTGGATCTTGCTGACACCAGACATATTTGCTAAGAAAATTAACAAAAAATATATTAAAAAAAAAAACAATAAAAGTTTGAATGCCTACATGTATATATATGTTAGAGGTCAAAATTAAATTTAGGTTAGAATTTTTTAACCTAGGTTAGATTTTCATCGTTTCTTAGCCATAATTATTCATGAATATAGGGCTAGAGACAAAGGAAATTGAGAATCAACCCAGGTCAAAAAATTTTAATCTGAATATAATTTTGACCTGCAACATATACCCCAGAAAATTACAACCTTCTTAAACCCGGAAGAACCTTCAAATACATGGGGAAGAGGTTCTGATTTTCATTTTTGCATAATAAAGGACATTCTCCGCTTACTACACAGAATTCTCCGGCTAACGTGCGATAGCCTATGACTATTTTCTCTTTAGACATAGAGCCTCTTTCACAATATTCTCCTGTAAAGTTGCACCTTTCTCCTGTCACTAGAATTCCTCGTGAAAACCCTGAAAGGAGGTGGCCAAAAAACCAGTACATTTTGTAGCTCAACGGTGATAATATTAGTAAGATTTTGTAAGATACAGTAGTTATAAGACACACTTGATACCCTGTAAATTTCCACAATATTTTATATACTTTTTCTAGTTTTGAAAGAGAGAAACATTATTTTAACCATTTAGTTTAGACTTGAACTTAACGAAAAATTCAAACAACAACAACATGCAACAAAAATGTCAGAAAACAGAGGATTCACTGAAGTTGTTTATTAATAATCAATGACTCCAAAATAAGGAAATTACAACAACAGATAACATTTAAGTCAATCTAGGCTGAAGAGTGTATGGCTTATACAATAGAGGCAGCAGTGGGTATGTGGTTGATCCACATTAATCCTGTTTAAGGGGAACGGTCTTCAAATAATGGGAGTTGAAAAATCACCTTGTGCAATGACAGGGGAGGTGGAGAAATAACGCCTGAACTGGCAAGAGGAAAAAGTTATTCGCCTGGCCAGGGACTGGGATGACTTTAGGAAATTCATTCCATTCAGCACAACAAACACTTGTATTCCCAGCAAAACATCCTGCATGTACATGTACAGAGCAATTATTTTTAGAAGTGGAATGATGGTTTATTTATTTAACTTTATACACAAGGTACCAGAGACCTAAAAACAGCCTTAAAGACAGAGAAATGTTGCGCCCTTGCCCTTAGGCTTTCATTACCGAAGGCCAGTTTCCTGGACAAGTTGAAATAACGAAGATAAAGTCAATTACAAGTTAACTCCCATTTTACCTAGTTGGATTCAGAATTTCCTTTGTTCTTTAGCCCTAATAATATTATTCATACGAGAAAAAAAGGAAATTCTGGTTTAACCTGAGGACAGATTTAATGTGGTCTGCAGGACCAAGGACTTTTTGTACTTGATCAATGTGACTTTGTTGCTCTCTCCGCTTGCTTTAAAACCCTTTTTTGCTTTGAAACTTGTGAGGTTGACTTGTGGCAAGTCTAGACATTTTTTGCAGATATTCCAAGAGAAACAGAGAGAAACATTTGTGTTCTTTTGACCATCAACAGAGCCACCATGACACCACAAGAACTGGTATTTATATCATGGGTGGAGCTTCCACATACATGTATCCAAATTGGCATTGTACCTCCTTTCTAGAACCTGACAAACTAAGAAAGGGAGTTCTGGAAGAATTTACAACTTTCAGCGATCTTATCCACTTGTGAAGGTTAAGAGAATCTGAAACTTTAATTCTGACTTCCTTTCAGAATTTGCAGGTAGGTGATGTAATTTCCCCTTTTTCAAGAAAAAAAAAACTGACAAAAATGTTATGTGGTGCAATAAACAACCAAACAAATAAGAGGTGAATGAGCTCTGAATAAGAGCTTTCAGAACTGATAAAAAATTGAGTTTAGAAAGTTACTCTGAGAGATCTGTTTCCATCAAAAACAGGTCCTAGTAAGAACAAATTCAAAACTCCTAGTATAGATTGGGTGTGGTAACTGCATAAACATTTGATCGGCAAAAAGTAAACAAAAGCTAACAGCGAGAGGAAACCTGGGGCCACATATCTTTCGTGACGAAAAAATTAAATACAATTCTGATAAGTAAATAATAATTCATTACATTTGATCCAGGAAAAGGGGCACAGTTGTGCGTGCTGCGAGTCACATTTATCCGTGTAAGCAAGTTTTTAGAGACAAAGATGTCTCCAAACTTTATCCTGCAGAAAAAACATCCTATTGAAAAATAAACCCAGAGTCTGAATCATTTAGCGATCTTCAGAGACGTCAAACTCGTTTTCTTGTAAAGAGCTGAGAACGTCTACTCTCCGGTCTCGAATTAGGAAATCGAGCAAATGCAGTCGTCTTGTAGAGATGCTTCTGACTGCATTTCACGCCAATTTTAGAACTCTTTGATGCGTAAATACAGCAAAAGTAACGTAGTATGAACTTACGGTTTACTGCAGCTCCAGATTCCGAGATCTCACTACCAAAAAGCGCGGAGGAACGTTCGCAGATCGACGAGATCAAGAAAGTCAGGGAATTAACACTGATCTGCAAATATCACGCCGCATCCCATTGGTCAGAAAAGGATCGTCTGATAGGGTGAAAAAATAACCAATCAGAATCACTGTTATATTTCAATCCTAATCGATTTCCCACCATCCGTTGCGAGCACGAATCGCCAATTTACCCACCTCGGTGAAATTTCGAAAGTTAACAGCGAAATGCACTTTTTACCAATGATTGTCGCGGAAAATCCGCTCTGAAACCTGCATTCAAATAAGGGAGAAGAACTCTAACAAAATGGTGCGAGAAACACGCCATCTGTGGGTCGGAAACCTACCGGAAAACATACGGGAGGAAGAAATTGTCAAGCATTTTGCCCGGTAAGGTTTTAGCTTACCAGTTTTGGCGCGCTGTATTCAAGCCAGGGAATTTATTCTTGTTATTATTTTTTTAATGCAGCTTAATTTTCCTCCTTTGTAATAAGTTAAGGAATTGTAACAGTGCTTTATGGCGGAAACTTTATTCTTAATGACAGTTCACATGTAAGAGAAAAAAACCGCTGCTCCGTTTTGGACTGGTTAATACTCCTTGCCGATGTTGCGTGAAGCTATAAAAAAACGTTTCGTTTCGCTTTTTAGTTCATGGTGATTAGTCGCTGAAATTGAACTTGCTCATCAAATTAAATTTCTAAATGCATTTTAGGCATCCTTACAAAGAGCGAGACGCCATAGTAAATTTTACCATTCGACCGTCTGCGGCGGTGCTAAAATCAAAATTCACTTTACTCTATCATGGTACTTGTAAACTTTAGATATTTCTTATCTCTTTGTGGTAATTTAAATCCACTATCAATATTTTTAGAGCCAGATGAATTGTGAGAAAATACTTTATACCTGACAGAAAGCGTCTCGTTAAATTTGTTCAATTTGCATGGAAGTGTGATCACAAGTTGCCATGTTTTTTCCTCGGAAGGTTTGTGTTACACGTCACCAACGACTTGCTTCGCTTTGTTTGCAGGTATGGCCGCGTCGAGAGCGTCAAAATTCTACCAAAACGCAGCGCTGAAGGTGGACGAGCCGCTTTTGTGGATTTCGTTGACATTCGCAGCGCAACGAAAGCGCATGAATCTGTTAATAGAATCGGCGATCGTGAAATGAGAACCGATTACAATGAACCAGGAAACCCTAGTAATCTTTCACGGCTTCATGCGGATCCTCCCGCCCGTCCTACGAGTAATTCAGCACCGGGATCTCCTGTACAAAGACGGCGCTTTGATAGAAGAACCGAAGGGTAAGTTAGAGAATAAGTTCGTGAGCTTCTTATTGCTAATTTCATAAGAAAGCGCATTGCTTCGTGTTGCAGTCACGTGAGCTAGACACGCTATCCGCCCATCAAATGGCAAAGTTGAGAGTTCACCTCTAAGTCTCTGCCTGTAAGTATGTATTTCACTCAATATTTGATTGCGGCTTGCGGTTTGCGTATCTCTTGAAAAGCAGAAAAACTTGGAGTGAGGGATTTGCAATATTGAATTGGGTGTGAAAAAAATCCCATCTGGCAAAATGAAAGAACTTCAGTGGAAAGTCATGTTGTCTTCAATGGCTGGGATTTCATTTTACTTTTACGGTATCGTTGTTGCCTTAAAAATACTTGTGGCTTCTGTTGTTTGTCAAGATGAAGACGCTTTCGGAACAAGGTGTAATATGTGGAAAATCGCTAGAAATGGATCCCCAAGTTGTGGCAACCAAGAGTATTAGTGTTCCAACACCACAACAACAACAACTTGTTGCCAAACTGGTAAATTTTATAGGGAGAGGTTAATGACTAAAAGTAACAAACAAAAGGGTGCAAGGAAGTAAAGTAAAGCTTTGTTTTATTGTTGTTCTGGTTAATGTTTTGTGATCAAAATTAAAATGGAATTCAGATCAGCATCCTTCACCATTTTGTGTTAGTTTTATCAGAGATAGTTTCATGATATTAGGTTAAGTTGGAGTATTGAGATTGTGTGGTCAGAATTATGGATTTTCAAGATGTGGCAACCAGTGGTGTTACAATGGATTTTTCGAAGCAAAAGAAGAGCAAGCTCAGTGTAATTGAGGAGACCATTTTGGATCATGGGATTTTCAACAGTGCCTGTTAGGATTGTGGACAGCTATTTTTGTTTTTTCCCCTGGCAAATAAAAGAAAATCACACCATGTGGACGACATGCAAAATTGGTTAACTGGATTTCAGTCTTGTCATTTGTGTGGTTGTCTGGCAGAGTTCATGCCGTTTTGGATTTAAGATTGTCCCAAATAATCACAAGAACATCATCTATGTGGATGAGACAAGTTTTGGATTGTGTGGTTTTCAATAGTCTCAGTTCTGTTTTGGATCAAATCCTACAGTATCAGATCAAGATTATCCTAAACAACGCTGGAATAAAATCTGCTGTGAAGGAGAAGTGGTCGTGGATTGTGTGGCTCTCAGTTCTGAAGAAGTGAGGATGGATTTTCTTGCTTTAAACAGAAGATCGCTCCAAAGGGATACAAGTAATTTCTCTTGAAGGATCAGAAAAACAGTTTCAGAGGATTGTGTGGTGTGTTGCACCTCTTATATGGTTCAAGGAAAACGTGCGTGCCAGGTTTTTCACACTTTTACCTTCACTGGACACAGTTCTCTTCTGCATAAGTCAAAAGTCGTGTGTAGCTGCTGTGATTGTTTGCGTTCTTTTCAATTCCACTTTTCTTTGATGAAAATATTAGCTGCTGATTTATCCATTAATCTCATCGCAAGACAGTAAGAAATGGACATCAAGTATCTTAGAAGTATTGGTCTTACCCATTGCCTGAAACAACATCTTGTGATGCAGAATTTTGCAAGATTATCAGGAGCATTGAGATCAGATTGAAAGCTTGACACTAAATGGTCAGAATAAATTACAAGATACTGATGTGAATGCTCTTTCCATTGCAAACAAAATTTGAATACCAGTTTTGAAAACTTGACAAAACATGTGGTTATCATCAAAATTTTAGACAAGCTATTTGTTTTTCCACCTGTGTTGCAAAGGCATTTTTTTTTGGATTTAAACACCACCAAACCTTGTATACTCTATTCAAATTTGATCATCAGCGACATCAGAGGAAGACTCACCTCAACTGTGTGAACACCATCAATCTTGTTTTGGAATATGAGATGCCTTTGAAAATTAAGTCTCTCAAGAGGAGTGTTGCTTCAACTTTGGCGTTACCCCAAAAATTATTGTGTGGAATGTGTCATGTAGGAGGTTTTCTTTGTAAGAACTTGAATACAGAGCTTTTGATGAAAAGTGTGTGGTCATCTTGCTATCTTGCTAGTGTTCTTTGTAATCCAAGGATGCGTTAATTTATTGTGATCAGTGTGGATGATTTTAGTGTAGCATATACTTTGATGGGGTCATTTCATGAAGTTGATGTGTTGTTCTTAGGCAAGCCACATGTGCTAGGGCTATAAAAAACCAGGTTAGTACTGTATGAAAAATAAAATATGCTGAACCAGTTTGTGCCATTTCTTTTGTATCCTTCAGGGTTGAAAATTTAGTTGTCTTATGCTGGTAAAAGAACCCAAACTTTTACTGTTAGTTTACCTGTAAGGTTTCGAAAAGAGGTTTACTCTCAGAAGCAATTCAGTCCCTAATGTTTTTTTGTTTTCTAAATTCAAACCCTGCTCAACAGCAAGCTTAGCCATACATGATCATAATAGAGTACTGGAGTGATGACATCATAAAAATAAAATTTCTGAAATTATGGGATTTGTCAGGATATTCTGAAAGAACAATGTCTAAGATGCCTACTTGCCAAAAATGAGCAATTCGGGGGAAAATTGTCTCTGAGAGGTTAGCCGGTTATACTCAAAACTCCATGCAAACCCTTCTAATTTTTTTTTGGGTCAACCCAAAAAAATTTAGAAGGGTTTGTATGGAGTTTTCTAAGCATAACTGGGCTACAATCTAAGGGACAATTATTTGCCGCGAAATGCTCATTTTTGGCAAGTAGGCGTCTTGGACATTGTTCTTTCAGAATATCCAGACAAATCCCATAATTTCAGAAATTTCATTTTTATGACGTCACACTTTAGTACTCTATTTCCAGTGAACATCTGTACTAAAAACTAATTGATCTTCTAGGATGGAATTGGGAAAATGTATGACAATCTCAAGTCTGAGAAGACTAATATCAGGTTTATATGTTGTATCCAACAGAAATACGCCAGATGGAAGATACGGTGGTCGTTCACAAGCCTACTATCAAGATGGCTACAGTGATGAAGAAGGTACAAGCGCTCGAATGCCTAGCAGTAGTTCTGGTGGTGGTGGGAGTACTAACAGAGCAAGACCTCTTAGCAGTAGCAGTAGAGATCGACGTCAGCAGCCTTATAGCCATGGACAAGAACCTCATAGAAGCAGTCATAAGCCAAGTATGTGTTGAGTTATTTTGTTTCAGGTCCTTCCAAACTGGCCAGTTGTGTAGGAGCTGCTCTCCTGATTGGTCGCAGAAAACATTGATATTTCATTCTTTCAATTGTTTCAGTATTGTTTGGGGTCAGGGTTAGGCACCATTGGTGACTTCTCTTGCGAACAGCTGTTTAATACATGACCCTAACTGGCGTGCTGCATGCTGCACAGATCTGTCCTAAAACAGGGTGCTCCAGCCAGTAGCCTCCCAACTCTTTCAATGCCACCTATATGTTACAGTACTTTTTGGGGGGTGGGGGGGGGGGGGGGTAGGTCCATTTTTTAGCTTCAATTATTCTTAACTAACTAAACATGTCTAGTCTCCAGTAAACGAAACTGGGCAATCAAACAACATTACTGTCCATTGAAAAGACATCTCACTACATATCAGGGTGCAGAGAAAGTCAGTTTTACAGCTTGCCAGTTGGGCACGCTGCAGCTAACTTGTAGCGAGAGAGTCATTTTGATTAGCCTGAAAAAAATTTTGGATGAGCAGGATTGATTACAGTTCTTCTGTAATGTGAATTTTGTGAAAAATTCATTTGCCCGCTGGGCAAGTGAAGAACAGAATTCACTAGCCTAATAGCAAAATCTACTAGTTCCAGGCTATGGAGCATGACTTTCTTTGCCTGCTGCATACTTACTTTTGATATTTTTATTTGTCAACATTCGACGGTATGTGATTAAACATTTCCCAGAACCAATTGTCATGTCAGTGAACATTAAATATTCTTTGACCAATGATTGATTTAATCAATGATCATGAGACCACTGTCATATTTGATATGGACTGTAAATTGTTTTTTTTTAGAAGCATATCGGGATCAAGAACCCAATGCAGATCACTCCAGTGGCAGTGAGAGCGACACTGAAAGCAGTCAGAGCAGAAGCCAGTCACCTAGCTCCAGTGGTAGCAGCAGCAGTGAGGAAGGCAGCAGGGATGAGAATGTCCGCAGGGTTGCTTCTGTGCCAGATGCTCCTCAGGCAAACAGAAGTTCAGCACTCTGTTTAAGAAATATCTCTATCAGATCAGGAGGTATAACAAGAAACAGTGTGATTAGGTAGAAGTTACCTTAAACCTGGCCTTTGTCTTGTTTGAATTAAAGAAGCTTTGTATTCTTTACATTTGTAGATAGCAGTGTTCATGATGGCCTTTATCATGAGTTCAAGAAGCATGGGGATGTGTCTCGCATTTATGTGAATGGACAAGGATCTAGCAGATATGCTATCATACACTTCAGAAGGTGCTGAGAATTCAACTTTATTTTAATCCATACACCCATGGAATAAATTTCAGGATCCAGCTTCCAATGCCAAAGATCTAAAATTGGGGCTATCAAGCCTTTTTTTATCTCTTAATCATCGAGTTGAGAAAGGTTGTAGGAGTTTTTAATTTTTTTTTCTTTGTTGTAATTTTGTCAGGCCTGAAGATGCAGAGCGAGGACTACAAGTATGTCAGGGAAAGATGTTCCTTGGGGCTGAAATGGATTTACAGTATTGGCAAGGTTGGGGAACGTAATCTGTTAGAACAAATTATTACTAGTAAAAGCTCAAGCTTTAAGAGACAATACCTATATTAAAGAGTTTAGGGAAGAAGTTGATAGTCATTATTCTGGATCCAAGGCAAACTCAGGGTGCGTTTGGTTGAGCGTATTCCAGAATAAGAATATACAAACGGTTTTTTTTTTCACAAATCTCTTATACCATTGTCCAATCTGTTAGTCTGGGACCAGTAGATTTTCTTGCTGAGAAAGTAACTTTGTAAGCTTTCTTGCCTTATGCAGGGGTTTCACTGAGGGCCAGGCACCGGCTGTGAACGTGACTTTGCCCGGCTGCTTGACTTCTCAAAGAACTTTTTTTTAATACAAGGAACGGTCAAAAACCTGTTTTAAGTAAATTACACAATCGTGCCCTTTTCTTAATGAGTCTTTTGAAATGTAAAATATACTTTATCGTCAAATTTTGACTTTATCACACTCGGCTTGAAATCCCCTCATTTGTTACATGCTAAAAACAAGAATTGCCCCATAATGTGTTGTGAAAAGAGCTGTATGCCATAAAAGACCGTCTAGAATGTCTCAATAAGATTATCAACTAATTTGTGTGGTGGATATTGGTATCAAATCATGATCAAATTGTCTAGAAAAGTTATCATTTTTTGATAGTTGAAAGACATTGTGTGCACCTTCAGAATGCAGGAAAACGTATCTCTGTAATGGTAGAATTTCAAAAAAGGGCCTTTCCAATTCTTTGTCTGGGTGTCAAACCCAGTGGCGTTGCTGTTCAAAACCTTAATGAAATCCCTGCTTATGGGCAAGGGGCCAGGCAAGTCATCCACATTTGAAATTGTTTACTCAATTTTCTCCTAATGATACCAATACACAATCAAGAGAATAGGTTGTGAGAATTAAAAAAGTAATCACTTGAGGGAAAATGCTTTGATCTTTTATCAAATACTCTCAACTTATTCTTCATAGAAATGTATAGAGACCAGTTTGGAGAATTTGTATGTGAATGTTGGGGCTTAATTGGTTAACTAAAACTACATTTAACAAGAAGTAATCCCAGGCATTCAAAATGCAAGAGTTGCTTGCCCAAAGGACAAACTGGAATGCCTTTTTTTTCTAGCCCTGATGATAACAGTGGTAAGAGTTTTTTGGCTTTTTCCTGTAGATGATCGATACGATTCCAGTGACCATCGTCACCGTCACCGTTCACATGCAGGGTCCATGATTGATGATGACTTTGATCCAGGTTGCACCAGAACTCTTTTTGTAGGAAATATTGAAAAGACAACAACATTTTCTGATCTTAAGGATGCTTTTGAGCGATACGGAGAAATTGTGGTAAGTTTCCATAAAGTAGTTTCGACTCAGAATAGTTTCCTATTATGGTTATTTTTTGTTGAGTCATGAAGAACATGAAATTGAAGGGCAAACATGGATTCTTTTTAAAAATTAGTTGCTTACTTCAAGGTCAGTGAAAATAATTGTTTGGCGGCTAGTGAAAAGTCAGAGTTTTTGAGTTCTGTTAATGACAACTGGGTTGTTCTGTCTGCAAATATATTGTCTTACATGCTAAATAATTGTAGTATTATGGTTGGGATCACACTGTTTATAACGCTTATTTGTTTTCTGGCTCAGAAATAACATACTTTCCTTAATGGCAGGATGTTGATATCAAGAAACAAACTGGTAATAATCCGTATGCATTCATCCAGTTTGTTGAACTGAGCAGTGCTATTCAGGCTCGAAGGAGAATGGACAGGGAGTTTGTGGGACGGAACAGAGTCAAGGTATGCATCTGCATTTAAGACCACAATTTTCTAGCACTTTGTTATTTGAGGTACCAGACTTCTGAGTGATAGGTATGTTATTCTAACACTCAACTCAGGATCTAGAATTCACTGACAGAAATGTGCTGACTTTGTTCTGACATCCACACATTGGTTAGACATTGTGGTCTTCTCTGGCAAGGATGAAAAAACACCAGCTACCTCTCACAGTACTATTACTGATATGAATCTTGCAGAATGTGAAAGAACTCACACTTCTGTTCCTAAAGAGTTGGATACATAACCCCTTACAGTGTGGTAAACCTTAAGCATGTGTGCATCTGTGAGTATGTATTGTAGCAGGCTCACACAGCTTTCTTGCTGCCCCATAACTTGCTTTATCAAAGAAAATGATATTGATGGCTCTGTGTAAAGTGAACACCCAGTTTTCTTGTGGGTTTCTGCTTATAGAAAGTCCCTGAAATCTTGTATTGTATTGGTAAGATATTATATTTTATGTTCAGGTTGGTTTTGGCAAAGTATCGCCCATCAACACCATCTGGGTCGGAGGGGTGGGTGGATTGAATGACCAGCAGATAGAGCGACATTTTGGACGATACGGACGTGTTACCAGAGTTGTGGTGAATCGCCCCAGGGAACAAGCCTTGGTCAGTTTTGATAGTGTGGAGTCTGCAAGCATTGCACAGGCAGAGATGAAGGGCAGAACTATGTTTGGACGGCGTGTCAGGGTAAGCAAGCATAGCTCTAAGCTGGAAGCCTCTTATTTCTAACGATGCGCTACACATGTACACATGACTCACATCAGTGGGAAAAAGTTCACAGGAAGAATATTGAATATTGAATGTCACATTTCAGGACTTCTTTCTTCACATAGTGGTGCATAATCGCTGGCTTTTTATTGATTGCCACTTTAAACACTGATTTTTATACACATCACACATTTTAATTTTGAAACAGTTTGAAAGGTTTATTGAACAGAACTTTGCAGCTGTTTCTATCACTATATTCTCAGTGAAGTTCATTCATTCCTTACTTCTCTTTGCACAGGTTGAATTTGTCAGCCGTGACAGTCGGCAACTATTCTTTGATGCATTACAGCGCACTGGTTCCTCTGATGGTAGCAGCCGGAGATATGAACCTTCCTCCCCAAGGTCGCGTGGCCGAGGGGGTGGGTATTATGATAACCGCTGGGATAGAGGAAGGGGAGGTCGTGGCAGCATGAGACGTGACATGTCAAACCACCGTCCGTGGCACAGGGGAGAGTATGACTATGCCGATAGCAGAGAGGGGTACCAGCAGAGAGGTTCGTCCCGTTACCGTGGGCCTTATGAGGGCGGAGGGTATGAGTCAGCTGATGATTATGATCAAGAGCTTCGTGATTATAACTATAGTCGGCAAAGAGAAAGAGAGAAAGAACAAGGTCGGCACAGACATGATAGAGGTGGGCGCGATCGGGATAGAGAGGAGGCAAGCTACAGTGGCAGTGAGAGGTATTTTCCTGAGGGTCATGAGGGCTGGCGGGATGACAGGAGCAGTTCAGGTTCATATGAAGATTCCCGTGATCGCAAAGAACCTCGACCGCCGGATTTTCCTGAAGAACACGATCGTGAGCGTTATAGTGCGGATGAAGACCGAGCCTCAATTCATGGTAAGCCCCCTAGCCGTGACGTTGGGCAGGATGAGAAAGGCGCCAAGAGGAAAGAGAAGAAGAAGAGAAGACCTCGTTCACCTTCTCCTGAGGATGAGCGAGTGGAGGAGAAAGAGATGCTCAGTGCAGGAGAGGATGTCATCAATGAAAAGAGAGCTTTTGATCATAAGAAGAAGAAAGAAAGAGTTGCAGATACTAAGCTTGCAGTGAAGAGTAAAGATGGAGAGCATGAAGTGGACAGGGAGCATTTGGAAAACAATGGTACTAAGAGTGAAGACCTTCCAGCTCAAGAACGCAGTGATCAAATGCCGGCTCCTGCATCACCTCCTCCACCCACTAAGGTCAGTAAAAAGAAGGAGAAAAAGGAGAAGCGTAAGCGACACAAACGGATTTTCTCGCTGAGTGAAGAGGAAGAAGAAAGGGAGGTAGAAGAAAAAGCTGCTAGGTTAGAGGAAGCTGCCATTCGGGGTGGGGGTGACTTGACAGCATCAGGGGTTAAACAGAGGGCTCATTCTGATGCTGACTTACAGAGACTTGAAAAAAGAGATATCCACTCTGCACCTGAGAGTAGTAGGCTTGATCAAGCTGATCTGAAAGAGAAACCCAGGCGTCATTCTGCCGATGAACGATTGCCCAAAGAAGAAAGAGAAATGTCTCGAGAGGCAGGCAGTCGTTCACCCCGTAATAAAACACACAGAGATGAGAGAAGAAAAGACTGGGAGAATAAAGATGTTACAAAACCAAAACGACGACGCACATCCAACAGTGAATCACCCCCTCCTCCTCCACCCCCACCCCCTCCCCGTGAGGCCGGAGAAGCCTTCCCTCCCCAGGTGGATGTGCTACCAAGAGTGGTTCCCCCTCAATCAGATGGGCATAATACTCAAGTAATC
>OZ037775.1:62415716-62623216 GCA_964035525.1 Porites cylindrica
GCGAAAAATCGAATCAGACTGAATTTGTGTAACTTGCTGCAGAGACAAAGATTTTCACAAAAATTCTCCAGTACACATGAGTTCATGTTGCTGAAACTTGTCCCTTTAAGTGTACCAACATTTAGAAATTTTTTTCAAAAAGGTGGACATGTTCTGTACTCCTCTTGGAAGAGAGCTACTGTGGTTTGATTCTCACAAAGCACCACCTCCCGCAAATGACCATTAACCCTTTAAGCCCTAATGGTGATCAGTATCAAAATTCTCCTTGTGATATCAATGCTTTTTATAACAGATTGGTGATGAGAATCAAGGCGATGATCACACAAGATACAATGAGTTGATACTTCAACAACTTCTCGTTACTACTTTTATAGAAAACGTATAGGGACAGCAAATGGGAATTTGAATTTTGATATTAGGGCTTCAAGGGTTAAATCTTGGAATTTTGGGGGGATCACTTCAAGGAGTTTGACTTTAATGTAATTATTACATGGACATTTTGTATTGGATTGCATTGTTCTAGTAATGACTGTATTTTATTTTCTTAAATGTCAAAACAGATGCTGTGCATTAAACGGTTTAGATCCCATTGGAAAATGAGAGTATAATTATCTTGTTTGTAGAATAGACGTAAATTTGCGGGACCCTTCTTGCGGGTTTATTAATTTATTATCCAAATCAGTATTGGTAATAAAAAAAGAATATCTCATACAGCTGGATGTGCTTCTCTTACTATTTTCCTTGTCCTGTCTCACTTAAAGGCTGACTATTCCAATATTATTCTACTTCTTGTCTGGTTTGTTTGTGTGTCTTTGAATACAGCATTCAAAGATTAAAATGCTTAAATTGGTAAGGAAACTATTTTAGCAACCATAAAATAAGTTTCTTGCCTAAAGAAAACTTTTGCACAAGGTAATGACAATTCCTGTCTGTCTGTACTACTTTTATTGATGGAAGTCAATAGGTTGCTTATAAGTTAACAGGAAGAAGTGAAAAATGCATCTATATAAATAGTTAATATTAATAAAATACACTCGACTGCATGTTAAGATAAGCCAAAGACTTGCGATAAATTCATTAGAGTGTAGCCCATGAAAGGTTTTATTTCAAGATATAGTAAATACCAAATTTCTAAATTTGTGGTGCTAGCAATGAGGTGTCGGCCTTAGAGTCAAAGAAAATGACTGAAAGCAGGAGCAAACAACTCAAAATATCCAGTTTAGGTTTGGCAGGCATCCATCTTGAACAGCTGTCACTTATAAAGAGAGGGTGGACTATAATCAAAATATACAGCTATTTCAAATAACAGTGTTGGATTTTAAGAACTAAGGCCTGTGTGACAAAACCACAAGGTTGTTGTAGCTGTAAATCCCCTAATCATAACTTCTTGGTTGTCAGTGCCGTAGAAATGTGTAAACCTCGCAAATGTTTTACCTTTTCAATTTATGACAGAAGATTCGCGCTTCGTGGCTGACCTTGGAAATTAATTTTTTCATGAAATTTCCCTTATTGCTTTCCAACAACTTTTATTGAACAGTAACATATGCTACCACTAGTATAAGACTTACACAATCCTCCACTGATTTAACAATTGGAGGATTTAAAAATCCTTTTTTTGGTCTCGTAATTCTTGAATACTGTCTGCATTTTTCTAGCTACATGAGGAAATTTTGTTGCAATGAAGTCACCAAGAAAGACTCCTTTTCATGTATTACAAAGTGACTGATAATTTTCATCCATTCCTTTCACCCCTTTACCTGCTGAGAGCCAAGTAATCAGTTCCCTAACAGGACAAAGTTCACCCTTAAACAAAGCTTCTCCACAGAACTTCATCTTACTAGTGACAGCTTTGCCATTAACCAAAACTCTAAAGTACAAGGATTCTATAGAATCTTCAGATGACGCTGATGATGTCGTGTCTCTCCAGAGTTCAATGACCACTCTGGTAGCATAAGGTGTCCACTTATTCCGATCATGAACACCCAGATTTAGTAGCAGTGGTGTCACAGTACTGTCGTGGGCACTATAAAGTATAAACTTGAGTTTGGTTTTATCACGAGACTTGTCAATCATCCTCTTTGCCATCTGAATCAACATGGGGTGGGTCGCAACATCAGCTATTGCAGTGAAATTTTCAGCAAATGCCCAACTTGCAAAGTTGATTCCGTCAGCTGCCATCTCCTGTGTCACACAGCCCCCAGGTCCACAGGGGAGGGGGTGTTTGTAGCAGTATCGAGTTAAAATTGCATCAGTCAGGCTGGAGGAATGAATAATATTATTATTATTAAATTAAATGTGTGATAAATATGTAATAAAAATACATTAAAATTAAATAAATTATTTTAATAATTAATTTACTAATTAAAACAATAGTTACTATTTAAAAAAGTAACTATTGTTTTGGTATCAGTTAACATACAATTAAGGAAATCTTGATTTATACTAGAGAGATTAAGATTCACATTTACCGCAAACATGAATTTGTACCACCTGACCAAGTTTTTCCCTTAATATTGTCGTTAACTGTTTATTACTTCAACTAAAAAATAAGTAGTTTCACACCAGTTTTATAAATAAGAATTGTTCGGGACAGTTTTTATCTGCTTATTTTCTATTCTTAGAAATTCTCAACTTGAATCTGACATTTACAGTTTGGCGTATTTTCTCGCTAATATTTATTTCACTTTAACACGATCTTGCAAATCAATGATATTGCAAGACTAATAGCGGACCCCACTGATTCTAACTCCCAAGGGAAACAAAAAAAATTGTTTGAGGTAAACTGATTGGCGTAAATTCATAGAAAATTCAACCAAAGGGAAAGTAAAAAAATAAGTTAGTAGAAAGTTCCATTCACCTGTGTTTCTAGTATAGTGGTACTGTATTATCATGACACTAAATTTTGAACAAAAATTATGTACCAGAAAAAGTCACCGGCTGTAAGGATCACACTTTTGGTTTTATTCAATAATGAGGGGGGTATTCCTGTTTTAAATATTTTTTTACAAAAAGGAACAAGTTAAAGGAATTTGTCATTTTAGGAGAGATTCTGCTACTTATAATAACATGTTGAAGAGTATCTTGGCAGTGACATTTGTGAAGACGGAAAATGGCAAAGGTGTTCCTATGAACAACACAAAGAAACACAATTTACGTACAATATCACAGTTGTTATAGATGATCTTGAAGTTCCTAGTATTTGAGAGTACTTCTGCATGAATGGCTCCATTTCTGCTGCCCCTGTGATATATTCTTGGCGCTGTTTATATTCTGCCCAACGTTGGTAAAATGACGGACACCTGTAGGGTACACCACGGTCATCCTCTCGCAGCCAAATATCTGAAGTCAGGTTAATGGCTATTCCCTCTATATCACAAAGAAACCAGAACTGTCAATGTTCAAATCTTAGATTTTTAACCTTTATGGAAGAAAAAACTAGCTTAAAACAAGGGAGGTTGGTTATAATCCCTACACTGTATATTTAAAGCAATTATTTACCAATACAGGTGCAGATCTGGGGAAGATACTGACAGATTTCCTGAACGCATGCCAAAAGCACAAGGTTCTAGGGGGGGTTTGGGGGCATGCTCCCCCAGGAGATTTCTGGGGTTTATGAATCACTCAGACAGGATATTGGCCAATTCCATTCTCCTCGGACAAAGCTTTGCAAACTGGCGGATTATTAATTTTTTTCATCTCTTGATTTCAACTTGTAGAGTTTTTTTTTTATATTAAAAATTTATTTATTACGAAAACTCTGACCGATTTCCATAAAACAGCAGAAACCAGTGTGGATCTGCACGTATGATATGCTCACAAGCCAACACTCTGGACACTGGGGGGTGGGGTGACGGATGGAAAGGGCAAGAGGCCTCCCTTGCCATCCCCATCCCCACCTTCAAGCTTGATTGCAGCTTTTGAGGGCAAGAAATAATCTCTTAAGCTCTTCCATGTTTCAGTTTTGAATTTAGCCCCACAATCCTCAAAATTGTAAAAATGTTTTTTTTCCAATTTTATTTCATAGTTGCTGTTCATAGAACAGTTGTTTCTGGTGGCATTTATGTGCATCTTTCATCACCATCAACAACTAACTTTATCATCATTAAGGAAACCCAGTGCTCTGAATCTGAAAAATCTAGGGTACCCCACATTTGATTTGTATGAAAAAACAAAGATTTTCTAGTTGCCCGAAAGCAAGAGTTGGGCTACCTGCATGGTAGTGTCTTTCTAAGCCTTCTAAGTCAATACATTTCAGAGAAATATCTGACATGTAACGCACGGAATAATAAGACCTCGGGACAGCAAGGAAGGTTTTGATATGGGGATGGGGAACTGCAAAACAGAGAGTGAGCAGACTCCAGATTTTGTATTTTCAGAGGTATTATTTTATGCCAGTTACCTCTCATTATAGTGTCTTTTGTTAAAAGTCCAAAAAGGAAAGCTGCAGCACTTTGAATGCATCTTGTCCTTTGTGTTGACCGCAAAAGAAGATTGCCACCTGTAATATCATCACCTAAAAAGTCATGATATACTTCACGCATGTGTTTTCCAATTTCAAAGTGTTGAAGAAATCCTCTCTGAGTCAGCTGTCCAATTTCACATTTTTTCCCTGATGGGACGAGAGATTGACTCGTTCTCACACCCTTGACAAACTCACGAAGTTTAAAATACATTGATGTTTGCTTGAACTCTTCGAACATTTGTTTGTGATCACGATCTGCAGTCTTAAATGTGCAATCATAATCATAATTTTTGTGATCCATGTTGGCTATATCCATGGCTGGAGACCTATCTCCATGGCGAATTAGCACATGGACCATTTCTAATCTAAAACGCTTCGAATGCTCCAGGTCTTCTAAGCTTAATGATCCCTCTGCACCCGATGTCCGCACTGGAAAGTTGCAGTAATGTGTTAAATGCTGTTGTATTGATTTAGGAATCACGTAAGGTGCTCTTCTCTCCATCCGGGATGAATTCCACACTGTGGACAAAAGGTGAGATCGATGTATTAAATAAACCTCTTTAACTTAGCTTGTATGTTTTGTTTTCCCAATAGAGGTCCCAGGGAAATTTGACCCAATTTCTATTCATGCGTAGATATGCACGTAAATAAGACGAAATTGGAAAAAAACACTTCCCCACATACTGTAGAGTATTATAAATCACATGACCTGTATTGAGAAAACATAACATACAAGCTAAAGAGGTTTATTATTTGCTTAAACCATATGTTTCCACAAGTATAAAACAGCTACTTTTTTTCTCATTTGAAAATACCTAGTTTTAATCGGTTTTCCTCAGTGTAAAAACCTGTGAACTTTTTCTTTGTTTCGCACCCTTTATTTTCCTAGGTTTTATTGTGATGACTTCTTTGTTTCCTTTGTTTTACGTCAACCATGAGTTTAACAGGGTCTTACACCGAGGATAAAACAGGCCAAGCCTCTCAGTGACTGACAGGCTAAAGTTCAATAAGCTTATTTCCATCAATCTTACCCCAAATCCACAAAAACATTAGAAGCAAAGCGATAATTATAATCCGCCACACGTTATCAAGCCTGTAGAATTTATGTTTCATGTACAACATCCTTCGTCTTAAGTTGATTAAGGTGAGAGGAATCATGCCGGTAAACTTTTCTCTTCCTTTCCCTTAGCAATCCGCCATATTGCCCGGAACTAATACCCAGTTCCACGCAACCTTTTACGTGGCAGGTTGGGGCAAGTGCCCGGAGGCGGGGAGCGGTTGGAGGGGGGTACTTCCTTATAAGAGGCTAATGGGGAAGTACAGCTGGATGGGGTCGCATTTTCACGACTGGATTGACTATACTGGGGTCGAGTCGCGTGTTCAATACAGTTACTAGAATGGGGTCGCACATTTTCTGAATTTTAAGACAGTTCTTCATATGCATATTTACGGTTAGCAAATGTAGCAGAATGTTTGTACTGCAGATGAAAAGTAAAGTGTTCTTCATTCAATCTAAAAAATGGGTCAATTCGTAAAAACAGAAAGTGACTAAGTTGGGATCGCGAAAATTAAATATTTGCCCAAAAGTGACTAAGATGGGGTCTATAATTGGCCACCGGACTATAATGGGGTAGGGGGTCTGAGAAGCCAGGGGCACATAACCAGAAAAAATTAACGCAAGTTTCCCCCCCCCCCCCCGGCGGGGGCCAGTGCAAGGAATAAGACTGAAAGAGGAAGGACTTTTGGGAGTACAACATATAAGGTGTCAGTCAATAATTTGGTCAACAAAATCTCGGCTCCTGGATGGTTGATACAGCAAGAGACGTGGTAGACGTGCCCTTAAATCGAGCCCAAAATTTTTCTCGAGCGCGAAATTTTTTATGCTTTCTGAGGCGAAAGCAAGAAGTCGAAGGATCGACTTTGAGAAAAGTCTAGAGAACTGGAGGAAATGGCTTGTGTCTAGTAGAGCAGCAAGGAATTTTCGCCAAGTACGGGCTGTTTGGCCGTCGAATTTCGCGAAAAAAGTATCACGTATGCCGTAAACGTGACTCAAATCTCTCTCCGCCAAATAACACGTGAACAAGTTTATCCTTTGCCGGCTTTCATTATAACCGCACGGAAATCAGTAGATTCACGCCCCCAGTTTTATCCATGAGAATTGTTTTTAGCTGTTTTTATCTCCTCATTTTCTATTTTGAGAACTTCTCAACTTGTCTGACGTTTTCCGTTTGCCGTAAACGTCACTCTTAAACTCTCCATAAACAGCGATCCGTGGTGTTTCCCATGAGCAATACGTTTACGGGAAAAACTCCTGGGCCGAGTTGTTCCAAGGCCGATTAGCGCTTAACTCAGGTTTCTTTTTCTTGTGTTCAAAAGCATTTTCGGGGATATTTTTTTTTCTGATATTTTTAGGGCTTCCAATCATCAACTTGTAGATAAAAAAAATTAAAACTGAAATGCTTTTTAAGCTTTCAAATCTGAATTCAAATCTCGCACTAACCCTGGGTTATCTTAACCCAGCTTTGAACAACCCGGCCCTGCACTTTACAAGGATCATTGGCTAGGGGATGTTTAGTTATGACAACACCTCACAGCAGTCGCCTGTTATTTGGCGGGAAGGACGCTGCCGTGGAGCACTGGGCCAACAGCAAATTAAAGGATCATTTTCTTCTATCCAGATAAAAATTCTCCAAACTGATCTACACACATTTTGTTAAAGATTTCGGTGAGAGAATTTGACAATAGATCAAACAATTTTTCCTTTGGTGATCATTTTAGGAATTCTCATAACCCTTTTCTTGATCACGTGTTGAACATGTTCGGGGGAAATTGATATTTGTCTTTATTAGGACTAAAAGGGTTTTAAAAGAGCATAAAAATCACAAAGATTTTGGAATAATACAGACAGTTTAATAACAGCATAACTCACAATTGTTTTGCACTCTCTATTTTTTCCGTTTTATCGTAAGCGGGTAATTAGCAGAAGACAATACACTTAGCAATTCACAACTGTCTTGCAACCCTCAGGTCTCCTCTCGAAGACTGCCGAGTCTTTTCTCCAAAAAGGTTAGAGAAAAAAAGATGGTAAACAGCGGTTCGCAAGTTCACATGTAAATCACATACATAATCTATATACATTCTCGGGTAACATATTTAATTAAACTACCAAACGCTGTTCAGAAATAGTGAGTAACGAAACATTGTCTAAAGATTGCACTTCAAAATTTTCCAGTTTAACTGTCCAGGTAAAAAATAATCAAAACCTTAAGGTGTTCAGCGAGCCAACAACGATTTTCTCAACGACAACCTTTGACTTGCCAGGCTAAATGAGGAATTAACTTGGTGACAATAAAAAATGATGTTAAAAAAGGTGAAAAAATAACTGACAACTTAAGTAATTTTCTTAGTAGCAGGAATAACGTGTGTATGTATACCTGCTGGTAAAGCCGTACCAGATACTATACTTACAGGGTTCGTACTACTTAGAGAGAGAGTTAATTTCCAGGAATTTTCCGAAAAGGTTTTTCGTTGTGAAACATGAAAACTCCAAGAGCCAGAATATGAACTGTTTAACTATTCAAAAAACGCTTTTCACACGCCGTTAATTCCGAACATTAAAAAACTAACAGCTTCTACTTCTCTCACGTGCATCTTTTACGGCATCCATCCAACAAAATTTTGAAATTCCCCAAATTTTTCACGACCCTGGAAAAAAAGGTTTAAAATTCCAAAAAACTTCCTGGAATTCCAGAGGTAGAACGAACTCCGAACACAAGATTATTTCCAGTCTACAAATCGCATTAGTAACTACAGCTTTCACAGTATTATTTTTACGATGTTTATGGCTTCCTTCACATTTGCAATTGGTTACTATGTTTATTTCATACCGTTTTTTTTTTTGGCTTTTCCATTTGTTTCATGTCAACATTTAGATAAAGATTAACAAAATTCATCAAAACAAAAAACAACGTTAGAAAAATCACCAGTTTTAGACTATACATCATCCCTAAATCCATATTATATTATAAATCCTTACCCCTCGTACAAATACTTTCAACTAAAAAAAAACTCTACAAAAAATATTTGAATAAATATATGAAAACTGACACACTAAAACATATATAGTGGACAAAAAATTGCCCTAGTGTAAAAAAAGGTAAAGGCAAACCAAAAATGGTAAAAAAAAGTTGTACCATAAAGTTGATTGAAGAATGGTTAGACATGTGAATCCAATATGTCTAGAAGAAATATCTCCCCTTTGCAGTTTGTATGATGTTCACACAACCAAAATTTTAAATCCAACAAAAAAACTTTAGTACCATAACTGCAATTAAAAGTTGCTACATTGCACACAAATGTAATGTAGCATTAAAGAACTGCCAGAGGCACCGTACAGATGTTTACAGGTTCAACCGAGGTTTCTGGATGACTAACCACCTACCCCTCCCCTAAGTCAACATTAAGACTTCCTTCTCACTTTGGGCAAAATTGTGACTGAGTAGGGGAGCAGGAAGGTGGTCAGTTACCCAGAAACTTTAATTGATCCTGTTTACATATCAGAATTATCCCACTCGAGCAAGCCCTTGGCGGCTCCGCCCTCCTCATCTTCTGTGTCAGACTTGTCTGTGTTGGCACCATCTTCATTCAGATCGAGCTCCTGAAATTTCTGCATGGGATTAAGCGTAATACGCACACCACTGAGACCAGTGTCGTCCCAGTACATCTCTTCTTTGTCGTCGCCTGGTGCAGCAACTTTCACAGTTTCAGGTTTTCTACAAGAGTAAGAAAGAACATTTAGCACAATAGATAAAACATAAAAGTAGGATTTTCATTTATGGATGTCATACCATTAATTTTGATTCAGACTGTATTGTGTGGTGCAATAGGCCATTTGCATGATTATGCCATTTTACTACCACGACCAGAATCCTTCAAGGTTTTGTTTTCTCATGCAAATTGGGTCTTTTGTTATTTCAACCTCGCTGGGATTTCAAAATTTAAATATGAAAGGAAAATGAAAAAGATTGTGGTCGTAGTGGAAAAACAATGCCATCATGCAAATGGCCTATTCCCAAGGTGATGTTTGTTGGTGACTTGAATTCCAGCTTTTCTTTTGGGAAAGCAGACCTTAAATTTCACTTGCCCAGGTCCACTGCTTGCATGTCTTATTAGACCATGACCTGCCGAGAGCCTTGCTCATTGGGCAAGTGAGCTTTAACCCTTTAACCCTAAGATCAAAATTTGAATTTTCCTTTGTTGCCCTTATTCCTTTCCTTGGGGAGACGTTGATAAAATGTCACGCAAATGCATCTTGTGTGATCATGTCTGTAATACTCATGACCACTCTGTTTTACAAAGCATTGATATTACAAGGAAAAATTTGATGCTGATCACTCTTAGGGCTTGGAGGGTTAAAAGCTACTTGCAAAAAGGAAATCTAAAAGCCCATGAATTCCAAACAGACCTTTTTCAAGTTCGTGAATTTGAATGAAACTTAAAAAAAAATTCATTTGGTTAAGTACAAAGCAATATATTATAAAGTTCATGGTAAACTATAAAGAATTCAAGCTTGAAAACAATGATGATGAAACCATGATTAGGCTCCTTAACTAAATTTTTGAATAAAAGCTACCAAGATATGATTTTCTGCAATACCATAGCTTGCTTATACAGTACATCAAGGATAAAAACTATAGATGCTGTAACAGTTGTAAGATAGCATTGGAGTCTTTGTGATCATTCATGTATGATTCACAGTACAGTATGTTCTTGAAAATCTACAAAAACACGAACTTACTGTCTGTACTTATAGATGCCAATCACCACAAGAAGGATGAAAATAGACAGACTGCAAACAATGATCAAAGCCATAATTCCAGCAGAGATGCTGTTTGATGTGACTCCAGCAAAACCGCCCTCCATTGACACAACTCCAGCCATCTCCTCTTCCTTTAGGCTGCTCTTGGCATACTTGACATCATATTTCCCTAACCCTCTGTTTGAGTAGATGGTGTTGAGGTTAAGTTGTTCCTTGTCGCTCACACATTTGCCTTTCAATGTTGAGACCATCACCTGTGGAGGAACAAAGGTCAAATTAATATTCAGACTCTGAATAACCCAGACTTGAAAATGGCAAGAAAACAATCCAAGCCACATTTTGTCATTCCCGAGGTAAAAACTCCAGATGGTCTGTCACTTTTCCAGGTTGAGGTCGGGAGGCGTATTTTGCAGGATGCCCAATGACTCTGGGAAAACTGACCTGAAACTTGACTCACTTAGTTTCCTAACCCTAATCACTGAACTTCAGAGTCATTCAGCATTCGATGGCTGTTTGGCATTCTACAAAATACCCATGCCAGATAGAGAGGGATAGCAAAAAAGGGCATATGCTGGGTGATGATCAAAACCCCTAAAAACTGCCAAAGAAGGGTCACTTTAAGAGGCTGCACCATGGGCTGAAAATTCTACACATCATGTAGCCATAAATTGTCCAAAAAAGTGAAAGAATGTTTATTTTCACTGCGAGCCTATGCAAAATCTATTTTAAGTAAACTTAGGTAAACAACTCTCTGGTTACCACATCAAAGAATTTTGTCCACAGACCTGTAGGTTAGGACTCAGGTTAGATGTTTTATAAAAATGTTATTATTGTATCAGTTTTACTTGCAGATTCAATAATAAATTATTTAATGTTGAATCCAAAAGTAGGAGAGAAAATGAATGAAAGAAAAACTTACAGTGAATTCTCGGTGCAAGTTAGAAGCTGGATCCAAATTAATGTAAACCATCTGCCGAAGAACATCTTCGTACTCCGAGAAGTGGGCAATGCCTCTGATGACCAGCTCTTTTTTGTTGAAACTAACACTCAATCCCTTTTCCTTCAAACCTTTGATGCCATGAGGAAAGTTAAAGCTCTCTTCCTTCTTAAATGGAGGGTCAACTGTCACAATTGCCATGTCCAAAAGTCGTGCTTTGTCCACAGGTGAATCCTCTTCCTTCTCGCAGCCCTCATAAGTAATTTCTAGGGTTTCAAAGATCCGCTGCCCCTTTTCTCGCAAGACGTCCCTCTTCATCCAGTTTAAGCCAATGTCAGCATCCAGGCCTTGTACCACTATCACTGGCCTAGTGTTACCTGCAACATTGATGTCAACATTGACCGTCTGAAGGGGAGTCGAGTTGAATGTGGCCATGATCATCACAGATCTTTTTCCAGGTGTGGGTACCAAGCGCTCGTTAATGTACACGATATGCTGCAATGCCTTAACAAAGTCATCTGGGGCTCCCATGCCAGAGATTCTGATGGTTGCAAAATCAATGGTTTCTGCAGAGAACTTTCCTGGTACTGGACCGTCAACTTTTACATGCTCTTTGCATCCAACCACACAATGCAGAATCTGAGGCAGATCAAAAAAATGCTCGGTTCAAAAACAGAGCGACTTTTTGCATGCTGATTTGTCAAAAGCTGTGGTCAAAGAGAGCACAGACCAGGGAAATGATATGATTATGGCACATTAATGATTGGTCATTACTTGGGTTGCTTACACAGGGTGCAAAGAAAATCATTTTTACAGCTTGCCATCCGGGTAAGCTGAAGCTAGCATTTACTAGCCCAGACGTCAGTTCAACTAGCCCCAAAAGCTTTTTGACGAGCAGAATTGATTTCACAGTTCTTCTGTTATTTGAATTCCTCAAAAAACATCACCTGCCCGTCAGGCAAGTTAAAAACAGAATTATCTAGCCCGACAGCAAAATCCACTGGCCCTGGACTATCAGACACTACTTTCTTTGCACGCTCTACTTTCTTTGCACACTGGTTACAGGAGGTGGTTACTTATATGAGAATTGTACCAAAGGGGGGTCTTTTCAAAAAAAGGTCCAGAACCATCAACTTTTTCGCAAAGAACTTATTACTTGCAGTTTCTAAGTTACGTATATGTGCAGTTCCATGTTGTCCCTGAACCTTCCTTGTACACGTACGTCTCTGCGTGGTGTAGTACATACAACGAACAGAGACCACACCATCTAAAACCCATGTACCAAACGGTTGCTTACAAGAGGTTAAAAACAGTGGAAAACTTTAAAACTGTCAGGCCAAAGAGTGGTTGCAGACACTTATGAGAGGTCCTAATTATAGGGCTTTGCCTGAAAAAAATTGGGTGTTTTGGATATAGGTGGCTGCTTACGAGAGGAGGTCACAAAAGGAGTCACTTGAATGTATCATCATGAGTGTGCTCATACTCATCACATTCGAAAGCCAAATATTATTTAGCTGTTGATTTGAGGAAAATACCAAAGCCCTAATTCATGAATAATTAGGGCTTAAGGAGACAATCAACCTAGGTTAAAAACTTTTAACCTGAATTTAATTTTGACCTGTAACGTATACAACAAACCTGTTCATCCAAAGTGGTGTTGGGTTTGACTGCAAGTCCAGAAAGATATCCTGTGAAGTACTCGCTGTAAACACCCTCCTTAGCCAGGTAACGAGCACCAACGGTCAACCTGTTTCTCAATTTTGACTTGTGAAGGGTCCAATCAGGTGTTACCACCACTGATGGTTGATGAACTCCATCAATAAACAACTTGGCAGCGCAGCCATCAGCAACTACAACAATGTGATGCCACTGAAAATCAAAGATGACTGGCTTATACTGGAACTCCGCATTGCAGTAGAGATTGCGGCTGGCATGGATTGCCTCCCGTCTGTGAACAAAGAAAAGCTTGCTTCCAGAAACTGACAGGGAAAAGTGGACACGGTCAAGACGTTCCTTGTCAGTGTTGGCAACAATGGTCTGACGACCCTTTGACAAACCCATCTTGACCCAAGTGCTGATGGTGAACTTATCACCAATGTCCTCTGGCACAGCAGTGTCGGGAACTTCAACATAAGTTTTACCATCAAAGAAGTAGCCATTCTTTTCTGAAAGTAAACAACAATTACAGCTAAAAATTAGCTGTTATCAACAATAAATCTTTTCACGTTTTCTTCTTCACGGGGTAAACTTGAATGCTAATATGCCAAAATGTACACATTGATGTCAGCCAGGATTTGCCTATAAAGGTTTCACTAGTCTACTGAAAAACTAACCTTTGCCTCCCCACTTTTTAGTAAATACTTTCAACTTCTTTGTCCATTCTCTGCCTGTTCCAGGTCTGGGAAGAAGATCAATAAAGTCACTTGCTCCGCAAAGTGTGTAAATATCAGATGCTTCAAAGGTTTCTCTGTCGCAGCCCATCCCAGAAGGTGTCTCCATATAAACAAGAGCAGAAAAGTTGGCGTTTTTCTCCTTCCTGACGCAATCATTCAGTTTGATATCGGGAGTAACCATCACTTTTCCCGTGCACTGGTGAAGTGTGAGCTCGTGTTTGGCTGGACCAACAAACTCTGTAAAAAAGACCACCACAACAAACGAGTGAATTTGTTTAAATAGTTTGAAATTGAGCCCAAATTCAACAAGAAAAATCATATCCTCAAAGTGAGACTACTAAAATAATATTATTGTGGCCAACCAGAGGGGCTGGCAATCCTACATGTAATGTATATTAGGCCTGTTTCAAACGTCGTGCTACTGCCATCCCGAACTCAATTGATCGAATTAAATTCAACTTTAGCACAGCAGTAGTGCGACGTTTGAAACCAAGTCTTATTACTGCCGTGTAGCCCGGCAAGGCTTGCCTAGCTACACCGCAATAGCTTGACTTGGTTTCAAAAGTCGTGCCAGTGCCGTGCCGAACTCAATTCATAAATTACAAATGCATTAGAATACATTTAAAAGTTTGCTGAACCGTTTCTTTATTATTGTGTTTTGTTTTCGGCAACAGCCATTCTATTCGACTGAATTAAATTCGATGTCTGAAACCAAATCGTGCTAGTGTCGTGCTGCAGTCGAGCTACAGTCAAGCCAGCTTAGCACGGCAGTAGCAAGACCTTTGAAACAGGCCTTACACATGCGCAATACACACATGTATGTAGGCAGTTTTACTTTACACTTCCACAAAGAATTAAACAATGGAATGCATAGAACCTAATCTGATCACCCTTGTTTGCACCTTTTTTTCACTCATATTAACCCTTTCACTGCCAAATGAAGCCAAAGGCAAATTTCATTTTGTAAAATTTTGAAAAACAAATAGCACCATGTGTAAGTACAAGTAGAGAGCTTTCATTTGAATGCTCACATCATAGGATTTGGTCCGCAGAATCAAAAGTTAGAGTCAACTTACAAAACTCCATCAAGCACTCTGGCAATGAAAGGGTTAATAAAATATTTGATCCCTTCTCTCGCATGAAACTTGAAGCAAAGCACAGCACTGGGGCAATACCTTTTGAATCAATCTCGCCTGCACTAGCCTCCCACGCAGGCATTTTTAGGGGAGCTTGTATTTCATTCCTCCCCACAAACGCCTGCTCAACCGAGAACAACATTCCTTTCCCGTTGTTTTATTCGCGTGGTAAGTGATCAATCAACAGTTTTGAAATAAAGTGTTAACACGCTAAACACAAGGAATGAGCTCGTGATAGTGTAAAAACATCACCCCATAGTTACTTTTTTCCTTCTTTTCTTTCCTTAGCTAAGGTTATGGAGTTCTTGGAGTATTCTAAAATCTGACTGAGTAAATCTTACTTTTACCGCTCTGAGTCTAACATTTATTAGAGGTCATAAAGCTTTCTCAGTGTTTCATGTAGAGCAAATAACTATCGCGTTACCCTGCTGTCAAGATAAATCTTCCAGAATTTGGAAGGTAGAATGTGACTGGCTGAGCTTGGGAAAGGAATATTCTTGGTTTAGCAGGTGTTTGTTGGGAGGGTCAAAATACAATCTCCACTAAAAATGCCTGCAAGGGAGGCTAGCCTGTAATGCCTAACCTTTTGTTATTGCTAGTAATACACATACTCTATTTCAGGCCAAGAAAAAATTCGAAACTCTGACTTTCATTGTAAACAGAACATAACCAAACAAGATATAAATAGATGAATACTAATGTGCCAGCCTATAAGCTAAGGGAGGCGGCTTACATGTAACAAGAATAAAATTAATATTTCCAAATGGATATCAACAGTTTTGGACCCAAGTTGACAGTTTTTTTTAAAAAAAAATAGCAAATACATAGAAATAAACTAATTTCATTTTAAGTTATTCATTGGTTTAAAGATTCAAATTATTAGTAAAGAACTAAGGAACATATGGAGTAAACAATATTTAAAAGAATAGAATTATTTTTATCATTTCCTGCATCCTCTCCAACACCATAACAGACAAAAATCTAGACTTCTAACATTAATAATTAATGACCAAAAGGAAGTACAGTAGAACCCCAGTGACTCAAACTCTGAAGGGAAACGAAAAACGGTTTGAGTTATCGCAGTCATTGTAAAATTTAATTTGCCATGTTAAAAATTGATAGTTACTGATTTTTCAGCACTTCAGTGTATAGTGCAGTGCAAATCTAACTTATTTCATCAGAAATGGTACACTGATTAACCATTTTTCTGATAAAACATGATCTGTTCATGGCACCAATTAAAATTAAATTGCTGTAGCATTCTTGACTGCGTTAGTTTTAGTGTTTTTACCCTCATACAACAAGAAGAGCTAATGGGATGGCATTTGAGTGGAGTTACAGGAACCAGAATTTGACTTATCGCGGTAAATTTCAGTGAATTTTTGATCAAGGGAAAGGAAATTGAATTCAAGTTATCAGAGTTTGAGTTAACCAAGTAAAAATGATGGAAAAGTGGCTGAAATCCAAAGGCAATTGGACTTAGTTCGATTTAGCGGGGAGTTTGAGTTATCGAGGTTCCACTGTATCAGTATGTAGGCAGAAAATCAAAAATTATTCACCTCCTATAACTAAGGTTGGAGTGGAAGTTCATATGATGTAAGTATTAAAATACAGTACAGTGTACAACATAATTATGAACTAAAATTATCTTAAAGACATATGAAAAAAAAGTGTTAATTTTTCATCCTGTATGCATAATGATACTGATCCTTCTATTTTAATTGAAATAGCTTCTCAACAAGAGAAGGAATGGGTTGGTGATGGGGGTCAGAGAAAGTGCAATAAAGAAAGTATTCAGCGGTTTCTCTGTGGTATGCTGTAGAGCCCTCTCCATGGGTATCTGTGGATGTCATTTTTTTTATCACGCCTTGTCCATCAAATAGTTGGTTTTTCAACAAAATTGTCCCATACATATATCAAGAATTGTTTTGAGAGATAATGCTACTAGTGAGCTTGAGCAAAAACAATGACGACGGAAACAAGAGAATCAAAAGAGTGTTATTAGGCTAAATAAGCGTCATTATTGCATGACTAATATTGCATACAGAGTCTCAGTGATTGGTGAATCATGACTTGCAAACCTGTTGGCTAAAACCTACCTGCATGGCAAGGTGTCTTCACGGTAATGGATATCTTCGCACTTTTCAATGACATCATTCCACTACAGTCCACAGCATCCACTTGGAATTCATACGTATCATAAGCATCTGGTCCCAGTGGCTCGTCCAGGCTGACAACACCTTGCTCACTCACCTTGAAAGGCAAATTGAAACCTTCGACGATATACTTGCATACACGACCACTGACCATGCCCATATCTTTGTCTTCAGCAAGAATCTAGAAGAGTAAAATAAAAAAGATATGTTAATAACAACATTGTTGAATTTCCAGTTAACCAGTTTATCTGTAGGCATAGGTAAATAAATTGTAGCCAGTGGTAACTGAGTGTCTGCAAAAAAAAATATTGCAGTGAAGCAAAAAGATTATGTTAAAACAAAGTAATGAGGGATTCATACAACAAACTGATAATGGCTTGATTGGCTTACTGTACTCTATGGGTACCCTACACATGTGCAACTTATGATTGCCAAAGAGAAATTTCACAGATCCAAGTCAATGTAGTTATCGATACTTTGTAAAAAAAATTGGAGAGACAAAGTTAGGTACATAAGTGGAAATGATACCATTCATCCTTCTTGATCTTCCCTTGCACCTCTAACATAAAACTTGCAAAATAACAAAATAGTTTGTACATGTACCTGCAAGATACTGTCGTAAGTCCTCCCACGCTGGATGGTTGCTTGGTAGCTGTCTTTCATAAACTGTGGTGGAAACTCGTTCACATCATCCACTTCACACTCCAAGCTCACGGGGAAAGATGATTTAGAAGGGTGTCCATTATCCCAAGCAATAATGTCGAAGAAGTAATTGGTGATGTCCTCTGCATCCATGTCTTTAGTTGCTTTCCCCGTAACAACTCCATTCTCATCAACGGTGAAAACAAAAGGAAGACCAGATTCAACAATTGTTACATTCTTTATTCTGCCAGCTTCTCCACGATCGGCATCCAGGACTCTCAATGTAGGGTTAAAGCGCATTTCACGGGTGTTCTCAACTATGTCACAGCTGTACTTTTCAAATTCGAACTGAGGCACATGCTTGTTCATGTTGATCACGTTAAAGTGTACCACAGTATTTGCAACTTTCTTCTCACCATTTCCACACACAGCCTTCACATGCAGAACATATGACTTCACTTTTTCAGAGTTCAGAGGCTTATCGAGCCAAATGTGGCCTTTTTCATCAATTCTGAAAGGTGTGCCTGATTCGGTGATTGTATATGTGACTGGTTGTTTGCGGCACCCAGCAGCCCTGATGTGCATTACCGTCTTGTTAACAGCATGATACTCAGTGAGGGCGCGAGCATACTCATTCTGTACAAAGTCAAACCCTGTGGAAGTTACATACAGTATGTGAGATGAAGGGTCATTGAAACCACATCAACATCAGTCATTAGCCTTCTCAAAATCAGTGACATTTCTCTCACCAATATTATTGACGTTTAATCAGTCAAAGAGGTCATGAGAATTAACATTTAACACTGTCCAAGAGTTTCAGAATGGCTTTTAGTAATTGTTTTCAATCCTCAAGTAGTGAAGATGGCAACTTTTGAAATAAATAGCACTTGTATGGGCAGCCTGAATGCTATTAAGCAAAAAGCTCATTTATTTTCTTAGTTCAAAACTCTCTTGACTTGTTTTTACTTGGGAAAATAAAATAATTATTACTTGAAGGAAGATCATTGAAGTTATATATGCAACTTATGCAGCTGCGAAAAGAAAGCCTGAAGAAAATTCAGGCTTGTACAGGATTCAAAGCCTTGACCTCTGCAATACCAGTGCAGCGCTGAAACCAATTAAGCTAACAAGCCAACTGGGAGCAGGTCATTGAATTGGTTCCGCAGTTCACATATATGATTTTAATATATTCATAATTTCATCATCATCCTTTCACAGGTTTGTAACGAACCGATTCAACCACCACGACCGACTGTGATTTTCACATGTTCATAATTTCAAAATAATAATTATTATTGTCTCAAGTTGAGTTTCACTCCATAAGAGTTTTGAGTACAGAAGACAAATATTTAATGAGCTTACGATTTTCAATGTTCATGCCTTGAGATGTGAGCATTGATTTGCAAGGGACTGTTTGTGAATTTACATTTTATTTTTTATGCTCAAGGATTAACCCAAAGGCCTAATCTTGCACTTTGCCACACCATGCCAATTGTAGATGTAAATCACCAGCAATGAAAAACCAAGAGCCATATATCTGATTCTATAAAACTTGTTTAATAAATTTCAAGCTTGGCTAATAAAAGGGAGTGCTATTTGAAAATCGAATTGAAAAGACCAAGTCAAGCAGAAAGGAACACTTGCACCTTGACAATATTGTATGCTGAAAATAATGGCAGGGTACAACCCAAATAGACCCTGGAGCATCAATTAATTCTCAATTCTTATAATGTCCGAGTGTTTTACCAATGGACAGGGTTGTTTGCAAGAGACATGGTACATTAAATACTAGATAGCTGCATTTGGTTAAAAATGGTTTTACGTTTTAAGTGCTATTTTTGTCTATAAGGAAAGTCCCTCAAAAAAGGGTGTAGATATGAAGAGGGAAGATGACATAGTATGTCAGTTTATAGAGGATCACGTCATTGGCAAAAGAAAAAAGTTGAAAAATTTGAAAAAGCTAAATTCTATACCACATTTACTGTATCAAGAAGATGATGTACATGCAAACATGTAACATTTAAAAGCTTATGTTTTAACATCGTTTTTACAATATTAGGTTCGATTCTTGGGAAGAACGTTTTGGACACAAATGAAAATGACAGCCCAGCATTAAATTTGTTCCTTTGCGTAACTGTAAAAAATTCCCCAGCAAAGAGAAACTAGGAGTTTCCTAATTCCAGATATTGGACAGGGTACTTTTTAAGTTTGGCTGTATCATGCTTCCACATTTCAACTCACCGAGTTTCCTCGTCTGGGAGTTAATCGGATATTGTTTTTTCTGCAGTAAAGCGCCCCAAATACTTCAATAAAAAGTAGTCTGACTTTATTTGCACATATAAACACTCATTATTTGTGCAAAAATGACGAAAATTGGAAACGTACAGTCGAAACGAATAGTTTGACGCTGGTATTTAAAGTTCTTTAATAAAAATGACAGATAAAGAGGAAAGAAAATGAATCATTCATCGACGAAATTTGGAATGGGAGGCATTTAAACATCAGATTAAGTGAAAATTAGTCAATCGAGCTAGGAAAGCATTTCTATTATGAAAGCTTAATAAACTTTCCAACTGCTTCGTTACGCATGCAAATTACAAAGTAATCTAAATCTCGAAAAGTCGATATCTGAAAGTATTTTACATACATGTGCCCCATAAAAAACCAACAAACTGAGAAAACCTTTCGGCAAATCTAAGGCGTAAATAAGTATTTTAGTATGTTCTATATCCCGTGAATGCATTGTCTCAACAGAAAAGAAGGTTTCGCAAAATTTATGACAAGAAACCGAAGGTACATAAAGGACATTGTTTGGCGACAACCTACTTTACTTTGTCAAATAGGATCGAAATCCAGTTCACATTTCCTAGCACAGTACCCGATAGGTAAACGAAAGAAAACTAAACGTAGAAAGATTGTACGAACACAAAACGTCTTGCAAAAGCAATGCAAATCTTCGCACAAATTAGTTGCTGTGAATATTTGCAATATGGCGCATGGTTTGTCATTACCTAGGTAGAGAGCCGCAAAAGAAAACTCTCGGTGCCTTAATATTGCAAATTAGTCAGAAAAAGATAAAGTTATCATCTTTTACACTTATTGTTGTTTAACTTATTGTTTCAAGCGACAAAAACACGAGGAATTTTCAATATCATCTCCGTTGCTGAAACTGTTTGAGCTTAACTTTGTGTTACAATTCGCTTCCCGTGGTGTTTAAACGAACTGGAAAAAAACACTGACTCTCAAGTAAACAAGCTGTAGAACTACCAACAGATCCATTTCCTACCTAGCACGAGTACACAGAAATCAAAAACAGCACAATTCTGAGCCCGAAGCGAGGTACTCTGCTGAAAAAGAAAGCCTTTTAGAGCAGTGTCAAAAAACGCGCTTTTGGGTCCGAAGATTGTAAACATGCTTCGGCCAGCTGAATTCACTTACCAGCATCTTCAAGGTTCAACCCTCCACACAAAGCGACCAGAATACTGAAAACACAAAGAAGGGTCGTTCCTGGCGACATCAGACACATTTTGGTTGACCAAAACTTGAAATCCGAGAAGAAATACTCTTGTAAATTTCGTCTTTTTATGTGTAATCCAATACTGCCTGCGATTTCTTTCCCCTCCTCACGCCACAAGATACCGTGACGTCACTGATCACGTGTCTTACACCCATGTGTGTGGTCTCTTTGTATTGTGATTGTGTACAGCTCAAATTGGATTTGCATTCATTTAAATTATTTTAATGACTGGAGTTTTCTTTTTTCCAGTTGTCTTAAAAAACCTTGCTAATTCTGTCGTACTGACACGACACCTGCACCAACACAAGCGAAACTGTACCAGTCGCACGTGTCGAAGGATGAAAAAAGGTTTCCAATTTACAAAGTAAACTTTTTCTTTTTTTTTTCGACGCTAGTTTATATGATTTATTTGAACCTTCAATTTGTAGTTAATATAATGAGGCCTTTGTCCAGCTTTTGGATATCATAATTATCATAGAATAAGTACGTGATGCTGCCATGTCGTTCGTTTCCAGATTGATGCGAACAGCTGTTTTTCGGGATGTGCTGAATAGACCGCAGGATTAGGGCCAGTATATGTACGGAAGTAAGAGCGCCATTCTCTGTATAAATTCCAGTTTCTTTCAAAAATACCGTAAAATTCCGAAAAAATAAGCCCCGGGGCTTATATTTTTCAAAAGCCCTTTTTGAGGGGCTTATATTCGGAGGGGCTTATCTACGGAGGGAAATTTGCGTTTCAAACTTGAAAATGCTAGCCTTATAGTTGGAAGTGAATTTACCGTTTTTGCTTTGTTTTACGTTGTATTTGAGGGCAATTTTCCAAGTACAGGGCTCTGGGGGGGTTATATTTGGAGGGGCGATTTAACGGAGGGTTTTTTGCGTTACCGGTTTGGGGGCTTATATTTGGAGGGGCTTATTTTCGGAATTTTACGGTATCTGTTGTGAGCTCTTGCTTGATATCTTGAAAATATCTTCTGAAAACTGGAATTTCGCGAAGTATTTTTTAGTTCGCACCTGTCTTAGAAGCTTGAGGCGGGCAAAGAAATCTCGCCAAAATGCAAAATTTCTTATTTGGTCTGCATGTACTTGTGGAACAATAGCATGAAAAAGCACTACTCTATCGAAAATTAAGATTTCACGTAATTTAAACTGGTCGCATTGTAGAATTTCATCAACTACAGCTCAGCTAGACTTAAAAGCTAGAAAGTACAATTTATAAGCCGGCTTAGCAAGGTGGCTTTAGCTGGGATATACGAGTCTCCTGTAGTTATTAAACTGGAAGACGGCAGCTAGCAGTTTCGACTCCTTAGAGAGCTCGGGGGTTTTTTTCCGAGTCGCTGGTTTCGCTCGCTAAGACACATCACTTTCAAACGAAAAATTGTTTGCGATCACTCTTTGTAATCATGGCTATTTTCCCAGCCCTAAGCAACACTTATGTTCTGTGTCGTTTTCAGAATCACGGTTTATATCCTAATAAAACCAGATGTTCCTAAATAATTGAATAAATAAATAATGGTTGTTAGTGGAATATATGGGGCCGTGTGGACTCCTTTTTGGCGCTCTTACGACATGTTGAGAGATAGAGGATCAAGAGAAGGCCACAAAAATCTCGAGATTCTGGTGGGATCCTGCCTCCTTAAATCAAGCATAAGCAGCGTTTAAAAGACGAGCTTAAATTTGAAGTGGTTTACTCGCACTAAATGACAATGAGACAGCAAGCGCCCAGAAGGGAACGTCAACAATTTCGAGCCGAATGGTTGCGAGTTTTCGGATAAACTTCAAACGTTCCGCGGAAAAACAGCCAACCAACAGGTTCCGCAGCTTACCGACAAGTTACTGATACTGAGCTAGCCGACTGGTTAAGCCTGGTTCTCATACGCCGCCACGACGTAGCCGCCGGTAACGCCTGGTACACTTTTCGGACGAATCAGAACATGCGCCTCCGGCACCTAGAGCCCGGCATCGGCGAGCTCTACCGCCGGCATGCCTGCGAAGTTGAACTTGATTCAACGTCGCAGTCATACCGGGAGTATAAAGGCTGGGATGAGCAATGTTGCCGGTCACTTCTGTTCTCATATCGGAACGGTATCCCAGGCGGTACCGGCGGCCATGTCGCAGGTGCATCGCGGCGGCATGTTAGAACCAGGCTTTTACTGATGCCGGTTTACCGACAGGTTAGCTAACACCGCGGCAGCTTACCGCGAAAACGTACTGATAGCTTGTCGACAGGCTCTCGAAACTATCGACAAGGCCAAGAGAGCTTATAGCTAGACATGTAACAACTTGTCAGAATTCACGGTGTTTCTAGGGCGTTAAGGTTTAGTGCTGCGAGGAACGAGAAGGACACTGTGATAAGAGCAATGCGTTTAACAATACAATCAACATTTCACCTGCATATCATACCAGGTTGGGTGTAATGGATTATACTGGGACTCTCCGCCCGAAAGGGGTAACTTTTCCAGACCTTAGGTATTTAAAAAGGGTAGGAATTTCACAAGTTGAAGTGCATGAAAGGGTAGGTAAATCTGTCATCGGCGGGTAAAAAGGCCCCAAGGGCTAACAGATGTATTTTATGGCTGTGAAAAAGTCGAGAAAACGTTCTGGTTTTGTGATTTATTCATATTTAAAAAACAGTGCATTTACAGCAGTTACTGAGGGATGCAAAGTTCTAAACTAGCTATGTGAAGGGCTACTCATTTTTAATAGAAGATCGAGGGTGTACGAAAAGGGTACCTTTTCTGTAAAAAATGCCGTATACCAGCTCACTGTTTTTGATGGTACGTTTCCATGACATCCCAGCCTACCAAAATCGCTTTATGACGTAAAATTTCCTTATACGTTCAAGTTGTTTTGCGTAGGACATCCTTGTAATTTCCCTTTATACTCCCATTCTATTTTGAAAACTTTTTTCATGCGGGCAATATACATTCTACTACTTTTTACAAACTGAGCTCAAGTTTGAACAATGGCTATATATATAAAGTTTGAACTGAAAAGCTTATTGGTGACCTTTCAATGTGTACTCTAATATAAAATCTCTTGTCGGCCAATTTCAGACGTCGGCCGACTTAACTGGTGTGAGCAAAATGTATTATTTTAGCTCATAAGATCGGCACATCTAAGTGAAACTGGTCTGAAAAGGGACTAAACTCCCCAACCTCTTTAATATTTAATAAGAATTTCCGTTCAAAAACGACAAAATCTTTGGATCAGACGAAAAATCGTCTCGGGGGAAAAAGCGTTTTAAACTCTTAACAAAATGAGCAAAATTAAAGTCTAGACAACGTTAAACTTGCTCTTTGAAAAGAAGTTATTCAGCTGATAGGCTTAGATAACTCAGACAGTGTGATGTCCGGGCGCCGGTATTCCACAGTTTTGGGACTACTGTGTTTACCTTCAGCCTAAAACGAAATAATTAAAATGTACCTGCTTTGTAAAGTTTTAGAAAGGGTGTATAAACAAGTAAGTTTCAAAAAAAGTAAGTTGCCGTTTTTTAGATAAAAAATAAGCCATAACATACCCCGTACCTGTTTTGAGGTACAAGAACCCGAGAGCGAACAGGGAACAGGTACAACGTTGTAGTTCCCAGACATCCGCTGATATTTAATTCAAACATACAAATACATGAATGTTTTTCACCTCAAACTTCAAAGTTATTTTTCGATACTTTTAATATCTCTCTAATAGTTCCATCTTACTGCACTGAAAACTTTTATCAAACTAGCAATATGATTAAATATAGTTGTAGCTCCACAACAACGTACCGATATAAAAACTTCAAAATGTTACTCGTTTATTAAACAACAGATATGTTACTATTTTACTTATACATTTTCATTGGAAAAGGTACTTTCCATGAAAATTACCGTATTTAGGCTGCTTTTCATTTTGTAAATTTTGTAAAAATAAAGCAGAAATGCCTTAGACAATCAGAAGGATGAACCATCGGAAGCGTGCATCCTCTTCTGAATTAAACTAATTGCTTGACTTGCAATAAATGGCGGCTAAATTAATTCAGTAAAACTAAAACAAGATATGATTCCTAAAAAGACTGATCGTGTTTCAAAAATATCCATCCGTTACGAGGAAGATATTTTTGCTCCAAGTCTTTTACTCCTGGCCTAGTTCTTCTAATTGCGATCGTTGGAAGCATAATCCCTAGTTGTTAGATTTCAATACTTTCTGGCCCTAGAGTCTTCCACGCCACAAAAGTCTGCCTACGGCCAAGTAAAACCTGAACGATACCATGAAATTTTGATCAGTACGGAAACTACTGATACCAAATTTTACATTCGGAGCGGATATGCACCTCAAAGTAAGTTTACAAAAAATTCAGCCGTGCCTCATCTTTTTAACTAACTTCTAGATCTATGTCCGTGTTAATCTATGTCTTATCTTTGGTGTACTACAGCAAAAGATGGAAATTTAACACTGAAAAACTAAGCCAATGAAAAACTCTATGAACATTTTCACATTATACCTCCTCTATGATAAAAGACATTATGTGAAAACAAGCAAAAGAATTTGTACATCAAAGAGTTAAAAGCTTTCTTATCTAAATAATGTCAGCATCATGGCCATGATTGGAAGATCACTAGTAATTTTGGTACGTAATTATCAATTATTGATCATGATTTTATCATTTTTGCGCATCTTCTACCTGTGAACCAGCCACTTTGAGAAGTTTATCCCCGCTCCCTGCAAGGGAAAATTGAAAGAATTTAAAAGTTTCCTATTTGTTTAAGGCTGCAAGTAGCTATTCTCATATTTCTTCTTCACAGTAAGAGGGGACGGTTACCGGTCGTTTCGATACAAAGTTGTTTCGATACACGTCGTTTCGATACAAGTTTATCTAGTCGAGGTGTAAATCGTTCCACATACTTGGCTTAAACAAGGAAGATATTCACCCAAAATGTTTTTCTTGTTCACTCGCAAACTATACTTGCAGTGAACAAAATTTTTGTGCAATTTCACTGCTTGAGTTTGTATCGAAACGACCGGTTTCCGAGGGGACGTGGCACGTGTAACGTACGAGCGTTGAGGAGTGAAGAGTCAAGAAACGAGGGTGGCAGCCATTTAAAGTCTTGAAGTGCTCCATTTGCTTGGTACGCATGTTACCCTACACCTTATTCACTGGAATAAGCGCCGCGGCGCTTATTAAATTGTTTCCACCTCAAATGGAGTGCTTATTAAAGGATGGTGTTTATTTAGAAGTTGGACGCGACGAAATAATTTCACCCTCAGATTTATGATCGAAGGATTTTTGTTTATACCTTTTCACATAGTCGAAGCAGGGCTCGAAAAATGTCTCGTCTGGTAATCCAGGACAGTAGATTTTCATGATGGGCAAGAAACTTTTGAAGCTTACTTGACCAGGGTCACCTCGGGGAAAATCCTTTGATCTTTTATCAAATTCTCTCATCTCAACTAATTCTTAAAGGAAATCTATGGAGATCAGTTTGGAGAATCTGTAAGTGGATATCAGGGCTTAAGGGGTTAACTAAGAGGAGCAAGAGTGGCCCCAGACAAAAAATGAAAGCTGCTTGCCCAAAAGGAAAAGCTGGAATTTAAGTTTTTTTTCGAGCCCTACTAAGTCCTTGTATTATATCAATCTGATCATCACAAGTGTATTGAAATTAAATAATACATGCACATACCAATATTTTCTGAAACTTTTTCAAAGGTACTCAAAGCAGCATTGGTATTAACAGCGAGAAACTCAGCCTCTTGAGGTTTGAGCTGAAATCACATGATAAGAAACATGTACAAATATTAAAACAACAATTTTTTCATAGTACCGGTAAGTTATTTCATGAAATTTGTGCATTACCTGTTCACCAAGCTTCTTTAAAGCTGTTAAAATTTCCACTGCTTGTTGTGTGTATGCTGTTTGACTCAGGTGACCAGTCTTAAGATCTCTTTGCATCTGCAGGAAATGACATCACTTCAATCAACAGTGAAAAATAGAGATCCCTCAAAAGCAGATGTTCTTTTCGCAGCTATCATTATCTTGCTTACACGAAAACTTGACATTTAATATAACAGCTGGAAATCCTATCCCAATTTCTTGTTATCAAGAGTTTTTTCATCACAAATATTAATTTATTCACTGAACATAAATTTCTCCCAGTTGTCAGCCCAATCTTCCCAATTTCCACTCCCATCTCAAAACTATTTCTTCTGGTAACCAGCCATTTTTTCAGTTCCGAGAAATTCTGCCCACAATATTTTATTTCTATACCACTACCCAGTGCAATTTCTCCCAGCTGGCATTCCAGTTTCTTCCAGTTTCCACCCCTATTTCTGCCAGATCTTATCAATGTTTCATGACTTTATCTCTATTTTCCAGACATTCTCCAGGTCTGGAAAATTGCTGGGCAAATTTTAAAGCGTTTTTCAAGAATTCAGGACTCTGTATGAGCCCTGTTCACTGTATGATCACTAGTTATTTTTAAAGCAGCCATAAAAGATTTCACATCCTATACCTCTGCTAGTCTTTGTCTTAGTTGTCCAGGTTGTTTCTTTGCGAACAAGCGGATGACCTCAGGAGTTTTAAAAGCTTCACTTATGGCTGCCTGAATGGCCTGTTGATAAAGTAACGTATTTGAAAATGTCTCTGGTTCAGGTAACGAACAAAGGGTTCTGTAACCAGTAGTGTGGCTGACCAGACCAGGTCAGTCTCCAAAACAAATCCACCATCAAATAACAGCTTTCCAGCCATGTAAGTTTAGACTGCGAATGGCAGACGTTTCTCCTTGCTCATCGCCGCTGAGGCACGTTTCGCGAGGAGGAACGTCTGCGACTCAGCGACAGAAATTCCATACTGATAACGTAAATCAATGTTTACATAATACATCCGGTAGTCATGCGGTTTCAAATGAAAATTTGTTCAATTTTACGTTTCTCCTGGTCAATTTTGGCAAATTGTTGTGTTCATCTGCGAGTGAGCTCCAGCAAAATTCAAATGCTTCTTCTAGAGAAGACTATTGTTGGTTTTCACACAACGTCACTAAAATTCAAACTAAAAAACTATCGATCCTACTGGGATTTTACTTTCACAATGCATTAGAGCAGCTGAAAACTAATTTTCATAGAAATTTTCGCTTCAAAAGGTTTCTTGGTTTTGTGATAGAGTACGCTTGAATTTCTAAGCTTTTGCGTGACGCAGCATTTACATGACGGCCAAGAGAGCTGTCATGTAGGTTAAAAAAATGACTTATTTCAGGAAATTTTGCTATTTAAACAGTTCATGTATTAGAAAAAGCATTACTTTAATGTTTATGAGTTTCTCGAAGAATAAATTCCCGCTTTTGTAACAAAACTCGGTAACAGATGTTTCTGTTGGTTTCCGTCCACCATGTTGGAGCTCATCCAGGTGAGCACCAACATGGCGTCTCCATACAAATCTCTATAAGTTTGCGTAAAACATTTCTTCGGATATCTCGTATACGAAATATTCCTCTGACCTGAATCTTGGCAAGGGTCTTTGTATATGTACCTCCTTTCATTTCCCAGACTCTGGACTTTTATCTATTGAACGGTTTTGATTTTCATTTTGATCTATTTTGAATGGCGTGAAAACCAGCAATATTCCACAAATAATGGCTGTTTTGTTAGAGATACATCGCGTTTATATTTGACCTTTGCGGCCTTTTGTCTTTTGTCTGTCATTCGTAAACAATAACTAAAACAATTAAACAACTCCGTTGACCAATTAGCACTTCTGACCGGATTCCGGACAGATTTTGTCGGTATGGAATTTCTGTTGCTGAGTCGCAGACGTTCCTCCTTGTGAAACGTCCCTCAGCACCGATGAGAGAGGAGAAATGTCTGCTGTTCGCAGGCCAATGTAATCTTACAGAAGAACCACTATTCAGGGGACACCCTCGGGACCGAGGCAAGTGTCCCGTGAATACAGTGTCTGCTGAATGGAGGTCTGGCTGGGGTTTACTAATAATTAATCAACAAAAATTTTTTCTCTTTATTCTGCCTAGGCAATTTCCAAGTACAAGCACTCCAGGGGGCTTTTAAATGGCAGCTTAGAGGAGGTTCAACTGTATTTAAGCTTTTAAAAATTACCAACTGCATGCTGCTGATCTCATCAACCAGAGTTACATTCCCAGCTGCAAATTTATCCAGTGTCTCCTTGAATTCTTTAAGTTGTTCTAGTGTCTCTTTTTTTGTTTCCTCATATTCATCATCATCTAAATCTTCCCTAAAAACATAATAAAATTATTATATATACTGTTACTAAATCAACATTAATTAAATACTTAACGGTAATTATTCTCTCCCACACAAAAGATAACAGTCATTTAAGCATCATTGTAAAAAAATAAATTTAAAACCAAACATAACATGTTGAAAACATTTATTATTTATTGGTAGTAGTCGTGTGCCGTTGATCAATTATAATCATTCATTTGATCAAAAACCTTAAGCGATACGATAATCGATGATAATGGACAAATTAAATTCAATATTGTTGGTTATTGTGGAAAAACAACAAATTCTATAGTTGACAAACAAAAATGTTAAATTTGGTGTCTTGGCTTTCAACACTAAGCTAAAGCTAATTACAGTAAAATAGGTCTCATTTTAACTTTTTGAAACTCAAAGAAGTCGCTATCATAAGTAATCAGATTTTAAAGAACAACTCACTTGCATTCCTCCAAATCTGCGAGCTGGGCTACCAATCGATCAAGCTGTTCTCCAAGATTCTGTTTTAGCTTTTGAGTCTCACTTTGTCCTCTTGATGTCATAATTACGGCTCCTCCTCAAATCAAGAGAGCAAATCAGAAAAACTGAGAATTTTTTCACAAATATATGGTATAACTGTGGAATGCCTTGGATGATGCTACTAATGGTTTCCCCACTAAATGACGCCTGAGAAACAAGCGCAGAAATTCCATACTGATGATGCATCACTTCCCAGATCTGGGTAGTGCTTCTGATTGGTCGTGACGCATGAGAAATTTGATTCAACCAATTAGAAGCATTACCCAGATCTGGGTAGTGACATGTCATCCGTATGGAATTTCTGAGCTTGTTTCTCAGACATCATTTGGTGGGGGAACCAGTGGTGGTGTCGCCAAATGTTGACTGTTTTCTCAGGCTACTGTCTACTTGGTATTGAAGAAACCAAATCTCTGTAACCCCCACCAACACAAAAGAACACTGTATTAACCCCTTCATTCATCTGCAACCTGCGTTACAGACATTATCTCACCCCAACTAGTAAGGTCTGCAAAGCAGTGCCAAGATCCTTGTTCTGGGCCACCAAAGGACTCACCAAATTACCAGAAGTGTGTTTCAAATTTCCCTCTAACCTAACTGGTTAATCAAACAATAGCTTTTTTAACAGGCCAATCATGGCACATACTCAAATCCTGGTACACAGATGGGGGCCCACAACAAGGATTCCGGCACTGGATTGCAGGCAGACCAACCAGAGGTTCAGGGCACTTTCCATTTGTCAGAACAGACCAGCCAGCCCATTCCCATCTTAATGAGAATTTCACTTTTAATCAAAACTAGACATCCAGATCAGTCAAATCCAAAATATTACATACAGAGGAGATGGTTTTTCAGCTAAACCTCTTGGATTAAGCCTACTTCATTGCCAGAAAGTCTGGTCTGGCCATAGTCCAGCGGCCAGTTCTGACTTTTGGAAAGCACCCTTAGTTTTGTTGGTGGTGCAGGCTATTCATCTGTCCCAATCAATTCCCCATACACTGCAAAGGTAAGCCAACCGTGGGCTATTTAACGGTCTTCAGTTTCAGAGCTGGTTTCTAGTTCTCATGAGAGCTGTTAAACAGCTGGGTATTAACGCAATGATGATTAAAAGATATTCAGCAGTATTAAGATAATAGTGAATACTGTCTTTAGGAGTATATCATTAAAACATATACATTAAAATAAGCCTTGCCATGCGCCTGATCTGCCTACATTTAAATATACGCTTAAGTAAACTTTGGAGGCTGTAGCATTTCAAACAAAGCTCTCTAAATTAATGATTTAGCACATTTCAACAGATTTCTGTTATGATCCGTAGTATTGTACAATATTCATTACAATGGATTATAGTATTGCAAAACATATCAATAATCTTAATGAGAAGAATCACAGAAAAAATAAAATAAAGCACTTTCCTCCATGACCTACCTAAAAAATCTCAACATCGGTTGTGAAATACAACTCTCCCAGGAGCTCTTGCTTCCAGGGCTGCTCGATTTCATTGCGGAAGAGGAACTTGGTCACAAGCAAGGTGTAGTTTGAATGCTATTTAATCAATCAATCATGGCAAAGAATTACAAGCACATACAAACATACAAGAAAAACACGAAGAGCCTCTTTCTGCTAAAAACAAAGAGCAAAATTAGATCAAAATAAGAAAAGCATCTCTTTTAATGTAAAAGTGATGTCATATCCGTCACACACACCATAAAATTTTCAAACCTACTTCCGTCATGGGTAGGGCATTGATGAATTGATTGGTACCCCCTCTATTGTCGGACAAGGCCTCGTTGCCTTTCCTTTCTAAACCACGTTGCCGTGAGGTTGTTGCAGATTGTAAGTATCTCATTTATCGTCTTATTTTCTCTGCAGTTAGTTTTGATCCTTTAGTATCGCATGGTGTGTCATATTCTTCTTCGCACCCTTGTTAATGCAGGATGATTAAATGTTTCAAACGAGCTTGCTTTCGTTATCTAAGGAAGTACATTTTTGATCTTTTGATGAACTTCTTTGGTCTTTACCAGCGGCGGGTCTTGTGAAATAACGTGGTCTTTGACTCCGTACACTGAGTATTTCAGTGATCAATTTACAGTAACTCAATATTTAATAATGAGGGTTGTGTAGTTTTAATAGTGGGTTCTTCAAACGTTTGCAATCGGTCCTTTTACCGGTGAAATTAAGTTCATTTCGGCCCGGCACCGTATGTGCTTTCACGTACACACGTGACAAACTTGAGAAGGATGTTATCTTGGAAACGTTTTAGAACAAAGTTGGTTTTTTCTTGCATTGTGATGAAATAATTTATATTGTCTGTAGTACTGCTGGCTTTTTGTAAGTTTTTATGCTAAATTAAGGCGGAAGGCCATCAGGACAGGATAAACGTTGAACAATGTTGTACACCCTCGAATGAAATGTTGTTTTATTGAGTGAAGCACTAAGATTCCCGAAGATTTTCAGTTTTTTTTCGGGAAGTGCTTGAAACTCTTTAATTTTTGTTTAGATGGGCAAAAGTACAGTATGTCAAGATAATGCACCATTCACATTTGAATTTTCAAGACAGGCCTGCTCAAATTGCCTTTACATTGGGCCAATATAGTGGTCTATTGCCCTACCATAGTGTAAAATTTGACTGTCAAATGGCCCTCCCCCCAAAAAATAGTTTGCATGCAGACTGTGAACATAAGGTAATCCCTTTGTTTTACCCTGTGCTTCACTTAGAGCATATAGCATTGCGACTTTAAAGGTGGCAGTGATTTTCACTGGTTGACTGAAAATAGGTAATTAAGTCCTCTTCTGTAGTCCCAGTGCCTTTAATAGCTATTCTTATAAATGACGTGAAACTCCGCATTTAGAGCTGCAGAGAAGTATCAGATAATGTTAAAACTGTCCATTTGTCTACATTTTTTCAAGATCGGGTAATTTGAAATCACTTAACTGAAAAATTACAGTTCAGAAAAACAAACTAATGAGCTCTAGGTTTTAGTTAAAATTCTTAGTTTTTGCTATATTATAAGAATTTTTGTCGGTTGTTCAAGTTTCGAGCATTTCACGTGCAGCTATGAAAGAACAACCAGAATTGTGGGTACACAGAACGAAAACAAGCATGGTGAACCCATCTTTTTATAGCAGTTTTTGATTGTCCTATGTATGGCTGACACTTGTGCCAAGTTTGAAAAAAGAATGGATAGTAGGTGCTTTTCAATGGAATTTCCTTAATTAATAAACCGAATGTTCCAGACATTGGCAAGTAAGTCTGGCTTGTATCTCCCCATGATAATATGAGGCAGTGATATTAGGGTGATGGCAGCATGTTTCTTGTCACTTTATTATGGCTCCTAAGTCAGTATGTTATAGTCATTATCTGCATACTGGTGTTGCCTTTTCTTTTCGAGGACTTTGCCAACCTTGCTTGCGTGCGCTTTTTTTTTTCACTTTAAAAAATTATGTTAAAGAAGTACATTAGATGTCAAGATTTAAACACCAGTGTATGAGGAAAATTAGACTGTTTACAGTCCCCTATTTTTCTGTAAGATCGTCAATGTCAAGCGCTTTGGATTATGTGGGCCATCTTGGATGCATGCAGTGAGTGTCGAATCTACTTAGAAGGTGGGGAGTGGTTGGGTAGGAGGCAAGGAAAATAGAGGGACTGTCGTAACATCACTGCAGCACACATGCAGGGGATGTGACAGGAATTTCATGCCTTTTACCATTCATTAATTAACAAACTCCACTTTCGATGAAAAACATGCCAGACACATTTAGCATCAATTTCGTGTGTTTGCAAACATCTGGTACCCAACTTCGAAACAGTGATCCTTCTAAATCTTGCCCCCATTTTTTTTTTTTCAGTGTTTACATTTATGGCTGATCACCAGGACGATTTTGAAGGAGCTGATGCTGGTGCATCTAAGACTTACCCTCAGCAGTGTTCAGCACTTCGTAAAAATGGTCATGTTCTTATCAAGGGACGCCCATGCAAAATAGTGGAAATGTCTACTTCTAAAACCGGAAAACATGGACATGCAAAAGTAAGGAATGCCTTTGTTACACAGTGAACAAAGGGAACAGATCATGAGTTAAGTGGTTGCTTACAAGGGGTAAAACAATGGAAAACGTTTTAAATTAAACTCATCAACAGAGGTGAGCGTGGGGGGAGTGCCTTTGAAGTCGGTGAAGCCTGAACTGCACCCAAGTGCAATGCGTAACCTTGACAACCCTGAAAGTGACATTCACCAATGTGCTGTCACACTGCTAACAAGTGGAACCCAGTTACCATAGGGGGGAGGGGTAGGGAGAAGAAAAACAATATGCAAGCACGAGCCTCAATGCCATTATTGGTTTATCCTCCTCTGAGAGACTGCTGGCCAGCCATGTCCTGAGTTTAACTTAGCCTAAATTTCATTTAGCCACATAAAGGCTGGTTTTCACTAGGGACACAGTCTGAGTCGGAGTCGTAATCAGAAGTGTAGGACTTTTTGATCGAGTGAAAACAGTGTTCTGATTCCGCTTATGACTCCGTGGTGGTTTTATGCAGAGATATATATATATATATAACATCGGGGAGTTCCTCATGGTGTGCTTTTAGAAAATAATAAATCTGGTGCACACCCAGTCGTACATTTAAATGCCCTTATTGGTTTATCCTTCTGCTTTTGCTCCTGACTCTGACAATCTAGGTTTCACTAGATCATAAGCAGAACATAAGTGACGGAGTCATAAGTGGAGTCGGAAGAAAATGGAAATGTTCTGATTCTTCTGACTGTAATTCCGTCGCACTTCTGACTCCGATTATGACTCCGATTTTTTATTTTCACTAGGTCATAAGCACACTTATGACTCTGCTTATGACTCCAACTCCGATTCCGTCGCTAGTGAAAACCAGCCTTAACTGTCACCCCGGAAAGTGGTCAGTGCCCTTATCTAGATGGGGTCGCTTACCAGGGACACTACCTAAAAGGCGTGGAAGAATTTTGGTCTTTTGCAAAGCTGGCATTAAATGGGAGGTGGTTTCACCCGGAGATTTTCTTGTATTTTAAATGATGAAAGAAGCAAATTGGAAATGTTACTAAAACACAATCCAACATGGGACTATAAAAGTGTGCTTTCCATAATTAAAGGTTGGATGTCTGCCATTTTTATTATTCTTTTACCTTTCTCCTTAAATTTTTCTGAAGATTTAGCTGTTTACGTCCCCTTTAAACAGGATTAATGTGAACCTTATTTAGAAAAACCGGGCTTAATGAAATTTGCGTTCAAATGCATTGTCCATAATGCATTTGCAACATTTCCCATGAATGTGGGCAACTTTGTCAAGTGATTAAGAATGATTTTCCAATGTTGTTCAACGCATTGGCTTTTTTTCAACGATGTTGATGTTTTCACAGGAGTTGATTTGGAGTGGAGAAATCTGTTATACAAATATCGTGGTTTCTAGTCTTATTTTGAAGATGAGAAGTGAAGATGCACCTCTTGAAAAATGATGTATTTCATTGCGTTTTCATTTGGTTACATGGGAACATTTGTGTCCTCTGACATATCCCGAAATATTTCTGTGCAAATGTCGCTGTTTTTCAATGGACTGTGGCCTTTTGTAATAAAGATAATTTCAGCATTCAAGAGAAGCAAGAAGTGTGTAGATGGTCAATGCACACAGCAAATTAAGTTTACTACCATTCCAGGATTAAGAAGAAGCAAACCTTGCTTTAAGTTCTATATTTCAAAATGTGACTTCACACGCAAAAACTTGACAGACAATGCAAAGAAATGATGTTAAACTGAAACGTTTCGCAAACATTTGAAACGTTTCCTGAATGCTTCTGAATGATTTTCGAACATTGGATAACATTGCCAACGGTTTAAAATGCTTTGGGAATGGGTTGAAATTTGTTGTGAATGAAAACTGGCTCAGCTCTATTTCTATTAAGCCTGGTTTTCCCAAATAGGGTCACAAATTATGTTAAGTGCTTGTAAAAGAAGTTGCAATAAAAACAGTTCTCTAGATTGACCAGAAGTTATCTAGTATTCTGCGTAATCAAAGGCTCTAAGAAGTGAGTTCAGCACAGAATTGGCCTGAAACAGCAATATCCTTGTGACATAGTCACTTTAAAGGACAGTACACACAAGGTGACAACTTGCAGCCACATGTCGCAGCGACACATCACAGTAACAAATCACATTGTGTATACTGGTGTATTTTTGTGAACCTCTTTGTCGCTGCAACAGAATTTTGTCACTGTAACAGGTCACACAAATTCAGTCTGATTTGATTTTTTGCAACTTGTGTAGCAACATAGAGACAAAGGTTTTCGCAAAGATTCTCCAGCTCATATGAAGCGATTTGTTGCTGCGATATGTTGCTACAACTATTCGCCCAACCTGTACACAAGGAATAATCTGTTGCCATGATGTGTTTTGCAACTTGTCGCATAGTGAGACCGTGACTGCTCAATGCAGTTTCCATTGTGCTCACATTTATTCATTTCAATTAAAGGTTCATCTGGTAGGGATAGACATTTTTACTGGTAAGAAGTATGAGGACATCTGTCCATCGACTCACAATATGGATGTGCCACATGTGACGCGCAAGGACTACCAGGTATGTGTGTGTTTACACCAACAATTACACCAACAAACTGATTCTGCACCTTAATCCTTTTTTATATATATAATCCTAATTGCTGGTTTTCACATGACATTATCAAAATTCAAACTAAAGAATTATTGATCATTCCTCCTGAGTTTTTACTGTCACAGGGTTGTCAAAATGCACCGGCAACCGGCGCCATCGCCGGCTACTTTGAAGGTTTCGCTGGCTATAAATTGTTGGAGAAAAGCATAAAAAGGAACCATTAAAAAAGTTGTGAAATAGAAAAAGGAATTGTTTCAATCATGCCCTGAATGTTCTTTTTCGTGATTTTTGACGGGTATTCGAGTCTGCTCCTGTAGCCATAATATGATACCACGAAGCTAAGAAAAATAGTGTAGGTTTGTTTACATTGTCTTTAAATAATCGTTCGCTGAGAATGAAGAACGAAAGACACACGAAAGCTTTCGAGTGTCTCTTTTTTGGAAATTTGTCTGTGTTGACATTCTATTTTCTATTTTAGAACAAAAGTGAAACAAACTTATGGTTTTCACACTCATCTGGCACGCGTGTGCGTTTGAAATTGAATGAAATGTAATGCGATGCGTACTTGTCTTTTAATGAAATTGGCTGACAAAGATAGTGCATTTGAAAACATTGGTTTTAAAATATTATCACACAACCATTCTCTCATTCTTTAAGAGTTGTTATCAGCTTGTCATGAATTATGTCCGCGATAACACATCACGTTACTTAACCACTTCATCGAAACAACTCTGTGTTGCAATGAATCGAAAGGATTCGTTAAAAATAAATACGTACTGGAAACGGCTGTTTCAAAACTGAAACAAAAATGTGTTAAATGTAATTTGCTGTGATAAAAATTTGTCAGATGTGTAGAGCATCATTGTAGTTTTTTATGGATTGATGCTGATGAAAGAGACAGGTATGCCACATGTGCAGACAGGATTTGTTATAATATACCCACCAAGGAAAGTTGTCTGAAACTTCATTCTTACAGAGAAAATCGCCCATAAGAAAAGTATTTTGCAGCATCAAAGTTTGAATTGCACACATGCCGATAACGCAGTAAAACTAAAGATATGATCTGTTGTCATTATAAAAAATCCTACTGTAAATAGTAAACACTATTGTTGTAAACGAAAATATATGGACCTAATATGTACTAGGACATAAAAAAAATGGATTAATGATTTTCATTCAAAAACAGATACTTCTCTTGTTAGCATTGCTCTCGGCTCAGGAGAGCCAATTTCAGCAAGCACAAAAACCTCAAATCTGTTTTGCTCCCAGGGGCTTCGCCCCCTGGACCCCATGGGGGGCCTGGGCAGCCCCCAGACCCCTTGCCTTATGGGGGGCCTCTGGCCCCCAGTGCTGGTAACTTTCCCTCATTCTCCTGCTACTTGAAATCTTTTTAACAACCCTGCTGTCATGAAGTTTTAGTGCGGGTTAAAACTTTACAAATCTTCACTTCAAAAGGGTTCCTCATATTGTGATAGCATATGCTTGAATTTTAAGAAGTGTATGGAGATCAGTGTGGAGAATTGGTATGTGGGTCTTGAAGCTTAAAGGGTTGATACTTATTTTTTATTAGGAATTCATAAGCTGGTATTCAATCATAACCTTTAATTTGAATAGGTGATCCTTGCCTTCTAGCACTTGCTTACTCAAGCAGGCATCTCAAATGTAGCATGTATCCAAGTATTACGCTTAAAAACGAATCGCTCTTGTCGTTTTTGCCCTTAATCTTGGAAATTCACACAACTTTAATCACTGCTTTATCTTCCATCAGTTGATAAAAAGGAGTAACAAAAATTTGGTAGCTACTGATTACAGATACTGAACCCCGGAGTGGCTAGTTTTTAGAAAGTGAACGTGCACGGCAGCGGAAATAGGGTATATCATTTCAAGTATTTCGTATTAAATCACTTTTCTATTTTCTAAACAAAGCATTCACAAGTTTCCCACTGTTTTAACTTTCATTAAATTAAAATTTCTGTCAAGTTGACAAGCCCACCCTTGGACAAGAGAAATTTGACCTCAAACCCAAGCAATAGAGCCAAAAAGTGGACTAAATTGATGAATTCACACCCAAACACACAGAAATACAACAAAGAAAAATCTTCTTTACTTAATTCATTTATCAAAAGGTAAAATATAACAATATTTATAAATTTATTGTTCACAGCACTCAGTATTCCATTTCTCATACAACCTCTCATTTATTGCTTGTAACATGATACCAACTTGCTCACGCCAGCAGAAATTACAGTTCAACCTCCATCAAGCGGCCACCCTTTAATAATTGGCTAGTAAACAAAGTCCCAAAACAATAGTAGAAAAATAATTGTAAATTAAACCGCTGTTAAGTGGACACAGTCACCTTTTGGCCATCCTGGCGAGAGTTATCCTGTTATGTTTCACCTCTAGTTTAAGCGCTTGATACACTTAGTTTGGTTTTGTTTTGAAAATGATTTGCTCAAGGAAAATACAGTCAGAGACAGAAGGTGTTAACTGACCATGGACCAGTAATGTATTGCTTACAGACTTTGCTGCCTTACTATGAGTTTGTTTATATTTTCAAGGCTGCAGCCTAAGAAAATTTTTTGGGATGTGGGCTCCTAAGAGAAAAACTTGGCAGCCCGAGCCACATTTCTAGGAGCCCATTGTTCAATAAACTTAAATATAGGTAAGCAGATTCTCGAAACTTGATTCCCGCATCTCGAAACTTGATTCGTTTGAGTTTTGAATTTCCAGAAAAGTGCTTGTTTGTTTACTGTTATCAGCGGAGATATTTTGCCGACAGTCAATGAACACTTTTTACATTTTCATTTCAAAAGCGCAAAGTGAGCAGGGAATTCTGTTGTTCCTTCACTGAAAGTGAAGGCGCCCATGTGGGATCCTTGTTTGAAATTTTAGCCGCCTGCGAGCAAACAGTTGGAGCCTCTGGCGACCGGGCATCCGTTAGGCAGCAGCCTTGATGTTTATGCCTGCTGGCTACTTCAGTTATTATTGAAACCCCCAGGAATAACCTTAAGTAAGGAAAATTATTTTCAGCTCATTCTGCTAACTGAGATGCTGTACAATGCATTTATGTAATATCCAAGATGCCATCTAGTGTGTTGGCATGATTAGTTTTTATGGGCCCAAGATTGTTTGACTCTAATAACTTTTCACCATACAAAGATTGTCATATCCGATAGCCTGGGGCTAGTGGATATTTCCATCAAGCAAAGTGAATTCTGTTCTTGGCTTGCCTAATGGACAAGGGAAGTTTTAGGGGGAATTCACATGACACAAGTATGTGTACTTGAAAAATTGTGCTTGTCCAATTTGGAAATAATTGAATTCATAAAATTCCTTTGACAGCCAAATTGGACTTGGTTCAGTTCAGTTCAGTTTATTCACACTTGTACAGTCGACGCCCAATAACTGGAACCTTCAAGGGAAATCGAAAAAGGTTCGAGTTATCGGGAGTTCGAAAAAAATAGCCGCGAGTAAGGTAAAAAACAGTTTTTACTGCACAGTAAACATTTTAATCACATAATTGTTGAAATGTCAAGTGAAAATTAAAAGATATACTTGTAGATTATAAATCAGAACGTAACGTAACAAAACATAGCCTAAATAGAGCATACGTTTTACTGTTTTAGGAAATCCAAAATTAAATGTTTCGGACGCCAGTAGACGGCTTTTTTCCCAACTTTTTAAGGGGTCAAAACATGGTTCGAGTTATTGAGGGTAAAAATATATGGAAAATGACCTGAGGGGAAACGAGAATTGGTTCGAGTTAGCAGGAGTTCGACTTATCAAGGGTTCGAGTTACCACGGGTGAAATTACAGTGAATGTATGACGGAAATCCAGGGGAAACCGATTTTGGTTCGAGTTAGCGCGAGGCTCGAGTTAGCGAGGGTTCGAGTTATCGGGAGTCGACTGTATATAATATTTACACTGTATATAGTAACGTAGGCATTAAATAACAAAAAAGAGTGAAATTAATGGCTTTTATAGAAGTGTACGGTGGTCTGAGGAGCTTAGCTTTTGAGCTAACCTATAGCGCTATCCTCCGAATTTTTATCATCCAATTATTTCCAAATTGTACAGCATGTAGTCCTGTCATATTTAACAATTATTCCACGAGTGTGCACTGGATATGACTTGGCTATAATCATCTCATATCCAACAAGCGCAAGTGGAATAATTGTTCTATTAAAAACGCCCACAAAATATCGAAAATTCTTCCAGACTTTATTTGTTAAAACAACTGATTCTCAGCTTGTTTTTAATTTTGAGCAGATGCGTACAGTTAGCATAATATTTGGAGACTGTTGTATAATGGATCACACCATGATGGCTAAGCCAATCAGAGCTCTAGAATTGCATTATCCAATCATTACGTTTTAAATAAATACAAATAGTAATCAATAGTAATTAATTAATTATCCTGCTTGTCAAAAATCTTTTTAGAGCTAGTCAAAATGACTTGCTTTCAAGGGTAAGCTGTAAAACTGATTTTCTTGGCACCCTTGTTTTATATTCGCTTTTGCTCTTGTCTTTTTTTTCCTCTTTTATGTAGATGACTAACATTGATGATGACTATCTATGCCTCATGGATGACGCTGGTGATACTCGCGAGGACTTGAAACTGCCCGAGGGAGACCTGGGTAAAGAAATCTCAACTAAATTTGATAATGATGAGAACTTTTTGGTGACTGTGCTGAAAGCCATGGAGGAGGAAGCAGTTATAGCAACAAAGGCACAACAAACCAAATAGATGACCATCACTTTACAAACTCACCAATGGACAATAAACTTAGCTGTGCTGATATGGCATTAAACATAACCACTGTCTCTTGCCTTTGAGCTAAATATCTTCTGGACGGGTTCTTGTGGGTGTTTTTCTTAAATTGAACTTTATTACATGCTAGATATGATAAATAATTCTTTTCTTAGCAGTTGTTATTTTTCTTTAGAATTAAAATGTTTGAAATACGGAAATACCCAGAAGCCAATTCTCTGTAAAAATTCTCTCTCTGTGTGGGCAGAGGAATGCAGCGTGCCTCGGAGAAGAGACATTTTTACAATCTTTCAAAGCACAACATGTTTTGGGAATCATAAGAAGCTTTATATATGAAAGTTGTTTTTTGTGAAGCAGAGGAAAATTAAATCTTTTGAAGCTGTCTCACAGTTGTTGTTATTTTGGATCATTGATCAGTATACGCTGCTAGGAAACTGCCCACCTACCCCTCCCCTAAGCCAACATTTTGCCTTAAGTGACTTAGGGGAGGGGTAGGTGGGCAGTTTTCCAGAAATGTATAATGATCCGTTGTTTTTTTTTTTTGTTAACCCTATAAATATCCACATCTAAATTCTCCAGACTGATGTTCATACATTGCCTTACGTGATAAGTTGAGAGAATTTGTTTGATCAAAGAATTTAACTTTAGGTGATCATTAACACATTTAATCTCAAAATCTTTTCTCTTGATTACGTGTAAATTTTGGTTATGAAAATCCTGTGGCACAGCTAGACGTGTCAGTCGAAACCTGGATAATGTCCAGTTTACTGTAAGCCTCAGGCTTACCAATCTTTGTGTGGGGTTTCAAGATGGCTTACAAACAGAGGGGGTTATGCCAGAGGGAGCAAAAAGGCGCTTCGAAACAAGCTACGGCAGTGCTGATCAATATACGTTTTGCATTTACTGATATTAAAATAAGCTTTATAGCGTCAGACGGGAAGGAGACAACTGTACCCTTCCCATGGTTTCTTGCGGTTCATCACCAGTCACTCGCGTTTCGCGCTCGCCTCGACCATGCGAGAAACGAAACGCCTCAGGGCGAGGCTGATAGAGAGGCGCTTTTATTCGGGGGGGGGGGGGGGTGCGTTTATATCTGGGGGGGTGTAAGTGGAGGGGCTTGTTACCGGCAGTTAACGGTAAACCGGTAGAGTAGACTTTGTGACGCAGGCTTGGGGCATAACCTAAGGGTTTACAAACTTCTCTTACCATTAAAAGTCAGTTCGCTCCTTGGCACAAATACTGCTGGAGTCATTTTATTCAAAATGTGAGGTCACTTCATAAAAGCGTAGCTCCGTAATCGCCTAAGAAAAGTGATTTTTCAGTCAGTGACCCAGGCGGATCCGAAGAAATGGAACTGACTGAAAAATCATCTTTCCCGGCCCATACAAAGGAAATATTCATCATCTTGCCGTATTTTTAAAGTTTTTATTGGTGACAACCGCGTATGGTCTGGGTACGATATATTGGTAAAATAAATAAATAAATATTAACTATAGAAACTTTTAGAAACCAAAAGGCTGATTATGTTGGTAGACATGGTCTGCGAAACTCCTGCCCTCTTTCATTGATCCATTTGTTGGCAACTACAAAAGACATCAATTTATAAATATTTCAAATCAAAGAAATGTTTTACGGAGAAAAGCCGTAAGGCAAACGATGATGCATTCAGAACTGTCACTTCGAGTTACTTGAGGAGTTTTTGCGTCTTTACAATACTATGTATAGGTACTGGAGATTACGCAGTTTGTAAAACTGACCTGCGCAAAGCAACTGAACGTTTATCTGCAACTCCTTCCCCCCCCCCCCCCCCCCCCTTGCCATTCGCGCTCGCGTGTCCAACCCCATTGAATACGTCATGAAACACATATTTTCATCGAGCTCAGCTCTGACGAGACTGGTTGCTGCGGAAGCCACACAGATCAAGTAAATGGCACGTGCTTAAAGATACTTACCCCATTTTGATCCTACAACCACTGGGCAAGCGGCATGCTTCGTCCTTTCATCGGGAAAGCCGTTCTTATCAAGGTTGTACCAGAATACCGCGTCACCCTGCAAAACAAGAAAAGAAGATTTAAACGGGCTGAGAATGTTTATAACAGGGCTGGCTTGAATAGTGTTAAGAATTTTGAGGACTATTGACCCTGTCCGTAAATGCAACGCTGACGACGTATTAAGTGATGAAAGAAGAGATTTGCTGAATATTTAACTGATTTTACTGTTTTCGCTGTTGACTGTTGTATTGCTCTATATTAGCACTGTTCTTGAAAACTGAAAGGATTAACTAACGTTGACCCTGGTTGAACTGAATTCAGTCTTGGTCTGCAACCACGTCTCATAACGTGAGAAAGCGACCATGTTAGTGGTCAATGCATAAGACATCTTTTGAAGCATTTTCACGAGGAGAAAAATTCTTTTGTTCTTAGCCACCAATATGGCCGCCATGATGACAAGTTCAAACCTTGGTTAAAAATGAAAATTGCGTAGTAATCACTTTTTAAACATGACATGTCAACGGCTTGCTCTATCTCTAATGAATGGCTCTACATTCTGACCATTAACCGTTTGCTAATGAGCCAGAGAGAGAGGATTACCCGTAAAAACAGTTTTTCAACAACGTGCACAAATTTTGATCAAACGTCAAAAAAAAAGCTCGATCCACCTTTGCGAACTGATTTCTCACGTCTGATGTGCGAGTGGAACTGCAAGTTAAATTCAGAAGTCAGTAAACAAACCTTTTGAGGATGAACAAATTCTTCAATATCCAAAAACACTGTGGCGCCTCCAACATCTACGTCACTCAACTGCGCGAGAGAAAAAGTAAGTGTGAGTACTGGTTTCCTGGTCAATACAAAGTCAACGTTGGTGTATAGGCGATATCGTTAAATACTTGGGTGTCCTGTGTAATGCCTTACTTAATCTTGTTCCTTTTGCGGGTCGGTACCAGGAATCACTAGGCTACCGCTTTTATTGGATTAGGGCCATGAAGATTCTAGAAGCAGGACTGCTTATGACTAGTCTCTTTTTAGTCGAAGCGCGACTGTGGCTTAAAAAATTGATGTTAAGATTCTATCGCTGTGCGTGGAACTTACATAAATCAACATCGTAGCAATCCTATCTCCAACTTCACCATGAGGTAGACTTCGGTCTGAATTCTGAAAGGTTAGTTATACTTGTAAGTAGTCAGGAATTACTCTGGGGCCAAACTCCAAAATCCTTCCTCTCCTGGGAGAGTGATCTCGAAGCCCACAATCCTTTATCGTGGAGTATATGCAAGCACATATTTAAGAAGAAATTTGTAAGAAGAACTACAAAAGGAAACAGCCTGTATACCAAGTGTTGTCAGCTACAGGCTCTCAGTTGGTCTTGGTAAAAGAAAATCGAGTGCTAGAATGGCCAAGGACTGGGGGAGAGAAGCGCACTCTCTATCTCCTCTTTTCATTCTTCTCCAATTCTTGTCACGTGCGATTGTTTCTGTGCTCAGTTTCGCTCGTCGAGACCAGCTGCAAGCCAACAGGCTAAAGAAAGCGTTCCTGTGGTAGCCTGCGTCGCGGACAGTCTAAATCATCAGTCCGTTTTCTATCTAGGTCTCGAGTGATAATTCCCGCTGCAACGCGGGCTACCTTGTGGAAACTAAGCACGAAAACTGGGGCGAGAGTGAACTGGAGGGGTAAAAGTGCGCAGTCAAGCAAGAGAGAAGGGGTCTGGAGCCGAAACGTGACCCGCAATTGCTTCTGGGATGGTTACTGGGGACGCGCCTTCGGCTATTGGCCAATTTTTTCCCTTTCGTAGTAACAGTCCTAGACGAACGTTAATTTTTCTCGTTTCTAAAGTGGCGAATTACTCGTCACAGGAGAGAACCTTGGCTTCGAAATCTCAATTTAACGAGCGGTTATACCTGGACGTAATCGTGATGCGGCTCATAGTGTCCTCCGATGCCGTAATTAGCCACCTGAGAGAAAACAGAATTAAGTTACCTTCTTATAGGTAAAAAAAATTGGCGAGAATAGGATAATATAAGCCAAACCTTTTTTTAACGAATACACAGGTGAGTATTCCAGGGGTATTAGACAATCCGAGGATTATTGTCATTACGATAAAAACCTCCAAGCTTAGACTTGACGTTAACAAGATCGAGTGTACCAAATTTATTCTCCTACTGTTGCTGCAAACTGCAGAGCTAACCTACGCGGGTAAAGCAGTTATAGTCCGTTGTCGACAAGGGTACTGAAATGCAATGCACACTTTGACATCATATCAGGGTACTGGAGGGGTACGTTTGATTATACTCTTGGGATATCATTGGTTTAAACTTACCTGTAGTGGTTCTGAATGCGCAGGATCAAGTGATAGCCCTGTCATCCCTTGAATCCTCCGACTTATTCGGTTGATGATGGAGGAATCACTGTCTTCCAACCACGCACTTAAAAAACAAAACAAAAATTAACTTCTTCCTTCTAAATTCTCCTTCGCAGACCCCTCCACCCCCTTCTCAATAGTTCTGATCAGTTCTAATTAATTGCTCCGAACCTTTGGCTAATTCTGTACTCGGCGGATATCTGATTGCCATTACTTGTATCTGTTACAACCGCTCTCTTGAGCTGTGAAGGAAAAACAAACAAAAGCTCGATGTAAGAATCTAAGTGCTGGATATTGGAGATTTTGAGGTTACAAAAGTCTTACAAGATATACTATAGGATCGGTGGGTCCAACTGCATTGTGGGAACGAATTTTGAGCCAGTTTTCTGTGAAACCTCAGTTGGGTTTGAGAACAGGGAGGGTAACATGTGCCTGCATTTCCCCGAGAGATGAGTTCGTTCGCTACGTTAATGTTTCAGGCCTCAGTTTCCAGCTTCAATTACAGTTAGATGAGACAATTATCTCGTGCTAGTTGATCCTAATGCGATAATTCTACTTACTAATAGAAATTACAAATTGGGAATGCGTCCAAAATTGAGAGGTGCTAGGATAGCCTTCAAAGCAGGCACTAAAAAAAAAACACCATTCCCGCCCGGGAGAAAATTTTGCGAGAAGGGGTCAGCTTGAGTAGCGTCGACGCAGTGCTATGGTTTGATAAAAGACGCAATTACGCCTGCACTCTTTGGAGGCAACTAACCTTCGGTCTTGCTAGTTTAATCACGTGGTTAATCTCCTGGTCCGTAACAACGTCATGAAACAGATAGAGATTTGGATCCAAATTTATCATCTCCACTTTGACTGGCTTCAAGAGTATCTCGGGACGATCGTTGTGGTAGTAGCAGAACAGTTTGTCTCTTTCCTTTTGGCTCTGTGTAGAAAGATTATTCATTTACCTTACAGAAATGCATGAAAAGGTTCTAATTCATCTCAGAGAACTGGGGCCGAAATGCGTTCCGCAGTTGTTTCTGGGAAAGTAACCGGGGACGCGCTGCATTGTCAGCTATTGGCCAATTTCTTTCCCTGTCCTTAGTAACAGTCCCAGACGCCTTTGCGAAAGTTAACTCGTCGTAGCTCCCTTCTCGTTTTAAAGTGGCGAAAGAATAGTCCTAATCTGCATCCCCCTTTGTAACAGACAGGATTAATTACCAATGATATTATAGTCAAAGCTACATCTCCCTAAAACTGTTTCCCACATGATCAGTGCGCCGATGTGTATCTGCCCTCTGTGTAAGTTTTAAAACACTTTCCATGTGGGGGGAATAAAATAACATCTACTTTATTTCAGTGTCAATGTATTTAGCAAGAAAGTACTGATCGATGACACCTCTGTTTTTAGGCTGCGTGCAAACGGACGCAACATTGTTGAATGTTACATGTTGCGTCCGTTTGCACACCCTGTTGCATGTTGTTGGATGTTGTTGCGTGTTGTTGCGCAAAGTTTGAAACCGGTCAAACTTTTCAGCCAACAACTCCCAACATTTCTTTTGTTCCGTGATCGCCGAAGCGTAGCACAACGACGTTGGATCCGTTTGCACAGCTCTTCCAACATTATTGGGGCCACGCGCGCTCATTACGCATGTTTTACAAAGACTTATGGGTTGTATCCTTCCCACGATGCACTGCAGGTCCCAACATTGTTGGGAGTTGTTGCATCCGTTTGCAGACCACTGTCGACACGCACGCAACAACTCCCAACATTGTTGGCGCAACAATGTTGGGAGTTGTTGCGTCCCTTTTCACGTAGCCTTAGTCTTTTTATGTCTCCTTCCAGAGACAGGACTGGATAAGAAGTCGTCATGGTGCCACCCTAATGTGGGACAATGCAGGGCAAAGGAAGTAAGGTATTTCAAGATCCTGAGTATTGACCCGACACTGGAAATGGAACCCGAGATCTCCCGCTCTACAGAATAGCTATTTACCAACATGCGGGGTTCTCAAGTAACTTTTAAAAACGTCCTCCAGTGTGTATGAGTTTTCTCCACTTGCCTTTCTAGTTTCCCCACGGCATAACCTCTCATAAGTGAAGCAAAATTGTCCTTTGTTATTGATTTCGTTTTTGGGTGTCTTCCCTGAGTTCCCTGTCAGTGAATCGAGTTTTAACCGCTCTGCTCTGAAGTAATCTAGGTTAGTTTTAGCTTGTTCATTCTTTGGATCTGCAAAAAGCAGTTAAAAGGTGTTAGTCGCGAATCCAAAATTCAAATCTGCTTGCAGAATAGAAAACTGACCATCAGCTAGATCTAATGTTGAACCTGGTAGAGACGCAAGCACAACGCAAGCCGTACACACAGAAAGCAAGTATACCAACAACACCGCACCAATTGGAGCACAAACACGAGGAGCACAAGTGAAAGTAGAAGTTTTCTTCCTGTGCTATGGTGCTTGAGGACGTCTAAAGTCTCAAGTCTCTACCGTTTCTTCGTCCCAACCCCTCCCCCAAACGGGCGGCCAGGTGCTAGATCCTACTTAAGGTAGTGCTTATGCGTATATATAGGCCGTTTGAGAATCGATGAGAACTTGCTCGCGCTTATGGTGCTATTCTAGCTAGCGAAACCATGCTTTACGCGCCGATATGGCATTGTAAAAGCTTTGTATGGCGAAATGAAGTAGTACGCAATCCATTACCATTAAAAACCCAAAGCGTGCTTTTGAAATAAAAAATTCTAACATCTTACTATTAGCCATACCTTTTTGTAGAATATCCTTTGTGTGTGTAATAGCATCATCGAGAAGCCCAAGCTGTAAGAATATAATGCACAAATAAAAATAATAAAACTTTATAGCAACTTAATAATAACAAAAAAATAATAATAATAATATTTATAGAGGGAGCCCAGCTAATTAATTATTACGAAAAAAGTAAAGTATGTTTACAAGTAAAAAATTAAAAAAATTTGAAATCTTAAAATCGATTATTAAAAAAATATCAAGGTCTAAAATTAGCTGAGGTCTTTTAAAAAAGTTTTTAACTTCTTAATGCCTCACAGAGGCTAAAACTTCGATCTGCTGAGTGGTCAAACGTCCTGCATATTTTTTGTCTTTTTATTACATGGGACAAGGTCGTTTAATTATACAGCAGATTTCGCAAATCATTAGCAACCCAAAGAAATACCGCGCAATGAACGCAGTAGAAATAATAGCTATATGTATTTTTGCAAATGCCATTCACCTAACCGCAATTCTATGACCCCCTGAACCCTTATCGAGATCTCTCATATCTAGTAAATAACTGTTAGACGCTTATTTTGCAAAAGGCCTGGTCGCTCCCACAAGAGCGGCATTGGGTTCAACCTCGTCCCCAGGACTTTTCCTCCCATTTTCCAAGGAAGACTCCCTGGGACGAGTTTACTTTGGGTTAAGACAACCTCGTTTTCATAGAGATGATTCAATAGGAGAGCTTGCTCGCAGGCTAAAAGACTTCGAGAAGGATATTTGAAAATGGTGAAGGGTGAATTATGTGAAACCCTTTCTGGCCAAACAATTACCGTTCTTGACAGCCTTAACGTGAAAATCAAACAATCTTTCGGTATCAAACTATTGGAACTATTAGCATAGCCACTTGGCCTCAATGTTTCTGTCTAACTATGATTGCAAAACAAAAACCCCTTATTTCAAGCAGACAGACCTACCCAACCTCGTACCCAGTCCTCTACTACTCGTCTCCTCGTAAAGACGTAAAGACGAGTAGGAGAGGACCCTGGGAACGAGGATAAAACCTACCTTGTACTCGGCCCATGACAAATACTCCAGCACATCAACTTTTGACAGTGTACCGCTGTATTCATAAGGCGGGCTCATACGCTTCAGCGCTTCCCTCATCCACTCGATGACATCATCGTAATTTTTCTTCGAATCACTGACGACACCCAGTTCATAACACTCATCTGCGCCCAGTCTCCCGCTGTTGTTTCCAGCGTGCAGTTTACCGTCAGCGACTACGCATGCGCTAAGTTTATAAACCTCTTGAATGCGAAGAATCGCTGAGATGCTTCCCATGAAGTCTTGGGACGTTGGAAATGCTGGGCGATTAATTCTAAGCTCCCACTGAAGATCTTAAAAATGGAAGTCAGACCAAATTAAAAAAGAATTTTTTCCATTTTAAGGGACAGGTTTATGGTTAAGCGCATGCTCATTAATTAAATTACTTTCTTCCAATTTATTATTAATTCTATCGGTTAATATTTCCACTCACATGTATCTCAGCGATCTCAGAGTGTATTTCAAAGTAAGAAGTGTATTTCAGAGTAACCTGAAGGAGGATGGAGGAGTACTAAAATCGCAGAACAAATTAGTGGATTATGCCAACACTACCAACGTTAAATTTATTGTTGACTCGATGGTTTTATTCCATGGTTGATTAATTTACAGCTATTTGCAAATATTTAAGTTGATCAAGTGCAAGTGACTGCTAGGGGAGTGTGCAGATTGGTTCTTTGACAACATTATTACATGATCATATTCCTTGAATAGACGATACAGCATCTCCCGGCAGAAAAACAGCATTTTGATGAGCATGCGCTGAACCTTGAACCTGTCCCTTTAAATATATGAACTAAAGACGGTTAAGCTGCTTGTGCATCTTTAGCAAGCCTCACGCGCCCTAGAAAATTTCCGCTTGTTTATGTAAGTCAACAATGCACTCGCTCATCCATGCTTTTTTTTTTTTTTTTTTTTACTTTTTTTGCTAAACGACCTTGGATTGAAACAAGTTGTAATATTCGCGCTCACCATTTGGAGCTCCTTTTTCAAGATATGATCCCAGCTCTTTCCAATGCCTTACAAACCGTCTCACAAGCTGAAAGGAATTGATGGGGTGAAACACGTATCTCTCAATATCGCTTTTGGCGATTTGGCTTTCCATTCTAACATGATCGGCAAATTTTCGTATAATATCGGGAGCTTCCGATTGTTGTTCCAGGTAATTGTCAAGAGTTTTGGACAGCGCGCCTTCCAAGCGAACAAGGCCTTTGAGTTGTGAGAGTGACGTAAATATCTCTCCGTGTATACCTTTTGCAGTTATGAAGACCCACACCGTTAAAAACGTAGAGAACACCATTTTGTACAAACACACAGATAAGACACGTGCTTTAGCGTTAAAAAGACCTGTCGAATACAACCAACACCAGGTTATATTACGAAACACAATCTTTGTCGCGGACATGCAAATTCTAAAACATTGCACCCTTGGAACTATTCCATGACAAGTAACTATGTATGCGCCTTTTTCGTTTACAATACTACTAAACCTCTGCTAATCAGCGAGTTCAAAGGCTTATGGACTCGTATGAAGAAGCAAAAGGTTTTGTAAAGACAAAGATTGCTGTTTATATTTTTTTAGAAATGCTTTGGAGTTTAATACTATAAAGCATCTAAAAATAAGTTATATAAAGACAAATGATGAAAACAACAGAGAGATCTAATTGAATACAAAAAATTAATAATAAGCAGCAGTAAGACAATCTTTTTTTTCTTCTTTTCTATAATGATGTTAAAATGTTTCGTCATTAAGTAAATCTTTTAAGCCCTTCTTACGCACATAGTCGGAAAAAACACCACTTTTAAGAAGACAAAACTAAATACACTTTACAGATGAATTATATATAACTTAACGTAAAACACCCGTCGTTTTTACTTGAAAAGGATTGGAAATCCACGCCAACGAAATAGCCAATGAATATTGAATACCTCAGTTGATGATATTTTAATGTCTAATCCTTACTAACAACGTTTGAATAATAGGTAGAAATATTGATCGTTCGTTACTGCGTCTAAATGGTTGTAAAAAATATCAATGCATGTTTATAAACTGGTCCAAAGTGAGGCCATGTAAGGCCATTACCGATCCCATGTCACCCTGCGAGCAGGAACTGATAGAGGAAGAGAAAGGGAGGATTTGCCTGAATCGCGTATTAATCAGTCTCATTCTGAATCGGATCCCTTCAAATTCCTTGTCCCTTTCGAATATTTTTGAGAGAGGGGCCGTAAAGAAATTATACTGCTAATTCAGAATCGGATCCCGCCAAATTCTTTGTCCCGTTCGAATATTGATTCCTTTCCCGCGAGTCCTAAATCCCGAACTTCAAATGAAGGTTTTGTACGGAGATCAGTCCCGAGAACCAGTGCAGATTTCCAGTCCCGAGAAAACTCCCTATCAGAAAATTTCCAAATTAAGAAAAATAAAAACGGTAAAAAATTTCAACGCGTCCAAAAGATAAGGATGGTGCTGTAACAAGGGAAGGTTCAGGTTTTAGCGCAACACAGCGTTGTAAGTTGGCGTTGAGAATTTTTGAAGTTGGTTGAAAATGGTAACGCAAAAGTAGCGCAGAAAATCATCTTTCTGTGCAATTTTAACGATGCAAATTTTTGAAAGGCTAGCGCTAAAAGTAACATCTTTACACTATTCAAATGTGATCGACTATACCGACGTTTTTCAGGAATACATTGACTAACCAACCTAGATCTGGGAATGTCAAACTACATGTCAAGCTTTCACGTCTTTCTCTTTGGGGCGCGAAATTAGATTCCAGCTGGAAGCTGGAAGTCCTTAAATGTTGTAAATTTTGAAAAACTAGAAACATGAATGGTCTTTTTTAAAAGAAGGCTATGTAAAATAGCATTTCAAACCTGTTTTATTTCCAAAAAAAAGTTTGAAATGCTATTTTACATGGCCTTCTTTACCTTCAGTTTGTTCGAGCTTGTTTACGTCTTCACCGTCTTTCTCCACTGAAGATAAAATCGTCTATATTACATATTGTAGTTAACTGTACGGGCTTATTTGAAAGTCCTCTGTGACTAATATCAAAACAAGAAATGTTTACTTTGGTTATCACTTCTGCAAAACAATCAGACTGAGCGAAAATTTTAGTTATCGCTGAATTTGTTAACGATTTTAATTGCTCGAGGCTACAACTGTTTCCACTTGCATTTCATTAACAACCCTAGCTTGAATAAAAACTTGCAAGATTTAATTTTTCTTACCTAGCAATTAAATATGATTCACACCAGGCACTGATAAAAGCTATAAAGATGTTGCCTTAAACGAAGTATTTATCTTCAGGCATTTGTTGATCAAAACTTTTGAACATATGAATTCGTCAATAATGTGCTGAAAGTTTACGTCTGTTGACTTTGGAGCGGCTGATATCGTTGCTTGTATTATTTCTGCGCATGTGTGTATACGATAAAAATCGTAAAAAAGTCTTGGGGAGGAAATCCTCTCCTTATGATATTTGTCGAATTCTCCGTTTCGAAATTACACTACTTTCTGTTGATTCCTGGCCAGTAACAGAAGATTTAATTCATTTTCTTGATGAACTTTCGCTGTGATCAGCTATTTTTTGAGTTTATTGAGGAATGTCCAATATAACTAGCTGGGAATATAGTGAAATTTTCCCCGAAACTGTGTGTTTACTTTACGAAGAAAGCAATATCTATGTGGTCAGGAAGTAAGTACTTCGTTTAAGCAATTCAAATGATAAAAATAAATTGTTCAAACATTCATCATTGTTTTAACAATCCAGACTATCCTGTCCTCTTGTGGACAGGAAAGTTGCCTATATTAAACTATAAAGTGCGTCTAGTTATTCTGTGTGATATAAATACGTACATGCATACTTTATTGGTTATGTAGGTCAATAAATAAGGCAGCCAAATAGCTGATGTGGACCTTACGAAAAAAACCTGTACAGCATAAAAATAAGATCTACGCCAACTTTAATCGCGAATTCGGACTTCATTTTTTTAGAACACATCACCGGGCTAACTGAAACGAGACTAAATATGTCAAAAATAGCTTTACGAAAGGCTGAAAATTTAGAACTATACCAGAACCTCAATTTTCAGTGATTTAGGATGAAATTATAAACTCTAAAGGCTCTTTTGTACTATGAACAATTTCTTTTGTCTTATAAAAGCTAATTATGTACGACAAAACTTTGCCTTCACCAAAAATTATGAAGTTGAGTAAATAAAAGCGTCCACGCCTTTAAAAAGCAACCCTTTCACAAACCACGCAGGTCATCCGATATTTTTGCCCCAGAAAACCTGCAGAGAAAACGGAAACTGCACAGATGGGTAAAGAAATTCTAGTTTTTGAGTGTGTAATTTCACTTAGTGCTTTTTACTTTCATTTCAGAAATCACTTATTTTATGCTGAGAACTAATTCTAGTAAGTGAGAGTTTAAAATTGCAGAAAAATGTTTCTTTTTGACCAAGACAATTATAGTATGCAGAAAATTGTTTTTTTTTTTTTTTTTTTTTTTTACTGATATAGCCTTCCTAGACATATATTCCATTCGTAAGGTACACTCAAGAAGGTGCAATATTTTCACCCAGGTAACCTAACCGCCTTGGTTGCCCCCCACACTAGATACGAATCTCTCACAGGTTGCTAGGAAATGAAAATAGTCGTGCGATCAAGCTGGAAAATAGATACCATCCTTCCTTGCCTAATAGAGCCCTTTTTCATACTGAAACGTAGTGAAATGAGTTGTATTTTAAAAAATATATGTATATGGTCATAAAAAATAGAGTACTAGACGTACCTTTTGCTCAAATTCCTCATAAAAAGCTTCAAACCAGAATAATATATGAAATAAATAAATAGCCTTACGTGAGGCGTTAGATATTTAAGAGTTCGTTTATGTGAAGTGTAAGCCTCCTCGACGAAAACTTCTCTCTGTAGGTAAAATAAACACGGTTTGAGTCAATGATCCACCACTGAGCTCTGCTGCTCTCCTAAGACGAAGCGAAGAGTGCATGATAAATTGCCGGATAGTGACGGGTCCTTTATAAATTTCATTAAAACACAATGAGCAGATATTCTATTGTGTGGTTTTAAAAAGATGTCAAGTGTTATCCGTCTCGGCGTAATAAAAAAGCCCTGAAACGGAGAGGTAAAATGTAAATTAGTTTTTCTCCAAGCGTCAGTGTGCGTGGGGTAAAGCTACGGAAGTAAATATAATCATTAAATTCGAGCTCACCGTCCGTGTATTCTCTCTTTTGCTCTCTCTAAAACGCATCTGTTTGGTTCTTTTTACTCAGCTGTTATTTGAAACAGTATCAGAATAGACATGTGAACCATAGCCTATTTATATACAGCTTTTTTTCGCCCGTTTTACTTCGTTCGTTTTCACATTATATCAGTGAGCCCCTAGTTACGATGACACAAATATAAATTAATCGTATTTGCAGCATTAATTCGCCACTGTGTAATATAGCTACCTTTTGTGAAAATATCATCCTACATTTCCCAAGTTTATTACCCTGCATTTTTTGTGTCCCCGGCGATAAATTGCACATTCAAGAAAGGTCAAGAATTACCCAAACGATCAAAAGTACAATGAAATGTTTCCACTTGTATATTTTTAATGAAGCATATAACTAATAAAATATCAAGAGGACGGTTCTCTAAATAAAAATGTTTTCAAAAAGTACGAGCTTTCGACTGTCTATTCTACAGACTGAACAGGCGGTCGAAAGTTCATCACTAATTGAAAACATTTTTAGTCATAAAACGCTTTTGACACTATTTTAACCAGTATTGTCTATTCTGGGAGTGCCTTCTGGTGGTGATCCCGCTATTTTTTCATTTATAATAAATGTTTGCATCTGCTTTATTGTGATTATCAAAGCCCCAAAAACACTTTTTCAAAATAGTCTTTTTTACTCATATTTCCCCTTCTCGTTCTTTGTTTAAATTGCGGCTGGTTGTTACGTCAAAGAAAGCGTTTTAGTTGAGTTAAAAATAAGAAAACCCCTCTCCAAATGGCTCGCCAAAATTCTTATGGCTACTTTGTCAGCTGTCAGACTACAGCAAAAAATACCTGATCTTTTCAGAAAACAAGGAAGCAAAAACAAGATTGTGTTGTAACATTCACCAATGCAGTATTGCTTTCCGCAGCGACCTCTCTCACTGTCGTTTTAATAACAGAATTTCGGTTTTAATTTTCTCAGTTCTCAAACAGAAAATCATTGTAAACATAAGTGCGCTCGTCAAAACACTTCGTGATATAAATAAAGCGGCCCGTTTGAAGAAGAAAGTGTTTCAATGGTTTTTAAGCTTGTTTTGGAACACGCGTAGCCGATGGATATAACATCAGCTGAATTAGACAGGATAAGGCATGCAACTTTTAAAACTTACATCATTTACTTAGACCCTGTTTACATGGAGTGGGGGACCCCGGACTAGTGGGGTTGGTTTCTTTTGTTTTCATGCTCTAGGGGACACAAAACAAAAGAAACTTACCCCACTAGACCGGGGTCCCCCACTCCATGTAAACAGGGTCTAAATATCATTCATGACAGTTACATGTGAGTTATGGCATACATCGCCCAGAATGATATTGTCTTTTGCGACATGTACTTACGTGCTCAGTTTTTCAATGCATGGCATAACAATTAAATAAATAGGTTTTCGGAAAACCAGCTAAATCAGCTGACTAGTCTCGAAACACTTTCGGTAACTACCAATCAAACAGTTCGATGCTTGATCTTAATTGTAAATTTCTCTATTTGTAAGACGATTGAAATGAAGTAAATGCAAGAGATAATAATTATTCGTTCTAGGCAAATGACCGTGATTTCACTTTCAAATCCCGCGAGTTGGTTAACTGTAAAAAGCAAGCGCCGCGTCTTTTTAAACGCTTGAGGGAACATTTGTGTGCGATTATTATTCAAATTTGGATTTGGCTTAATTTCGAGAGGGCGGAAAACAGCAAAAGTCTAACACTAGGTGTTTAAAAAGGGTGGGAAAACTATACCACTTTTAGTCTACCAAAAGGGCACAGAATATCGGGCTCTTGCAAAAAGTACAGCACTTGAAGTGTGCAAAAGGTATCCTGAACTAAAAATTGCAATCAAGGCTAAAACGTCAGTGCCAGTGAAAGAAAATATGCAACAGTATTACCGAAGATACACAACTTCAGTTTTAAGGCAGCTTAAGCAGCGACAACGAGAACGGCAGAAAAAGCAATGGCCTCAGATTAACAACACACTGGCAACTTTGCACGTGCACCACGCTTTTCTTGTACATTTCTTTGCAGTCTGACTGCATGACTGCGACGTGATTCTGCTTAAATTAGGGAGCTTAACCGACGGCGACGGCAACGAGAACGGCAAAAAAGCAATAGGTTTAGATTGGCAAAACAACAACTTTGAACGTGCATCACGCTTTCTTGTACATTTCTTTGCCGTTGTTGGACGACTGCAACGTGAAAGTGCTTAAATTCACGTTTTGTCGAGGACGGGAACACAAGACAACAACTTTCTTTTTCTTTTCCTGAACTTTGATACAGTCCTTTAGAATTCAACTTCAAGAACATTTCGGCCAACATTTGACGAAACAAACGAGATGGAATAAGCGCGATAAAGTTTGAAGCAGCGCGAATTCACTTTTTAATTGACGTTTTCGTAGTCGTCGCCTACGTTGTTGCTTATGCTTCCTAACTGACTTTTGCGGAGGACGTGGGTACAAGGCCCGGGGGGGGGGGGGGGTACTGCCATATATGGGCTATATAGGTATGTGCTGCTGTGAAGGGTATGGTTTTCAAGCAGTTTACTCTAGGATGGGGTATATAAATCAGAGCGTTTGGCTCTAAAATAGGGTATCATTTTTCAGGAAACTGATCAGTTGGTTGAAGATTTTATCTAGACTAGGTACACAGCTACTCTAGGATAGGGGCATCTGGGGAGTTTACTCTAGTATAGGGTAGCAAAATTCAGCTGAACTAGCTCTGGTAAAGGTTAAGGGTTCCAGGCTCCCAGCGGCACATCCCCACCCAGAAATTCCTAAAGTGCCCCCCCCCCCCCCCTCCCCGGGGTACAAGGCAACGACCTTCTATTTCTTTCCTGAACTTAGATACAGTTCTTTAGAATTCAAATCCAGCTGGAAAATTTGATAAATTTCCCGAGATGGACTAATAAGCACGATAAGGTTGGAATCCAGCGGGAATTTACTTTTCAAGTGACGGCTCTTCGAAGCCGTCGCTGTCGTTGCTGCTTAAAGGTGATGTTACACGGCACGATTCGCAACGACGATTTTTAGCGCAACACAGCGTAGCAACATTGTTGCGACATTGTTTCAAATGGTTACAACATTGTTCCAACATTGCAACGCAGTGTTGCGCTAAAAATCGTCGTTGCGAATCGTCCTGTGTGACATCACCTAAGCTCCCTAGAAAAAAGTTGTGTTTTGTTTTGAGAGAGTGTCCTTTTTGAATATCTAACTTTAGTGACAAATGTGTGTTGTTTTGTCCTGTTTCCTTTTGTTGATCTGAATACTGGCCATCTGGCAGCTGAAAATATAACCAGACTAGCTTGCTCCAGACTAAAATATAGCAAAAGTTATGTCTTATTATCAAAATAAATTTTAATCAGTCTGTTATATGTTTCTCAACTTTTTTAACATCGTAGCTAGTAATCTGTTAAATTAGTAAATTAGCATCTCGATCTCATTTTTGTCGCACAAAATTTAGGCTTTGTTCACACAGCTTTTCATGCCGAACACTTATCCGATATGTGACTTTCCACTTCACAGATCTGCGCGGCGCAGTTTCGCTCCGATACAGAAATCCGGTCGAAATCACCGTTCTTATGTGTGAACAGAGCCCTACTGATATGGTTGTCGTGCCAGCGCAAAAGCTATCCGTTTTATAGCCTACAAAACTGGCGAATTTTGTATTGCGAAGAATTTGGACGTTAAAACCAACAGTGAATTGGAGGCGAGTCAAAAAAGGATTCCAAGAGAGAGGTAGAATTGCTTTCTGCCGGTGATGATGGCGGCCGCGATCAATATACCTCTAAGTCGCGTTTTCTTAAAAAACAACAACAACAACAACAACACCTGCTCTGCAGGCTATTCGGTAATAGTGTGAACTTAGCCTTCAAGGCTTTGCTCGCCAGGAGCTTTCCTAGCTTTACGGATCTTTACAGAAAAGATGTTAAAGTTTTTAGGAAAATAATCCTGAACCGACCAAACCGCAAACTCGCGGCACCTCACGGCTTTCTAAACATAACCCAGGCCCCGGTTGTTTAAAAGTTGGATAGCGCTATCCACAGGATAAATCGCTACCCATTGGATAAGTATTAGGGAAACCAATAACGCTATTCAGCAATTTTTTTATTTTTTAGACTTTTACATATTTCGAGCAAAAGCAATTTGCCGTCTCTTCTCTTTAAATTTATCCAGTGGATAGTGCTATCCATCTTTCGAACAACTGGGGCCAGGACATGAGGTGACCTTTCCCAAAAATCCAGTGGTTTCTTGAGGTCTCCTTGTTAAAGGACAGCTGAACTCAATTTGTTTACATGCGACTGCAAGAGTTTGTTGTTATCAGAGAGAGAAGACGTTGTAGTGTTTGTTCCTTTGACTAAAGACGACAAATAGGAGGGAACAGAGCACCGTTTTAATAATTAAAATTACAATTCGATCTAAAATCAAGTAAATTAGTCCACTGGGACTCGACCTTAAAAACAGAGAAAATACAGAAAATTAGATAAAAACAACACTAAAAATGACCGTACACTTACTTTTTTTATCTTATTACAAAATAGTTCATCATTTTCATTTTCTTCTGGCTACAACCAGTTGCAAAAATGTTGAGACACTCTACCGGAAAACCAAACTTTTTTTGCTAAACATCACTCCCCCTCCCCCTCCCTCCCCCGTACTAAAAGAGTTGTTCCACCAAAATTTAAAGCATGTTCTCGCGACTTTGAGAAGTGGGGGGGGGGGGGGGGAGGGTCACAAGCACTACTAGGACCCAGAGACGCCCTATAAGCTTAAATGAGGTACAGTGTCTCAAATCTTTTTGCAACTGGTTGTAGCGATTATAATAAAGTAAATCAGGAGCTGAGTAAATCAGTTAGCAACTGGTCTACTTTGATAAGTCTAACAATTAGAACCTTAAGGTTGCTAGGCAACTCAGTTTAAGTAAAGTAGTTTGGGCGAAAACAGATGCAGGTCACATTTCAAATTTTATATAGCGTGTAAGTGAACTTTCAATAGTTGAAAGGACTTTTCAGCAAAACAGTCTTGCTGAGCCAAAGATTGTGTTACCGATCGAAGTACCCCGTCCAGACGGTCTAACACTGAAGCTCTCAAAAGTCCTCTAAACTAGTGCTAATAAATCGGAGAATTGCACCCCTTAATCAGTATTTTCCGATTTAACACATATCGCGGCTCCCACAAGCCGATATCATAGACTTGGCCAAGTATTTTCCAAAGAAAATATAAGTCGGTTTAGATGTTCAAGTTAGTCTCCTTTGAAGCAGTTAACTGCGCCGTGAGGCGGAGAAACAAACAGAGTACGATTTTTGCAAATAATTGATGACAAGTGCTCGTCTCATACTACTGAGAACACTTAGAGAACAAATATACCGCCTCTGCCGTATTTATTCTGGTATATTTAAAGTTGTGAACTACAAATCAGTGCTGAGGGTTAAGGTTATTCTGCCGAAACACTTCAAAAACATCTTGCATTTTGTCCTGCATTGCTAGTGTAAGAGGAAAATAGAATTTTTATTATGAATGCCTCGCAATTAAAACACTTCATTCTTTTTTTCCCGTTATCCCTTCAAAATGAAAACGATGAATCTCAGTTGACAGAAAATTTTTATTCACGAATTTAACTGCCTGAGTGGCAGATGCTCTAAACCTTGTGTTTTAGACGAGTGCTTGGGCCGACTGCAACGCAGGCTAGGTTTTAAGTGAACGGACGCTTCGCCTTAAGGCTTGGCTAAATCTATATTCTATAGTTTACGAGAAATCAACCCAGAGAGTCAATGGTTTTATATAGGTATCAGTGAGGGTTGACTTATGTTTTATCGTCTTGGAGCAAATAACAGGATAGAATCCGGTTTCCCCATTCTTTGTTATCCACGCAATATTGTTTTCATACTGATAAATTTACGAAACTAAAATGACAGTTCTCAAGGAAAGACCCCCAGGTTTTCGGTTGTAACCATAACAAGAATGTTTCTTTGTTTTTGTGATAACTCAATATTACCATAATCAGAGATAATTTTACACGAAATAACCTAGTCATATAACTAAAGGTATTATATATACAAACTGTTACATCTCTAAATTTCATCCAAAGAGCAAATTAATTTCGCAATTCAAATAACTTTTAATTGTTCTTTTTCTTCGTGGCTATTCAGGCACCTTTCGTGCCTTGCATGATTCGTACCAAAGAAACTAACTTGTTTTTTTCTCAGTTGGCATGCAGTTGTATTCCGTGGGATAGTTCTGTATACGCATTGACTTTTAGAAAGATTTCGTGCTACCAGTTTGATGTAATAAGCTGCGAAGCGAAACCTGCTCTTACTGACGACCAAAATGCTTGGGGCGGAGATCATTAAAGGCGAAGATTCTTTCACGCGAACTGTTCACTGAGAAGTGGGTGGAAATATTACAAAAAACTGTATATAAGAGCATGTGTTGCCAAATAATTTCCTTAAAAGTGGATCTCTAGAGCATTCAAATGTTTTAAACATGAGATATATCAGTGGTAAATACTTTGATTTTAAGTGCGAGGGCTGTTGAGAGGAACCAGGAATTACAAGCATAGCTTATGAATTTTCCGAGCCTTTTCTGTTGATATTGCAGCGAATATCATTGAAGGGGTTTAAAGAGGAAAAAACTGCTTCAAGTTGGGGTTGAGCAATTTTTAATATCTCATCGTTAGAAGAGTCTAGATTTCTATACCAACGGCACTCCGTTCAGGTTTGTCTTGTTTTTGCCTTCATTCAAAACATAATCCCAGTGCGTGAGAGTACCCGATAGTTATAAAACGGCTGCAGAGGGCGGGGATCGTAATCTTTTGTTTCAGTTGGACGTGCTTGGGTTATCCATCAAGGACATTTAGCTGCTGCCGCCACAGTTTATTTCACTACATTAACACACTCGTAGTTGCCTGCAACAGTCAATTACAAAGATATCAATAGACTTAATGCTGGGACCAATTAGCGAAAATCCGTCAACACGGCTAAAACGAATGCCTTAAAATTAGTAGACTTCCAATTTTGAATGTGATTTGTTGACCACCGAATTTTACAGTCGTTTGTATGACGGGGGACAAGTTCGTGCCACCCGCCAATCTTACGTCTGTAAAAGTTCGCGACAGTGTGAACAATATGTTTGCTCTGTTTGCTCACTTTTAACGTATCAACTTTAAACTTGGTAACTTTCCTAACTTTTGTGCGCTCTTTCCAGCAGTGTAAATGGCTGTTCACTAACTGGTCGTTATCAAAACCTGAAAAATAACCGTGAAAGGGTAGTTTTAACTTTCGACTGAGCTATTGAATAAAATCGCATGGAGCTATACCATTCAGATTAAACGTCTTCTGCAGTACCTCCTCCTGATCCTAGTCAGGGGCACCCAACGAGAATATAGTTCACAACCACTTAACATAGCATTGTTGAACGTATTTTAGTATTTAAACGGTAGATATAGGCATATTTTTATCCCCTAAAAACTTTTCATCTGTTCGGATTTCCTAGCTGAAAGTCTAGTGATCCGAAAATTATAGGGATCAAAACCTACGTGCTATTTCCCTCTCCGCTATATCGGTAAAAAGCATGTAATGAAGTTTGAAGTTTCGATTCTGTGAATGAAATCCTACGTTGTTACCATTCGAGTAAAATCTGTTTAGCAGAACTTTCGTATATTGTGTCACACGGAATTTTTGCAGGTTCTAAATTTTTCGATTTTTGAGGGTATTTTTTAATTAAAAACAGCAAATAAAGTTCCCGCCGGCAAAGACAAAACTTCCGCAAAAATTATACGATTTTTTGATGGTAGATATTGGTTTTCAAATAGAAAGCGCCTTCAACCACACGCAACATGACATTTTTCGGATGTTGACTCCAAATAAACGTAAGAAGTTTTAATGCAGTTGAAAGTAGCAAATTGAAGTTAATTGCCACTGAACTGAAAGTCAAGACTCGACCAGATTCAAAACCAAAAAGTTGTTCCCAAAAACTCTAAAACCAGCTCGCCCATCCGCAAAGTGCTGACTCACACGGGAAGCCTAAGGAATATGGGTTTCTAACTCCCGCCAGAGTAAAGTGCAGCGTTCAAGTCAGTGGATATTTTCAGTTGAATTTTGAGAGGACTCTTGAAATTGAAGGGGTTAAAAGTTTAAATGGGCACTTAAGTGGTTAAGTCAGCGTTGAGTGTTTTGGGTGCGATTATATGTTTTTACTGTTATAATGTTGCACTGTTATTTTTTATGTTTGTTATCGGTACTAAAGTGGAACAAGAAAACATAACGAACTGACTCCGGAAATCAAGATATTGGTGAAATTTTGCTATTAAAATGAGTTGAGTCCATATCAGCTCAGAGTACAGTTAATTGAAGTTTTGTTGATGTTGGGAAATTTTATTGTTAAGCCGTTACTTGGCCTCAGATTTCAATGTCCGCTTTTCTGCAGAGGCCCGCGATTAGTATCAGTTCAAACATCGATTTGCCATAGATCAAAGATCGTGGCCTATTAGCTACAGTCGGACAATATCAGAGGTTGTATTGGATTGCTAAAATGGGAGGAAGTCGTCTAATAATGACAATTAACTTCGAACTAAACCTTGTTTCATCCGTGCATGTCGACAAAAAATGCTGACGCATTTGCAAACACTTGTCGCACTTCAAAATTTTTAAAAAGCAAGCTTACTAATTAGCCTCTAGAAAAACCGCACTATGATACAGACAGAACGGGAGTCTTTGAGGAAATCAAAGTCTGTTCAATACACGGCTAATGATGAACATGATTCAGTTTCAACTACTAAGCGGCTAAGAGGCGAAAAAAGAGACACTATCAGCTTAAAATCTCGCGCAGCTCTCTCTAGGGGGGTACGATATCAATTACTGTCAAATCCGTTAATCCGGACACTAAAGACACCATTGAATAGAGTGTCCTTATTAAGCAGGTTATGTTATTATAGTAAAAAACACCTTTTACAAGAGAAAAATACTAAAGAACTATATAAAAGAGGACATTAGCATCGTCAACAAACATCTCTAACCTTCACAAAGTCGTCATTCCGCGGACTAAATGAAATCCACAGAAACACTCGCTCGTTTATATATTACTTAATCAAAACCGTTCTCTGTTTAACTTATTTGATGCCAGAATAGTCTGAAATTGACGTCTACAAGATCCTATTCCATGTTTTAAACTGCACATTTGCATTAATTTTTTAGCCTGAATTTCATCCAATTACTTCGAGTCGTTATTACTCCCTCAGTAATGTACGTTGTTGAGAAAAAGACTCGAAGCAATCGGATGAATTTCAGGCTATTCATTATTCAGTTCAAAGAAAAGTACTTACATATATTCAAGGGCAGTTTCATCAACAAGAACTTCCCTGCTAAATATATATCTACACTTGAAAAAGAGTGGTTCGGCTTTTTAAGCCATTATTGTTAACTTTATTTTAGAAAGCAATACAAGAATTAGTACTACTAATTTATTTCGCTTGAGGTAAAAAATTAGTATTTTAGTTTAGTTTAGCGCCACTGGAGAATGGTTAATAGCCGTTCAAATATTTCAACGATTTCTGTTGGCATATAAATAGAAAGTTGTTCAAATTAGACCTAGGAAGAAGATCTAAATAAAGTTTGTTTAGAGGAGATATTTGATCTTAATGAAATAATATCAGATAATAAATTAAGCCGATTTAAGATCGACGTCACACTTTGTAACAAATTAAGATTTTCAAGACGTGAATTAACGCATGACCAGACTCACTTAATATCACCCAGTGAGTTTTGCGCATTTTGCTCAGAAACCCCAAATATTTTACTAAACTCACGTCGTTGTTTTTTGTTGTAAAAATGTAATCAAATAGCAGTCAAAGTCAAATTGTAGGGTAAGAAGATTTAAAATAAATAAATACACTTTGCAAACTAGTCAGTTTTGAGTTCAATGCGTTATTCTTTGCTCAGTTTAAAAAACGTTTGCGAATGATAGCTTTAATGCAACGGTATTTTTTGCACCTTTCGTGGCTGTAAGTGATTTAAGTGGATCCCACCTTAGGCTATTGATGACACTCACTAGAAGAACCCCATTGGAACCGGCCAAATGCTCTTCTTTAAAAGGGTGTCCGATTTATGGAGATTCACACAAAACACCAAAGTTCGGACAAGGACGGACTCTGTATCCGTTTATAGAAGGCGTCCGTTCAATAAAGACATCTATTAGAAGAGAGCTGTCGGTAGTTATAAGCTGCGCAAAAGTCTTTGTTTTACGAAACACAGATTCTCTGTGTGTGTGTGTACGCGCGACCTTGAACTAACGAAATACGCTGGAGTTTCTTGAGCTTTCAGAGGTTCCTGTCATGCGCAGACAGTCGTATAAGTCGTATTAAAGTGAGACTCCGAGAGCAAGTTCTGCTTTTTCTTGTAACTAGCAAAACCTGACAATTTATCTTTTTTAATTGCCTGTCGAGGAGAAAATTGGCAAGCTTTCAACTTTTCATGCGTAGGGTTTCACTTACAACGAAAACTAGTCGTGACAAGGGAGCTCCTTTCTCGCGAAATAGAGGCTTTAACTGCAGAGCTAAAATCCTTAGTGAGCTATACAAAGTTCAGTGCTTCAAAGTGCTTACCAAAAGCTGTGCCGGAATCTTATAATTCCTACCTTAAAAGGCTATTAAGACTCTATTAAGACTTTCAAAATCGAAAAAAGGGATTTTTACTGATGCAAAGCTTGGGAAGCAAAATTCACCGATATTCATTTAACCTTAAAGAATTTCGTGCGAAAGAAAAGTCTTATTCGTAGTGACACTTTCTAAATTCTAGTTTCAATATATCTAAACAGAAATGTCCGGTAGAAAGCAGTATTTTTTAATGATTGGAGACATTTACATGGAATGAGCAATATTTTATGCAATCTCTCGAGTGAGAGAATGCTCAGTGAAACGCACTTAAGTTATTTTTTTCAATCAAAGCACTGGCTCTGTGTTCGACTGCCTGGTAAATTTTGATTCAAGTGCTTTTATTTGTTGTGATCAGCCATTTTTGCTTTAAATTTTGTGTCTTTTCTACGTTGCCGTGCATAAGAGTGATTTTTGTCGCACGCCGCAGCGAATATTGCTGATTTATGACAAGTCTGAAATGGTTGGGAAGGTCAAAGACGAAAATTAGCCAATTGGAACGCTTATTTTAAAGGTCCGATATATTTGATTCAGGAACAACTCTAGATAATGTCTCGTGCTTCATGTTACGCAACTTTTTCTCATGACCGACATTTCTTAATTGCGCGATAAAGCCTAAGCTTACTCTCGTTTTACTTGAAGTAAAGCTAATTCTAAGTATTTTTCGTGAAGATCCCGTCATGCTTGGCTAAAATGAAACCTCCAGAACGATGTTTGAGTGCAAGACTTTTATGCCGGCGGTCGGTATCTCTGTTCTCAAGCGCACTTGAACTGAAAGTCTTTTAGTCAAAAATGCACTTAAGGAGTGAAGCTGTTTTTAAAAATGTTTATCATCCGTAGCTGAGAGGCAAAATATCACTCGTTTACGCACTCTTGTAATTCAGTACTCAAATATCTCGTCTATTTTTGTAGGCCCACATTTAAAGCTAGACGTCACTTGAAATCAAGGTTTAAGAGTTAGACTCTTTTAAGTATCCAAACAAACAACGACTGATACATTCTGAGCGGTGTGGTGAGTGAGCCAGTCAAGAATCAAGATCGTTTAACTTAGGGGGATCGAGGGAAAACTGAACACACAAGTAAGCATTTACTCAGTCATAATACGCGTTACATTGTAAAAACAAAAGACACCACGTCAAGTCTGGTGCTTCGATTTGTTAAATTCTTGTAACTATTTACACGATGTGGTAGTTACTTCAGTTTGTTGTTGCAATCTGAAACATTTACAACCTATATCCCTGCAACATGTGAAGATCGTAGTTAAAGTGTAATGGCAATTTTGCTAGTGATTGTAGAGGGAATTTTATGCTTGAATTCTGGTTGCCAAACAGCCAGATCGTTTAAAAGCATTATGTTTCCGGTCTCCCTATCAAGTCAACTCGACGAAGTGTAAGCTCAGACACCATACATACTGACTAAGACTTCCATACTTGCCTAAGTTCACATCGACAGTCCGGCAATACGTTTCAGGTCAACTGACATTGTACTGTTGTTGAATTATTTCGCTCCCGTGTTGGCCAACGCTGGCCCAAGACTGCCATATGGTATTTCTGTTGGTCGAACGTTAGGGTACTATTGACTGCAGTTTAACGATATAATTGCAACATTGTAGGCTAAAAAATGTTTTGTCAGGACATCTACCTCGCCTTCTAGTTGCGGTGAAGCCGAAGCCAAATTGTCACTAAATATCCGTCGCTTTTCGATAGCTGTATAAAACGAAACTTAATATTTAAACGGCGTCGGCCGCTGTGGATCGGAACATTCTGGTTACCGCAATTTGTAGCACTTATGTTTTGATGGATCAATACTGCTTTCTGTTGTAAACATTCCAGCATTTCAAGGTTATGATGAGCTTCCCCTGGAACCAACTGTTTATCTGCGTCGTCAGTGGGCGGGGGGGGGGGGGGGGGGGGGGGGGCAGGGGAGGGATTTCTTGCATTCTTTATCGGTGAGAAAGTACGCTCCTGGAATCCTTATTTTGTTGGGAAAGGGGGTTTTGCCAGAGTGTAACGAACAAAAGATTGTCGCACGTTCATAAAATGAAAGACCATCTAGTGCGCATGCTCTGTAGAGTCTCAAGAGAAATTGGATTCAATAAACTGTAAGCCACACAAGAAAAGACTCATCGCTGCGATCCAAGACTTTCCATGTTTCTCGGCTGACAGCACGTGACCTCCAAGAAAAATGAAGCCGAGTACTGTTTTTAAAAACAGCGAAGCCTGGGAATAGAGTGGAGGCTCTCTCACCAGTACCAGACCTCTTGTTACTAGAAAAGACTCCAACAAGTCGTCTGTTCAAGTAGAGTTTTGTAGATGATGCAAGGTGACGGTGCATATTCATTAAGTGTAAAGTTCATTGCTGGAAACTCGCCTCATTTTGCCGAGTAGGACAAGTAGTACTCGAGGCTCAAAAACATACAAACTGAAGGTCTTCCAAGATAAAGTTATAACGAAATTATACCCCGAGAATTACACGTCAAAACGGCATCCATTGACTATAACCAGTCCATGCTACCTCAAAATCTCTAAACAAGGCGTTAAAAAGCAACTGCAAAAGCTTCTCTTGCACTGGGATCGAAAATATTTATGCAATTCTGTGTGTTCATTTACCATGCGTGCTTTTGAGTTTGAAATGGATCGGCGGAATAAAACCCAAACCTAGGGCAAACCTTTGCCAGAATTTGTGAGTAGACATCAACTAAACAAAAGCAAGGGACGAAAAGGCAATGTAGACTGATTCAGCGCTTCTTACTGCGAAAATCCGCACCCGGGATCCGCCTCACTCGAAGGTTCGATGCAAATGATTTCAACGTAGCTCCATTCGATAATTCGCCCTATGATACCTTGTGGGCTGTGTCTAACCTCCTCTGCCTCATCCCTGTGCATTGTAGGACACCTCGTTCTGATGTAAATGCTTTCCTTGATCTATCTTTGGGACGACTGCGAGGCGTCCAGAACGTCAACAGTAAAACGATGTTGTTGTTGTTGTTTTTTTTAAGGGGGGGTGGGGGGCCATATTGAAAGAAGTATCTTAATTTATTTGACCTTTCCTAGTCTTTTTTTAACACTGTTTTGTTAGATCAGAGAATAATAAAGAATTATTGGATGAGGTTTTTGTGATATTCTAAATAATCAAGGTCGAGGTAAGTGTTATCAGCCTCGGCCCTCCGAGGCCTTGATTATTTAGGACATCACAGAAACCGAATCTAATAATTGTTTTATTATACACTGTTTTGAAGAAAATAACGACAAAAACACCGTCGCAAGGAACCTGAATTGACATTGTTATTGTAAATCATGCATTGCGCGCGCAACTTACAGATTAGTCAGTTATCTGCTAGCAGATAACTAACTAATCTGTAGGTTGCGTTGATTTCCAAAATTAGCTGTAGGCTCTTAGCCATTGAGAAGACAGATAGTGAGTACAATGTATAATAATTAAAATTATGTTTTATTTCCCCCCCTCAGATAAGCCAACCATGAAAGCAAGGTGGTCCGCTCTCGTCTTAATTTTCATTACGCTTGTACTGTTAGAAACTAGCAAAGCTAAGCCTAGAGGGAAAGGCAAAGGCTTCGGTTATCTAACCTTCTCTGAGCAAGACCAGCTATCTTTGCCGTGTAAGGCAGAAGAATTTGATCAAACCATTCAGGAAAAGGGCTGCGAAGCCAAAGTCATTCAGAACAAGATTTGCATTGGGCAATGCTTCTCATATTATGCTCCCGGTACCCGGCCAAGAAAAGATTTGACTGATAAGAGGGTGAAGTACTGTGATACTTGTAAGCCTTCACTGAGGAGCTGGACCAAAGTCAGTTTGAATTGTCCTGGAGAAAAACATCCCCATGTTGACAAACTGGTGGAGGTGATCTACGATTGCACGTGTCAAAAGTGTGTCAGAGAATCAAAATCAAAGCATAGGACTCAACGTAAAAAACGTTAAGTCAGACCTTGTGCTTTGACTGATGGAGTAATAAAAGTAATTCGCATTGCTCTAATTTTCATTATTGACTTAAAAACAAATTTTTCATTACCTACTTGTCCTACTTGCAATTACGTTTGACATTTGGGTCGGGGGCATACTCTTAACGAATAAGTCTTACGTTGGGGGGCTTAGCCCTAAGCACTAAACCCTTCCTTTGTAAATTGAAATAATTTCTAAAAAAAACTGTCAATTCCTTTCATACACTTCTTAATGAGAACGTTTCCTATTTTTTACACTTTAACAGACAGTACAAGGACTTCTCGACTACGCTTTTACTTGAGTAACCAACCGATTGGATGATGGAATCATTCGTTAGGTGTGTTTGTTCGAGATTTTTTGAAATTCGTGTTAAGTATCTTAAAAAAGCTTTTTTCCCCCCCATTCTTTATACTTCATCTCATAAAATCCCTTCTCTTTGACATGTCTAAGGCCTTAAAAAGGAACCCGTTGTGAGCGGAGCCCACCAATAAAGTTACCCCTGGGGTATAATTAAAACGACTCCGGTGACTCTCCCGCTTGGCTTAAAGGAAACGATTGCAACGCAGGCTATTGTATATAGAAAGTATAGAGCTTATTAAGTAATAATTAGGAAAATTTTAAAGCAGTGTCTTCCCTTCTAAGCACATTGAAAGTACAAGAATTTATTTACAGTATCACTTTAATGATAACTTGGCTGGGTTGTTCAAAGGAGGGTTAAGATATATAACCCAGGGTTAGGGCAAAATTTCAATTCAGATATGAAAGCTTAAAAGCCAAATTCAGTTTTATTCTTTTTGTTTAGAATTTGAGTATTTTATGCTCTAAAAAGAATCGAGAAAATTATCCGGAAAAACGCTTTTGAACAAAAGAAATAGACTGAGCTGCGTTAAAAATTTAACCCTGGGTTAGCGCTAATCAGTCTTCGAACAACTGGGCTCTGCAGATGTTTATTTTTATTGGTGAGGATACCAACTACACAGATAGGTCTTATATATCCTATGTCCTCTAAATAAAGTTATAAAGTATTGAAACTTTATCAATACTCATGTTTTGGAAATGTGAAATAAATAAGCATAATTAGCTATAGTAGTTTTCAATGGCAACAGCGGGCTGTCCATGTGATGAGTAAAAAAATTTCTTCCCAGACATGAAATATCCCAGAGGCTTTGCTTTTATAATAATGGTGTTTTGAGAATTATGTGTATGCAGTTTAATAAAGGTCATATAACTATATCTCATGTCATATTTTTTTCGAAAACATTTAACATCAACAAACGCTGCATTATTGCAGGGACGGTGTAGCGCTTATTTGGGGACGGGGTATATTAGAGTATTCGCGGTAACGGTTGGTGTTTCAACGTCAGTGATTGATGGTCCCAATAGTCTCCATCCCCTTTCCTCAAATCTCGTACCACGCCCTTCTTTACAGGAAGAATTTCTCGACAAAGGCGTGGCTACACGGGTTGTAAAATTCCACTTGGGTACATGTTGTTTTTTTTAACTGCGTTATAAAGGATCTTGCCTGGGAGCCTCTAAACTTGCCCGGGAGGAAAAATGATTATAAATAAATGAAGGACCAGTTTCTAGTCTGTAAGCAGGCCAGCGGGCACATGTCATCAGAAACTCAGGGAAAGGTGATAGAGGATGAATATGCACGGGCCGGGCAAACTCCTTGCGGGCAAAGTTTACAACAACAACAACAACAACAACAACAACAACATAAGCTTTATTTGCATGACTATAATTACGTAGTTACAGTATTGCAAAAGTTTTAACATAAAAAAAAAGAAGAAGAGAGAAGGAGCCCCCGGACCACCTCTGACTCACACCGGGCCAGTTCCCAGAATAATTTGAATTTGCTGCCTCTAACTGAGTAAAAAAAGCATATCGCACCGTGAGATCGATGTCTTTAGTCCACGGGTGTGAGAGTCACGCATAATGCGTGAGAGTTGGCAGGTATAAACATAGTGAAGGCTTCCCTTGGAAACAACTGTTTACAAGCTATCTTTGCCGTATAAGGCAGAAGAATTTGAGCAAACCATTCAGGAAGAGGGACAAGATTTGCATTAGGCAATGCTTCTTTTATTATATTCGTCCGGTACCCGCCCAAGAAAGGATTTGACTGACAAGAGGGTAAAGTACTGTGATACTTGTAAGCCTTCACTGAGGAGCTGGACCAAAGTCAGTTTGAATTGTCCTGGAGAAAAACATCCCCATGTTGACAAACTGGTGGAGGTGATCTACAATTGCCCGTGTCAAAAGTGTGTCAGAGAGTCGAAATCAAAGCATAGGACTCATCGTAAATAACGTTACGTCAAACCTTGTCATGGTTTTTAGCGATGGAATAACGAATGCATCTCGCGTTTAACAATAGCTACGTACCCTACCTGTAAGTGCATAAATCAACGTCAATTTCGACTTGCTTACATGTGCTCGCGTGGTGATACTTGGGGCCATCAAAATTTGCTTGCTTACACAAAAGTGATTGGCATGCCGTTTGTTGTGTGCATTACTTGATTTTGGTATTTTTACACTTGGCGCGGGGGTAGAAGTGAAATAAACGGGAAGATACTCATGCAAAGTTTGTAAGGGGATGCCCCCCGCCAGGGAAACAGCGTTTTCCCTTATACATTCAAAGTTGCAAAAAAAACACGTTGTACCTTTGCATACCTCTTATTAACTGAAATGGAAGCCCATTTCACGAACTTAAACTTATAATCTCCAACTACAACTTCCATATCATAGTCTCTATACATAAAGTTTTAATACATATAATATGCAACTTTTGAAAACGAATAAGCGAAAATAACTTCCAAGGTGTACTCCCAAAAATTTAATATGTGGGCGTGCAGCTGAATCTTTGAGACACTGGAACAGTTCCTGACAAAAAAAAAGATGAATTTGTGACCCTGTCCGATACTTGTTGTACATCTTTCTTCCGACCGGTTCATTGATGAAACGACGAGGAAAGTGAAGTAGTTACGCCCAAACTCAGGGATTATCAAGGGGAAAATAGACCCTGTTCCAGAGCTAAAATGAATCAAAATATATCCCGCCTCTTCTAGAGATAAAGGGTAATTTTAATACCGAGTTCCACATTTAGAGAGGCAAAAATGTAACTTGCCGAGCGGCAAATACCCTTATCGCCCATGATGCATGGGAGTACCCCTAGAAAATTAACTACATTAGTTTCTGAATGGTTTCATCACAAAAACAGCAGGCTGGCCGGGCCAGCGTTCAGGTTCTTAGACAGGGTATTACAGACCAACAGAATAAATGTCAACTTTTGTTGAGGCCCATGAAGTAGAAGTCGTCTTTGAGGTAAACATCGGTCTGCTGATCAAACGCAAAGACGCAGGTGACGTCCGCAGCCATGGTCTAGAGTAAAACAAAACTGAATGCAAGGCTTGCACCGATAAATCAGCCCTTTGCCGTAGTGCTGGCCTTGGATTCAGTTTTATTTTATTTTACCCATAAAGTGACGTCTGGCTACAGCATCTCTTTAATTAGAGATCCAGCAAGGGAAACCAGTCAGTTTTATTTTCGCGTTCCGGGGTCGACCTCTGAAAAGTAAAAAGCATACAGATTATTATCTTTTTTCCTGTTTTGAGACTGTCTATTAGTTTCCTATTATACATCCGCAATCTAATTTTATTCCACGATGCAAGCTTTATATCGTAATTTTTTTCAATTTCTTCTGACTTAAATAATGTCTACCATTGGTGGGAATGGATTTTGAGCCAACGGTAGTGTAAAACAGCGGTGCATAAGCACGTGACACATTTGTTGACCAATGAGCCAACTGAGCCAATGGAGTCAACGAGCAATAACGCGGTGCAAATTTTTTTGGCGGGATCTTCAACGATTACCGGTGTACTATTTGTGAGCATTTGAAAGATTCTCTGTCGGAGGGGGGCATAAGGGGGGTACGAATACCGCAATACCGGACGTGGTAGCGCGAGAATACCGCAATACCGCATCAAAATTTAGCCAAATACCGAAACCGCAGTTACAAATGGGAAAAAGTTGACGTTGTCAATACTACAAATCCTCCTTTCAAATAGAAATAATACTTTTATGTCAAAGTTTCCAAATCAAGGTGCGTCGATGTCAAGCGTACGATAAACATAAGATCATCGCACTCTTTTAGCTTTGTTTATTACATGTATACGTTTACTAAATGATACAAAAGGAGTTTTCTAGTATCACTTTATATATTACTGACCTGGATCATAAACGGACGGAAAACAGTTGACTCTTATAAGGTTGTTTCAGATTCACAATTAACTCGGTTCTGTGTTGAGGGTTTCAAAACGACGACCCGGGCTGCCTTTTGGATTCGAAGGGCACACAGTACACACTAGCTAGCCTGCGTAGCATGGCGGTTTTGGATAGGCGCGGGCGAGGAGATTGGGGCGGGAGCTGCTTCACGGCTCACAGTGGTGCTGCCGACAAAACCATGTAAAACTGCCATGCCCGGGGTGGGGGGGGGGGGGGGGGGGTACTTGGGTTAATATTTGGTTGGTATGTGCCGCTGGCCTCTCAGAGCCCCTACCCCATTACAGTCTATTCTGTGGCCAATTATAGACCCCATCTTAGTCATTTGAACAAATATTTAATTTTCTCGATCCCAACTTCGTCACCTTCTATTTTTATGAATTGACCTTGTTTTAGATTGAATGAAGAACACTTTACTTTTCATCTACAATACAAACATTCTGGTACCTTTGCTAACCGTAAATATGAAGAACTGTCTTACCCCAAAAAAGCAGAAAATGTGCGACCCCATTCTAAAAAAAACTCTCTGAAAATGCTACCCCATTATTGTCAATCCAATCGTGAAAATGCGACCCCATCCAGCGGCACATCCTCATTAGCCTCTTATCAGGAAGTTCCCCCCCCCCCCCCCCCTCACCACCACCATCCCCGGGCTACAATGCTACGTAGGGTAAGCACACACGGATACTAGTACATTCTATATTCCTGCATGCACAACGAGAAGGACAAGTAGTAATTTTTAGACCACACCATCTTTATAGATTATCTTTCGACACTACGGCAATTTATAACGATCTCACTGACCTCACTATTTGCTGGAATATCTGACTGATCACTTAGTTGACCCTCTGGATCGCTCTCTATTGTTTGGCGACTGGCACGAAAGTGGTGGTAACATTGGTATAAAGGAGGTTAACCAAGGAGACTATACCCACAAGGTCCATGAAGTCATAAATAATGCGACATGTTTACGTATCATTGAATGAAAAAGTTAATGTCGTTAATCATATCAAGTATTAACTGAAATTAGAAGCCATACGATTTGTCTGCACTGTTTGCGCAATACAATCCCCGACTGTGCACACAGGTCACGCAGGCTAGCCAGTGAGACCTTTTAGGATTTGTATCCTCTTGTCATGAAAAAGAAGCAGATCAACGCGACACAACGATTTTTTCACCGACTACCGCGGCGTAAAATTTAAACTTACCGCAAACCGCTTGGACTCTGAAAACCGCAATACCGTACTTTGAAATAAAAATTACCGCAACACCGCACCAAAAATGACCCAATACCGCAATACCGCAAACCCTTACGCCCCCCTCCTGTCGAATTTTCTGGGAAAAAGTTACAATGTCTTGTGATGTTGAAATGCTTCCTGTAAAGAAAAGGCCGAGGCGCGCTGTAGTTATAACACTCAGCAAAGCCCACGACCAGGGCCATACATCTTGCGTGTTCTGTCTCAGCCTTCGTAGGGACAAAGAACGAAACCATGTCACGGGAAATCCATTCAGGCTTTTCGATAAATGTGGGTGGTATATCTGGAAAAATATTGACATAAGAAATGCAGGTATAGAGGAAGGATCAATCATTGTTGTGGACACGAAGAAAATGTTTGTCGAAACAACAAAAGAGAGGGTGGTAAGCTTTTTACGATTGCATGATTATTAGTAACCTATTCCCGCCAAATCTAATAAGCTTTCTTGGTTAATTGTTTTATGCTTATTATTCATTCTAAATATTGCTAACTCAGTCAACTAAACATGCATGTTTCACCTCGATCTATTTGAAGTTTCCTTCCTCATAACCACTTGCCTGTTTCGCAGCAGTTTCACATAATGAAGACTTAAATGAAGGGATGTTTATTCTGGCAGACATTATTCAAATAAATAGCAGTTGCATCTTTTCAATGATATTTTTGCTGTTCTTGCCATGTTTTAAGCAGTAGTTTGGATATTTCTTCTTCACATAATGTGCTGAGTAACGCGTCTTTTGCTGTCCCTTTTAATTTTTGTAGACGTCAGTTCAATATATTTTAGCCTGTTCCAGCCGGCTCTCAGTTAGTGGGGAAGACGCGAAAGTGGCACGCGAATAGTTTCCTGCCGTTTTATTTTCGTGTTTGCGCTTTCTCAATTCAGCGGAACCGACTATCTCGGCAACTGGAACAGGCTAAATTTATTTCAGTTGTTCCTGATATTCTAATAAGCATATTGCATTAGTCTTTAATTTCTCTTGTAGTCTTTAATTTCTTTTGAGATGACTGTAATACCCAGGAGAAATTGGAAAAAAAGATTATGTAAAATTTTGGGGAGTAAACAAGGTGCTCTATGGGTACTGTGAAAATGGTGAATAGATTTTAGTGAATTAACAGACGTGAATCAGAGTAAGAGAAAAATTTTCCTGTCCACTTGTCCTTCAGACAAGCACTATATTAAATTTAGTCATCCGAAACCCAAGAGTTCTTGTCCTATAAGTTTAGCTTGAAGCTCAAAAACAATCTGGCATTTAATGTTTTGAATCACATTATTACCCTTGTAAATTGTTTTTGACTTTAACCTAAAACGGAGCTTGTAAAAACAAAATTAATGAAATGACCGTGGAATGGCGAAGTTAAAAGGAATATTTGAACCTTATTTTGTCAAGTATGAGGTTTTTAAGGTGGCTGAACACAGTTTTGGCGGTTTGTGAGTGTATGTCATTTGCCAAATCATGGCAAGAGAAAGGTTGCAGCTCACAAGCTGAAACTTGGCAGGTGAAAAACATACTGATAAAAGATTGTGATTGACAGGTAAAATTTGACGTTTTCGTAGTTTCCATGGCAACATGAACGATTGAATACAACCTTAAAATTTCACTTTTGTTCAGTTTACATAAAATTCGCTCATTAGATTTTCCTATAAACTTGCACACAGCTTACTGTAACTAATCATTTCCATTTGAAACTTATTTGATCAAATTTTAACAGACAGACTTTTAGATAATCAATAATATAATTGTACTGTAATTATTAAATGTGTCACGAAATTCGTCTGTTCAACTTCCATTTTAAAGTTTTCATTATCTAAAATACGATAAAAGTAAAAATTCTGCCAAATATCACAAAATTTTAATGAGTAGATTTTGAGAAATCGTCTTCTGTGTATCATTGCTTTTTCGCCGTCATGTTTGTTTGTCTAATTAAAAACACGCGCGGTCACGCGAGTTACCGCTGACCGCCCGCAAAACTGTGTTCAGCCACCTTAAGATGAATTTTAATGCTACTGTAATTTGAAGACGATTTTCAACTGTTTCTTTAATTTTTCTGATTAGAAATGTGCTTGTCCTATGGACAAGTCATGTCAAAGGTTTACATATCCGAACTAAATTTTTACCTGTCCTGGACAATCAGACATAGGTTTTAGTGTACCCTGTTCACATGATGTTGATCTGCAACTGAACTACAAAATTTAAGCGCTTGATCTCATTTTCATACAGTATACCTTCGTGCACTTTTGAAGTCCTTGCTGAACAAGCCATTTGTTTCAAAAAGCTATTTCTTTAACTCCTCCATTTCACTATGAGAAAGATAGCATCCATTGAACCATGTCGTCAGACCCGGATCATCCAAAGGTTCAACTTAAAACTGACAATGCAGGGCTGTAATTAAGAGGCAGGGGGCAGGGACTTCCCCCAGCTACTTTTACAGGAAAATAGAACTAAAAGAAATCCCAAGCTGTTTGATCCCCTGCCCCTCTACTTGTAATGTTGTATGAACCTGGCAACTTGAAATCTTAGTGACAACCCTGACAATTCCTGGTTCAAATTTTCCACTCCCCTGGCACAAGTGATGGTCAAATGCCCTGGGTTTGCCTGGGTGGATGTTGAAGTTTTGAATTGATTGGCTTATATTAGCTATAAATTTAAGCCTGTATGTGAGGTTACACAGGATAATTTGCAGTAACATTTTTTCTTGCAACATGGTGTTGCATTTTGGAACAATGTTGCAATGCTGTGTTGCGCTAAAATTCATTGTTGTGAATTGTCTTGTGCAACATCACCTTATAATGATGATTTTGACATATAAGAACTACATGTAAGGGGAAAAATGGTTAATGGCTATTTCACTCAGAAAAATTTGGTTAAGAAGTCATACTAATCTTCATTGTACATCAGTAGGGTTAGTTGGGACTGTGTTAACCTTTTTTGTTATGTTACACAGGAAAAAAGTACAGTTCTTGCCCAATTACAGTTTGGAAGTGGCAAGCATGGAGTGGCCTATTCTGGGGTTGCACATGCATTTCCTGATGCAAAGATACCTCCTTTAGGGGAAAAAGGAATTTATCAGTTTGGCAGAAAGCCAGATCCTAGTTGTGCCCTGATAAGCATTCAGCTTGCCTATGCATTGGACGGAAGGATTGCTGCGATAACACGCTTAGATGAAGTATTAAATTTAAGCAATCGAGGCAGGGCTCACAATCCCTGTGGTATTAAACAAGTTCAGTTACCAGTACGAGAGCCAAGATGTAATGATGATGTTGGTGATGTGATCCTAGTTTCATTTGGTAATGAAACATCCAATGGAAGCTTCCAAGCAGTATGTGAAGGCATACTGCTAGGCTTAGGTACAGAAGACTCTAACAAAGGTACAGTATACTCAAACAAATAACTCTCAATAAGACGGACAGATAGTGCTGGTCCCAGTTGTGTCTATCTTAGAACTTTGACTGTGAACAAACCTGAATAAAATCTCATCCAGTCATCCATTACATGTATTTATTTCCTGCTGGGCAGGAAACCTGTTTTTGCCTACCAGTAAATTCAGGTTTTTTTTTCAAACTCCTGGAAGTCATAAATGATAACTTGTGAATTAGTGAGGTTAACAGTCCGGCCACTTGGAATGTTCTAAATAGCAGAGGCTCATCAACTGTTTGAGCTAACTTTTGTTCACAGTATTGTGTTATCACTCTAAGTTACAAATAACTTTCTTTTTTTTTCACAGAGGATACACTTGAGTTGTCCTACATGTACCCCATGACAAGTCATCCAAGGGGCATTTGTCTCATTATTAACAACATGATATTCCAGGATGTAAACATCTCTGATCGCCGAGGTAGTGAGAGAGATGAAGAAGCTCTTCATAGGCTATTTGAAGAGGAACTTGATTTTGAGGTTCATGTTAGGCGTGACCAGGAGAACCTTCAAATACAGCGTGTGGCAGAAGAATTTGCTGTGAAAGACCACAGTGAATATGATGCATTCGTATGTATTGTTATGTCTCATGGTGGAGATCATGGCACCATTGTAGGTGTAAAAGGAAGGAAAATTAAAACTGAAGACATAACATCAGAATTTAAATCATCAAAATGTCCAACACTTGCTGGCAAACCAAAAGTGTTCATAACCCAGGCATGCAGGGGTGAATCAAGGGATCCAAACCTCTCACTTCCTGATGATTTTGCTGCAGACAGTACCAGGAGTGGCTTTTTGAACGACTCCACATTGTCACGAGGTGATACCCCGGATGAGACTGACTTTGTGTTTGCTCATTCAACTGTACCTGGATATGTGTCCCGCAGGGATCCAGATTGTGGATCGCCATTCATTCAAGTGAGTACTACATGTAGTTGCTGATAGTAGTTGTAGTAGCGTCTGTAAATAGTAACTCATATGTGGATTTAAAAAAAATAGTGATAAAGGGGGTGCGGTGAAGTCCTGTTTTATTTACATGAGCATATGCATAGTGTGGCAACAAACAATAGAACAAAAATTGTAAAATGCCATTCCCAGAGTTCTCTCCTACTTGCCCTCTCCTCCACTTTGGAGGTTGAGTAGGAGAGTATCTTTGGAATGTGGTTGTCTTAATAAACTTCATCACATGCATAAATAATAAGACAAATGTATATGAAATATTTCATATTTGAAAATAATGAGTTAGTTATTCATGTAGTACAAAACTGCTATTCTGGAGAGCAATATACCCACTCACGGATACATAAAGAGAGAAAAAAAAGAAATATAACCACACATGTACATTACATGTTAATGTTGTCTTTGCTTTGTTTGTCTTTGCTTTGTTTGTCTTCTCTTTGTCCTGGGGATTCTCTTTCTCTCTAGTATGGTAGTTTTGTACCACACAGTAAGGAAAGGAGGAAGTAAGAGTAGGAGTAACAATGTGGAGCTTAAGTGATGACAACGGCTGATCTACGGCTCTGTGTTGTATTTTTGTCGTCATTTAAAATCAACAGGATAGCCGACTATAAGCTTCTTTGTTAAAAAATATGGCTTGCACGACTGCCAACCCTTTATTGTTCCTGCGGGTGAGGACAAAACATGGACAAGGGGTCCATGGACCCCCCTGACCTTGGACCGGGTCCATGGACCCCCTGTCATGGACTGGGTCTATGGACCCTTTTTTTAAAATAAATATGAGAAATGAACAAAAACAGAAATAGTGGAAAAATAAGATTAAAAACAACTACAACAACAACAAACAATGCTCGATTGATCAGTGCTCACATAGTGTAAACACACTACTTTTACCTCATGCCAGAATGCCGCTTGTTCTCATGAATTGTTTTCTATGACGGGTGGATTATGCTTTGGAGGAAAACGTTTTGACTGAGCAAATGTGAATTTGCTGCTTACATATTTCAGTACTGAGAGGTCAATGTTTTGTCACGCTGGTCCCACCTCATTAGCGTTTTTAGCTGGATGATTACTTCTCATGGATAGTGAGTGATTTACAGATCCAAAATAATGTCGAAGAAGTGGATTGTAGCTTAAACTGAATTTAGCTACATCAGCTATGGAGAATAATGTCACTCAGTCATGATTGCTCTAAAAGCAATGAATTCTAAACTTCAGCTTGTTCATAAGTCTTTGTACGGGAGCGCATTAGCTTAACAGTCTTGTGACTGCACATGTGCAAACAGAGTACGTAAGCAGAACTAAATATTTGTGAACAGCATCTTGTCAGATCTTATTTTTGCACTATTTCTGTTTTTGTTCAATTCTCATTAAAAAAGTGTCCATGGACCCAGTCCATGACAGGATTCAAAGAAACCACTGAGCTACATTTGATTTTTTTAAATAAAGTTTTGATTTGGACCATATACAAGAAAGCCTTTCGCTTATATTATGTTGTCTGTTTTGTCTCTGTTTATACTATTTCCTGTTGTCTTCTGTGTCACGTTTTGGTCATCCTTTGCTTATGCACGTAGTATATTATATTTTTTACCTCTATTTACCACTAAAAGTGATACGTTTTTTCTGTTGCTGCATCACAAAAAAGGTTAGGGGTTGGAGAAAGCTGACATTTAAGACTACAGCTTTCTGTAAAGTCATTAGAGGTAAAATATTCTTTTGACCATGAATGTAAAATGAATCCTCTGCTCTCAATGTGTATCTTCTATGTTTTGTCACCGCTAATGGTTTAGGTTTTGCATGTATTGATTCGGGCCAATTACCAGCCACTGTCACCAACAAACATTAATTCTTTCATTGCAAGTTCAATGGACAGGGATTTTCCCTTCAATAAATAAACACCTAGTGCTTGTGTCTTACTCAAGATCGTAGATTTTATTGTTGTCATCGGTTTAACTGTGATAACGCGAGTTTTTTATTTCTCCGCTGGTAATTCGCTCATTTAACTGATGATAGTTCTGTTCAGGCAGAAATTTGCTGAATTTCAGTTATAGTTGTAGCCTTAGCAAATCTATCTTGCCCTCGCGATCATTGTGTGAACGGTGAAAACGAACCAGACAAAAAAATTGAGAGACAAATTAAGGACTCCTCCCTCAGAATTAATTTTGTTCTGGAACCATGTGACCAGACCCAACCAGGGTCTCTCTCTCTCTCTCTCGCTGCGTAGGGACAGGTAGGAGAGAACCCTGGGAACAAGGTTGGCATAAGGATTTACAGTCAAAGCATGTCAAGCGTTCCTGTTGCTAGTGGACTGATAAATTCGTGAATGGAAAAATGATTTGGTTTGTTGATTCAATAATCCATTCATAAAATGAATAATCCAATAGTCAAATTGGACCTTGATTCAATAATTAATGTTGATTTGGTTTATGAACAAAATCTACCTTTATTCTTGTCTGTTGTGTTCAATCTCATTTGCTTTCATTGCCTTTAATCAAAATAACAGCTAGAATAGACACCCGCAAATGCAAAGACACTGACAAAGGGCGAGGATCAAAATACACCAATCACCGCATACACTGACCTCAGTTTGACCATCCTGTTTTCTGGGAGGTCAGGTCTGTTGCACTGATTACTGGCAGCAAAATAGCATACATGTAAAAGTTTATTTGGGTTTGAACTTCAGAACTTGCCAGCACTTGACTCTTAGAAAAAAAGAAGAAAAAACAAAATTCTGAGGTTGACTTGTGGAATGTGTAGTAATCGAATCAACATTTGATCATTAAATTGACGCTGAATATGAATATTGGATTGTTCATTTTGTGAATGAATTATTGAATCGACAAACGAAATCATTTTTCCATTAATGAATTCATTAGTTTGTTAATGACAGGAATGCTTGACCTGCTTTGACTGTAATTTGGAACAAGTATCACTAACCACCCCCCCCCCCCCCCCCCCCCACACACACACACACACACAACCTGAATTGCAGTCAATGTAGAAAAAACATGTACATAAGTCCATGCTGTTTATTAGGGGCCCTGAAGATTTGATAAGTGAGAACATCGGTATTGCAGTTACCTTTCAAAGTTTTCTACAGCTCTAATGTATTTTAAGTTCTTTTTGTTTGTAAATCATTGTCTACTTTTGATTAAATTTTAGAAGTTGGTTGAAGTTATGAGGGAGTTCCGAGGAAAGGAACACTTCATTGATATGCTTGGAATTGTCAACAGCCATCTAGCCCGCAAGCGGATCCAGGTGGCAGCTCTTTCTACCACATTGACACACAAGCTTTATCTGTAAGCTGTTTCAAGTCGAAGATTGGTTAATTTATTGGAAAAAAAAATGTTTAAGTGCACTCAGCAATCCCTAAAGGTATTGATCACTTCAGTGTTTCAGAGAAATCTGGAGTTCCATAGCTACAGAATCAGGAGCTTACCTTATGTACAGTACCTCCTGAGCTTGTTTACTCCTAAACTTCTAAACTGATATGTCGTGTAAAAATTGTTTGCCAATTATTTACAAAAAGGAGCAAAAAAGCATGCGTTACTCATGAATATTTGAGAATGAAATAGACAACAGTTTAGCCACTTTTGCAACAGTGAGTGGGCTGTGGCATCATCATTTACTTTCATTGTTTTTTTAACAGGCACTTTAATTGCACTCCACAAAAACTTTTTGTTCTTCATGTGACCTGCCATCTAATATGCACTGTTCAGTGAATGTACTAGACTGAGACAACTCCGTATAATAATATGATGCAACTGATCATTTTCTTGACTATGAATTTGTACCAGATGAATTTTCTCACAAAATTGTGTTGGACTTGTCACTAAAAGGTGTAACTCTTGCAATATTTAAAAATTATTATTATTATTATTATTGTAACTATGTGTAACCACTCACAACCTAATAAGGACAAAACTGACATCAAACAGATCACGTGTGGATGAGAACTTCATCCCCAAGGTTTTCTCGGTTTTCAAAATGACAGTCGTGCAGGAAAATGAGAAGACAACGGGAATGTGGTTGCTGACTTGCGTTGCTTCTATTAATGCCAAACCAATATTAGAGTCATCGCAGCTTTTCCTAAATTATTACTTTACTTCTTTCAATGATTACACAAATTTCAAACTGTACATTTGAATGTTAGCTGGTGACTTTTTACAAGAATTTTAAAATTCTTCTAAAATTGACAGTGGTGACAGTGACAACAGTGAACTTGACGACAATTTCAGGTCGTACTAAACTTTAGTGGGAAACTTTTACCTGTAATATGCCAATATACCAAGACCTATGAAGCAGGTGTTTTCTAAGAAAAACAAATATTTATGCCTATTACTCGACTTGCTGTCAGAGAGGAATAGTTTTTTTTTTTCCGCAGAATATCAGTTCGTCCTATTAATGTGCTGCGAACAAGTTCTCTTGGGGTGAAAACTTGTTATTATGTCAAACAACACTTTTCTTCATAAACAACAGTACATACCATTGACTACTACAATATCCTTGAAATTTATGTGGTCACATCTTGAAAAATATGTGTAGAAATTTTCTGTCATATTGTTGACAGATGTTTTCCCCAAGTTCTCTTGGGGTGAAAACCTGTTATGATTATGTCAAACAACACTTTTTTTCATAAACAACAGTACGTACCATTGACTACTACAATGTCCTTGGAATTTATGTGGTCACGTCTCGAAAAATATGTGGAGAAATTTTCTGTCATATTGTCGACAGATGTTTTGTGGGTAAAAACAAACCTTAGGTGTTCTAGTCCATTTGGGTAGTTTATTCATGTGGTGTATTTCGTAGGTTTAATATGTTAATGTAATTAGTTAATCAATAATGTTTAATTAACAATTAATGAATGAGGCTGAGTATCTTATGAAGAATTATGGAGATCAAGGAGAGTGTTATCGCGGAAAACTCCCTCCGAGATCTCCATAATTCTTCATATGATACGAAAGCCGAATTCAATAATTGTTTTATTATACATTCAAAGTAATTCCTAGTTTAAAAACATAGCTAAAACATGCTTACCTCCATCGATGTTAAGTTCATCTTCAATAGTGCACACCTAAGGTCATTAAGCCACGCAAATATTCTCCAAATAGCAGATGTCGCCCTTCAAGTTGTCTTGTTGCTGTTTTTGCCATGTTTTTAGCTATTATTTTGCCTAGTTCTTGCTCTTGAAATGAGTGAAATGTCCGCCATTTTTGTTTTCACAACCAAAACAACTCAATTTCCTCCCCAGGTCTTCTTGGTTAACAGTGCATTAACCTGAAAGGAAGCTGCACTTTTGACATCATCGGTTGATTAATCGCAAAATTCTTCCAAATTTAGTTATCAGTAGCTGGTTATGGTGAATTATGCATGTGCTTTTAGCCAATCAGAATTGGGGAAATATTTTGAATGAATAATAAAGCATGTTACTCCACTTTTTACAGATGTACTTTGATTGATTATGTACAATTACTTTTTTGCACTATGTACTAGTTTTTCTTTCTTCCTTTTTTCTTTCTTTCATTTATTTATTTATTTTTCTTTTTGTGTGTGACGTAATAAACTGTTTAAAATAAATAATAATAATATTAAAATATTCGGACCTAACCGAAAAAAAAAAAGGTTTAAAATATATGTTTTTATAAGTAATCGTTGATACACAAAATTACAAATCGATGAAAGAGAAATAAAATTCATAAAATGAAAAACATTTTAGGACACTATAGGTAACTAATGCTTGTCAACAAGACCTCACCAAAGTTAATTTAGGCTTGAATAGTAGAGGTTGCACATACATAACCTTGAAAAGGTTGTTTTCAAAAATGTTGTTAGTAAACAATAATGGTTAATGTTTCTGTACAGTTTATAATATTTTAGTGAGACTGATAAATCGTACATTGTTATATTTTGTTTTTAGTTTCTTTGTTTAATTTATTTTTGTGCTGTATAACTGTTGAACTTACTATTTTTGCTAAATTATTAATTTATCAGAAAAGTGTAAGTAGAATTGATCTTTACAGAATAAAGTTTAGTGAAAAGTTTAGGTTAAAAAGTTATTCTCTGGAATGAAGCTATGTTTATAAACTCTTTTGATTTATTTGTATTTTTTATTGTGATGTATAATAGTTGTCATCAAGTAAAATAAAGTAGTATATAACCTTTTATGTTGTGGTTATTTTTTGAATCAGTTAGTGTATTACTTGGTATTACAAGGGCGAATGCTCCGATTTAATTTTCGAATCTCTAGCGCTTATATATTTTAAATTGATCGATTAAATCTTGCCTGATGGATAGAAGAGTGCGAGAATCACTCAACTTTACAAGAAAAGTAGAAAAAGAGGCGATCCCTAAGTTTTCGCCCGATTTTGATCATTCCTGTTGTGGCCAAGGTTTTCAAGCACATTGTTTATGATCAGTTGTATCATTACCTAAATGAAAACAAACTTCTCTGTTGTTACCCATCTGGTTTTTCCACACTCCACGCTACAGTTACTGCCATGATTAAAGCCACTGATATCTGGTCTTTGAATGTAGAGCGCAGCTTTTTTAGATGCACTTGTCTTTTTAGACTTTAAAGAAGCTTTCGATATACCATGCTATTCTTCTTTTGAAACTTCAAGGACCTTTAAGCGTATAGTATCTGTGATTCTGGTCGTCGATGGTTCCGTCATCGTAAATGTTCCTCCACAGCGGTGTTCCGCAGGGTTCTATTCTAGGGCCTTTTATTTTTACTGTAAATAAAAGACCTTCCTAAGTCCATTTTCGAATTAAAAGATACCGATGAATACAAACATTAACGACACATTCATACAGTGTTAGCCTCGACATAGACTGCTTGCGACCACTGCTTGCAGTCCGCCTTTTCTCTTAAAATCCGTCTAGTTCTTATCTCATCCAGCGCGATTGCAAACCACTACGTTATTATTACTAAAGGGATGACTGAACGCTTGGAACAGGCTATGAGACCAGACGAGAAAAGAGGGACTGCTGACTCTTTTGTAGTACTCAAACCCTCCGTCAGCCCAGAAACGGAGTAACCGATTGGGCAATTGCACTGCTGTTGACAGATTATTGACTGGTCTGTGGTGAGATTGCAAGCAATAAAAATAGTCACGCGTCACAACCAACTGCAAACAATAGCGAACCAAGCAGTAATCTCAGTTATAAAACTTTTAAGGATATGTTACAGGAAGAAACTACTGTAAATTTCCTCAAGGGAAATGAAATCAAGGCAATCTTACCGGATTTAAGGAAAGTGTAATTTTTTCAGTTGTTTAATGTTCTATTTATAAATCGTTTCAAGTTACTCGGGTTTAATTGATTAATTAAACATTACCTTGACAGCTGTGTTGTCCCCAGACAAAACAAAAGAGTCAGCAGTCTCTTATTTTTTCTTCTCGGGCTTACACCCTCGTTAAATTCTCGCGGCTTTGCCGCTCACGTACTTAGGTTTCGCGTGCAGTAACTTTGCAAGGAAAAATAAGAGACTGCTCGCAGTCTAGCCTCGACATAAAGGGGGAATTTCATATATCCCATGATGCATACCTTCATACTATATTATCAAGCTTCCGCATGCACGTGATCCTAACAGTTCATCAGTGGAAAGCGACGTGTTTCGCCGATGAAACCTTCTGTACGTTTGCTGTGTCGATATTTTAACGATTTTCGTTTTACTGTTCCAAAAACATATTTTGTTAAGTCAAAGGGAGTGTTTTGGCCGTCGATATTGGTTAACTTGCCGTCCGATCGCAAGGCAGTCTACGCAGATGCTCCGTGAAGCTAGCGAGGAAATCTTTGCTTCAGTACGTCTTGTTTTGACGTGTCTTGATAAAGCTCTTCATGCACAAACGATTTCCACGTGCTTTTCTTGAAATAAATATCTATTGTATGTGCACGGTTTCTTTTTGTTGCTTGTTTGTGATCGCGGTGCTCATTGTCAGGTCAATAATTCATCAATGCAGTACATACTATTACCTCGACAAGCTCGGCTTATGCAGTCGAAAATACCAAGATCATCAAAGAACAAAAAGACGTCTATCGGAGATATAATGCAAAGGAAGGGAATAGCGCAAATAAAAACAATAAAAATAGCAAAGACATCTTTATGTTGTTTGTAACAAAACACCAGTTTAGCATCATCGTTAAACGGGTTGGGTAGAAAACGAAGACCTAAGACCCAAAAACGAAGACCCCCCTCAAAATCACTTATAAATATCTAGAAACGGGTATCTCGACCTTAGATGTGTAAGAAACAACAATATCTTAAATTTAGATTTTCAATTATATAAAATTTCGACCAGGGTCTTCGTTTTTTACACAATCCCCCCGGTGTGTAGAAAACGAAGGCCCCCCTCAAAATCACTTGGAAACGGCTGGACACTGCTTTTAACGACTTCTAGACACTAAAGGAGTGGGCATTAACCCTCCGTCTCCGAGTGACAATTGACATGGTTATTTAATGTCATGGAATGGGGCATTTTGATGGCGATCACGGAAGACGTGACTTTGAACACTTTACAGCAAAGGATAATTCTGCAGAAAACTCCGACGAAGACCGTGGTCAAAATTTTCTATAAGTGAAAATCGTCAGGAGCCGTGTTGTTTCTTACATTCCTTTAGTGTCTAGAAGTCGTTAAAAGCAGTTTCCAGCCTTTTCCAAGTGATTTTTTTGGGGGGTCTCCGTTTTCTACACACCGGAGGGATTGTGGAAAAAATGAAGACCCTTTAATTTTCATTATTGACTTAAAAACAAGTTTTACATTACCTACTCGTCCTCCTTGTAATTACGTTTGACATTTGGGTCGGGGAGGGGATTAGATGAACCGGGGGCATACTCTTAACAAATAAGTCTTACGTTGGGGGGCTTAGCCCCGAGCACCAAACCCTTCCCTTGGAAATTAAAATAATTTTTAAAGAACTGGCAATTCCTTTCATACAATTTCCAATGAGAACGTATTTTTCACACTTTAACAGACAATACATGGACTTGTCGACTAAGCTTTTACTTGAGTAACCAATCGATTGGATGACGGAATCAGCCGTTAGGCGTGTTTGTTCAAGATTTTTGAAATTCGTGTGTTGAATATCTTTAAAAAAGGTTTTTTTATCCCTATTCTTTATTCTTCATCTCATAAAATCCATTCTCTTTGATATATCTACGACATTAATAAGGTATCGGTCGTGAGCGGAGGCCAACCATAAAGTTACCCCTCGAGTATAATTAAAAGGAACCCTGTACCTCTCCCGCTTGGCTAAAAGGAAACGATTGCAACGCAGGATCCTTTATATAGAAAGTATAGAGCTCATTAAGTAACGATTTTGAATATTTTAAGGCAGTGTCTTCCCTTCTTAGTTGCTCTAGTTTTTAATTCTAGGTTAACTTATGCTTTCAATGAACTTTATGGTAAGAAGGTACCTAACAGGGTTGTTCAATCCGGTACTTTCCGACCCAAATTTTCGAGAAATCGAGTTATCCCGACAATCATTTTTAGCATCCCGCCCCGATTTTGCTTTCCGAATCACGAATTTCGAGTTTCAAGTAAGGGAAATCCCTGATCCCGATAAGCTATTGGGACCACTGGTAAAGCACATCAAAAGTACAAAAATTCATACCCGGGAAACTCCCATATGAGAGGGGCGGGGATGCTCGTCGGAAATTTTGAATGATACCCCTAAAGGAGACCAATCTGGGGATGGCCCAACCTTTTCTTCACCACTAAATGAGAAATAAAACGAATTTTAAAAAAAAATTTATATTTCTTCGCCTGTAACCCTAAAAGAGACCTTTACGGATAAATATAATGGCGTTTTGCCCAGAACACCCTAAGTGAGACCAAAATCCGAAATTTGCACCTCTAAGCGAGACGACGAGCATCCCCGCCCCTTTCATATGGGAGTGTATCACTTTACATAACTGATGTTAATTATTTTTATTGGTGAGGATACCAACTACACACATAGGTCCTATATATGCTATATCCTCTAGATAAAGTTATAAGGCATGGTAACTTTATCAAAACTCATGTTTTGGAATGAAATAAATAAGCATGATTATAATAATTTTCAATGGCAACAGCGGGCTGTCCATTCGATGAGTAAAAAAATTTCTTCCCAGACATGAAATATCCTAGAGGCTTTGCTTTTGAGAATTATGTGTATGCAGTTTAATAAAGGTCATATAACTATATCTCATATCATAATTTTTTTCGCAATCAACAAGCGTTGCATTATTGCAGGGACGGTGTAGCGCTTATTTGGGGACAGGGTATATTAGAGTATTCGAGGTAACGGTTGGTGTTTCAACGACAGTGATTGATAGTCCCAATAGTCTCCATCCCCTTTCCTCAAATCTCTTGCCACGCCCTTCTTTCCTGGAAGAATTTCTCGACAAAGGCGTGGCTACACGGTTGTATAACTCCCCTTGGGTACATGTTGTTTATTTTAACTGCGTTATAAAGGATCTTGCCTGGGAGCCTCTAAACTTGCCCGGGAGGAAAAATGATTATAAACAAATGAATGACCAGTTTCTAGTCTGCAAGCAGGCCAGAGGGCACATGTCATCAAAGACTCAGGGAAAGGTCATAGAGGATGAATATGCACGGCCGGGCAAACTCCTTGCGGGCAAAGTTTACAAGAAGAGTGGAGTTTTACAGTGGGTGTTGATTATTGTTACACGCAATCGGTTTTTTAAGTATCATAATGGTGTTCTCACACGATATATTTCTGCATGCCAGTCAAATGAAAATGGCAAGGTAGAAGCAGCCGTCAAAACAGTTATACGGTTCACCCCAAACCGCAAAGAAGAGTAGGAAGTTATCTTGTAGGAAGGGGAAAGGGTAGTCCCTAGTCTGAATATCAAGTAATTTTGCTTAATGAGGAGGAAACCATGTCCGGCTGCCCGGGTACTATTGTCTTTACGCTTTTTCACGTCGCTGTCGCAGGTTGTCGCAGTTCAAACAACCCGATGGTGGACAAAACACTGACCCCGATCCATGGACTGCCTCCATGGCCTAGCAATATTTGATGAAAAATTTTTGACTATTTTATTTTGCGTGTAGCAATTGTTACTTTATTGTAAACGACCTTTATTGTGAAAACGACTGATACCTCTTTATGGAGAGTAAGGCACAATAAAGATTTACTTTTATATGTAAAGGGACGATTGCAGGCCCGTAGCCACGTTTTTTTAACGGGGAGGTGCGATCCAAAGAGGAGGCGTACCAAACGAGACCGGAGGAGCACGTCTACGGGTGTGTGTGTGTGGGGGGGAGGGGCGGGGGGAGGGGCTTGGAGAACTGGGTTGTCTGAGACTGTATTACAAATGTTTTGAAAAACATGGATATTTCTCAAATTTTCGAACTTCAAAATTGATTAGTTTTTGCAAAGAGACAACTTTATTATTATCTGTTAGACGGTGGATGTGCATAAGAGGGGAGCCTCCCTTATGTCGCGAATAGTCCTTTTTGCCGCAGATAACAGCAGTTAATTTAAAGTACGCTTAATGACAAAGGGATGCTCAAAAAACCAACAAAGCGTATCTTCATCTCCTTCAAGTACACGTAGACCCGAGATCCACCCTTTGTAATTGGCTGTTAAACAGGCAATTCAAAAACGAGAATTCGCATTCCTTGAAACGGCCCGATAAATGCGTCCAGTTAGAAACGGCTGTACCGCTCTCGCCAAAAAACAAGAACGAAAAAAGCTGGTCCAGCATGTCAAAACTATAGCAGGGAATCCCATACCCTGTCATACTGTTAAACTGACGATTCAGATCCAACACTTTGCAGAGAACTATGGAACCAAACCCCTAAAGGTAAATGGGCCGCTTTTAAAAGGGAGAAAGGAAAACCCTTACTCCTACTGCTAGCGATCAGAGGTCAATTTCTAATACAGCAAAGATTAGAATCCACAGGAAATCACTGTACAGTCGTGACCTCTCAGTGAAAGAAACATTTGCTAAATCCACGCTACGAATCCTCCAAAACAGCCTTTACCAGTTAAGGACAAAATGAAGGAGCAAGTGACGTATTAGCAAGGCGTAAATGCCTTCTAGGTATACCAAATCCCCTTTTTTATAGTTTACGAAGGCTAAGAGATGTTTTGTGGAAAGGGCGACACAGGCTTATGAGCTCTTTCACAGTATTTTCAATTTTACTACACAATTTGTGAATTAGAATAGAACAATACTCTAATATCTATTTAAGGTCTCGGTAAATGAAAATTTTAGTACATTGCTCGATTTTGTTTTTTTGGGATTTTTGGCATGAGTGGGTCCTAAATTTTATTTTGGAAGAAAAAGAAAATCAGAAAGTGCTTTTTAACCCTTCTAAAATGAGCCTTTTCTGAGCTAACTAGCCAAGCGTGGACCTCGCGCTAAATCTTTAGAGCTGATTTTCTCTCACTCTATTTTAGACGCAAAAATCAAAATTCTCCGACCTCCAGTCGGTAGAGGTTTTAAGCTATCGCTTTGAAACTTTCAGATATGATGGATAATGATATAGACTCAAAAAGAGTGTGAGGAATTTTCCGATTTCCCTTTGTAACACATTTTATGCCAGTTTCTTTGCGTAAATCGCGCTCGAGATTCGACTTTTTAGTTTGAAATGCAATAAATCCGCTAATACAAGACATGCAAATTTCCTCACACCCTTTTTTAGGTCTTTTATCTGTCAATCAGATGCAATAAAAAGGAAGTGAATATTTAACAACGCGAAAGGGTTGGAGCTTCAGCAGTAAACTCGATACCTCTGAGTTCGAGAGCAAAAAACTTAAGCGCCTTTTGAAATTCGATGAAATAAAATCTTTCATAAGGTAATTTAGTCTTTTAGCTTTAATTTGATATATAACTTGCCTTTGTAGCGAAAATACTCGCGCGACTAGAATTTTTTTCTGTGGGCACCTCGTTTTCCTTTACCGAGACCTTAAATATTCTCAAAACATAGCCAAGAAAAGTCTTAATGTTGCTGAAAGTTTCGATGACTGTCAGCCAGTGTAAAATTATTGCGATAAACGCGCAAAGTCACTCTGTAGACGCCAACCCCCCCCCCCCCCCAGTCCACATGGGAGAAAGCTGATAGGCTCCCTCGTCCCAGTTCATAGTAGGACGAACCAGAGAAAAGTGGCCAGACCCCGTTTCTAGACACCCTTATCACCAGGAGGGAGGACGGATCCATCAAACTACAGGTAAGCCACACACACAGACCAGTACCTGTCGTTTCAATCGCATCATCCACTTCAGCCCAAACTTGCTGTCATACGGACGTTGTTGGAAAGGAGTGACAGCATTGTCACGGAAGAAGAAGACCGTAAACAAGAGGAAGAGCACATACGAACAGCCCTCCATACATGTTGTTACCAGGATTGGGCGATAAAGAGGGCGAAAGAGCAAATGAACTGGAAGAAGGATATTCAGAAAAGATAAATCCAAGAAAGATAAAGCACAAGAAAAATCAAGAGGAGTGGTGACTGTCCCATACGTCCACTCATTCACGGAGAAAATACAACGTATATTCACTAAACACAGGGTAGCCACAGTGGTTAAACCTCAAACCACCCTCAGACAGGTTCATTGTTTACCCGAAGGACAAAGTTGAGAAGCAAAAAAAGGCTGGAGTGGTGTACAAAATTCCATGCAGGCAACGTGAAAAGGTATATATCGATGAAACAGGGAGACAGCTGGGAACCGGGATCATCGCAGAACACAGAAAGGAAGCAGAAAAGATCTCTGACAGAAATTTCACAAGATCCACCCGCAGAGCTTCACCAATGTGCACCATAGATCAGCCATAAAAACCCACGTCTGTCAGAACAATCATATTATGAATTGGGAAGCAAGTAAAATAGTTGAGCAGGAAAGCGACCAGTTTAAGAGATGGATCAAGGAAAGCATATGTATTAGATCGAACACTCCTACTATGAACAGGGACCAGGGAACCTATCAGCTTTCTCCCATATGGACACGAGTGATCTCCACCCCCCAACCAGGGGGGGGGGGGGGGGGGGTTGCGTCTACAGAGTGACTTTGCGCGTTTATCGCAATAATTAACACTTTTAGAGGCTTATTTTTAAAAGGCTCTTGGCACCTTTGACGATTTTCAAGTTTTGATAAGGATAGCTGACAGTCATCGAAACTCTCAGCATCATTAAGACTTTTCTTGGCTGTTTTGAGAACATTTAAATAGATATTAACTTTACTAGCCTGATGAATTTCTTCAAGAACAATACTCTAAATTCACTTTGTTTTAATCTTTGATCAACAAAAAAGTGGACCTATGGAACCTGTCGGGGTGGGGTGCGAGCGCACCCGTCACTACGCCGCTTAGTGATGAGGCTAGGCAGGAGCCTGTAAGTCATGGGCTCCTAGGTTAGGAAACTTCAGGGCAGTTCCTGGGTCAGGTTTCCTAGCACAATGACCCTAAATGGAACCTGATTCACTCAGTTTCCTAACCCTAATCCCCTAATCACTAAACTTCTGCGGCGTAGTACATTTAATTTTAGGGTAGAAGGTTTGTGTCGTTTGTGTCGTTTTTTCCCATTTTCAGCTGTCTTTAGCATGGCCATATAGCTTTTCGGAAGTCTACCCTATCATCATTTGTCGTGTCGCGAATTCAACATTCAAGATGTCGAGGTCTTCGAGAAATTTCTCGCAAATTTAGTTCCATATAATAACATACTATTAGGGCTGTCAAAAAGTTTTGAAGCAGTAGGCCGATAACGAATAGTAGGTGGCTTTGGAACTCGCGCCAAAGGCACAAGTCCTTGAGGGCCAAGGCATCTAGGGATATTTTGAAATTTAGAGTCTCGGAAATGACATTTCCAGGGGGTTTCAGGGACCGGTCTTTTGCTGACTTTCGCGATCCCTCCACCTCGACCCCACCCCATGTCTTCATTTTCCAAACAAATTTAAGTGGTCCCCCCCCCCCCCCCCTCTGTATCCTTCTAAAGTTTTCAGTGATCTCCTGTTTTGGGTTCTCAGTTACGACTGATCTCCCCTTTTGTTCTCCCAAAAATAAAGTGATTCCCCCTAAAATCCTCTGCCCCACGCCCCCGCCCCGGTGACCGGTCCCCTAGAGGTATTTTTCCACTGCGGACTCCATGGAAGGGAAAGGGAGTTTCTGGCGCGAGAGAAACGCAAACGCCTGCCACGCAGCTGTCTAGGCTACGACCCTGCTCTGTTTTTGGCTCTTTCGGTGTCGTGTTGATGTCTTGCAAAGTTAATTTTCACGTAGTATGATCAGCTTTGCAGAATTCAGTAAGTCAGAATCAGAATACGCGCAAGACTGGGAACAATGCCGTCATAATGTGCCAGGCGTGATGCCAGGCGTTCCATAAGGCGTTCCACGACATGGCACGGGTCGCGCTTTGAGCACGTGATATTTCTTGGCCAATGAGCTGTGGTTATTGCATCATCATTGGCATACAGCGGGAACTTCGTATTCGAATTTTCTTTCCTATTCAGTGACTAAAATTCAGCTGGTTAGATTTCCTGAAATGTCGTCTGTTTTGTCCAAAGTTACAGGTAGTGGTCAGGATGCTGCTAATCGCTGTGTGGTCATCGGCATTTCAAAAGCTGACTGTAGTGGCAGTGTTATTTATGCCCTGAAAAGAAACAAAGACGACAGCTTTGAAGGTGATCCATTTCAGCTTCGTCAGGGGAACGGTCTCTACATATGGCCGAACGAGAAAATTGCCGAAAATAGAATATCTTTCGGATCCATTTTGAGGTGTCGGAAGTTCGGCGACATCTCTACCTACGTTGGAAACACCAAAAGGCGTAAATTGGTGGGTTTGATTCATGATGAGTTGAGTAAATTAATGTCCCTACAGAAATGTAAATTATTACAGGTTATATAAACTGGTGACATCCCTGGAAGTCAATTTTAGTACCCCACAAATGTTACTGTCATAGATTAATCATGAATGTCTTTGATTAGCCGTTGATTTTAACGTCGTTTACTGGTATTTTAATTCAGTTCTTTGACTTTTGTTTTCCAGTATGAATAATGTTGCTAGCTACTTCACTGCTCTTCCCAGTCATTGTAAGCAGCCATGCATTTACCCTGCGAGCAAGAGTCTTCTTCGATCTTCCTAGAAAATACCGATGAGATCGAAGGAGACTCTGCTCGCAGGGTACCATGCATTTGGCATAGCAAATTGAATTAGCTCCCTCTATTAAAGTTACGGCACTCTTTCTAACAACAAAGCAATGAAAATATTGGAAGAAATAGGAGGACATATGTTATTTTTAAAAGTGAATTTTCGAATTGAAGACCAGGAGGCAATTCAACATCTTAAATTTTCCAATTTTGCAGAATGTCGAACAAATACAAATGGAACTTGCTTATGGGGAGAACGTTTACAGAAGCATAAAGGAAGTGTGTCCCCATGCTGTATCAGGAAAGCAGAAAGGACTTTACTTGCAAACAAAACCAGATAAGTCTAAGATTATTCTGGTCAGCCTGAAGTCTGGCATCATTAAAAATGAAAGGATCTACTTTCAGACAAAAGGAGATGACCTTCAAATAGATTTAAAGCTTAACTGCAGGGAGCACTTGACGCTCTCCACTACTCCTGTCACTCTGCAAACTAGAAAGGTTACCGACGAGGAGGATGTTGGAGACCTATTGCTTATAAAGTTTGGCACAACAGATGTATCTTTGGTAAGTCCAATTTATCCAGCTGTCTGTGAGGGCTTGATCCTCAGTAAGTTTTTGAACTGTTAGTGTTAAATATGTAGACTGTTATATTTAAGTAATACTAATTCTTAAGTAATGTATATATAAGCTGATGAATGAAAACATGTGTATGAGATACTCTGATAACGTTTCAAAAGAGCTTGCTGAAATACGCTAAAGGGAGACGCACATGTTTAATGTCTCACTCAGTCTCACAATATTATTATAATTTGAAAATCAATGAAAGAGAACACAGTCCACTCTCTTTAAATGGGCACTTCACCTTGATAAAAGAGACAGATAGAGGTGGTTCCCAGCTAGTCTTATTATTTCTCTATTCCCTGTATTCCTGACTCTCCATTAAAGACAGACGTCACTCTTAGGTGGACATTTTTAAGTGCAGGTCCCAAAAGGTGTCCATCTTAAAGAGAGTTGACTGTATTATGTATAAGGAACCAGTACTTTTGACAAAAAGCTAGGATCAAGGAACTTCCCATACATTCTGAGAAAAGGTAGGGCTGGAAAAAATGTGAATTTCAGCTTGCCCCTTTTGGCAAGCAGCTGGTAGCAGATTTTGCTTTCCTTCGCCACTTCTTGTGTGCCTTAATCAATGATTTTGTTTGAGGACAGTAAGGTCTAAAATTTACTTGCCCAGCAAGAAATTTACTTTTCCTGGACTACCGGATGGGACTTTCCTCAAGCCCTGAATGGTGACTTTACAAGATAACAATATAATATTATTTAACAATTAATGAATGAGGCTGAGTATCTTATTGTATTTTAATATGTAGCAGTTGAAGCAGCCCAGTGTTTTGTGGTTCACATTATTCCTAATGGTCAACTAAACAACAGAGGATATATTTCTAACAAAAGGAGACAGGATCTTGGTACCACCTTCTTCTCCTGAACTTTTTTGTTTCATTGTGTGTTTTTAACAAGCGTTATTACCCCTTTATTCAGAATTCAGGCCAAAAGTTATTTCCATGGACGAGGAGCCCGTGAAGATAATGAAAGGAGATGGAAAGCGTGTCCCTGTGAAGAACGTCAAGTTTGACACAGGTAATGATGGAGGCACAGCCATATCCAGTGATCTTGTTGAAAAGCTCGGCCTGGAGCCGGATAAAAGTAAAAAGTCCCGCATGGTTGGAATTGGAGGCACCATGGAGTGCTTCAAAGTAAAGATCTCTCTCTATATTAGAAAACGTCTTTTCAAAGTTAATGCCTTAGTTGATGCTCTTACCCCTGGGACAGATCTTTTGATTGGAAATGATATAATTGAAAAGCTTGATAAAGAAAATTTTACTATTGGACAGTAAAATTAGTTTAAGCTTTTTTGAAAGATTGAGTCTTGGTTTAACCCTTTAAAAGGGCAGTTATGATGTTTGTAAGAGGCCTAGGTTGTTGCAATTGTGTTGACGAGCAAACTCCACCAGAATCTTTAATTTGCCTGATACAAAAAGGCTGCTCTGACAGAGAGTAAATCTGGCTATTGTCTGCTTATCCATGGGGTTCAAAGTACATGTAACCAACACTACCTCTAGTCTTTCAACACTCATTTTACACTTCTTAAATGTAAGAAAAATAGCAGACACCAGCCTTACATGTATTTACTCCTTAAGGTGTTTTACTGTCCAGTAGAGAGGTTTTAATAACTTGCTGCTGAAATACAGTATGTTTTAGTCTTATCGATATATTTTAGCAGGTTGGCTGTTAGTAAATCTACTTTCATGTCCTTGAAAACTGTATCAGTACAATCTGGAAAACATATCTAGTAAATTTCTTGTCACAGTGTTTATGATAACTCACGGTTTCTCAGTGGAGAGACTAACTGCAGTTTTGATAAGTGTTGCAGTCCATTAACTGAAGGTAGATTATTGTGTATTTGGTAGGTTTGATATGTTTAGTTAGCAATCGTTAAAACACAAAATTAAAACTAAAAATTAGTATTTAGTATTTTAGAGAATATTTAAATAATATTAATTATATGTGCAGATTTTTTTTTGGTGAGCTTTGCAGCAAACAAATGCAATACCCTGATAAGCATCAGCAGTCAGGTATTTAACACAGGGTTTGTACAGTCTTGAATTCTTGAAAAAGTCTTGAAATTTGCCAAGCAGTTTTCTAGACCTGGACAAAGTCTAGAAAATGGTGATATAGTCTGGAAAAATGGTAAAAAGTCATTTTTTTTTTCAAAGCTACAACAAGTGCTTTATAAGTGAAATCTTTTTCGTTTTGGTCAAATCTTATTCAATCTTGACCGTACATTTGCAGCTCATCATGAAAGAAGCTTTGTTCCTGCGTTTTTAAAGGTCTCTATCGATCACTTATTTGACAACTTGAGTCTGGAAAAAGAAATTATTGTTTTGGAAAAAAGTATGGAAAAAGTCTTGAATTTTGAATCGAAAAATCTGTACGAAACCTGTTAACAATAAGTGTTAATTATTGAATGAGGCTGAGTATATGATGTGAAGAATTATGCAGATTAGGGAGAATGTTATCCACCAAGGGCAAAGACTGAGGTGGAGAACATTCTCTCAATGAAGCAGAATAAAATTAATTCAGAATGTATTCCTTTGGGGGTGAACTGAATCAGGATTATGATCCAAGGTAACTTGATCAGTTCATTGTGCATCAAAGGAACTACAAGCTGCTACTTGGCATCTGGACAGGGATGCATCAGCATGATTCATGCACTTAATGATTCATTGGTGATCAAGGATTATGAATTCTCAGGGGCGTAGCCAGGATTTTTCAAAGGGGGGGTCACAGAAGCTACTTACCGCTGCTCTCCCTCGTGTATCAGCAGGTTCAGTCGTATTATCGCGGCATGAAGGCCCATATTAACTAAAGACAAGAGCCGTTGACGAAAATACTTTACAAAAAACCAAATTTTAAAAAAGTGGGATTTTCAACAATGGCTTTTACGGCCAAGATATTGTCATGGCGTTTTCGCCACCTGAATATTGTAGGTTGTTTGCGCAAAAGAAGGCCTACCAAGGGGGGGTCACGGGCACCCCAGGACCCTCCCCTAGCTACGCCTCTGATTCTGATCCAGATCATAATATTAATATGGGCATCTTATGCCCTGTCCACACTAACACGTTTTCATTTGAAAATGCATAATTTCCATGCGTTTCAATCGTTTAGGCCTATTAATTCCATCCACACTAATACGCTGAGCATTTTCATAAAAAATGCATAGATTTGAAAATGCTCTTCAAAGGGGATCAAAATGAAAATGCATATTATACATGCATATCGTGTTAATGTGGATGGTCAAAAATGCATCAAAATGGAAACAATTGTGATGTCATATGTACCACGTGGGTTTTACCCAGGCTTTTTTTGCTTCAGAATTAATCTATCAATCTACCATTATCGAATGTTTTAGTGTGAAAGCAGGCCTGCTGTGAAAGTTAACAACACACATCAAAACGGTATTGTGGATGCAATGTGTTTTTCCATGACAGTGAAAACACATACTTTTGAGAATACATTAATGTGGAAAGGGCCATCCTGTCTTGTTTACTATAGATTCCTTAAGATATTTGTGATTTTTTACCTGGTGCACATCTGTGTATTTTTGTAAGTTGTAATTATTAATTAATTAGTGTTTTCATTAATTTTTAGAGAGATTTTACTTAACTCATGAAATAACAGCAGTATCAGTGTTAAATTCTAAGTTCTTGGTTTTCTTTTGGTGACTTGCAACTGTTTCATGGGTTATGTTAAAACACCCTGACTAAATAATTTGGTATTTTTTAGGCTACATACATGTATCTCTTATTATTAATATATTTATAGAAACATTTTGTTAGATTTTTTATTATTTAAGTAGTAGTAAATAAGTTATTGATGTATGTGTATTGTAAGCTTATTAAAATGTCTCAAAAAGGTAAAAATTGTGTTTAGTTTTTGTCCCTACACACCTTAACACACATATATTATGTAACCCTCATAAATGACTCTTTATCTTTTCACTCCCAAACCTGGGAAACCTGTTTTGCGCATCAGTTTATCCACAGAAAGACTAACCTGAGGTTTGATTTTTGGAAGGGGCAGAAGCCAGAGCAGATCAAGAGGATGTTGACCTTCTTTATAATTTCCAAAAATAAATGATGCCAAATTAAATAACATTGTGTTTATTTTGAATGCACAGTGCAAATGCACGACGACAGAAAAGTATGTGAAAATTAATAATTGCCACAGAACCTCAATACTAACACACCTCTATACAACGGAGCCCTTGATATGACAAAGGACTTTCTTTACCCCAGTACTGGTAATTGTAAAATAGCCCTTTGGGGCGGAGCTTCCTGTATAAACCCTTGTAGGGGATAGTACCCTCCGTCCCTCCCCCTTTCTCAATGCACACTCATACATCCGGGATTCAACCAGATTTTGGCTCTTGCCAATAGTGAACTGAAAATTCTTAGAATGACCGAGACCAGGTTTTATGAGCCCGCGAGACTGAGCATCCCACCTGTTGAGAAATCGACTGTTAAACGCAAACACTAAATCGACACGATAAAATACAGAAAGATAACTCAACTGTTCTCAACGGGAAAAACTCAAACACATGTGTTCATTCCTCATTTTCACGTGTTCATTCAACTGTCAATCAAAATCGCGCCATCGCCCTAAGCCGGAAGCGAAGGCACCCCCATGCACCCCACATCCCCACCCTTGTTCTCCGTCGCTGTAGAAAAGTGCAAACATTAACCACAAAGGACTGCAAAGGACCGCAAACGAATAAGCCGATGAACGTAGGATCTATAAAGACCTGATCAGCAAAAATGAAAAGTAGAGATATAAAATTCCGCAATGCTAGCCTGTTCCAGGCTCCGAGATAGTCGGGTCCGCTGAATTGAGAAAGCGCAAACACGAAAATAAAACGGGAGGAAACTGGGGAGAGCAGGGGCGGTCTCTCTCCCTTCCTTTTTCCTTTTTCCCGCCCCGTTCTGCCCCGCCAACTTCTCGCGTGCCTTTTTCTTTTGCTTCTTCCCCACTATCTGAGAGCCTGGAACAGGCTACCACAATGCTGATCGTACTACGTGAAAATTAACTCAGTCTGCAAGACATCAACACGACACCGAAAGAACTCAAAACAGAACGGGATTGTAGCCATAGACAGCTGTTTCGCCCTTTTTGGGGCTTGTCAGTATGGCGTAACAACCAGAGAAAGCTGTGATGAAAAATATCCGCACAACCCAAAAAGGGCAAAACAGCTGTCTATGGCTACAATCCCGTTCTGTTTTGAGTTCTTTCGGTGTCGTGTTGATGTCTTGCAGAGTTAATTTTCACGTAGTACGATCAGCATTGCAGTATTCAGCTTGCAGAATTTTATATGTCTACTTTCATTTTTGCTGATCAGGTCTTTATATAGCCTGAATTTCATCCGATTACTTCGAGTCGTTATCACTCCCTCAGTAACGTCGTTGTTGAGAGGAGAAAACGATTCGAAGCAATCGGATGGATTTCAGGCTAGTCTTTATAGATCCTACGTTCTTCGGCATATTCGTTTGCGGTCCTTTGCAGTCCTTTGTGGTTAATGTTTGTCCTTTATGTATTTTGGGGCCGCCGATCTTTTATAGATCCGATATGCCGTAATTCTTGCATGGTTCTGTCCATGTTTTAGAGGTTGGTTTTGCCAATCCTATATTTTTTCTGGTAGACCTCAACTTGACACTTGGACTCTTGCCTCCCCCCCCCCCCCCCCCCCAGAAGACACATGGTATGGCCTGATTCTGTGGGTGTAGCCTGCGTGGCAGGCGTTCGAAAGGGAAGGGGAAGGGAATTAGGGCCTGCCACGTAGGCTACTGTGGGTATCGAGAGTGCTAGATCAGGGCTTAAATCAGAGTGCGCGGATATTTTTCATCAGAGCTTTTTCTGGTTGTTACGCCATACTGACGAGCACCCAAAAGGGCGAAACAGCTGTCTATGGCTACAATCCCGTTCTGTTTTGAGTTCTCTCGGAGTCGTGTTGATGTCTTGCAGATTCTTGCAGATAGTCTAAGGACTCTAAGTCTAAGGGCGCTTTCCATTTGTCAGAACTGGCAGAACTGGACCAGTCAGCAAACGAAATGGGCTTTTTCCAGAGGGTTTGCTGAAAAACCATCTCCTTCGTGCATACTACCGTATTTAGGATTTGACTGATCTGGCTGGATAGTTTTGATTAAAAGTCAAATTCTCATTACGACGGGAATGGTCTGGCCGGTCAGTTCTGGCAAATGGAAAGGGCTCTTTTTTAAGAGTTAATTTTCACGTAGAACGATCAGCGCTGTAGAAAACGATCGCGGGCTCTGGGAACGACATTGCGGAGGCAACGAGTTGTCATGGCCATGGTGAATCCTGGCAGTAGTGGGCCTGTAAAGTGAATGGCGAAAAATATTGTTGATCCATGGTCAGTGATTCGTCGCTGTGTCGTGATCTCGATTTCAAAAGCCAGTGACAAAGAGAGTGTTATTTATGTTCTAAAGTCAGGTAGAGAAGGCCTCGAAGGCCATCCGCTTCAACTCTATCAACCAAACGGAATAGCATACATTTGGCCAAACATTAAAATTGCCAGGGAAAATATTTCGTGTAGATCCACTTTGATGTGCTATGCGTTCGGCGACATCGTTATATATCGAGGAAACACGAACAAGGAAAAGGTGAGTTTGATTCACGTGCCGAACAAGCCTTAGCCTGTTCCAGGATCCGAGATAATCAGATGAATTGAGCCAAGCGCGAACACGAAAATAAAACGGGAGGTAACTTTTTTCCTTTTTCCTTTTTCCCGCCTCGCCAACTTTTCGCGTGCCTTTCACTTTCGCGTCTTCCCCACTATCTGAAAGCCTGGAACAGGCTAAACAAGGCTGTGTAGACTGAGTTCATCCGGTGAACGATAACAAACGAATTAATGTTTTCGTAACATTCCGCGGTTTTTGAAACTTGTTAGCCTAACAGTTTTTCTAAGTTCGTTTTCTGTTGTTTGTAACATTTACATTACGATTTGGAGAGATACATGTTTGCTACGAGACTGTGGTTTGCCATTTTCAAGTAAATTTCTCGCTAACGTTAATATACCTGCCAACTCTCACGCCTGCGGGTTGAAAACTTCGATCTCACGCCGGCTCACGCCTGTGGGCCAATTTCTCACGCCTGATTGATAAATGTGAGTTGTTGCCATCCTGCTTGACACAATTTCCAAAAATATGTTAACTCAGACTCATGTAAGGAACGAAAACCACGTGTAAAATGAATAAATGGCAATACCTTCCTCGCGATCTCTGATTTTTGAAGTGAAAAGCACTGAGAGCGAGCTCGCCTTTGGCAGACTTCAGCAGACTTTGGACGTCTTCGGAAGACTTCGGACTTCTTCGGGAATCTTCGGAAATGATCGTGTCGTCTTCAAAAATCCCAGCACTCCCGGATAAAAATCTCACACTTATATCTCAGAAAAAGTTGGCAGGTATAGTTAACTTCCTTCACGTATATACTTTGAGCCAATGAATTAGACAGTGACCAGACAACCGTTACACAGCCGGTCAGTATAGAACACGGACTGCGGACCACGGATTACGAACTTCGGTATAAAACACGGACTAGGTATGAAATGCAGACTAGAAACTACGGACTGAGTATAAAACACGGACGAGGTATAAAACGCGGACTACGGACTGTATATATAAAACAGCTTTAGAAGGACAATTAGAGCTGAGAGAAAGGGATAGCGGACTAGCATAAAACAGTAGTCCCAGCTCCTTGCTTCACACACAAACATAATTTCTTTGGCTGGTCACACAGTCTATTCTCCCCAACGTCGGCGTGGAGAAGGACAGCATAACTGGATGGGCAAGGAAGGTTATGCCGCTGCTCAATTCAACTGAAAATGAAACCCTGAATTTTATAAAAAGGAGGAGTTAGAAGAGAATTCAATTTATCGTTTTAAACCAATAGAAGATATGAAATTGAGAGGCACCGAATTAAAAAAAATAGTATTGGTGTTTAAATGAGAGTGACATTCTTATAGATGCCACAATTCCATTTCAAAACCCTGGGGATATGAGGAAATGAAGAACCCAGACGAGGAGGTCAATATAGGAGCAGTCAAAGCATAAAGGCTGTATTGAGGGGGGGGGGGGGGAGGGGTTTACTCACCTTTACATGAATATTATGATCAAAATTAAATATATCATCCATTGTTACATTCTAAGAGATGATGACATGATTTCCACGTATGTAAACATGCTCATCGCGTTTGTGACCCCTGTCATGGATGTTAGAGACCTGTTTGAAGACCAGGTCTAAAAATGGGTGTAGAAAATAGCATTTTGGTCAGGCTTAGATTTGGAGAACCGGGCAGCACACATGCACCTCTACCAAGAATTTCTAGGAGTATTTATAACTTAAACTTAATTACTTTGAAAAGCCAGAATTGGGAAAATAATAAAGTTGTTATTATCATTATTCTAGTTAAAACTGAAAGTACATTGAGTAACTTAATTTTTTGATTGAATGAATGAGTGTTATGTTTATAATGCCATCATTTTACAAAATAAAGAATTAGATACATTAACTTATGAACATATTGACGAAGGATGAATAGGGAGCTGTAACACCTCAAATTCTTACAACTCCACAAAACAGAAGAAAATACCGGTATGTAGAACTAAAAACAATAAGAAATGATTGAAATCATATGTATATAACAAGATTTAACAAGATATTTACAATATATTCACAACAAAGCTTCAAAGATTCTCTTTGTAAATGACGCATAAGTTCCTTTTTGAATGATGCACGGTTTGTTAATTAGCTCAGTGAGCCTTTTGGGTAAGGAATTCCATGAGGAAACTGCTTGATAATGGAAGGGTCTTTAGCCTGCGGCCGTTCTGTACCCCGGAATGTCCATCTCATTCCTTGTCTCTTTATTGTGGATTTCAGACCTCTTTTTGAACTTCTTAGCAAGATAGTCAGGGGCCATGAATCCCCTTAAACACTTAAAAAACGGTTTGCAATCCCTGTAGATAAGCATGGAGAATTGTGCGCACCTCTGAAAAAATCCTGGCTACACACCTGTCAGTCACACAATGATCTGACATGGGTTCTTATTTTCTTTTTGTAGATAGATGTAGATGGTATACAATTAATGCTGGACTATGGTGAGAGTGTTTTTAAGAGTATCAAAGAGGCATGCCCTGGTGTTATTTTCTGCCCACAAAAGGGAGCCTATCTTGATAAGAAACCAGAAAATCCTTGCATTTTCCTTGTCAGCTTGAAAAGTGGCCGTATTCAGAATGAACGGCTATTTTTTCGGACGAAAGAAGATGAACAAGCCATTAATTTGAAACTCAACTGCAGAGAACACTTCACATTATCCTCAACACCTGTTGATCTTCAGATAAGGAAGGTGCAAGATGAGGAAGATGTTGGTGATACTGCTCTCATTCGGTTTGGAACTGAAACAACAGACTCTATGAGAAAACCAACTTACCAGGCTGTCTGTGAGGGCTTGATTCTCAGTAAGTTTTCATGTTGTGGTGTGTTGGATTTTAAATAGTTCTTACCACTCACCATCTTCATAGTATTGGTCCAAGTCACACTGGAGCACAGTGTTTTATTAATTTTGTTTAAAAAATATTTTACTCTCAGAGAATTGATATTTTGTTTTCTCTAATGGATGAGAGATGTTAAGAAGCTCTTGGTTAGTCATGAATCAAGGAATACTTGGACTTGATCAAAAATTTGGAGACACAATTAGCAATTCTGTTGACTTGTTTGTGTACTGTGATTACTCTGTTTCCTGTCAATTATTATGCCCTTCCCCCCCTCCTGATCGTCACTGCCCAGTTACATAATTTTTGTTATTTTCAAACTTGTTTAGAACAAAACCCAGACTAATTGCCCTTTTGTGATTAGCTTTATATTATTGACTTATTGTTATATTATTAAGGGCAGTGAGACAAAGGAGCAGACAGAGGCAGGACGAGTAGGGAGGACCCTGGGAATGAGGTTGGAGTCACTGAGGGCCATGCTCCATGCACCCTTCAATAAAACTGAAACATTTGAGACATGTTTATGCTTAATATGATACCTCTATTAGTCAGAATTTATGATTCATTTAATGGTTAAAAGCAGCAAGGTTGCAATTAAACTAGGAAAACTTCATTGTTTTGTAAAGGCCAGTTTGGAGAATATATTTTATTATTCATATAGCACTAAGGCTTACATCGATTAAAGCAGACTGAACAAAGTTATATTTGGCCAATTTTAAAATTATGTTAAAGATCTAAAGTCTGGTGAATAAAACACATTAAAATCACATCTGGCTTTTGCCAGACATTGAAAACTGGCTGTCAGAAGGCATGTCAGTTTTCTCATAAAATTAGAAGAGATTAAGTGAATTGTCTGTGTATTTCTTGGGCGTCCATACGGCATCTGTAGGATGGCTGAATACCCTTCTGGCTAAAACCTTGAATCACATTCACAAAACATTATTGAAATCACATTCAGGTTCAAGGGGAAAAAAATTGATATTTAATTTACTTTGTTTTTGCTTTTCACTTTTTCCACTGAAGACTTACTTTCAACAATTTTAGAGACAGTTTTGTATATGGTTTATTTAAATAATAATTTCTTGCTGTTTCATTTTTTTTTTCTTTTTCAGAATTCAAGCCACAGGTTATTTCTATTGATGAAGAACCTGTAAAAATTAAGAATGGGGAAGGAAAGGCCATACTTGTGCCTGGCAATGTCAAATTTGACACAGGTAATGATGCAGGCACAGCAATATCTCTTCGTCTTTTGGAAAAACTAGATCTGGAACCAGATCGAAGCAAAAAGTACTCTGTGGAAGGAGTAGGAGGTGTTATGGAATGTTTCAGGGTAGAGATTTCTCTGCGTATTAGGAGACGCGTGTTCAAAGTCTCTGCGTTAGTTGGTTCTGTTGCAGGTGACACCGATCTCTTGATTGGTAATGACATAATGACGAAGCTTGATAAGTTAAACTTCTCTTTTGGACAGTAAAGTAGCCTGTGCAGTTGAACCTCTTTTGAAGGATTGTGTTCTGTGCATGGCCTTTAAAAGTGGAAGTAATACAGTGGTACCCAACAACCAGATGTTTCCAAATACATTATGTAATAGAATAGTTTGAAATAGTTTTCCCATGTTTTAGGAGCGTTTATAATTAAGTTAATTTGGAGCTGCCCTAAAAAACTTTCATCTGTTTGGATGTCTTAGGGTAACTTAAGTTGTCTCAAAAGTTTTGGGTGGCCTTTTGTCACATCTGAAACTGTTATTTACTCTGATGGATCTAATCAAGGAAATGGAGTAGCCCTGCTTTCATTAGAAATTCTTTAGCCTTCGAGCAAGCTTTGGGGATATCATGAAAAGTAGACGCACAGTGACATGTGGGAGGAAACGCGAAAGTTGGGGGCGGGGAAGAGAAAGGATTAAGGTTAGAGCTTGCTCGCAGGCTAGAAATTCTAGGGGACGTTTCACAAGATCTATTAAACCTTCGAAAATTGTAGGAAAGTTAGTATAAAAGTTCCTAATATCTTATTGAGGAATGGAAAGGGTATCCAGAAATATTTACTCTTGTTCGAGCTTACTAAATTACTAGGCAATTTGCTCTATTGAACAGTTTTTTTTTTTACAGAAAAAAAGTAATTGTTGTTAATGTGCAGATCAACTCACTTTTACACTGAAACCTGTACACACTGTACACCAATACACACCTATACAAGTAGGTCAAGTGGATCTGGATTGAATCTTGTACATTTATGATTTATTGCAATAAATGTTCAAGATTTAATCCAGATCCATCAGTCTATTTGTAGTCTGATCTAGTTCAACTATTGAGTACTATTATAGTACTGTTGATGAGGACATCACCCTGGTATTTCGTTATACACACCTATATGTATTTTTTTCCTGAGAGGAGGGGGGTCTGTACACAGGCTGGGTTGATTGACAAAGAAAAGTCTTGGGATTAACTGAGGGTGGTGTCCAAGTTATTTACTATTATCACTAGATTTTCGATTTTCAAATTGCTAATTTTAAACACACAAAATAACAGTACGTATTACCATTGACCACTCCAATGTCCTTGTAATTTGTGTGGTTATGTCTTGAAAAATATGTGGACAAATTTTCTGTCATATTGTTGACAGATGTTTTATGGGTAAAAACAAAGCATAGGTGTTCTAGTCCATTGGGGTAGTTTATTCATATGGTGTATTTAGTAGGTTTAATATGTTAGTAACATGTTAACATTTAACAAATCGACCACAATTTTCCACGGTCCACACTCTTATAGACCATAGAAATGACGTCATAAAAAGTTCAAAACTCAAGTGGAACTGACGAGTGGTTTGACTGCCAAGTTTTGAACATTTTGTGGCGTCAGTTCTATGGTCTATAAGAATGTGGACCGGGGAAAATTGTGGTCAATTTGTTCTTTACAATAACATTTATTTTTAGTTTCCTGCGAAGTTTCTCGGAAAATCAGGTGTGACATTTTACGTCATTTCCATGGTCTATACTCTCATAGAAAATAGCTCTCAACCAATCAACACACAAGGATTCGCTCAATTATTGTAAAAAATTAGTTTGTCAATAATGCTTAAAGTGTTACTCCTCTTTTTACAGATGTACTTTGACTGATTATATATTACTATTTTTTCACAATGCACTATGTTTTTCTTTTATTTATTTATTCATTTTCTGCTTTTTGTATGTGATGCAAAAAATTGTTTAAAAATGAATAAAAAATTAAAAAATATATATTCGGACCTAACCGAACAAAAAAAAGGTTTAATATGTTTTTGTAAGTAAGAAAAAGTGTAGAAAGAAAATTCATAAAATGAAAAACATTTTGGGACACTAGGTCAACAAAACCGGCTTGAATAGTGGAGGTTGTACTTACAAAACCTTGAAAAGGTTGTTTTCAAAAATGTGTTTTGTGAACAATAATGGTAAATGCTTTGCACAGTTACTAATATTTTAGTGTAGTAATAAATAGTGTATATTTTGTGTTTTAGTTTCTTTGCCTAATTTATTTCTATTTGCTGTATTACTGTTGAACTTACTATTTTTTCTTTAAAATTATATTTATATTAAAAGTGTAAGTAGAATAATTCTACTTACACTTTTATTATTTATTATTATCAATTATTGATCTTTAGAGAATAAATTTTAGGTTAATTACCTATACCCTTTAAAAGGTTATTCTCTAGAATGAAGCTATGTTTATTTACTCTATCGTTTTATTGTTTTAAAATTTTGCATTTTTAATGCTGTTTTTCAAGTTTATTGTGATGTGTTTTTAATTTTTGTTGCTATAATAGTTGTCATCAAGTAAAATAAAGGAAGTATATAACCTTTTAATATGTTGTAGTTATTTTTTCAATCAGTTTATTACTTGGTATTACAAGGGAGGATGCTCCGATTTAATTTTCGGATCTCTTGCGCTTATATCCAGTCGATCGATACAATCTTTCCCGGCGGATAGAAGAGCGCAAGAATCACTTCTCTTTACAAGAAAAGTGGAAATAGAGGCGATCCCTAAGTTATAGACCGACTTTGATGATTCCGTTTGTGGCCAAGGTTTTCAGGCGCATTGTTTATGATCAGTTGTATCGTTACCTAAATGAAAACAAACTTCTCTGTTGTTACCCATCTGGTTTTTCCACACTCCATGCTACAGTTACTGCTGTAATTAAAGCCACCGATGTCTGGTCTTCGAACGTAGACCGCAGCTTTTGTAGATGCATTTGTCATCTTAGACTTTAAAGAAGCTTTCGGTCTACTATGCTATTCTTGTTTCAAAACGTCAAGGACCTTCAAGCGTATAGTATCCGTGATTCTGAGAACCTGGAAGCACACCCTGAAAAAGAATTCTCAGGAGTACCTTCCCCACCCTGGGCATTAACCTTTACACACAATGACATATATAGCTTAAGGTGGCTCGATTGGATTTTTTTAGGGGGATACCTCTCAAGTTTGAGCCTTAACTACGTCGGCATGAGTAAAGATATGGAAAAAAGGTTACCACAACTGTATTATATAAAGATGAAAATTTCTTATGATGTAGGTTTTATTGCAATCGGAGTCGCCATGGCAACGTAATGACGCCATTACGTTTTTCATTTATCTTTGTGTTTCTCTGTACCAGGAGTTTTTTGAAGAAATCACTTAAGGGAGTATGTACCTGCCATAATTGCCTCCATTATGGCACAGTTTGAAGAAATTCTATGGCAGCGTTTTCGAGATATTTCGAAATGCAGTTTTAAGAATCATAAAAACAGTGAAATAGCACGCTAGCCGCACAATTCGCTAATATTTTAAGAAAATGATAAGCTTTGGGAACGCGGCTTCATCTCATAGTGGTTTGATTCCATTGAAAACTGCATACAAAAAAGAGGGGAATTGCTCTGGGCAAATTCTATGCAAATTCTATCTTTTTGCTAAATGTGCACGTGTATATGAAACTTGAAAACAATGCCAGTGAATAATGAGGACGCTCGCTTGTAAACACAAAATCTGGGGGGAAAATTGGCTATATTAGAGGCCCTATTTAAAAGCCTTCCCAGTTTTCAATGTTCTTAAAACTTGCAGGGAATATTTCTTGACGATAGATCTCGGAATTGTCGAATTTATAAAAAAATTTATCGAGCGGTTTTTGGAAAAATGCGAAATTTTTTGGCATGGACCAAATTACCTCCAAAAACTGTATCAAAAGCATCTGAATCCAAGTTAATAAAATCCTTCTTACTCGCGATCGCCCAGAGCAATTCCCCTCTTTTTTGTATGCAGTTTTCAATGGAATCAAACCACTATGAGATGAAGCCGCGTTCCCAAAGCTTATCATTTTCTTAAAATATTAGCGAATTGTGCGGCTAGCGTGCTATTTCACTGTTTTTATGATTCTTAAAACTGCATTTCAAAATATTTCGAAAACGCTCTCATAGAATTTCTTCAAACTTTGCCATAATGGAGGCAATTATGGCAGGTACATACTCCCTTAAGTGATTTCTTCAAAAAAACTCCTGGTACAGAGAAACACAAAGATAAATGAAAAACGTAATGGCGTCATTACGTTGCCATGGCGACTCCGATTGCAATAAAACCCAGATCATAAGAATTTTCATGTTTATATAATACAGTTGTGGTAACCTTTTTTCCATATCTTTACTCATGCCGACGTAGTTAATGCTCAAGCTTGGGAGGTATCAACCCCAAAAAATCCAGTCGAGCCACCTTAAAAGCCCTGGTGGAGGTACTCCCATCAATTTTGGGTTGTTGTGTGCCGCACAAGGTCTTAAACCCTGACCCTGTTTAGGGTTGAGATAAAAATACATACAGCTGTTTCGAAAAACCCTCATTTTATAGATTTCCTACATGCAATGCTCTAAAGGATAGTTCAGTTTCGACAGATGTTTTGTTTTTAATGAGACTGGTCATTTGCGCACGTGAATTTTAGCTGATACCATTTGGGTACCCTAACTAAGACACAATGCCAACAAGGGCAAAGATGATACAGCATTTCCAGACGTAGTTAATCAATAAACCAATAATCGATATTAAACGATAGTAATCAATACCAATCATCGATGAATATCGATTTCCGATATGGATCGATAGAAATCGATAAAGAAAAAAGTTGTGTCTTTGATTAATATCAACGATGATTTTTTATCGATTGTTACCCATTACTATCGAATCCTATCGATAGTTATCAATTTTATTAATTGATAATAATCGATCAATTATTTTTCCTGTGACTTTGATTTCTATAGCCTGCGGTGCAGCCGGCCCACGTATCGCATATAGTGTGGATATAGCTATAAACAAGGTTTAAAGTGTCTGCGCGCAGGCTATGATTTCTATTGATTTCCAATATCAGTTTTAATCGATCAACTACGTATGGAACATTTCCTCTAATAATAGCCGTCCTTCGATTAATCGCCTCCCTCGAGTAATCGTCCTCGCCCCCCTTTGAGGGAAATATTTAAAGTAATAGCCTCCCACAAATAATCGCCCTCCAACCCCTCTCGCCACCTTCTCGAAAAAAAAAAGAAGAAGAATCGCCCCCACCCTAGTTTTGAATCAAGTCTCTCAAAACCATACCCTATTGGGTGGCACCTCTTCTGATTTTTCAGGTGGAGCCTTACCTTATAGGCCATGACCCTTCCCCCACACACGCACGCACACGCAGGCACCATTTTACTTGCTAACGAGAAGCACACAGTGAGGCTCCTGTGCTGAACAGGAGCCCATGTGGGCTCCAGGCTGAAACATTAAAGCGTCGAGTTTTTCGTTTCTTTTGTCGTATAAAAGAAAACAACCAAAAAGAATCTGATTAGAATTCTTCCAAGGGACAAATGCACTCTTCTGTCTCGTAGACAACTCCCCGCCTATGCGAGCGGGGGAACTAGGGAAGAGATCACGTGACAATAATTTGTCCAATGAGCATGAGAAGTAAAAGCGTTCCAAAGATTGGCGCGAACTTTCGCGAACTTCTCTTTTCAATCGCTTTCTGTCCAGAGAATTACTTCTCCTGGGTTAAAGTTAAGGGAAATGCTTTCCTATTTTGACTCGTCTGGTCAAGCCTGTTGTTACGCTGTGGTAATCGCACAAGGCAGAGCACATGATAGAGGCCATACCTCGTCTGTATATTGCCTAGAAATCAATGGTTTCGGCGTCGAGGAACAAATTCATGGCAATCCATTTAGACTTCGCGACTGCAATCGTTTCCTTTGGGATAACGAAGACCTTAGAACGAAGGAAATTAACATTGGATCGATCGTTTTTGTGGACAGGTTCGGCAGTTTTCTCGGTTCAACTGGATTGAAAATGGTAATAAGCTAAAAGTTTAAGTAAAAAGTAAATAGAGCATAACTTATTACGTGAAGATCGATGCCAGCCATTTTGAAGAGCGTGCCTTGTTTATATGAATATGCTTGCAACTTTTTTGAAACACAGGTTGTTTAAACTTAAGCTTAAATATAAGGAGAAGTTCATGCCATCAGCTAAGTTAACCCGTGTGAGTTTGCCTCCATAAAGGCAGGTTCTATAGTGGAATGAAAGTAATTCATTTTAGCATCATGCCTATCCCCTGCGGACACTGTCTCCTTCGATCTAGATAAGTTTATCTAGGAAAGATATCAAAGCGATTACGTCGACTCTACCAGCAAGGTAGCATGCATTATGTGTATTGTGTATTTATAAAACTGCTTTGTTGTGATGTGTTATCCTTTGCTTTGGTTTCACACAGGGAAAGGACCAAGTTCTGTCACAGCTGGGGAGTAATCAAGCAGTACTATTCCGTGGAATTGCGGACGCTTTCCCTAATGCAGTGATACCATCTCAAGGCAAAGGAATTTATCAGAAGATAACTAAGCCGTATCCTTCCTGTGCTCTCATTGGTGTGCAGAGTGGTTACACCAGAGATGACAGAATTGTAGTAACAACACTCTTAGGCGAAGAAGTTGATTTAAACAATCGCAGTCGGGCATATAAACCCAGTGGTATCGAAACTGTTCCATTACCGGTTCATCATCGATCGTCAATAGATGATGTTGGCAATGTTATGTTGGTTGCATTTGGCAGCAAAACGCCTCAAGGAAGTTACCAAGCAGTCTGCGAAGACATACTTCTTTGGTCAAATTCTGGCCAGACAGAACAAGTTCAATTTGGTAAGCATGTGAACATGTAGTCCTCCTATGTCATTGGGAGAAGAGGGTTGATGGTTGGGTCAGAGCAACAAATGAGGGGTTTGAGAAATGATGTGATCGACATGTCACGAGCGTGGGACATAAAAAATCTGAGTTTCAGACAGGATTTGAACCTATGACATTTCGTACACCAGTTGGATGCTCTAACCACTGAGCTGCAAGGTCATAGGTTCAAATCCTGTCAGGGACTCAGATATTTTCTTTGTCCCATGCTCGTGACATGTTTAACACATCATTTTTCATTTCTTCACCGAACTTAAAATTTAAACAAAAACATCTATTTTATTGATTGAGTTGATTAAATTCAATTTGCCACCACAAAAAGAAGGTTCAAAAGCTGATGCATTATAGCCCTTGTCAGAATAAAACTTTGAATAATTTGAGCCTAATTATTGCAACAAACAGATCACCTATGTTTTGACAGTCATATCCCAGTATTATAATTGGTAAGAATGCATAATCATTCTGCTGTTTCCAATGAGATAAGTTTAATTTCCACTGTACTGAAGTCCTGAAAATGAATTTATAAATATGGCAAATTGAATAATCCCCCCCTGCCCGCTAGCTCGAACTGTCTTTATCTTTCCCTTAGAGTTTGAGTTACTGGGATAATCTACTGTAATTAAATTTCCCTTTGGTTTTTGCTAAGGGTTCAAGTGATGTCATAACCCACTACTAAAGGCCCCTTAGAGTTCACCTCCGTGTTCTAGAACTCAACTTATTATTATTATTATTGTTTCCTAATTCATTCCGAGTCCCTATATGTTCCAGAATTAACAGTTGGTTTTGAGTCTAACCTTCATAACAATGCAGTGCATAAAAAAGAAAAATACCTGAACTTGATCAAAGAAGTGGGCTAGAATTTACAGATAATTATGTGAAATTTGTAAACCTCTCCATGAGCTCCCTTGGCATTTTCTCTGATGAAAACGGAATGCTCCTTGTTTTTAGACATAATGAATGACATTGGCATTGACAAGAAGCAGCAACATTAAATCATCAAAAAATGATGAATATAGCCATTAGAGCAACATATTACACCTTTTGTTGCAGAAATACAAATTGGGATAGCCCAGATTGAAATTTTGATATTTTGTTTTTGGAATAATTATTCAATCTATCAGCCAATTGTAAATTGCCTATACATAGAGAGATTTACAATTGTACATTCAAAAAGATAAATAAACTTTCCATTATTTATTATTATTAAGGCGTAGGCTTATCAATCTTATCTTATCAATCTTTTTTTTTCCTTTGCAGCCCTGAACCCAGTAAAACATGCTGGTGGTGAAAACTTCAGAACGTTAAACCTGAATCTACAGCCATCTGATGAACCGCACAGTCTTTTCATAACTCCAGTGGACCTAACTAAGCTCCCAGCACACATCCATCCAGATTCAGTGGACGTTTACCCCATGATGTCAAATCCAAGAGGCATTGCATTGATCATAAACAATGAAGTTTTCTCTCCTACTGCTGAGACAGAGGAGATCTTGACAGATCGTGAAGGGTCTGAGAAAGATGTGGAAGCACTTGAGACGATGTTTAAGGCACTTTATTTTGAAGTCAATATTGAGAGAGATTTAGGAAAGGAGAAAATTTTACAGGTTTTGGATAAGGTAGCAAAAAGTGACCATACCGCATACGACTGTTTTGTTTTGTGCCTTATGAGTCATGGTAAAGAGGGATTATTCTATGGTTCAGATGGGCAAGCAGTCCCCTTTGAAACTGTTTGTGATCTTTTCAGCAATTCAAATTGCAGAACCCTGAGAGGAAAGCCTAAACTTATGTTTATTCAAGCCTGTAGAGGCACAGAGGGGCAAACAGGTGTGGTGAATGATTCACCCTTCTGTCCTGGGCCACAACAGCCAACAGCCACCTCAGTACGTTATGCTGACAGAGGGTAGAATTTCTCATTCAAAGGGACTATCCCTGATCATTCAGACTTTCTGCTGGCTTATTCAACGGTTAATCACTATGTCTCCTATAGAAATGAACTTGATGGAAGCCGTTTTGTCCGTTGCCTTGTGGAGGTGTTTCAAGAAAAGGCAGGTCACGAAGATGTCCTAAGCATGCTTATCATGGTGAATGACAAGCTCAGCAAGATGGGAGAAATAGGAAAAAAGCAAATTGGACAGCCAACTACAACCTTGACAAAAAAGCTGTTTCTTTGGCCTGGATGGTGCAAGGAAGTACTCTCATGAAGAGATGAAGCTTTAATTTACATGGACTGCAAACCCTGCAGTGCTCACTTGCTGTGCCTGACGTTTACAATAATTCTCCAATTCTCTCTGTACAAGTGCTGTGATTTGAACTTTCCTAGACTTCTTAGATGTATGCTTGTCTCAGCTAATGTAGTAGCTCTTAATATAATAATATTTTTAGGCTCCTAGGGCATTATTTCTATTGTTTCTGTTATTGTTCCTTTGTGGGTGACCTTACAAGAGCTCTTACTTACAATTCTCAGGGGCACCCATAGATAATGGAGTTTAAAATCACTTAAACATAAATTGTTGATCATATTTTAGCATTTAAGCGGTAGATATAGGCATATTTTCGTCCCCTAAAAACTTTTCATCTGTTCGGATTTCTTAGCTGAAAGTCTAGTGATCCGAAAATTATAGGAATAAAAACTTACCTTTTCGAAAATTTCAGCCCGAAAAAAGGCTCCCAAAAATTCTAGGTGACCTTTTTAGGGTAAAAATCCGTTAAAAATGGGCAATTATACCATTTTTTAGACGTTCGAAAATCCTAGGAGAGGCAGGCAAGCAAGAAATTTTACAACAAATGTTCCGAAACTTCTAGATCTCAAATCGTCTTCCGAACAGATATTTTCCAAAAATTGACGTTGGGTGCCCCTGAATTCTCCTAACTTGACCAATTGGATATTGTGGAATTTGGGTACCCCTCATCCAAGTATCAAGTATCAATCTAATACAAAGCCGTGCAGATTGCAACTCAAAATAAATAACACAAAGAAGTTCAGCGATTAACTACACTTTCTGTAGTTTGTTCTTTAGTACTTCAATTTCCTTACACAAGGCTTGATTTTCCTTTCGTAGCTTATCGTTACCCGTCATACTAAATGGTTTTCAGAATATGTATGTTAAAGATAAAAGAAGAATTCCTCAATTAAGACCGGAGCACACAAAACACATCTGCACAGTTCAGTGCACACTCTTGAAGACTCTGCAGCAGTAGAAATGAAGAAGGCAAGATCATATTTTGGTTTTAAGCTTTGGTCCTTGTAGTTAGTCTGAGTAAGTTATGGACCAAAACTTCACCAATCACAGAATGAGAATTGACTTGTTCACATCCTAATTTTGCTCACTTGTGGTCGTATTGAAAGGACATGATTTTTACCTAACTGATAGATGATATAATGCAGCTTGTTACCTGTATTTTGGTCCTTGTAGCTACGACATGATTGGTGCTTTTTGAAAAGAAAATCAATATATTTAATATGCTTAAATAGTTCACTAGGTTGTTAACCTTGTAAAGAGTGTTAGTTAAAATGTGCTTATTTATCCCACTGGAAATTGCAAACAAAGTTTGCTTCTTCCATCTTAAAGTAAGCAATCATAGTGATAAGTAATGGAAAATGTTTTTTTTAGATGTGTAACAATTTAGTAAAAGTGTATTAAATAAATATATTGTGCATTGTTTATATTTTCGTGGTTCTTTGCGTGATATTTTTTAAGGGCTGTATTGTTGTTATGTACTCATCTGTTTCTAAATTAATTATTTCTTACAATGTTCGTAAAAGTTACAGAATAAAATTCTGTGAAAAGTTTAGGTTACAGTTTAAATACTGTTAATTCCCTTGAAAAGGTTTTACAAGTGTCTGAGTAGGAAATGTTCATGTAGCATATCATTTCATAGTTGTGTATTTTTATTGTCATTTTTTATTGTAATGCTTTTCTATTTTTCTGTTTGCAGTAGCTGTCATAAAGTAAATTAAAATATTAAAACCTTTTATGCTGTTTTGGTTTTTGAATCAGCATGTTTTACATTTGGTATTTTTGTAGGAGCAGATACAGAAATTTTTTATCAAGCCAGTCTAAACTTGAGCACACTGTTGGAATCATATCCAATGACTATCAATTACTATTTGTGACAATTATTAGTTTGTAGTAAACAACTGTGTTGCATTTTTTTTAGAGGTGTTTGCCGGCAATGTCCAGAGGCTTCCTCTTTTGGCAAAGCCAGTTACACCTCCATCGCATTGCTGGTAAACCCGCACCTTCCAGCCAGGAGCTGCCACACCAATAGAACAAGGCACCTGTCACACTGATTTTATCAGTGAAAAAATAAAAGGGGGGGCTGGGTGGGGGTCAATGCATGATCCAAAGGCTAAACAAAGCCAAGAGCCATAATGGCTCTTAACAAAGCGCGGGGGTCGCTAGGAAATGGTGTACTAAGTAATCAAGGCTGACTGTGCTTGTGCCACCAAACTGATCACTAACCGAAAACAAGAGACAGCACTCCTTTTTGTTTTAACTGGGTAAATTTAATTTAACTGCATTAATCTTCAGCTAAATAGACCTGTCATAGTACGTTCAGTACATTTGAAATTGTTTCGTTAAGGTTTCATTGAAAGCATTATTTACACAGATTAGGTGAACAAACTTGTGTTTTTGGGGGGTTCAGATCTGCTAGACCCGCCGCTTGGATCCACCCAAAAATGCCTCCCAGTAGAAGTTGTCACGCTACATCAAAGTAATGCCCCGATCAATTCGAAACTTTGATCATCACCTCTACCCAGTGGTTGGAAATTTGACGCGAAAGACATTACCGGACTTCTCGAGGGCTTGCTTTTCTTCTTTTTAAATCTGAACTTGCGAAATTTGTTTTTATTGTTACTCTTGTGATATTTGTTAACGGTTGTTCTTGTTGCAATAACATTTCTTGTTACTTATGCGATTTTCGTGAAATTTGCGAACTTTTACAGGGATTCTTTATAAATCTGAACTTTTTTGGGCCAAAATTCCGGAAAAATTTACCAGCGAATGCAATCCTAGACATAAGTGCTCCAATTTACACTGTTTCTTCAATTTTTGAGCGAATGAGAAACTGATAATTCTAATGACGTACTTAGATGTTTATTCCCTTCACATCGACATTGAACTTGACAAGAAAATTCAGGTCGGCAAGGCAAAGAAGGTGTAATATTCAAATTTGCAAAAACAGGTGTTTTCAAATAAAAGCAAATATTTATGCTTATACGTGACTGGCTGTCAGAGAGGAAGAGCCGATTTTTTCCGCAAAATATCAGCTCGTTGTATTAACGCGCTTCGATCTAGTTCTCTAATTAAAGCATTAATCTTTTAAAATTTCCTTACCAATGGGGTAAAAACCTGTTATGTTTATATCAAACCACGCTTTTCTTCATTATGAGAATGAAACTGAATTTCCCTTGCTTTTACTTACCAAGAAATTATCATTTATGCAAGATTGATATCAGACCTTACTATCAAATGAAAACGCTGTAGAAATAGTTAGGGACAAAATAAACTCAAATAGATAAAATTGTCATGCACGCCAATCTTTTAAGCTCACGTATCGCGTGCTAGCCAATCAGCGCATTTCGTGCGCGGACCTCGTTGCACGGGCTTTTAACTGGTTTTCGTATTTCCATATACCAATGTCGAAACAATATGAAGCTTTTGAGCACGTTTTATAAGCCACAGGCGGTCTAGTAAAAGAGTGAATACGTAAAAAGGGCTTGATAAGTTTAAACTAGGTCAGGAGAGAAACTGTGGAAAAGCAATATGGAGTTAATTTTGGCGTTTTCGCTTGGACCGGTGAAAGAAATCTATTGGGCCGTATGTACCGGTGAGTGATAACTGCATGGAAAAGCACCAAGAAAAATCAATCTTAATCTCTGACCGGATAAATTTGTTTAATGGAATAACTAACTGAGAACAACTCTTGATCTCTGAATTCGGTTTTTAGTCGTGTATTCGGGTAGAAGGCAAAATACACTTTTGTTCTTCCATCTAGACTCAAAAGTGCTTGCAACTGGTTTATAGACTCGTCTGAAGAAGGACTTAAAAATCCCAATATTTCTTTTTTATATCAAACTTTATTCTGTAACGCTCCCAGTTTAAATAATTCCTACAAAAAGAGAAATCAACGGAAACCGCGCTGGAAAAGTCTCTGGCACCCAGGGTAGGTTATTGAAAACAACATGCAAAAATCGCATTTGAGTTTACATAAGCAATCCTTAGTTCTTGGATACCCTGACAGTAAACTAAAGCGGTTTTCAACGATGTATGAAGTATGTTTTATAGATTTTACCGCCTACATTTCCAAACCTCAACTAAGGTGCTAACAAATTAGGTACCTTGAAAAATTAATAGGAATCCTCAAATTTTAAAGCAATAAAAACAAAGTGAGCCTAGAATTTAACATGCATATTATTTTACTGTAAATATTGAAGTTTCGTTTTAACCCATGCTTCTCATTTTAATGCCCCTCTATTAGTTTAACACTAAAAGGTCTAAAAATAGTCCTAAAATATCATAGTTATTGCTTTATTTTCAGCTTAAAAAACGTGCGTGTTAATACTGAATTTTAATCAGAACACACGAGATTGTTTTGTATTTACGCTCTATTTTCAGTCTTGTTTTGCGTTTTCCTCAAGAATATTCAACTTTTATCTCTTCGGGTTGTATTACCTTATCTTTTAAATTACAACCGTTGATGATAGCTAAACGTAACGTTCATTTCGTAGTGTGCGTACTCCTTTTCGGTAGAATGTTAAATAGATACTTTAATTCAATATCTGTCCTAAAAATTCTAAAAGCCTAATTTTTAACTGCGTTTGTTATCTTTGTCAAAGAAAGCCGGCGATTACTAAATGGATAACTTTTCGTCCACTTTTAGAATACCATGTCGGCTTAAAATGGCATCTTGTTTTTTCCTGGCTGTTCCAATCCTATTACTTAAAAAATCGGTTTATGTTCAATTGAGCATTTTGCCGGCTTCGTTACGAAGAAAAACGTAAATGGTGATCCTAACAGACCTTTTTATAGCCCAAGGCAAATAACAATGGAAAGTTGAAGCAAAATAAATTATTCGGCCCCAGCTCGGTCTGTTTTTTCTTCATCGAAAATTTCACAATTTTTAAAACTCGAAGGAGAAAAATATGAAAAAGGAATGTATGGAAAAGATGTCACTAATTGTGCGTATTTCCTAATAGTCATTTTACAATCAGGATAGTTCTTCAGTTTCATTAAAAACATCCGACGAAAAATCCCTGAACAAATGAAATTTGGTCAAGTCCATTTGCGACAGTAATCACATAAGCTTTTTAGGGGGTTCCATGTTTGTACCAGTTTTTAATTGAGCAGAAAAGCGAGAAAGTGATTAAATGTTGAGAAGTTTAATATGTAGAATGGCTGCACAGGTAGTGAAAGATTAGTTTAAATCAATCTACTACAGCTGTTGATGGCCTGTGGTAATTGTATCCTTACCGGGACCCTTAAATTAAGGGAAGTTTGAGTGGGGTCGTACTACGGAGGCCTTCTAACTCTGACTCTGAGCTGTTTAAGCAAGATACCATGACGGGTTAGGGTTTAAGACAATAACCTTTCATGCATGTCGCCGCTCTGTTTAAGACAAGAGACCGTTAGGGTCCTCGAGTGCAACCCAAATATAAAATCCTCCTCGAGATGTACTGTCCAGAAAGACACCCATTTCAAGACGCGAGAGGTTATCTTTGGTTATCCTTTATTATTATTATTATTCTGCTTTTGGTCTTCTTCGTCCCCCTTTTACTCCTGGTCCTCTTTTTTCCTCTTTCCTACTGATCTTCCTGGTTCCTTTAATTCAATCTCATTTTCAGCTTCTCTTCTCCCTGGCAAGGACTTGTCTCTCGTCCTGTTCTTTTCTGTCCGTCCTCTTTTTTATTGGCCCACTAGTTCTTGTGGTTTTACCGATCGAGGACCTCCTGTTTTCGTTTCTTTTTTTTTTTCGGTCTAGTTCTCTTTCGGTCCCCGCGAGTTCTGTACTTTCTTGTCAGGCAAAGATTGCCTTGTCCCTAGGCCTTATCAGTTGCCCGCAGCTGATGCGTTTCAAGTCACGTGGTCCGAGCGTCCTGGCCGTTTGTCTCGGATACGTCACCGAAATGCATTGTTCGAGAAGGCCTTGGAAGACGCCGTAGAGGGACAGGGCAAAGACAGAGATAGGAAGAACAACGCAACGTCAAATGAGCACGCGAAAAAGCGCGGAAAGGACTGAACGCAACTTCCGGTACCTGCGCACTTCGTCGGTCGTCGCAAGGGAGGTTTAGCTGTGTCACTCTTAAAAGGACATCACGTTGTTTTCAAACTTTGTTGCGAATATTCCAACTCACTTAAAATGTCACATGTAGGTGAATTTCCCTGAAACTGAATTCTAAGCGACCAAACCCAAGATTAAAAGAAGTAGAAAGAGAAATTCGTCGTCGTTACTGTTTACCTCCTCAATAAAACGTCGCATACGGGAATTTCACTTTGTAGTCGTGCAGGGAAGGCAAAGAAATGTACAAAAAGTCTGCTGCACGTGCAAAGCTATTGTTTTGCTGATCAAACTTATTGCTCTTTTGACGTTCTCGTCGCCGTCATTGTTGCTAAAGCTCCCTATTGTCTTAGCATGTTCCAGGCGCTCAGAGACTGGGGAAGGCGCAAAGCAAAGCGCATTTCGCGCCAATCTCCACCATCTGAACGCCTGGAACATGCTGACGTTGTCCTTGCCCCACTCCTTGCCACTGCCTTGAGATCAGCCTCGTCCTCAGGCCTTTTCCCTTAGAAAATGGGAGGGGAAAGCCCTGGAGACGAGATTGTCCTAAGATGTGCTCCAGTAATTTCTCCAGTAATTTTCATGTTTCTGTCGATTTTCTTCTTCCCTCAGTTGCTAGAACTATCTATCTGGAGAGAAAAATGGTTAATGACAAAAAACTCAAAATTCAAGAATACATTTTCGTGATGACATACCTACCACCACTCAAGTAAATACTCTGCACATTGAAACATCGTGTTTCTCTACGAATTTTCTGAGACAATGCTTTTAATATATGGAATTATCGAAAAAATGACACATACGATCTTTTTTGTTTACATTTAAGGGGAGATAGTTTAAATTCCAAACCTATATTTAAAGCGTTGAATCTCAAGTACTTCAAATTTGTTTCTTGTCGCTTCATAAGAGCTACCACAAAAACTCTTCTAATTGGTCTTGTAATATCACCGGGGAAACCAGAATCTTAACAAAACTTTTTGCTATCGTGAATATAAGTTGACGCAACGTATTCCGGTTATTTTATGATAACAATTTTTTCGCATGGCTACAATTAAGGCAGTCAATCGACGACGAAGTCATCGTGTCGCTGTGTAACAACGAATTACATGGAAAATCAATTCGTAAATCAAGTTTAACCTTTTCAGGAATACTACGACCACGAAGTGAGCAATATTGAATGTGTATTCTTGAAATACTATTCCTCCGACGAATAAGTCTTAGAAAGCTAAGAACTCAAGGTAAGCAGCGGTTTTAGGCTGATATTTATGCCACGTAAACAATTTATTAATGTTCCAGTTTTCTGAAATCCTCTTTGCGTATTGGTGGGCATTGGGGTTTATCATAAATTACGGGCACGTGTAGTTAAACTCCATGATGAAAACATAAATTATCGCGGCTTAAAGTTCCAGCAGCGACTTACAGTTGTGTAATTTAATTGTTTCGTACAAACAGCCTGTCAAGCCGTCGGTGCAAATTATTCCAATGTTTGATTAACTTCTGTCTACAGTATTTAAATGAGTTAGAAGTTTAATTTCGAAGGAAAACATTCGCCAAATCGTGACTCATTTTATCTATATAATTGACAGTAGAGAAGAGATTATGGAAATTTCTTTTCTCTTTAAGAGAAAAGACTTGAAATATTTCTCATCTGGACGAACAAGGAGAACTTGCCAGAGAGAATATAGTATAACTTTGCGAACAACTAGATTGGGTCTAGATAGTTACCGCAGTCTAGATGAATATCAAAGTTCTAAAAGTTTGCGAATGATGACTTCAGAGTAACTTGGTATTCAATTTGTCGAATTTGCCGTGTATCATGGTTTTCTTCAGTTGTTTTTCCTGGTCAAATTACTTCAGTCCTCACGTGAACTGAAGTAGTTTCCGCCTTTATTACGTATGAGAAATGATATCTACGCATGTATGTAGGAGACTTGCGTCAACACACGACCATACGTATATATTTTCTGCAAAAACAGGCAAGCTGCAAACAGAAAAATCAAGTGAACGGCGCAGTTTATATACTAAGGTGTTTCTTCAAAGTTCAGTTTTAAGCGGTCGATGGCCGTATGGCTGTGAATAAAATCAGATTTGAAAACCAACGCGCTTATCCGACTGCATTTAATCCCACTTCCGTGGGCGGTCATATTAAACTAAATATCAAACAAGGAAAATTTTACTTGACTTAAATCACAGAAAAGCAAACTTATAAACAAGCCAATGAAAGCACTGCTGGAATTACAGAATGTCATCTGGTCACGCTTAAAATTCTGCAAAAATTAAAAGGGATTAATCTACGTAGCTGTTAGAACCACCTTGTGTAGCATACAAGAAACAGTCTTCATCAGAAAAGTACTACTGCTCGGTAGCTTTAATTTGGTGAAAGTTCACAATTTGGATTTCATGCACAGATCTAAAGCCACTTAGTACCCCAAGATTAAACTCAACGAAAAAGAAGTAAGTCTGTGAAAATGCCGTAACATACATGTATGCATGTAGCTAAATGTTCCAGGCTTTCGGCTTTTGTGTTGCATTAATATTTTGAAAAAAAAAATTGTTTTACATCAGTCTGTTCGTTCTTTGTCGGTCCAAGACAATTTAATTCGTCGATAAATTTTTGTAGATAAAACTGCCATGAAGCTACTAATTTTTGACAGTGTAGGAGGAGTGAAAAGTCAACAGCAAGGAATGGAGAACTTGGTCACGGGATACAAATTTCACTTTTGCCGTTTGTCGTGAACGTGATTTTAGATCTCTCTATTTTTTTTAGCAAAAAAACGTGATTACGGCGCGCGCAGAAACTCAAATCCTAATTGACCTATATTGAGAACGGAACTGTCGAGTTTATGTGTCTTAGCAAAAGCTGTCTAATGTCTCCAAAGGAACGCCTTCCTATCTTCGGCAAGAAAATGTGTACGTGAAGATAGGCGTTCGTGTGCGCGCGCATTTCGGTTTTTCTAATCTTCACGTCAAAACCACGTCGGCGACGTCACAAACGCAAGACACAAAAGTTTGTTTTTGACTTCGAAAAAGGACGACTGCTCGTCTAGCGGGGAAAAGTACATTTTTACGTTAAATTATCTTAGATATGGGGAACTGCAAATCTCGATTATGTACAAATGTTGACAGCTTGGGTGACGATGATGGAAATATCATGTCGTACCGTTCTGCAAAGTGTTTTCAGCGAGGAAAGAAAAAGAAATTTTGTAAAACAATCGTGGTGAGATCGCCGCAGTTTCCAGAAAGGCAAATAGAAGAAATGCAGAAAAGTTCAAGTATTGATCCATTTGAGCTCTGTTTGCGAGGTGAAGGTATTCAACAAAGTCAAAGAGAGATTGAGATTGTGGGTGAATACAAAGGAGATTCTATGCCTATTTCTAAAAAGAAGAAACAAAGCGCCAAGCGCAAGAGGCGTGGAAAGAAACAGAGGCAGTCGTGCGGTGAAGAAGCTACCAGTCAGGTAACGGAAAAGAATTGTAAGCAGAGAGATTCTCTGATACAAGACGCATGTGTAGTAGCCAGACAAAATGATCCCAAGCGTAGACTCTGCGCACTTCTGTCCCCATCAGCATGGAAACAGTTGTACCGAAAGGTTACCAAAGGGCGCTCGGGCACGGAAACTGGTGATAGCGAAAATTTGGGCGAGGCAGCGGACGAGAGGATTCCTCCCGATTCCAGTGAAACGTCTACATCTCACGGGCTAAGATCCCTCAGGGGTAAACTGCTTTGTCTTGAGCACGGCAATAAAAGCTTAGATTACAGCGATAGTGATATCAGTACTGAGTTTCCCATCGAGAAACGCTTGGCGAGATGTCGCAAACACTGCGAGCGGATGAGGAAACATTTCGAGCGTGCGATGAATTTACCGCGTACCATGTTACCGTTAGACAGGCCCCGGTCGCCTTCTTTAAACTTCAGCGACATTGATTTAGATTCTTTGAGTAGTGGTGAGATAGTCGGATTTCAAACCGACCCCTTTCATGCCCATGAAACGACAAGCGACACTGGCAGCGAATCGAGCGTAATGCAAAGAATTAGTGATCACCTGGAACATTATCGATTAGAGCTAGGACTGTCTTCTTCACCGATAAGCGGCGTACTTGGTGATTGTACAAGTGAATCTGAAAGTGACTCCAACCGAGTTTTAGCACTACGAGAGGAAGTCGAAGAATATCGCCGATGGCTGGATCTGAGAAGCCCGATAAATTCCGGTTCAACCACTCCACCTACGCCGGTAGAGAATCTATTGGACTTCCACGACTATGATTCCTCCAGCGACCCCGCCCCTGATAGAATGCAGAGGCCGGTGCGCGTGCGCAGAGACAGAGACTCTATTGAGGGATCGGTTCCCTGTAGTGACGACGATAATGAAGAGGAAGTTTGTGAAGGCAGTTCCTGGAATCCTACAACAAGATCATGGAATTCCTTATCAAGAACCGGAGCCGGTAATGCAAGACGCGGCGGTCTAGCCTCAAGGCTTTTGGACCAGGCTTCCCGTTTCTGGAATCCAGGCGCAAGAACCTCAACTCTTTCTGGGACAACAAGTCCACAAAGTCAGAGGAGATATGTCTTCAGAGAACTTTTTCGCAGAGCCAGGAGAAACTCTGGTACTGTCAGCCCCATACTTCAGTCTCCCGGGGAGTCACCAAGGGGAGATTTCTCCCATGGACTGTAAGGAAAGCCGAATCAGAAAAACTCTATAGGAAAACTCGGGAAAAGTACCCAAGTCTTGATTCAACAGTGCGAGCCAGACCAGTGCCAGTTTAACTTCACCCTTAGAGCGAGTAACGATGCACAGAACAACACGGAGGAGTTAGAAATGGGCATAGACGTAAGATCCGCCAGCTCAAGCTCTCAAGCATCGAGTGACAATGTCGACTCACCCCTTACCGATCTCGGCAGGGAGTGAGAGCCACGCCCTTTTATAAAGTACTTGTGGCCTCTAGCGTCTCCCCGGTAGCGTAGGACCCAAGCACCCAAGGTAAGCTTCTTTATGGAGAATAACAAATAGGGGGTTGCGAGAATATAAGATGGGCGATCTCCTGGACAAGTAGGATTAGTGTTTCTTTTCCTACGCACGGCAGAAAAGAAATATGGGCGCGCGCGCGGACGATTTTTCAAGTACCACCACCGAGGCCTCTCAAAAAGTGAAAAGCTAAACAAACAACTTAAATGAATTATTATCTTTTCTAAGTCGGAGTACTAACCCGTCTTTTAGTCCCTCCACCATCAGTGAGTATTGGTATTCGAGTTTCTTAGAAACTCAAGCTTTCTCCCGCAGCCAGGAGCCGATTATATCGGCTCCTGCCGCGGCTTCATATCGGCTAGGATTCTTTGCGAATATTTACCGTGCGCTTCAACGAAGCCGGCTTTTTGATAGAAATCAATCCGATCGAATTCACCATCCTACTTCTTAAAATCCTTACTCAGTTCCGTGAGTTGTCACTTTTTATCCTGGGTGAAGTCAACTTAAAACTCTTAAACCGGAGAACTTTACAAAATCAATTTTAGAAAAAAAAAAAATCTGTTATTAAATAATCAAAAACAACAAGTGACACGGTAGTCGAGGATTCTGCACGTAAATAGTGACTACTGAACTGCGGCTCCGAGGTAGAACTCCCATATTTAAACGACGGGTGTGCTCGTCGTCTCACCAAGGGGTGTAAATTGCAGATTATGGTCTCACTTGAGGTGTTCTGGACGAAAAGCCCTTATTTTTATCCGATCAAGTATCACTTTCGAGTTGTGCGCAAAGAATTTAAAATTCAAACCAAGCGTCGTCATACTGTGTTAAAGACAGCATTGGATATCAACATCGCTAGAATAATGAAAATCACGAAATTAACTCTTGTTTGGTTCTCAGTTTTAGGACCGTCTTTTACTGTACAGTCTGATAAGGTAAAATAAAGCCGGCACTACGCTCAGACTGATCTCCGCGATGTTAAGCTTTCTGAAAGGCATCCCTAAGGGGCCGACCATTTAACTCTTGAGGGTGGGGGTGGGTGATTTCTGGTCATCAAGAATTTTTTTTTCTAGCAATATGGTGGGCAGGATATTTTTTTCCCTTTTTTTCCCATAAGCTCTCTATTACATTTGTGCTGCATGCAATTTTTTTCTTTCGACAAGCGCTTGCAGGAAATTTTTTTTCAAAATCACCCACCCCCCTCCTCAAGAGTCAAATGGTCGGCCCCTAAAGCATATTTATGGAAGTCGCCTTCGGGAACGGTGAGTGACACGCGAGAGCGTCATCAGTGAATTACGAAGACTCTGCGGCTTTTCTCAACGATGGTCTATGCGCCACAGTTGTTAAAATAATGGAATCCCTTGTTTTTGTGCACCCAGATTTCTCAAAAGCCGGGAAGCGAAACTTAATCGCAAGATAGCCTTTAATTGCGGGAGTGATGTTAAATGCCTAGATTCCCCACAAGTTATTAGGTTACCTTAGCAAGGCTGCGCCCACGAGAGATGATTAAGTTCATTTCTCCTGACTCATTGCCAATCTTCGTTCTAGAATACTTAAATCACATTAGATCAGCAACAACCTTACAGACCTTACAGGCACAGCTGATATTGCGCTACGCGCGCCACCAAATCACTTGTCCAAGTTTTCGAATGATTTTGTTCAAGAACAATGATTCCATTTTCTGTGGTTTGCTGTTGTTCACGTGCCAATTTCCTTAATTTTTTCACCCTTGTTCCTTGTACCAACAACGTCCTATTGCCCACAAATTAGTTTATTTTTTGCCTACCACTCATATCCTCTTACAGTTCCTTGGTAGCTTTACGTCACACCATCTTCCTTACCCTGTCCCATTCGCGGACGGGTGAACAGAACCGCATCTGACTAGCGCGTGCTTGATCCTGTAAATGCTACTAGATTACTACCTGGAGTTCAGTCAACTGGTCAAGTTCAATTGCCAGAACTGTGTTTCAATCCTTAGCGTTTGGCCGCCTCTTAACCTGTTGTTGTTTGGATAAGTCGAGCGGTATATCGGTGACGCAAGACTCAAGGGGATTTTGGTTGGAAGTCGTTGACCCAGGCCCTGGACCCAGGCATGGAGTTTGTCCCGTAATGATCTTAATCCGACATAAGCTGCCCATATTTGGCATTCGGTGGGTCTGTTCTTAGTCGGGGCAAACGTGATTAAAGTGTCTTGAGTCACGATCAGTTCCGGGCGAAATGTGTTTGTGTTTGCTACTAGTTTAATCGGGAGATGACGTCAAAGATGCTTACGGCTATCATCGTCATGTCAGAGACAGAAAGGAAATAAGAGCATTGTAATTTCAAAAAATACGGGCAATGCAACGAAACTCATCAACGGAAATTATGTCCAGAAGAATAAGAAAAACAAAGCAAAAATACAAAGTGTCCCCCGCGCAAAGTCTGCGAAGAAGAAGATCGAGGAAACGCGCTAAAGAAAGAAGACTGGAAAGAAAAAATGGGATCAAGAGAAAAAGTAGAAACCAGGGTATGTAGTGTATTTTCTGTTCTGGGTTAAGGATGTTTCGAAACCCCCTTGAACAGTGGATGCAAAAAGGAGCGAATAGCTGGATTGAGAAACAGTATGAGCAGATTGTTGGATAAAGTGATGCATTGCCGTTCCTAAATGTACTCTTGTGACTAGTTCAGGTCATCATGAAAGGTTTCATTATTTGATTTGAGATTACTAACTACAACGCTTAAAGATCTCGTTCTGTTCGTAGTTTACTTTCTGTATTAGGTTTAATGCGAAGGTATCCGATCAAGTGAAAGCTCCCTATTGATGATCTTCTATCAAAACCGTAATGCGAAACTTTATACGAGGTAAAGCATTATTTGACCGGCTTTCAGTGCTCACAAGCACTATTTTCAAAAATTTGTTTGCCTGACATGTTTTGACTGTAGAAAAAATACGATGTTTTGCTTGACCTAAAGGTCAATCATCCTCAAATGTCTGTGAAAATATATTAATCCATGTATCATTGCAGATTCCATGAGAAAAAACAAGTTGTTTCTTCAACATTTCGATACACTGGTTCTCTCTCGGTTCCAAAATTTACGGTCGAAAAGTTTCCAAAATGCACCATATTCTTTGGGTGCCACTTCGGGACATCCGACCAACGAACCGTATCGTTAAATGCGTATAATCTTCTCACCTGTCTTTCGAGTTGACGAATAATTCACCATTTGCATTGCCTGCCCTTTTAAGCCTTCACGTTTTTGACATTTTTACGGTAATGTTATTACTCTGACTCTATTCTTTCGAAATCTTTCTGTCTACCAAAGTATGAGACTGTGATAGTGTAGGAGTCCGCCTGTCAAGACTGTCAGTTGCTCAACTTCACGCCCTTGTTTTAAGCTGTTACATACACAGTGAGTGTAACTTGCTATTAGCCCGAAAGGTAAAATAATTCTTTAAAAGTCAAGTGAAGAAACAGCTCGCTTTTACTTTTTTCTAGGGAAAGTTAACGTAATTTCGATATCTTCCGTCATCTTTGTAACATGCTCTGTGCTCTGGGAGGAAATCACGTATTTGAAGAAATCAGTGGACATCATGGAAATCATTTGACATGGGGCGCGGGGCATGAGTACTCGCGTCACGCACTTACCACGCAAGTGATTGCCTCCTGGAAGCTGTGGATAGGGAAGATTTGACAACCAGCGACTGAGGCGTTTTTCATATACTCAACCCACCAACCCGTAGCCTGTTTAAAGACCCTCCTCCCCTCACGATTTTTTCCTGCGGGGAGGGGGTCTGTACACAGGCTACCCACTCGCGGGGGTTCAACCCCTCCGGCTTTAGCATGAGATCGACATTCACAGGAGCAAAGGCTCCTGACATTCAAGAAATTCGACTTAACGTGGATAGCCTCCTACTCTAATAATTTGGTCTGTTTTTTTTTTCCCTTAGTATTCCGTATAATCAAGAGCCATTATGGTTCTTGGTATAATTTAGCTCATGCATGCCTTCTCATTGCACGATATATTGCCACACGGAGCTGTAGATTTTTCTGGTCAGAGTTGGTTAAGGCCACCCAACCCTATCTTTCGACAAAGGCGACACTATTTTTGTTTCGCGTCAAAGGTAGAGCAAGGTTGTTGTCATCTATGTCTTTGAGTTGAACAAAGATTTTATTTCTTTACCCTCACAAACGCCTTTGAATATGCTAGACCATGCTTACCCTCTTGCTCAATCCAACTTTGTCACATCTTAAATTCAAGTCAAAGGTAATAATATGCAACTTTTCTCCCCGCGTTTAGGTTCGTGTGTATACCGGCTGTTACCCTGCGAGCAGAGGCTACATTTTCGCGGTATGAGCTGGCGTGCGAAAAGTAGCTACTTTTCGCACGCCAGCGACTCATACCGCGAAAATGTAGCCTCTGCTCGCAGGGTAACCGGCTGTCGGACAGACATTTCCCAAGAGGGTGTGTCGCCGTCCGGGGGAAGCAAATAGAACTTATTTAAAGCCAGCCACAAGATCGTGCCAGTTATTTTTATTTCACACAATGGTGTGAAAACTCTCCAGCTAGCTGAGACGGAAATCAAGAACGCCTCGCGCGCAGCAGATCGGGTGCGACTTTTGATTTTATACTAGCCTGTTAAAAAAAAAACTATTTTGGCATGAGAGACAGTCACGTCACTCTTGTAAAAGAAACTGCAATTGCGTCACAGTTTGCGATTTGCGCATCTTGAAGTGGAACGATTCCAAATGCTTTCATGGATTGTTTTGTTTCGTTGTTTTGCTGGAGTTGAAGTTCCCTTTACTGAAGTGCTTTGGAAAACATATTTAAGGCTGCCAAGTTATTTCTGTTTCCTGATGAAAAATCGGCTTAAATTGAACTTGATGAGCTTTTAGCCAAGCCTATTTAATGGTTTGTTACCATAGAAACAGGCTTATGGAATGGTCAACATACAGGAAGATCTAACAATCTGAAGTACACTATTGAAAAAGTACTTCGTCCAACAGCTCTATAATTTTCTGTTATCGTGAAACTCGCGAGAGGTGACTGGTAGCAAGTCTACATCTGGTTATGAATTCCTGCTTTGCCATAAAAGCTTTCAATTCAGTGATGTATATCATGTTAACATTTACGATTTTTAGTATAGTACCCTTGCGGCCATAAATTGATCGACAATGATGATGATGATGATGATGATATGATTATCATTGCTGTTTTCCTGGGCTGCGTTATCTTTGACTTGCGATCAGGCGGTCTTTCTTCCCTTTTTCGGGTTTCCCCGAAAAAAAGTAAAACGCCTGATCACAGTTTATTTTTTCGCTGTGGCTATATGGGTGCGTTAATTTTTATTCGTCATTGATAGTGTTATTTTTAAGAGGGTTGCAGTTTCGATTGTTCATGATTGTTAGTTAATCGCTTAATTGAGTTGTTTCGCTCTGGGATTGTCTTAGGCTCGAACCCGGTATTAAAATGACTCAGGCTTTTTCTCATCCTAGATTAATGGATATTGCATCTTTCTCATTTCCTTGCCGAGCTGACAATTTATCTCAATATCCGTTATCTTGCTATCAATTTTGTTCGAACTTACGCATGCAAACGAATTAAGTTAACGAAACGGAACTTCGCTTGACACATTTACTGAATATCGTTCGTTCTACATGTTAACGACCTTTCTATATAATTAATGGAAGCACGTTGTCGGTAATCGATATTTTAATGTACTATCGATAGAAAGGCGAAACTTAATTGGTTTCATTAATTTTTAGCCTGTGGTGTTTATATTACGTTTTTTAAAAAGATTGTATTAATTTTGTAACCTCTCTAACTAGTATAAAAGCAAAGTGTTTTAATGATATACTCGTAATGAATATGGCGAAAAAGACATGCGATAAAGCTCGTCTTTTTCCTTTTTGCTAGTTTAAAGCGGAGTGCCTTCGTTTACAGGTCTTTGAAACTCAATCGCTATTTCCTGAAAGAAACAGGAAAGTTAAAAACAATTCATACTGTCAAAACTCATGCAATAAAAATTCGGGGAATGGCAAGAAATAGTTTGATATCCTCTCTACCTTGAAAAGAAAACAATAACTTAGGAAAAGATCGCGATAAAACGTTACAATGTCAGACCGCTTTATCGCGTGACGGGTAAGAAAAACGCAAAAAATGACTTGACTAAAAATGTTTAACATGAAAAAGCTATGTTATTGTCAGCTGTTCCTCTGTGCTCAAAAAACCTCTCTTTTCCATGATTTCATGGATGATTCTCTGTAAACAAAGAGAGAGGAAAAAAAAAGAGATAGGAGGATAGTTTTAAATGAGGAGGCTCCCGATGGAACGAGGCTGTTTTCCTTCCGGAAAACGCTCCTCGCAGGAGATAAAAGGGGTGATGAAGGGTAAACCATTGACATTAAAAAGTTCTTCCTAAAAATTACATTTCGAGAAAAATCGTAAAAGACTGAAAAAGTTACGTAATACCTTGTAAGAGGTTTTCGTTGATAGTCACGCCAAATGATTTCATTCAAAGACTTGAAAATTTTTGACTCACTTGTCATTGGGATTGAAAACCATTCCTATTAATATGAAGTATGAGCAAAAAGCAACTGACTTTTCGAAGAAAACAATCCAGAGTCGAACGGAAATGAATGGGCTGTTTCTAGACACGATAGATTACCAAAAACATGGTAATAAGATACTGTACACGCGAAATGATTGCCAAGGTCATAGCCAAGGTCAACAATTTCACGCTTCTGTTTTATCTTCCGTCACAGACAGAGCGATGGAATATGTATTATAGCACATATCCTTGCAACAACAAACATTTAAATCAAATGAAAAATACAAAAACAGCCGCATCCGTAGAGTAATCGGTTTCGGTTTTGACAAAATCGATTGATCTGTTGAAGGAATTCGAGCTTCTAAGCGCGGGAACTGGAGGGAACATGTACAGATTCCGGGTACAGATTCCATCAAAAAGAAGATTGGTCCAATCACTTCAATGTGACAAGGAAATTCTCTTCATGTTAAGAGAGTTGCGTGGGATTCTGAAAGACTGTTTAAGTCTATAAGACCATATAACAACTACAGCTTTGATTTCAGTTACTTTTAAGCAATTCGCTGTTTCCTGTATCCCGATACTTTCCCGAACCAAAAAAACAACAACCGCCCTAATTTAAATTCTTTGGGTATATCACAATAAATTTGTTAGTTTATCATTAAAGAAAAATTCTTTGTCACATTTCCACAAACGGGGCCAGGGGGAACAGTTTTGACCGATTCCGTTTCCGAGCGCAATCAGGTTTCGTCTATGTTACAGAAATATATATATTCACGTTCCAGGTTTGACAACTTAATTAATTATTTATTTAAGCACAACAGTCCCGGAAGAGGTGCGTTATGTGTGCATTTAATATTCTTGGTGTTTTACGCAATATTACTCGGATTGTACGTTTAAATTAAAACAAGAGATTAGAGGTCTCTGTGTAATTAAAAAACTGCCAAATCAATAGACCAAGTTGTAGACGAAACAATTTGCTAGTTGTCTGAAGGTTGGGGGCCGGTAGCGGAACTCTTTGGATGGATCGGTTTTTCCAAACCAAGGTGCGTCAAAAATTTGCTTGCTGTGCTCTTTTCAAACTCCTTGTTTCCGTTGAAGCCGGCTATAACGGCTCCATAGTTATTAGAACAGTCAGCTAAACAAAAGAATTCTGCGGTAAAGCTCTTCTCCTCGTAGAACAATAAGCACAAAAACATCATTGAAGTCCTTAAGCCGTCCCAAGTGTCGTCTTGGATGCACGCTCGAATATTTTAGCAGTTTTTAAGTATTTCACATCAAAATATTACTGCAATACATTAATTGTTACATATTAACTCGGTTTCTTTAGAAAATAATCAATTCAGTGTAAACAGTCGTCTTTAAAAAATTACGATTTTATAGAATTTTGAGCTTCGGTACCAGTGTCTTGTAGGTTGAGTTGCAGTGGCATCGCAAAATGATGCATAAAGCGAAACGTTGAACGGTTAGCAAAGAACATTAATAAGTTATTTGTAGAAGCTGCTATATTATCTGTATACGCCGGTTTTTGGAGATTTTGTGGTTGCTTCTGAACTCAGAATTGTTGTGTTTACGGTAGAGGTTTCGGCCTGTAAAATGATTGGTTCTTTTGGAGATGTAATTATCAGGTTATTACCATGTGACGTCATCGCGCGGGCCCATCTCGCTTTGCTTCACAGTATTCACAATTTGCATGGAGGAATCTTGTGACAAAAATTAGACTGCATTTTCTTTCTTCGGTTAGCCCTGGTTATTCGACACTTTGCGCCGGAACGTGCTCAAGACATCAATCCTCGATTAATTCTTCAAGTTGAATAGAGTTGAGCACGTGCAAAAGAATCGAATTTCATGTTCTAATCTACAATGATCTAACTCGCCACAGGGCTAAAACTGTTCGGATCGATTGTTTTGAGTGGAGAAAATAGTTTCCTGCCCTGTCCCATCGTTGCCGACAGCTTTCCTTGGTCTTCCTGCAAAGTGGTGTCGTTTATTCTGTTTTCACTGTGTAAGGAATGACATCGGATGTAGAACTGGGGAGACTATCTTGACGATATGCCCGAAATCGGTGAGAGCGCTGATTTCTACAAATACGCTTGGCTTCGACTCCTGTTATGTGAAGTCTTACTGTTTCAGTTGTTTGGTGTTCGTCTAAATTATCAGATTTCTTGAAAAAATACGATGTCTTTGGGAAAGGCAAACTTTTAAGCCTTCATCGTGTCACTGGGGATTAAATGTCGTTTTAAGTACCTCGGTTTTGAATAATATGAAGGTTGGAGGCTTACGAGAAAATTTCGGATTAGTTTGCTACAAGGAGACAAGTTTAATGGCGTTCAAACCTGCTCTCATAACTAACACAACACTGTTTTTGTTTTTCAGGTCGGGATAATTTTGACCACTATGATAAAGGTAGGACATTTGTGGCCAATTCGTAAATTTTATTTGTTTATCTAGCGATTTCAGCATAATAGGAAAGCTTTATCGGATTTCTTTGAAGTTTGTACAACACAGGAAAGTGCCACCGAAACGCTTCTTGCCTTCTAGCACTTTCCCTCGGCCCATTGACAAACTCTATAACTTTAACATCCCAGAGATGATTTTACAAGGTCAGTTGTTGCTTAGACCATAAATTTACATTAACAAAGTGTTGTGACTAATAACGAGGAAGCGTTTTCGCCTTAGAAAATTGTAATTTTCTTGTTTGATTAAGTTAATTCGTAAATGGCCTGTGAAAAAGTTTCGTGAGTACACAATTCTTCTTTGATTCGAAATTTGTCAGAGGTTGTTAAAAAAAGCTGGTTGAAGGTCAGTGATGAGCATTCTGGATAGTTTTGTCATTATTTACCCTTTTCGACATCCAAATGAAATCTAACGCACATATCGATGACTTAAAACTAAGCTTTATAATAGTTGTACGACGTATACGTATTGAAGCCTTTATAAGGAAATGCGTTCATAATAGGTTTCTATTTGCCAATTTTATTGGAAAACAGGCCAAACGATTTTAGTGAGCAGATTCTTGTCTGCTCAATCTCAGCATGTTCTAGATGCAGTATTAACCGGTTTATTAAGTGCTCTCCACAAAAGCGTCCATATAAAATTTAATGGTGAGACGATTTTTCAAGGATCAACCTTTGAACTATGTGGTTTCGATCTGCTTGCAGGCGAGAGAAAGGTCTGTCAAGGGAAACTCTGTTCCAGCAGTATTGAAACAGGAAAAGAAGTCGCAGTTAAGGTACAGTTGTTATGCTGAGACTATATTTAACTTACATACGTTGAGCAAAGTTCATTTAATTGCCCTTTGAGGTTGAATCATGTTGTATAATACAAAATGTTTGAAACCATTAAAGTACAACATGATTTCTTTCCGGCCTGCTTCATATAGCTTGTTCTTTCTCTTGACTGAAAGTAATATAAAAATGAAATTAATCAAGATAATAATGAGACGTGTTAAAGTGTAATTTCAGTTTATTTCCCTGCGAGAATGTTATGTCCTAGCATTTGAGTAAATTAAAATCAGGCTTTTTTTTTCAAGAATTTTTGCATCCTATGTCTTGCATGTGTTCCGTGCGGGAATTCTTGGAAAGTTCAAAAAGCTATATATTAAGATCTTAAACAAGCAATTTATCTGATGTTCTTTGGTCTCGGGTTTCATGCATGTGACTGAAGGTCACAGCAAAAAATTGATTTTTTTTCGGTTTAGACTATTTGAATTTCCATCAAAGACTAGGCTTCCTGTGGAGAGAACAATTACCAAGGCAATTATGAGAAAATATAGTTATAGAGCATTGAAAAGTTCTTGTAAGTTACTATCGTCACAGCTCAGTTTGGGGTTGAGCTAAAAAAAGAAGCAAGCACAATTCAGGTGAAAACTTCCAAAAATACTCCAGCCCACTCAAAACCATGCCAGCAGAATTTAAACAATCTGTTGGTGTCAATTCTGGGGTTTCGGTGTCTGTTTTTCCTCTTTTCCCAATAATTTTATTAGTTCCAACAAACTATCCCGGTTTGTATGATAAGGACATTTTGTACATATACCATATATTGTATTTAGAAGTTTAATTTAGGTTTAATTATACGATTCAAAGTATGTGATGAAGTACTTACCAGTCCGAGGGAGGATTTTTATTTCTTTCAATCGTAGGTCTGGTAAAGGCAGAATGATTTTTACTATTCTAACTTTTTAAACTGTGGATGAAGTACTGCTTAAGGGAGGTGGCATGGCAGAGCAGCTAAGGTGTTAGAATTGTAGTCCAAGGGCCCAAGGTCTTTCTCTGCCCTAACCGCCAGCTGCTTAAGTTCTTGGTAGTCCTGATTCAACTCCTAAGCCATGCTTGTAAATAGTCAACTGGTTTATCTCCAGCCAGTTGGCTTCTCCCAAGACTAAAAGGTCTTTTGGTCCACTTGAATCCATTAGGTGTTTTCAGTTTGTCATACAGTACTTCTGTAAATTTGAACTGTACTCTCCTGAACAGAGTTCACTAGCCCGATTGCAAAATCCACTAGCCCATGGTTATCAGACAAGACTTGCATTGCATGCTGATTCTTAACCTTATTACATATATATATTCTTTTTCCATTCCTAACAGTTAGGTTTGGCTCATATTATCAGGAATTTGAAAAATCTGAGTTTGAGAAATCAGAACTGCTAGTGTATTAAGGCTATGTTCTACTATTTATTTTGTTTGGAATCAGTTTGTTTAAACATGCATTGGTACAATAATTAAAAGTGATTTCATTCATAAAATCTTTTTTTTGTTGTAACATCAACTCCTTTAAATGTTCACATATAACGGGAAAGCAACCTTTATAATTTATCAAGGAATTTCTCTGGAAAATTTAAAGTTGAAAAATAAGAAGGCTTGATTTTCTTATATTGAAATGTACAAAAAAAATGTGTACGGCACATTTCTTAGGAAAAATGCTTTTGCGGGCTGCCTTCTTTTGAAGGGGGAGTCTTCCACTGGGAAAAAAACAATTCAGTGTGGTAGCTGAGAAGGGCATTTCAGTGCATTTTGAGCCATGAGTCAGGGAAAAGAGTTTTAGCCATGAGGATGGTTCTGTACTGTGCCTTCATTGACTTACATTTGCTTTGTTTTATATCAAATTTGTTTTTTCAAACTAAGTGTTAAGAAGCAAATACCAAGGATATATCTGTCTCTGAAATTTTTTCTTTGAGTTGAGCTGATGCTTCCTTGATGTCTAGGTGGCAATTATTGTAGCTGGTTGCAGGTGCTGTTGGAGAACTCAGAATTTATTGTTAGAAGTACTCTTTTTAATCCTTTAAAAGGGATTGATTGTTGTGTTAAGATGATGATGTATACTTTCCCCTTTTCATGACATTGGCAACTTGCTTTTTTGTGTTGCACTAGGTTTTCTTACTATCAGATACTGATCATAATTCGTCTGCTCCAGAATTTTAGGCTTATAGTCTTAATCCTTAAAAGAAACGATTCCTCATTGTTGTGTTGGTTAAATATGTGCTACCCTTTGGTGACCTTGTAGATTGTTGGCAATCAGCATTCCATTATCACCTAAAGACCGGTTTGTTTTGTCGTAATCCCCAAAGGACTAGCTTCAAGGAGCTATGTCGCACTAGGTGCTATATTTTTAAAAAGCCAAAACTTTTTTTGCGTCAATTGCATACCAAAAACAATGGTCTAGTTTTGTTTTGAAACTGTTTCTTGTTGTCTGTTGCAATGGATGGCAAGGATGGATGTGGATCAACACTTGAAAAAGTTGGGCCAACCTTTTAAAGTTTTACTGCTGTTGCTGCAAAAATCACCAAAAAAGCATTATGATTAGTTGATAGAATTGTTTCATATCTTCTTCATAACTTTATAGGAGCATTTTGTGTATGATCAAAAGCCCTAAGTTTAATGACTTCAGTACAGAATTGACCTAAAAGAGCATTATCCTCCTCCTCACAATATAGCCCTTAAAAATGAGGTTAGCACAGTGATAATTAATGGTGCCGATCTTAGAGAACACGGCAAGTCCAAGGAAAAATAATGGCATTCTTTCAATGCTTCTCCATTACCACAGAGTTTGGGGTTTAACCAAGCATTGTAATTTTTGAGGCTTGTCACTCAATGTTAGACTGTCTCTTATCACGTGAAACTAGATCAGATTTCAGGTTACTTCCTTTATAATGGGGTGAGAAATTCAGGCCATATTTATGCATGTGGCTGTTCACGGTTGTACATTTCAGTTGTGGATTTCAGCAGATGGTTGTGTTGTGGCAGGTGTATAGTGGTGACTCCCTTGTGCGATTCTTTTCCTAGAAAGAAGTCAGGCTTGGCCTAGTTGCTGACATTTATCCAGCTAGTGTGATTAGCGGTCATTCAAGCTACTTGACGTTTTTGTTCTTTTAAGTTAGTCCTAGACACATGATCATGTCGTGATTTCTGTTTCGGAAGTGTGAAATGAAGCAAAAGGTATGTTGCAACCTTAAAATTTAGGCCATTATTTTACAGTCTCCATTGGTCAGCAATCTAATGTACTTGTAAATCGTGATAAAGCTTTTCAAAATGAGAACTTATGCTTGAAGTTTTTTGTTAGAATGTTTATATGTGGACTAAACCTTACAAGTGAGATCAAGTACAGCATGATTACCAATAATTATATGCTCTGTACCTCCATTCAGTTGGTCCTGTGTAATTTATTTCTTTTACAGTCTCATATATTTAGACTGGCTGGAACTACTGAGGAATATAACATTGATCATTCAAATATTTAGAGCACTTTGACCATCTCAACATTTATTTTTCATGATCGGATGTTGATCTTTGAGGACGTGATAATCAGTTACCTGCATTGATTAGTTCGTAACAATAATTATTTGTCCCAGTTAATTAAGAAATACTTTTCAGAGTGACCTTATCTGACTCATTGCTAATTAAAATAACATTGAGTTTGTCATCAAGTGAGTGATGGTGAACAAGAAAAATTATCGCCGAGGTTAATTCTTGCATGTTTCATTAGAAATAAAACTGATGCATTTTTATGTGAGTTGTTAAAATGTAAAAAAATGATGAGAAGTTGAGCTAGCATGTCCTATGAACAACCCGTATTTGTATGCATGTAAAAGACATCCAATACTTACTGCCATGGTAGCATTATGTGAAAATTTGTGTTACTTAATGAAGCTGTTTGCATGGTGATAAAAGAAATGTTACGTTAAAACTTGACAATTTTTTCTTCATTCTGTTTGGGTGATATAATTACGAGATTGGATGTAATTTCTTTGTGCACGTGAAGGATGAAAACTTATTTTTTGTACAAAATCTCTGCCCTTAGGAAAACATATTTGTCTTGTTGGAGATATAGTAGGCTGTGTATTAATAATTACCCAGTTTGGGGTCAGTCACGTACAAAATCTTGACACTTCAACACAACTTTATTTTAGGGCTAGGGTTGGGGACTGCTTGTCAATTAATCTATTCAATAATTTGTTCATTCAGAATGTCTTAAAATTTAGTCTTTTCTACAGTGTGGATATTGAAGCTGCAAAATAATAATCAAGACTTCAAAGACATGAGAGAATTTCCTGTCATCAGTGGTTGCTATTGATAAATCACTGCCATAGTTCAACAGAGTTGAACATTATTGAAAAGAGTTGCTACTATTTTAACATACACATTTTGTGTTTTGTTTCTTGTTAACAAGTTTGTGTCCTATTCCATTGCGATAAAAAATGAGAGACTGCCCCTGCCCGTGGCATATTTTGTCGTGGAAGTATTATTAATACTTGTAATCCTTATTAGTGCGAGAGAGAAAATTCCAGCACATACGATTACTACAGACATGCATGACTTTGGTCATGAACAATGAGTTGATGTTTGCAAATTCTTAGACAGATCAATTTTTGGTAATGCGTCAAGGTTCTCATTGTTGTTCAAGTATCATGCTCTCTCTGCCACAGACATGTCTTTTGCTTGAATTTAATTTTTCTAAATTATCTGTGTGAAAAGTGTCTATGACATATAGTTGTAAATCACTTTCTCAATAACATTGCAGTTAGCAGTTATTTAAACAAAACAAAATCTGTGCGGAACTTCCTTAGCGGAAAAAAGTGCATGTATTATAAATGAGATTACCACTGTGTTTCAGAATCTTAGCTAATTTGATTTTGTAGTTAAGTTAATTAAAGTAAAACTGTCCTGCTAGGATGTTTTTGCCCCACGGTAGTTAAATGCATATCAGTTTTCCTGCTTCCTGTTGAGAAAGCATAAATCTTTGTTTTCATTTTGAAGAGTTTGTGAATTGATGTAAAGCAAAAATAAAAGGCTGAGATCATGTTTAAAAACTCCTAATGAATGGCATTTTACTGTACTTGCCATGGTTAAATTTTATCCTTGGTTCAAATTTGATACACCTATTTTTTATATTCATTATTATGCATTAAAACATTAAAAAAGAAAAGGAACATAAAATTCAAACCAAGGATAACAGTGAACTATATAATAATTCACACTGGGCTTAAAGTGTTTGTATCATTAATTAATTTTGTTTTATCCGCAACCCATTTTCATTTTATTGAAATAGACCTAGATCAAAGATCCCACATGGAAACAGGTTATTTTTTTAATGCAATTTAAATTTGTATACGTTAGTCCATGGTTTGAGTTGTGGTAAGAATAGCAGTGTCCATCTACTGCTCCCCTGGAAAGAAAGAATTTTGAAAATGTAAAACATGCTGTTCTGGAAGGTCAAGGAAGGCAAAGGAAAGCTACGTGCAGCACTTAAAAATTGAAATGAATCTGACAAGATCAGATCCTCTACCAAAGCTCCTCTATAATTTTGTTGTCATACTATAACAGAAGCATTTGTACCTGCATGTATATTGTGGTCCAACTGATCAAAAAAGCAGGGATTAATGAGGGAAGAAATGTTTAAGTTTTTTCCTGTGAGTGAAAACTTTGTAAGGTAGAACATGTCGAGACGTTACATGTAGTCTTAAAATGGTAAGAGCTATTCTCAAGCATTTCTAGTTTATTATATAAAGAGGAATGATGGCATTATGGATTGACAGAGAAAAATTGTCTTTTCTGTTTTCATTTGAATGAGAACTCAGACGGGGGTCAATTTTTTCTCCATGTTACAGCAAGCACACAAATGGGATGTGTAGCTTGGGTATTTATGCCTTCCACTTATGGACTGACTCTTGTTTAAACCTCTCTACAATGGCTTCTTTCTTCTGTCTGTGACCGTGATGGTGAGGTTCAACTGTATTTTAATTAGTTTCAGAAAGTTTGAATACAGGAACTCAGACGGGCATTAATTTTTTCTCCTTGTTACAAAGTTATAATAGTTTACAGCAAGCACACAAATGGGATGTGTAGCTTGAATGAAGAGCTTGGGTAATCACCGTATTTATGTCTTCCGCTAATGGAGTGACTCTTGTTTAAACCTTTCTACAATGGCTTCTTTCTTCTGTCCCCAAGGTGACCTGATGGTGGTGAGGTTCAACTGTATTTAGTTTCAGGAAGTTTGAATACATTGTTTTACTTTTGTCAGGTTTGTCACCATGAAGATTGTCAGGAGATAAATAATGGCAATCCCCTTCTTCTTTGCCTGAAGTGTGATGAAGTTCACCACCTTGGTGCGGCATCAAATCATGCAAGGTTCGATGTACCAGGTAAGTTGATCCAGGATTTCTAACATATGTATTAGTGCTTTTTCACGGAACTTATTGATCTCAAATTGCATTTAATTGCATAATCCATAATGTGATTGATGTTGTTTTAAATTAAAATTCAGGTTAAAATGGTTTCAACCTAGTCTCTTGTCGTTCCTTTTGTCTCCTAGCCCAATGATGAGTTATAAATAAGGAAAAGTGACAATCAAACTTTAACTTGAATTTCATTTGAGATCAGTTTGTGACCATTTTTTATTTTCAAGGCAGACCATCTCTCTGTATTCCCATCATAAGATCTCACATGTGTGATTAAAATTTGGTCTATGTTTTATTTAGAGAGGCCAAGTACTAATTTATTCAGGAGGCCATCAGCAGGCTCAGATTCTGGGAATGAAGATGATTTGGAATCTGAGCCTAACAATAAAGTGTGAGTTTCATTCACTTGTTTTATTTAGAACATTTAGAACTACAGAACAGGGAAATAGATGTTGATTAGAACAGAGTCAGGTGTCATGTTAATAGTATGCTCGGCAGTAATTACATGTAGATTGAAGACTTGCCGCTGAAGTTGTTGTAGCACTTTATAAGTAGGTTGAGTATGATCGTCCAGGTGAAGAAAGTCCTGAATTTAGGACTACGTTCACCAGGACGATCACACTCAACTTGCTTATGAAATGACTTCTGGGTTCAAACCTTTCACTGTAGCACTTTAATCGCATAAAATGGATAACTAAACTTAAAGGGTTCTTTGCAACGAGGGATCAAAACAACAGCTGTTCAACGGACAATGCTCAGCCAGAATGACGTTTTGAGTGGCCAAAGGGTCCGCTTGCCAGTCTTGTTGACCCGTCTTTCTTGAACAAACAGCCAAATCCTCACATGTAAATCTTAGATTTTGTTTCTTTGCAAAAATACATTCAAATTCACTAATAGAAGATAACATGAGGATCAGTACATTTTTCCTGCAACTTTTTGACTGGTCAGAAAACAAGACTTATCAAGCAAAAATTTCTTTGGCTGGTTATTGTGTCCAGCCACCATCCAAAAATTATTTTGAGCCCTGGCAACCCACGGTGAAAGGTGTATGTTCTTGCACAAGACACCAGAGAACACCTTAACATTAACTTCATGTAACTAATTTGCTTGGAATGATATGAAGCTGAGAGTGGTTTTGCTAGGAAACACGTACAAGGTGATTTGGAGCCATGCTAGTGAAGTTTTCTGCCTCAGGGGCTGGATTCACAAAGACCTTGTAGGATAGGAAATATCCTAAATATAGTTCCTTAACAAAAGCCCGTTGTTGTTTGACAATAGCTCAGATATGTACTTGTGTTAACTTAGGAAGCCTTCATTAATCCAGCCCCTGATAAAACTAATTGAAACTGTGTAAACTTTCATACATCCCTGTCACTACATTAATTTGTGTTCTTCATTTGTTTGTTTTTGTTTTAACAGTGACAAGAAACATCGTGGCTATTCCTCTGGGAAGCGCATGTTTAAGTTAAACACTGCAGCCAAGAGGAAACCAAGGAGACATAACACAGATGTGAGTTTGTCAAACATTCTTAACCTTTTAAGTTCCAATATCAACTTACAAATTCTACAGACTGATCTCCAAACATTTCCTTTAGGTTTCTCAATAAGAGCGGGCAACTCGCCACCTACTTTTCTTTGGAAGTTACTCCCAAAAAAGCCAACATTAATTTTAATGATGTCTGTGTTCTGTTCAATCGCTCTAATTTTTGCTCCAGAATGCTGGAACTCTAAGAGGCCCAGATTTCAGAATTTTTTTCAAGGGGCATGCCCTTGGACCCCCCTAGTAACTTGTACTTTTGGTGCTTGCAAGTTGCACCTGTGGCGTGCGTTTTTTCCTTTTCCGGCCACTCCAAAGCTTTTGCCTCCTACTTAAAACCTTGCTGAAAAACCCTGTCCTTAATTATTAGTCGATGAGAATTTGATAAATTATCAAAGGATTTTTCATTGCAACCATTTGATAAATTCCCATAACTTTTTCTCTAGATAATGAATAAGTGTTTTTAGGAGAAAATTGATGGTGGTCACTCTTGAGATTAAGAAAAAGGGTTAACTTGATTATTTGAAACAATATTGTAAGACAAATGCTTTACAATAACATTAAAAACATTGCTTTACATGCTAATACACTGTAGCTTTTGAATGATGTACCGTGAAAAGTTTGTACAGTGAAGAGTTGAGTCTGTTAATGTAGTTGGAACAATGTACTTGTATAATATAAGGTGATTAATTCTTGGCATAATACCTCTTTGGCTTTTAATTATGTTGTTTCTCAGATGAAGTGTAAACAGATGTAAGCAGCTTGTTATATATTTACTATTCATTTCCATTTTTCTTAGGATCCTGGTCGGGATTTTTTTAGTATTAAATTTTTTGATCACAAGTCTGGAGAATTCCAGATCAACTTGTTCCCTGCACTCAGTGGAAAATCGCTAAGGTATGTCAGTCTTTTAGGAGTATTGTAACCTTTTTAGGACATTAAATGTAACCCACTTTAACTATAGGAGTTACTGTATGGTGTTTTATACATTGTATAATGTTTAAGAAGCAGTGCTACGTTTCTGAAGCCATGTGTTGGTTGGCTTGTAAGTGCATGTCTTATGTTTGGAATTTTTTTTTTCAACTTAAGCTTAAATTGACTGTGAGCTTATTGTTAGACTAAAGATTAAAAGACACTGCTAACACATAGACTTTCAGGGTTGGTGATACTATATAATGCTGTACAGATCAGGTTGCAGTGAAGGTCATTTTCACAGCTTGCTCTTGGGCAAGCTGTAGCTGACATATTGTTCCAGCCCAAGAGTCGTTTTAACTAACCCACATGAATTCATTAAGAATTTAAACAATTTGTCTGTTTTTATTACAGTACTTCTGTGATATAAATTCCCCCTAAGAACTTACATGCCTGTTAGGCAAGTTAAAAACAGAATTCACTAGTCTGATCGCCACTAGCTGTGGGTTAATGAACATCACTTTCTTTGCATGCTGCAAATGTAGATTGTCCCCCTGACCAATATTTCAGTCTTAATTTTCTGAAATGTTATTTTTCTCTTTCATCACAGGGATTCTATTGAGCCACTTTTTGAGTCACAGAACTTTTCGTTTACAACTCATTCTGTATTTCTGGATTCCTCAAACACTCCTCTGCCACTTGCCTTTGACACCTTCCCGCTGGGTGGAAATGTTCTTCATGTGAGAGGTATGGCCAACATTTTATTTCTCCCTATACTAACATTGCACATGAATCAAACATAAAGGTTGTGATGAAAAAGGAAATGAGTTCTTGATTTTAAAAATATTCTAATCATCAGACCATGATAAATTATTTTGTATAATTATTATACACTTTATGTCAGCTGATGATCGAGGATAACATTGTTGTCAGAGAGTCTTGAGTTCTGATGAACATTCAGGACACAAAAACAAAACTAACTGGTTTATCAAGGGGTGTGACATTAAGACTTTTGTTATTGCTAGACTTTCACTTCAACGGCAACAGAGAATTAAAAACAAACCAAAACATTGTCGGTCCTTTAAAGCTTTATAAGAACACAAATTTTATTCTTAAAACTGCTGAATGAGCAGTTCTCAAAATACACGTACTTTCCTTGCATCGTCTGCACCTTTTTCATCCTTGGCTGCAATGTTTCTTTTTGGATAACCTCGAAAATCATCGCTCTTTAGCTTAACGCTCCACGTTTGTATTGTCATGTTCACCCACTAGAGTGAAAACAGGCAATGTTTTTTGCGCCTTCTGTCACACCACCTTTCACCATGCTTTGATCACATTATATCCTGAGCTAAAGTCTTGGAAAATGACAGTGGTGTATCTTAAGAGAGCAGTATAAAGGACATGGATGCTTAACCTTGTAATACACTTCACTTTTCGTTTCTTTAGCTAATGCAGACATGAAGGTGGATCAAAGAATAATAGACATGGTTAGTGTGGAAGAGGGGATGACGAGACCAAAGAGTTCCTCTTTCTTGCATCGGTCTGGTTCATTTACGACAAAGGGTAGCAAGGACAAAGGAGGCACTCTGAAAAAGGCAGAGAATGATGACAAAGACAGGGAAAGTGGTAAAGAGGACAAGTTACTTCAACAATTAAGTAAAAATGTAAGTAACACAGTAAATGGTGTAAACCCAAAGTCCTGTCATAAGTACTTGTAGATGGACTTTGACTTTCCAGGTGATTGTAGTGTAGGCCCAAGTTGTTCAAAGCGCTGGATAACATTTTTATATTATTTGCTGGATAAATCACTAGTCAGCAGATGATTATTAGGGTCTGAATAGAGATTTATCCAGTGGATAGTGTTATCCCCCTTTTGAACAACTGGGCCCTGAATAGGATTGTTGCTGGCAGTGACTCGATCACATTTTGACTAGCCTGCTCCTTGGCTGAAACTAAACCTCTGATTAAGTCTGTCTGCAAGCCAGTGCTGAAATTCTTGTTTTAGGCTCCCATCTGGAGTACCTGTTGTGATTGGCTTGTTAAAAGAAGCCATTGTCGATTTGCCAATCAGGTTGCAGTGAAATTGGGTGCATTACTGTTTAAAAAAGACAATGTTCCTATGCCATGCCAGGGTATTCCTTCAAACTTTATGGCTTTTTGTCAAAAACCTTAAATCCTTGCTTATTTTGTTCTTTTACTTGTGGTAAAATTAGACTCAGCGAGGCAAGAAAAGCATGGAAGCTCTATTTGGTAAAGAGTTTGGTGGCATGCAACCACAACCATCAAGTCCAGTTCTACATGGTGGCATGTACACAGGAGGAAGTGGGTCTATGCCGAGACCAAAGTCAGCGGGTCGGCTTCAAGGGTTATTCAACCAACCTAAATCAATGAAGGTATCCAATACATTTAAACTACATGTATTATTATATCAGTTAATTTCTTTCAAATCCAAAGTCCAAACCACAAGTCAGTCAATACAGTGTATATGTCCCTCCATGACAATAGCGTTTTTAACATATTTATATTACTTGTGATCATTATTTTTAAGGGAACACTCAAAGATGCCTTAGATCGATACACCTTGTATGGTTTGGAAGAAAATTCAAGCTATGATTGTAACTTCAAAAGTGAGATTGAAGACATAATTAAACTGGTAAGTATTTTGTTTTCTGTGAGAATCCTTTGAAAGCTAGTTACGGGAGCTAACTTCAAAGCAATTTTTTTCATCCTGGCCCTAAAAAGCCCCTTGAAAATTCCTTTTAGAAGAATAGATGCTGCGGAGATGTTTTTCTTCTGGAAATAATAAATTGTATACTAAAATTGTTTTTTTTAGCTGCAAATATTTTTGAGTTCTGGGTCCTGAAATTTCCATTTGTGTATCCTGGAAAACTTCTGGAATTTTATTTATTTTTTTCTTAATGATATCAAACACTGATAGCATTAATAACTTTGTTAAATGTAGTTTAATTAATTGAATTGTGTTATTGTGGTAAAGTTAGAGTTACAATTGTAACTCTAACTTATAAGTAAAATATATATTTGCCACAGGTACACATGTAATAGCTGATTACTCTCTTATGTCAGCCCACCATAGTGATGGATTAGCTGATCCGTATGACCGTTAACCATCACTATTTTTTTTACAGCAGACTCAATGATATTGTTAAACAGTTTTAGGGTGCAATTAGCTCAATTAATGCATCTTTCTACCCCAATGCCCTCACTTAAGAGTTCACGTGCACACTAAATAATTAAGAAATATGCCTGTCACTGTTTTCAATCACTTACAGGAGACATCATGGACAGAAGTTGTCAGTGAAGCTCATATTAAGGTAAAATGAAAAAATGAGGATTTTCAACAACTTGAAATGTTTGGTTAGAAGCAGAAGTGTGTGTGTGAGGAAATAATTTTTGGTAAAATTGCTGGCACATGTACTATGACTTTTTCTTATTACCCCATGTTTATTTTCTCTGTTCGCCAGGCAATGACTAAAAAACAGAAAGACCAGCAAGAAGCGATCTGGGAATTGTTGTCAACAGAGGCAGCGTACATTGCTAAACTGCATGTTATCAAAAAGGTATGGTTTAGCATTTGTGCAGTATGCCTTCTTTTCTATTTTATTTAAATATATTCTTGTGTTGCTCTTCTAGTCCTCTTCACAGCTAAGAAAGGTGAATATAATATTAACAGAAAGATAGAAGCTGCCAGTGTCTCCTCGATAACAAGCACTTGAGACGAACCATATGATATCACGCTGATCACTAGCCTTCAAAACCTTTTCAATATGATACACAGTTTAAAGCGAGGTTTCGCTGTATGCAACCCTTACATTCAAAATATGCCATAATCATGGTTATCTATCGCAAGAACCATCCACCCTTTCCCCTCAACTGCTACCTGTACGCCTAGCAAACATATCAAACGCACTCTCCAAAGCTCCGATTACTCCTAGTATTGAATCATAATTTGTTATTTCTGGAGGTAAATTTCTATGTACCAATTTTTTTTGTTGTTGACAGCTTTTTGTCCAGTGCCTCCGAAATTTGCAGGGTGAGGGATTTTTAACTGAGGTATGACCATTTTTCAATCTTTTTCATGACTTCTAATATGAAAAAGTGATGTTGGTGAGTGTTTTTTTTTGCTTTCGCTAAGTGCCAACGAAAGAAAAGAATTTGCCTACATCACCGGTTTTAGTTCCAATGTTTATAAAACCATTTTAGCTGCTGAGCCGAGAATTTCCACTACAGGCACTCCTCGTTCCTACATTTCTGCCATGCTCTTGGCCTTAAAATCGCTCTTATTCTTCTGCTTAGACATTTTTTAACCTTAAACTTGTAGAGTTTCAAACAGCGAAAGGGAAATAACACTTATAGGTTAGCGCGAACTTGAAATAGCGAGTTGTAGTTTGTACAAGTACAGTAGTGTGGCAGACAACATTGTCCGAACTTTGGAGGTTCGTTTGTTTACAACAAAGGTCATCAAAAGTCACGTGAAACTACATGTGAAATCTAACGCCACTAAAATCCCCAGGGAATCTACACCTTTATACATTACACTTTTCACAGCACAATCAATAATTTTCTTGCCTGCTGCAATACTTCATGTGGCAATAAGCTGGCCGCCTCACATGCCGACCGTCTTTGCTCGGCTTGCTCGTTGGCAATAAACAAGTATCAGAAATCCACTGCCTGCATAATAATAATAATATTGTTATACAGACTGTTGATTTCTGATACTTAAAAGTGGGGTACTCTTCGTTGTAATTTTTACACTATGATCCACTTTTTTGTTCAGATTGAAGGTTCCAAGCTTTTTAGTAACGTGGAGGACATTTATACGGTTAATTTAGCATTTTGGATGGCTAATCTCAGCGGAATAGTGGAAAATGTAAGTAACCTACTTTTTATCCTTGCTAAATCTTGCAACAAAAAACTGATGAAAACATGACCTCAAAGTATATGGTTCTTACAAATTAACCTGGGTAGCTGGCAGTATAGTTATGGGCATGGTACTTTCTTGGCATCAAATCCGCAAGGGAAAACTTCCTCTCAATCTTCATGCCACTCCACCACCAAAAATCAACAGCTTTGTCCTGCTTATCCTGACTGCTACACAGGTTATTGTGACTTACAAAGCATGTAGAGGTGTACATTTTAGTGGCTGAACTGTACATGTACTTCACATATCCTTTAACTTGGTGTACAAAAATAGAGAAGATGTGGTTTTGGTGTCATTGATATTCTGTTTGTGGAAAAAAAGTAAGAAAAGAACAAGAGCCAAAAGAGTGTTTATTGATGTAAGTGAAGGTCGTATATAAGAGATAGCATTTTCTGCTTCCTTAGTAAAAATAATAATAATAATAATAATAATAATAGTTTTTTATAATAATAATAATAGTAATAATAATAATGTACTAATTGTAATCTTTTTTTTGTACAGGCACGGCAAACCAAGGATCCCCTCAATCCATTAGACATGGAACAAGGATTTAACATGGTAAGCATTAATATAAGATGTATTGCTCTATTAGGGGGCTTTGCTCATGCATTTTGTTCATATTGAGTAAGTAGTTAAGAAATGGTCCGGCCACTTCAAAGTGCTACTTATTTTCCTGCACAGCAAACTAACACCATGGCCTGTTAAAGGTCAGCAGCACTGAAGCAGTCAAAATGTTAGTGAAATGAAACCATTTTACACTTCGCAGCACATGATGAATATGATTTGTCATTCTACTGTTGCAAACTTTTGATTGGGCCATTTGCTGCTGGATGTGTCACTCAAAATAATTTGGGACACTGTGGAAAAACCCTTCAAAGTAATTGTTACATAGGACTCTGCTCCTAATGACGAATTTTCCATTGGCTTTGGGCTCAACCCTCCATCTCCCCACTACCCTGGCAATGTTGCCCCCCTCCCCCTCCTCCCCCTCCTCCTCTCCCCCCCCCCCCTCCCCACCAAGACACATTTTTACCAATTTTGCTCAAAATTTAACTCCACTTGGGGTGGGGGAAAGACTTTTCAGCTCCATTTAAACTAGTCTGGACTGTCTCTGACGCAGGCTACATTTAACTGTCCTTTGTTATTAAGACGGAAAATTAAATTTTACCTTTGGATGTTGTTTGTAGTTTGAGTCGCACTTTGACCCTTACATCCTATACTGCTTGGAGGAAGCCAACTGTTTGAAGTACTTCAAGGAAAAACTTATGGAAAATGAAGAATTTAGAACGTACATCTCAGTAAGTAGCTATCATGGTATTTTTCATTTTCATTTTATTTTGTTTTTTTTCATTTAAGCCCCATGGTTAGTGAAGATTTAATGGTAATGTACGTCATGAATAACTATTTGAATTGGGGTCAGGGGAAATTTATTTGGCTATTATTCTGCTTTTCGTTTTTTCCAACAGTAGTTTAATTTTTTGGTGAGTCAAGTTAGTGTTTGTTTTGCTGCTTTGAAGACACTTTGGCATAACTTGCGGCAAATTTGCCATAAAATTTAAACTGGGTGTTTACAGCAATAATAAGCAGGTGGAGAACTAAAAAGCCAGGAGGTTCTTTGGGTTATATAATTTTCTGTTTTTCTTATTAAAGTAGTTGGGGTCATGCTCTTGTGGGGGAAAATCAGGCCTGGCTCTTGTCCCTAAACCCATTTGCCCCTGAGCCGCTTGTAACCCGCCCATGGGGATCGACGTCCCTTCCACCATTTGTGACATCATCAGTTTTAATGGTCAAGGACAACTTTGCCCGCTAACTTGTGCAGAGTTAAGAGATCTTTCAAACCATACCAGAATGAGCACAAACTGAGTCAAGGACACTGGAGAAAAAGGCAAAAAAACATGTAACATTGACCTGAAAATTTCCACGAAAATCTTGTTCCACTACCCATCTTCCTTTCCCTTCACCTAATCCTAAGATCCTAACCCAGGGACAAATAGGTTAGTGAATGTATGCATTTATAAATAAAATATAGAACAAAAAAGCTCAACACGACTCCCAGCTAAAAAAATTCACTTCCTGCTGTTCATGGCCACGTATACTTTAACTTGGTTACAACCTTATTGTTTTAGTGGTGTGAAGATCACCCATATTGCACCGACCGGCTCAAGTTAAACGATTTCCTGGTGAAGCCCATGCAGAGAGTTACAAAGTATCCTCTGCTTGTGAGAGCGATTTACAACAAAACTCTTGACATTGAGGTGAAGGAACATCTAACTAAAATGGTGAGTTAACTGATCAAGTGTTACATTAAGATTTTCAAAGATGTAGAAGTGGGGAGATTAAAAAGAGGTGGAGCTAACCTTTTTTGGACTCAACAGTGTTTGGATTCTAGGTGTGACACTCTTTCATATGTATACACTAGAAATTCACGTGTTTTATGGTAAAACTCAGGAAAACGTAAGAAACAAATTTGTTTGGAATGCTGTTGCAATGTTGCAAGAGAAAAGTCAATCAGGCTAAATTGTAAATGTGGCTAAATGTAATAAAGGGTAAGTCAAACGTGAAACAATGCTGCTCAGCAATTTTCCCCCAAGGATTGGTATGTGGGGTGGCGGGGGTTGCATGTAGGGGATGACGTATTTAGAGCTCTGCTTTAGGTGTCAAGTCATGGGGCGTTTGTTTCTCGCTACTGGGCAGTTCTTACTGATTTGTCCAATTCCCCGACGCTCATCTATTGTTGATGGTTTTAATTGGTTTTTGATTGTTTGGTTTGATTATGTGTACTGTCTCTTTTTATGATTGGTCACTACACAACAAATATTCTTGAAGCTTTTCAGGTGTTCATGGGTTTCTATGCAAGTAACTTTTTCACCCTTACTATTGACCAAAGGAAAAAAAACTGTCAAAAAGATGACATTTCGTTTTGTACAATCCTAAGAATTAAATACTACTTCGCAAAATTTCTGTCAAAGAAAGTTTCATTTGAATGACAACACCATAGGATTTCATCCACAGACACAAAAGTTAGTACCATGTACTAAATAAATAGTACCATGTGAAAGTACTGCTGAAGAGGTTTCATTTGAATGGTAACATCATAGGATTTCATCCACAGACTCGAAATTTAGAACTACATACTAAATAAATAGTACCATGTGAAAGTACTGCTGAAGAGGTTTTATTTGAATGGTAACATCATAGAATTTCCTCCATAGATTTAAAGTCAGAATGACAAATTATCTCTCTGAAAAGTGGTCTAGGATTGAAGGGCTGAAGTCCACCATCAACGTGTTTTCCCAACCATTTCCTATGCTACCTCAACCTCAACCCCCTCCCTCCCCCCGCCACTTCTGCCTCTTACGTCAGTCGGCACCGGAGGCCGCTCTCTTGGCGTGACTCCTCATTATAACCATAAGTTATCCTAAATCTTTTTTTTAGCGTGACCGTGTTGAATCATTTGTCAGTAAAGTGAATGGGGCCATGAGAGTGCGACACGAGTTGGAAAAACTCAAGGCAACGGCGGAAAGAATTCAAAATAATTACAATGTGGTTGAGGCTGTCAATGAGGAGATGGATAAGGTATTGATCAGTCTTGTCTTTCTTTCGTATTCTTGCTAATTCTTGTTATTTAATGTAATGGTAATGAAAAGAGTTTCCTTTAAACCCTAGTCATTAAATTCGCATCATTTTTTCTAGAGAACTCTTTTTTGTGCACCTTAATTTCTGCGGCTTTGTTTGTTGAAATCGCAAAAATTAAGTTGCACAAAGAATTAGTTTTCATAAAACTCTAATATTTGTCATTTCTAGGTTGAATTTTTTTAAAGCAATTTAATTCGCCTCTTTATTTCTAGAGAACCTTTTTTTGTGCATTTTAATTTCTGCGACTTTTTTTGTTGAAATCGCAAAAATTAAGTTGCGCAAAAACTGCTTTCCATGAAACCCTAATATTGGTCATTTCGAGGTGGAATTTTTTTAAGCAATTAAAGTTGCGTCTCTTTTTCTAGAGAACTTTTTTGGGCACCATAATTTCTGCGGCTTTTTTCGTTGAAATCACAAAAATTAGTTACAATGATAAATTGATTAAACTAATGAATAAACTGCATCATAATTTCGCATGGTTTATTTTCCAGAGAATGTTTTTTGTGCACCTTTTTTTCTGCAGTTTTTTTTTGTTGAAATTGCAAGAAGTGATTAATTGCATGAATGGATGGTGTAAATGTCTCCGAAGTTACATATGTTGCAAAAAATATTTATTGATATGGGCTAATTTGTTTTTCTTAAAGATTCTCCAAGAGTACAGTTCCTATGACTTAATGAGACCAATGCCTGGCTTAATAGAGGATGAACACCGCTGTGTTATCCATGAGGGACCTCTCAGACTTCTAGAAAAACAGGGCAAGGTATAAACGTTTTTCCTTTCAAGTGTAACTAGAAACGATACGTCAGAAAAAATGAATTACGATTGAAAATTATCAAAAACAAGTGGTACCATTTGGAAGTACTTCTGAAGAGGATTCGTGTGATTGGTAACACCATAGGATTTCATTCACGGACTCAATAGTTAGGACTTCTTACCATATAGATAGTAAGGTAGAATTACTCCTTCAAAGGTTTCGGTTGAATGGTAACATCATAGGATTTCATTCACAGACTGAAAAGTTGGAACTTTTTACTACATAAGTAGTACTATGTGAAAGTTCTGCTGAAGCAGTTTCATTTGAATGGTCATATCTTTGAAATTCATCCACTGATTCAAAAGTTATGAACACCTTGTACAGCGTTATTGTCACTACCACGGGGGAGTATTGCGCAGTTGGTGTCACTTGAATTGTGACACCGCAAACACTGTGGAAAGCTGTTTCTAAGAGAGGCAAGGTGTTGAGATAAAAATTAAGTGACCTAGATTTAAAGCAATTTGTTGAGGAACGGCCAAAGAACTTCGTCTACGGAATGTCCTCTTTAAGAGAGACGTACAATTCTTTTTAGAATTCTAATTCTTACTCAGCTTGATTTCTGTGTCATCATTCATTTCAGATGGACGTGTATGTCTTTCTCTTCACCGATCTTCTTCTTATCACTAAAGCAAAGAAAGGAGGTGACAGGTTTAAAGTTATCAAACCGGTAAGTTTGAATATGTGGCAGAGTTATCTAATCCCTAGTTCTTGACTTTTGGACGTACTATCTGCAGCTTGATCAAGCATTGACTTCACGCAATACAACTGCCTTGAAGTTAATGACGGGGGAGGAGTATGTATTTTATAGTTTTTGTGGACTGATGATCTCCTGGTGACTTGTACGTTTTTTAATGCTGTTTATGTTTTTGTAGCCTCTGCAAGTCGACAAGCTTTCTCTAAGTGCTTCAAAAGATCAAGGTATTTCAATGTTTGAATTTATAGTTTTGACCGTTGATTTGATGAAACATTTGAAAGCATTTTGTCGCATTGGCCGAAATAGAAGTGGAGATTTGCGATCTCTTTTTCGACGATTTTCCTCTTTTTTTTACGCATGAAGGTTATCAAGTTTCGAAAATTTTTACCCTTGTCCTCTTTATCCAAACGCATTTTTTTTCGTTGTTTGGTTCTTTTTGTCTCACAGTACACCTAGATATTGTTAGTCAGAGTATGTTAATGAAACAGGGACAAAGAAGCTGCAAGCATCGCCACCCCCACCCCCCCGTCCCCCCGTCCCCCCCATCCTTCATGTAAGGGAATCCAAGACAGTCTTGGATTCTGGATTCCAGGCCGTGGATTTCGGATTCAAAGTACTGGATTCCGGATTCTTTGTCAGTGGGATTCCGGATTCCTTGAGCTGTATTCCGGATTCCAAAGCCCAGGATTCTGAATTCCTTAAGCAAAAATTTCCTGGATTCGAGAGTCAGGAATTCCGTACCTGGGGCGAAAAAGCAGCTGTAACGAAATTGGTCAACTGTACTTTCTTTTCTCCTATTCAGGAACCTTCCTTCTTATTTACGTGAACGAATACAACATTGCAGTGCAAGCATTTGCTCTCCAAGGAACAGTGTCAGATCCGTCACAGTGGATGGAAGCCATCAAAAAGGCCCAGGTATGAAGTACTCTATCCCTTCAAGTCCCAGTGGTGACCAAAATCAATGTCAATACGTAATCAAGAGAACAGGTTATGAGAATTACTAAAATAGTAACTAAGGGGAAAAATGCTTTGATCGTGTAGCAAATTCTCTTAACTAATCCTTTAGGGAAATGTATAGAGATTAGTTTTGAGAATTTGTATCTGCACCCTTTCAGGGATGTATCATTATGAAAATGATATCGAAAATAGGGATCAGTCTAGGTTTCTGGGAAACTGCCCACCTACCCCTCTCCTAAGGCAACATTTTGCCCTAAGTGAGAAGTTAGTCTTAATGTGGCATTGGCATGAGGGAGGGGTGGGTGGGCAGTTTCTCAGAAACTCCATCATTGACTCTGGGAGTGAAACTGTTAAGTAGTTTGCTTAAATTACAGTACTAACCATCTTTTCTTTTTGTTTCAGAAACTCTTCATGGTTGCCAAACTCGGCCAGGGGTCAACCAACATGCTGCAGATGCAGACCAGTAGTGACAATGATCTTGTGAGTCCATCTGGTCTTGTCACACCTGGACTCAGTTCTTCGCCCGCATTTCCACATGCAGAGCACCGCAGATCGTCAGCATCATCGATAATGTCCCTTGAATCCGACTCTGATGATGAGTCTAGTGTGGCCCTTCCTACTCGCCTGCGTTCTGATTCTGCGTTAACTTCGATGACCACGATTAGCGGTACATCTTTTGCTATGGACGCGAGAGCTCAAGATGGAGCTGGCGAAGAGAAAGATGAACGCGTTGCACCGCAGCTTGAAACTGAACTCATGGCGCCAGAGGAAGAACTGGCCGCTGAAGTTGGAGCTATGGCGTTACCAAGATCAGAGTCGCTCAGCAAGATCTCGCGATCTTCATCTGCACCGTCTAAGGAGAGACCACGAGTTGTCGAGTCTACTTCGCTGTCTCGCTCTTCATCAGCACCTCAAGGGCCGACACCCGAGCGGGTGTTGAGTTTAAGAGAAGGTATAATTGTAAAAAGAAGAGAGCTGGAAGAACACGAGGGATCGGTATCATCATCTTCTACTTCTTTAAATGACTCTGCTGTTGATTCGGACTTACCGTCTCCGTCTCCATTCCAATCATCTTCCATCGACTTCCCATCTTTACCTCCGCCTGAACCTCAGGAATTTGAATTAACAGACGAACCTCAATCTAACTCTGAACTTGAATCTTCTACCGAACACGATCTTCATCAATTTTCGTCATCACCTGATGAAACAATTGTCTCTCCTACGCTTGATAGCGAGGAACGAATTTCTGAACCCGATCACGAGCAAGAGGAAGGGGCTTCCTTTGATACATCTGAAGATGATTTATCACTAACTGTTGACTCTGAAGGAAATGCTTCCGTCTCACAGTTAGGAGAAACATCAGGATCTGAAGTTTTACAAAACCTGCCTGACTCCCTTGAATCATCCGCAAAGCCGACTCCACATATCAAATCTCAACTACTAGCACAAGACAAAATCCAGTCCGCTATTACTCCGGCCGAAGCGCAAAGAAAAAAGGTATCTTTGCCCCGTAGATCTTCACCAGTTGTTTCTCGGAAGCAGCGACCTGAGACTTTTTCTAAAGGTCAAGGTAAAAGTGATTCGGATATAAATGGTATTTTACGTAAAATTCGGGATGCACAAGCAGCCGCACCAAATGCTCCGTACAGTGAATCGTCACCTTCAAATAGTCTAGAGCGCGCGGGGAAAGCGGGGAAAATCGGTAAACGGTCCTCAGAGAGTGCAAGGTGTCCGGTGAAGCCAGATAAATCTCACTATCCTATGAGTGCGAGTTTGGACTTGGCAGACTCGTACGCTAAATCGGACAGTCGCAAAGACAAGGGCTATGCCCCACCTCCCGGATCGTTGTCAGTGTCTAGAAAAAAGAGCATGTCTCTTTCAGATCTCTTGAACATTGGGAAAGATTTAACTAGTAGTAGATGGAAAGATAAAGAGAGTGACAAGGACAAAAATCAACCCAAAATTTTGGAGCCTCTTAGTCCGCTGAGCCCGTCAACTGACGAAGAAACTGTTTCTCATACGGAAGGAAAGAAAGAGGAGAAGAAGTCACGATTTAGTCGACTTAGAAGAAAATCAAGTCGAGCGGAACTTAAGGATGGGATTGCATCTGGTCCTAATATTGATCCCAAAAGAGCTTCAAGACACTTCTTCAAGGAGTCGCTAATGTTGGAATCTTCGTAAGTAGTGTATTTTTGAAAACATTCATGCATCTTCGTGCAGAATTATATGATCACTGCCGGCCGAACGTATGCTCGATTTCCGCCGCTTCCTCGGTACTCCCCGAGAAGAGGCTGTTCAGGGGAGGAGCGTGGGCTCATTTCCCGAACAACGGTTGGTAACTGAGCCTATGCTTAACCAAAATTAACAAATTAACTTACGAATGGTTTGCTCGATATCAGGTCGTTTCGCCCGAAGGACGCTTCGTCCAATAGCAGTTCACCCCAGACAAAGTCTTTATTGTCGCGGTGATCAGATAACTGCACTGTTCGTATTTAGTTTTAATTTGCACCGTAACACAGCGAATCTATCTTAACACAACATTAAAGGTGTACCAATATACTTATCTTTCTTTAAGCAATGAAGTTTTAACAAGGAGAGCTTAAGCTTTTTGTAACAAAAGAAATGCTAACTTTTGAAATCCTGTAGGTAAAAATGGTTCTCAGATTAAAAACTAGCGTTAAACATAATTTTATTCGGAACTGTTGTTGTTTATCATAGTAAACAAGGAAATCTTGGTTTAATATGAAAACAGGTTTTGCTGACAAAATGACCCTTAGCATGTCCGAATTCATGATGTCGTTGAGAGTTTATATCGTAAATCCTCTATCAAGCCCCCCTCTCAAATAAGCCCTCTCCCTCTAATAAGCACCCCCCGCCCCCTTTTCAGGGGAAGAAAGTTAATAAGCCCCCCTCCCCTCCCCTAATTATTCTTCACCAATAAATGATCGACTGTAAAAACTCCGTGTGGACTGATCCGGGATGGTTTATTCACCAACTGGAAGGTCGGATTTCTTTTTGGTCCACGGCTTTACCACTGTGTATTCTAGTGCTTTATGGAGAACTGATACCATCGTCTTTGCTAAATTGAATAAGCCCACTCCCGCCCCCCTTCCCCCCCCCCCCCCTTCAAATAGAATTGACATAAATAAAGCCCCCGGGGGCTTAATAGAAGATTTACAGTACTCTCCTTCATTCAGGATACTTACAAGATAAAAGGTTTTACAGGCTATTGTTAAAACTGACCGGCACGTTAATAGCACAGACACAACAAAAGGGTTTAACTAGCTAGCAGCTCGGATCTGGCACAAACAAACAATAATCAAAGTATAGCTATCGACTATTTTCCTGAAAAAATAAAAATTAAAAGTGATAAACTAGGGCTACCATGTTCCTCGTAGAATGCCAATAACGACTATAATATTTAAACGTTTTTGACGTAAATGTTTTCATTCATGGTATTTCTCTTTTTAATAGGTAAATATTTGCTCTATAATAATGTAACAGTTGTACTGTTAAACTCCGTTAATGATACTACTGCTTAAGAATTCTCCAGACGAGGCAGTAAACCTTTATACCAATGTCATACAAAATTGCAATTTTTAATGTCTTTCTAAATTTCGCGCCTATTCTGTCTCGCGCGTTCAGTCACGCGCGTGGTCATTTTTCTGTCTCGCGCGTTTCGCTTGACGAACTAAGAAAAAAGAGAGCTTGCTCGTAGTATATTCTGAAACAAAAATTCGTCGCAAAATCTCGAAATATGGTTGCCCAAATTGTCCATATGCTGGCCCTTGGCATAAAATGCTTTGCAGTTTTGGATATGCTTCTCTGGATGTTAAAAAACCACTCTTTGCAAAACTCTGTGGGTATACCAGAAAACTCAACATGATGAATCAATCTGTGAAAATACTTTGCAATTTTGGGTAACATCTGTAAAAAGGTTTATTTCTTCTTGAGGCAAATATTTGTTTACCGGTATGTCCGTTTGTCAAACCTCTGACAAAACCAATCATTTGGTTGCATTCTAGAATTTGTATATGATTATTTAAACTTGTATTTATTAAAAGCCATTAACATTTGTACATTGATAATTATTAATAGCGCGAAATATATAAATCATTAACATCGTTCATAAGGCGAAGCCTTTTTACTCTTAACTCTTTAATCAAGCCACTAACTATTGTTATAATATTTTCATTTTGACATGAATTTGTCAATTATAGTGAAGCACTTTGGTCTGTACCCATGAATTGTTGCTAAATCTTACATAGTAAAATTTAAAGCTCCTTCTTTGCGGTGTTCAATTTTATTACAATCGACTAATAAATATGAGGACAGCCATTCTCTTTGAATAGTACACAAAAAGACATTTTTCTTATTTTGCCAATATTCCTGTTCTAAATATATACCTGATACTTTTTGCTTGTAAATACTCTCAAGATTTTCATTTAATAGCATTGGAAAAATAAACTGTGAAATCCAGAAAAAAAAGTATTCTTATACCAGCGCCTTCTCTAAAGTTAAACTGTTAAAATTTAAACTGTAGAGTTCTCAGTCTGTGTAAGAAAATACCTGATTTTTGGCTTATCCCTTTAAATTTGCAATGCGACGTGCCTTTGGAAATTCATTCACTTTGGGAAAATATTAATACTTGGCCCCCGACAGGGGAGGAGAGGGGTAGTTCCTCAGTGTAGTGGAAAGTGAGTATCAGTATGGGAAACTGCTATCCTACCCCTCCCCTAATACTGCGTTAACACTAACTTCTCACTTAGGGCAAAATGTTAGTTTAGGGAGGGGTAGTTGGCAGTTTTCCAGCATCTTATACTGATCCATTGAGATTTATAGTGAGTTATTTAGTTGAGTGCTCTATCATTTATTGCACACACCAAGAAATCGTGGTTATGCGCTAAACAGATAACTCAATTGACACCCTCTAATATAAACAGAGTAGTTCCTATAACACCAAGAAAATGTCCATGCTCCATTTCCTCTTTTCTGTCATCTGAAGCGCCTGCCATAAAAGCCACCTTCAGAATAGCCTGCAAACGCAGACGTATTTCCAGTCATCGCTTTTCTCTGGTGTTCTCTTATTCTTCGGTTGGAGAGACGCGACGACCGGAATTAAATAACTTTGCGTTCGCAGGTTACCTTCAGAGAAATCTAGGGTTTTGTAATCGAAATCCTATTTTGTGATCATTCAAGGGAAATTTTTAGTTTTTTACGCGGAAAGTTTCTCTGTGTCACTCGAGAATGTTGAGGTACATTGACTATAGGAAGTAATATAACCATCACTGGAAAAAAGAAATGTAGTTACGGTAACAGCATTTTCACTGACCATCAAGATTGCACAAAATACGCACCATTCGAGTTTGAGTAATGTTAAAAGCCTGCACCTTCACTGAGCCGCGATTCTGAGTGATTAGCTTGACACATGCACTTCATTTGTCACACGTTCTGCACTCACAACAGCACAGGTACCCCAAGCTTTGAATGTGAGCGCTATTTATTTAACCTTTGTATCGACATTGTATTTCTGTGTAGCGTTGGTTACAGGAGTTAGTATGACAAAGTATTACTCACATATGGCTTTGAAACGGAGGGAGAAATTTTATCAAAGGTGTTTAAGCGTCCATTCGGGGGCGTTTCTTAGCGATTTTAGTTTCCTTGTTTATTCTAACAGAAGCTATATATGATAAAGTGAACAACGCTGAAACAAAACTGTTAAATTGCTCGAAATTTTTTCTCGATATTTTCACTACAAGTAACGGTTTCGTTAACCACTTCAACAGTCCATTTCCGAGTTGCTTCAAGCCTCTGTTTCAAAGCGAGGCTAAGTGCCAAGCCAATGGTTTGAAAATGATTTTTAATTTTCATGCACATAAAACTCATTTTCACAACAAAGGTTTTGCACTCAGCCTCATTTTGAAACTTAGAAAGGAACATTGTCATAAATACGAGGCTCATATTTCGAGGTTGGGGTACCTGTGATATCACCGGCACATTGAAAATGCATATTTTGTAAGTGATCTGGACCAGCTAAAACACCATGTTATATTCTAGGTAGAAGTGATATCCCTGAATTCTGTTGAAGAATGTGGACCCAGGTATTTGAGTGTGTGAAACAAGCAAAATCCTTGCTTGTGCTTTTTTCTTTTGTGTGAGAATTACCCACAAAGCGAAGCCCCCGTGAGCTGCTTAAATCGAGTCGCTCCCTGTGCATATTTGACATGGAATTGCATGTGTGAGCTTTTCAGTAAAATGAAACTATGGAGTTCTTGAAATCGGAAACCAAACATTCCTAACGAGGACAGTAACCTGTAACTATTTAGTTATTTTCACCAAGTTTTTAATGTTAATGGTTACTATAATTTGTTTGCGTGAAGCAACTTAACAGCGTGTGGATTTATCATACATTTTTACATTACATAACTTCATTCGCTTTGAAGAAATTTAACAGCTAATGATAAATGTAACCAGTTAACCCTGAAATAAGAGGGAAAAATAATTATATAGATATAGTGAAATACTGCCGCCTTCATGTTGACAATGGTTTTAAGAACATTGTTCTTCTCTTCTCCTAGTCTACCTCATTTCTCAAGCGAAAGATATATTTTCCTACTGATGTAATTAGTTTATCATAGTGTAATAATAATCACTTAATGACTGGTCCCGAGAGAAACAGTTAATTTTTTTTTCTGGGAAACATTGAGATTCGAGGGAAACAAAATTAACTGTTTCCTCAGGGACCGGTCTTTAAGTGATTTGTTATATAGCAGGAAATTCATAAAACCTCGTTGAAACGGCGGTCGTCAGTCAACATTCGCGTGCAACAGTGCACTGTTACCCTCTGACGTCATAGATTTTGCAATGTCGCCTGCTCAGAGATTTTGGCTTGAAACAGTTTCATTGTTAGATGTCATGTGACGTCAAAGTAACCAATGAGAGCACGCGCTGTTGGGAAAAAGTTTCCAGCTATATAACAATAAGTAATACAGAACAGTAATAATTACTGCATCTGTTGATAATTTCATCGAACTAGCTGCTCTTTATGCAGTTAGCAGTGCTTGTTGTTAATCCCGTCAGTGTTGGATGACTATGGTTCTTTCACTATGTACCAAAAAACAAGTTATTGTGATATTTATGAAAGGACCTTGTTCGGTACATGCTGACAGGCTCATGTCATCTTTAGAATGGCTTTCACCATTACTTTTACCACTCGAATATATTTTTGAACCATGACTAAACAGCAAGCAACCCTCTTAGCATATCTCTCTAATAATCACGGTTCTTGGAATCTTTTTTAGATCGGTTTCCAGTCCCCTGAAAAGTAATTTCATATATATTTTTTGTATTGGATGGCCGCGCTTTCTATAAAAATCTTACGCCAACTTCTCAGCCAAAATCAGAGCAAAATCCCAGGTCAAATTGCGTTTTTGCACACACGCGTTTTCCCGCGCTAGGCGTCGGGTACTTGTATTTCATTTGAGTTCTGATTGGTTCTTGGCTTCTATACGTGTTTGCGATTGGCTATAGCAATAACTTTGTTTTTGGCGTTATGCTGCCAGACTGAACTGACTAATAAAGGCAATAAAGGGGCATTAAAAATAATAATTGATCTTAAATTCTGGAATGTTAAACTAACGTTCGTTTTACTCTTATTTTCAGGGAATATGTATAAAGAAAACTGCAGTGGTGTGAGAATTGAATACAACAAGTTGTGAAAAAGTTATTTTAGAGTTTGAAACTTTAATCATATCGTTTTAGTTTTTGACTTCAATAGCAAAAACTTCTTGAAACTGTTTTAGTTGTTTAAAGGGCATTGGCAATAATGTTTCAGATCAAAGTTTGTTATTTTACCAGGCTCTAAGCATCTTGTCGTCCTATTAATTTATAAAATGTCAAAGTATTTTAAAGTTTTAACAAGAAGACAACATCGTCTGGGTTATGTACTGCATAGTAAATGACTTGTTCCCTGCTCTGAGATATGACATCGAAGAGAAGAAATGCAGTTTAACTATACGATACGCCTGGCTGTTAATTTACTCTTGAGTGAGATTACATTATATTTGTCTGTTCAGATATCCTAGCTTCTTCCACTTGACAGCCGTAATCAAGTGCTATCATGCTCCATGGGAGCGGGGAGGGGAGTTATAGGTCGTATAAGTTTGTACTCCTGGGTTATCGCCCAGTTGTTCTAGGTCCCAGTCTGGTATGAGGCAAACAATACTTTGGTGGAATAGGCTTTACGTGACAGCTTTAATGTAGGGCTTTCACATTCCATGGGTGTAGGGAGGGAGGGTATAGGTGCATAAGTTTGTACTCATACCAGACTGAGTCTTGGGTCATTGCCAAGTTTGCCTAAGCCCCTGTCTGGTATGGGGAAAACAATACCTCAGTGAAAAAGGCTTGACATCCTTGATCTAGAGCTATCAAATTGTGTTGGGTGGGTGGTGGGCGGGGTGGGGGGGTGTGGGGGGTGTGGTAGTAAGAGTATAGGTGTATAAGTTTGTACTCATACCAGTATCACCCAGTTGGTCTTAGTCACTGTCTGGTATGGGGTAAACAACTCTTCTACATCTTCCAGTAGTTCCATCTTTCCTCAGGCTTTGTCTTTTGTCAGTCCAGACTGAGTCGTGGGTTTTATACCCAGTTGGAGTAGATTCCTTGTCTGGAAAAAAGGCATGGCTTAAGGAAATGCAAATACAGATTTCTTTCACTAGGAACTTGATTTTGCTCGGTTATCACGCTTAAGGGTGTTTGGAGAAGGTGGTCAGGACATTTCTGGGACGCACAGTAAAATGTACCCTCACACAAGACCTTGTTTACAGCCAGAGTGGGGCTGGAGAAGATAGCATTTAATTGTACACACTCGCAAGCATAAATAATCAGCCAGTCTTTGATGCCACGCAATAGGTCATTTTACATTATTTTGCTTACTGAAAATCCTGGCCTTGAGTTGAGGCAAGGCTTGAATTGACCTTATTTTGATAAATCAAGTACTTATGCATATGAAAGGCACAGATGTTTCTATTAAACAAGGTTACCCCTAACCTCCCTTCTACTCAGACGCTAGGTGGGCCTACTGCCTACAGTTTCATTTTATTATCCTAACAAACATGCTGTAACTCCTCCGAACAGAGAGCAAGTCATTTGTTATGCCACAGGGGCGGATCCAGGGGGAGGGTGCAGGGGGTGCGTACCCCCCCCCCCCCCCCTTTCCGAGATGACCTGATGACCTGCGCTTTTCTAATACAACTGGTATTCTGCAAAAAAAAAACACTATGTGGTTTATTGGTGTTGAAGTAGTTCGAGAGACGAGTGCACCCTCTCCTAGAAAAAATCCTGGATCCGCCCCTGTGCTAAACACCCCAAGCCACTTCAGGTGTGTTTTTGTATTTTCTGGTTTCCTTTCCTTACTGTCGTTTGTAGATTGGGATTTTACCCTGTCTTTGCCACTTAAACATTTTAGTTTTCATAATGTAAAGTTGTACATAGGGTGCATGGAGTGCATTTCCATCTATTTATTGAATTTTTTCGTGATAAATACATTTTCAAATTGCAATTTTAAATAGCTTAAAAGGCTTCCCACGGAGTGTGTGCGAAAAGCATGATATGTCCAACTGGATTAGAAATAAATAGTAAAACCTTGTGAATATCTTCTGGCTTTGGTGATTTTTTTTTCTACGCGGAGTGGGAGAGGGGTTGGACGTGTGAAATCCCCCCTCGTTTAGGGACTTAAAAACGGACGGCTTATTTCTTGGGCGAACGAAAGCTGCTTGTTTATGAACGTCATGTCGTGGCTGCCGCTTTCAATTTTTTCACTGAGTAAGATTGGGGAAAGTAGAGGGGTGGGCCGAGCAAAAAGGGTCTCCAAGAAAACGCCTTTACGTGAGCTGGAAACCGCTCGTTTTGCGATGCAATCTCAAGTAGTGAAATTGCACTAAAATTCCGAACACCTCAAGCATAGTTTGCACGTGAATAGGAAAGACATTTGGGATGAATATTCTTCCTTCTTTAAGCCAAGTACGTGAAACTTTTTTACGCCTCTACGGAATAAACTTATATCGGAACGACCGGTAACCGTGCAGCCTATGGAGCGTCGACGGCAGCGAGAACTAATGTGATTTCCTTTCCTTTCAAACTTCATCACGATTATAGCTCGCTTAAGTGATGTCAGGAGTAGCTGAACTTTCCCGCACTTGAATTCTTACAGACTGCACCCAATCCAGTTCAATTTTTTTTGATAAAATGGGGCGACTTGAAATCTTTGCCAATACACTTTAAAAGGCGGGAGGGGTTAAGTGTTTTCTGATTTATGGGGACAGTTTGCTTCTGTTATAAAGAGGCAAAATGTAATACTTAGTGTACCCATCTCGGTGTGAATTTTTTTTGAGACGAGAATAAAGGGACCTTTAGAAGGAGGGCATTCTAATCTTGGTACATGTACCTTTTATGGGTTGGGTGTCTTTACACTAGGCTGTTGAGTAAGACTTAAGGGCTGATAAATTTTACTTAACCAAAAATGCGCGTATGAAGGCGTAAGTAAAATCTCAAGTAACTTTACTTTGCATCTAACTGAAGTCGGAAAGTTGAAACGATTCGAGAAAGTTTTAAGTGACTTGAAAACCATCCTTAAAACCGACTTAGCGAACTTGCGGTTTCTAAGCTTTGAGAATGGCGAAGCATGTCAGTTGTATATTGCGTGGGAAAATAGGCTCAAGTAAACCTGAAGTAGAAAAGATAAGTTGTGTGTGAAGCTTTCTTTTACTTGAAGAATGTAAAATTTTCTTGTCTTGAAATATTTCTTTACCATTTGCGCGAGCAATTTTCCTACCCATAATCCCTCGCAGCCTTCAATACCTGTGGGCTTGAAATGCATTGTTGGTAGTAGAATCCAATATGGCGGCGACTCATGAGGTAGCTCCAGACGCTTTGCCGTATTTTGATCAGGGATACGACGATCCAGGCGTAAGAGAAATGGTAGGCTTATTGTCAAAACCTATGTTAGAGTGTAATTTTTTCGGTTTATGCTGTTAGATGACAAACTAAGAGGAAAAATCGGCGCAACATGCGTGACCATTCGTTTGTTTTAACCTGTTCTGTTCGATTTGATCTAGTGTCTTTTATACATTTTTCTTGACAACCGCATATTTTGCTGCATGTTCTTAGGATAGGGCTGATCATACCACAAGTAAACGCCTTTTAGAGCCAGCATTTATTTTGATTGATTGCTCTTATCTGTCGGCATCATCTTCGGGCACGTCTTCTCAAACTGGGGGATCGGAGGGCTGGAGGGCTGACTGATACGACTCTGTGTCTTTCATTTATTTGCTTCATATAGGTAAATCAGTTGGTCGAAGAAGAGACAAGACGTTACAGACCAACAAAAAATTACCTGGATTTTCTTCCAACCCCAGATTATGATGCATTTGAGGTGAAAAGTTTGTTTCTTTGAAACCGGTTGATTCGATACAAAGTCGTTTTGATACAATTCGTTTTGATACGAACTCAAGCTGTAAAATTGCCAAAAATTTCGTTAACTTCAAGTATAGTTTGCGCGTGAGCAAAAAGAACATTTTGGGTGAATATTCTTCATTCTTTTACACCTCAACTGAATAAACTTGTGTTGAAATGACTTGTATTGAAACGACTTTGAATCAAAATGACCGGTAACCTCTTTGGTATAACTACAGATTACGGAGGATCTTTTTTAGAATTATTCTTTCATTTGGCTTGGAGGCTTGTCAGTGAGATGAAACGGCCTTATCATTCAAGTGTGTGAGGTGGCTTAGCAGTCCTGACTGAAGAGCCACAGAGCCACTAAAATGAGTGCATTGGTGGTAGAAAAGACATCAGAGGCTGGCAGAGGTCTCTCTTTTTCCTCTCCGTCTTCTCTTGCTGTCAGAGGCCACTGCTAGAACGCAATACTGGGAAAATGCCGTCAAAATGTCCACGACATTGCACGGTTCAAACATTTCATAGGTCTAAACCTGTTTAAATATGTGGTCAATGTGATTCGTAATTGGGAAACAGATGCTTTACAATTTTATTTTATGGTGCTTTTTTTGTTTAGCGGGCTAACGATGGCTAACTAACAAGCGGTTTTGGCCACCTACTGGCCCTTATTGACAGCCCTGGTTGACTTTCTTCCTGGGCATGGAATTTTCCAAATTGACTTGCCTAAAATAATGGGCAATTCCAAAATATCCATACCATATCACAGGTGGCTTTTCGGAATTCCAAGGGCAAGAGGGGGTTTGTTGAACTGGAAATACAAAGACATGGGGGGATACTCACGATTAGAATTCCGAAGGCATGGGGGACAATAAAGGGTATTATGGTATTTTTGAAAAAGGCCTATTGAGGAGGAAGCCATGTCCCCTTAGGTGTTTTACTGTTGTATCTGCAACTGTTCTCATGGCTGTGGCGGTTAAAATCTGCATAGTTTTTGTTAAGGAACCCAGTAACAGGAGAAAGGTATAGTGTTACAGGAGAATATTTTGAAAGAGGCGCCACGTCTGAATAAAAAATAGTCATAAGCTACCGAACGTTAGTCGGAGAATTCTGTGTGGTAAATGGAGAATTCTCTGATCTCTGATGCCTTATGAACATCCCGAATCTGTCTTTATGTTGTTTGTTGCCATTTCATCCATCTTTATTTCACTGTTTTAAGGCCATGTTGCTTGTTGGAATTTTTCCCTCACAGGGTCTCTCTACACACAACTCTTTCTTCACCCCTTGCCCAGAGAGACCAACACCCTGGTAGGGTACTTCAGATTTCAAGTGACGGGGATGATTGAATGGGGGCAAAAATCGAAACCTTAAAAACAAATCCCTAAGGCTTCCCACAAAACCCAAAACCCCCCAAAAACTCCCATGGTGGATTTCTGAGCCCTAAAAATTTCTAGAAAGTATTATATGATATGACTCTAAATATACCCAAAAAAATACTCGCCAAATTTTCTTATCCAAAAAAATCCTGGAATCAAAACTTTCGAACTCAAAAAAATCCTTCAATCATCCCTGCACTTGAAATTTGGAGTACCCGACCTGGGGACCAACATCAATAATTATTCTTTTCTTAACAATACCCATATCCATCAGGAGAAAATGTTCTGGGAGTAGAAAAACTGCCTGGATCTTTCATCAAATTCTCTCGTCTAATTCTTTAAGGAAATGTCAAGAGATCAATGTAGAAAATTTGTGCGTCAATATTAGGGCCAACGTTCTTTCTGTTTGTTTGTTTGTTTTTTTTTTTGGCGAAGCTAATAAATAAAATAAAATAAGGGATGAAGACATTGAGACAGTGACCGATGAATGGTAGTTCAACCAACTTTTAGTGTCCAAGTTAACTAGTGTAAGACTTCTTTCTTTACAGAGTTGTCCATCAACAGGAAGTTGGCTTTTAATATTTAAAAACTGCTCATTTGCATGTACTTTTGCCTTATTTTTTTATTTTGCCAAAAATTTGCTGATTTAAAGTTCACGCAGGCTTGTTTTCGTGTGGTAATAAAACATTGCCCTATAGTTTTTTTATTATCCCTGAAAAGCCCTGAGTGGAGTGGATAATACCAAATTTTACTTACATTTTACAAAAAGGATAATACCAAAGGTATTGAAACATCATTCTTTGCTGTTGGCTCACAGTGAGCTATTTTTGTGTACTGTTTTAGACACCGGTATTGAAAAAGGAGTTTGACAGAATAAGCAAAAGACAAGCCATGGAATTACTCAGCATGAAGAGGTAAAAAAGAAAATAATTATGTTTGAGGCCTTTATGACTGTGTCCACACCGTAACAACAGTTTCAATGAACTTGCTGAAGTAGGCATTATTGTTGCAAGCACTTACATGATAATCAAGAGAAAGTAGGTGTCAATTTGAGTTCAAATGGATGTCTGTGCATTTTAGAGAGTAACCTCAAAACCACTTGTGTGAACAGTGTAAAGAAATGTTGAGCAATGGGATTTTAATTTTGGATGCCAACAGGTTGATAGCGGAAAAGTCTTAATGTTTCTCAAATTAGATGTCTATTGTACATGATCATACATCATAATTTTACTGGAACTAAAAAAGGTCGATAAAAATGTGATGGTATGTTTTAAGCCTGAATACATAGAGGATATTACACGGTGGTACAAAGATATGAATTTTATTTTCGAATGGCAAAACAAAATTTTACGAACGAGCGCCAGTGGAGGGAAATTACCGAAATTGCGTCATCGATAAACTCACGTGTGAGATTATGGAAAATAAACCACACAGGTCCCGGATGTAGTTTTTATGAATTTTACGAGTGGTATATTCTCCAATAAAACACTTTTGTCTATATAATAAATAGAAGAAACCTTCCTTAATTAACAGATTCATTTATACATAGATTACATTAATAGTGTCTTCAGTCTGCCATTGCTCAATTTATGTTGGTACATTCATTTTTATCTTGAATGTTTTAGATATGAACTTCCTCAACCAACTGCAAATCAAAAACATGACATAACATCATGGACGGAAGCTGTGGACAACTCCATGGCTCAACTGGAACATCAGGCTGAAAGGTTTGCAAGATTATCCGAGATACAGTCAAGTAATTTCCAATCTTGGGGTATTTTTTTGGGCATTCTGATGACTTTTCTTGCACAGAGCTATGATTGGCCGTTCTTATGCTAGAGGCATTAAAGTGGTCTTAAGGTGACTTAAACGTCTAATATAAAAATGGTAAAAAGGCAGATGTACAACAGATGACTGTAACATCTCAGAAATTGCATGTTTGCATCTAGTATAAAAACAGGATTCCCTAAACTGGAATGCATTAATGCTCTGCTCAACTTCTCCAGCGACGACTTTTTTTACAGAAAACTCTGTAACTAGACTCAACTAGAATGACTTTACAATGAGAGTCCTGCATATGTAAGATAATTTCTAAATATTTTTTTTTCAGAATTGAAAATTTGGAGCTGTTATCTCAGTATGGCGGTGCAGCTTGGAAAATTCACAATGAAACTTTAACAAGAATATTAGCTCAGCAACAGAAGAAGCTTATGGACATCAAGTAATATTCTTAAACTTTTAAGACACATTAATGATTATGAACACATGAGCGTTCACCTTACAAAATTAATATTCAAAGATTCACTGTAGTTGATATTCATTACATATTTATTACAGTAATTGTGCACTACAGGGGCGGATCCAGGATTTTTTTTAGGAGGGGGAGCACTCGTCTCTTGCTCTACTACTTCAACACCAATAAACCACATAGTTTTTTTTTTTTTGCAAAATACCAGTTGTATTAGAAAACCGCAGGTCATCTCAGGGGGGGGGGGTGCGCACCCCCTGCACCCTCCCCCTAGATCCGCCCCTGCACTAAGGAAAACTTCAGACCCTTACCTCAGGATAAAGTATTAAACTGCCCTCTCTTTTGTTCCAGAAAAGAAATTCAAGAAATAAACTGGCAAAGGAAGACTGAACAGGTAAAGGAATTTCATTGCTAAAGATTTTTTTCTGTTCTGAAAAGAAAATTTTACCACATGTAGAAATACTGTACCTAAGAAGGGGCTTTCTGTTAATAGTGAGTTTAAGGAACGGCAATGGAGACATCAGTGAGAGCGGCAAAAATGCAATAGGTTTAATTAGCAAAACAATAATTTTACACATGCATCAGGCTTTTTTGTACATTTCTTTACCGTCAATGCACGAGTACGACGTGGAAATGCCTATTTTGTGGTTTTGTTGAGGACTTGAACACAAGACAATGACTTTCTTCTTCTTATTCCTGCACTTAGATACAGTCTTTTAGAATTCAACTCCAGAAAAAACTGCCAACATTTGGCAAATTGAAGGCGAGGGAATAAGCGCAACAAAGTTTGAACAGGGTGCAAAGAAAATCATTTTTACAGCTTGCCCTTAGGGTAAAGCTAGCAGTTACCAGCCCAGACATCATTTCAGCTAGCCCCAAAAACCTTTTGACTAGCAGAATTGATTTCACAGTTCTTCTGTTATTCAAATTCCTCAAAAAAACATCACTTGCCCGTCGGGCAAGTTAAAAACAGATTTAACGAGCCCGATAGCAAAATCCACCAGCCCCAAGCACACTACTTTCTTTGCACGCTGTTTGAAGCAGCACAACTTCACTTTTTAAGTGACGTTTTCATAGCGGTCGCCGTCGTTGTTGCTTAAGCTCCCTTGTCTCCTGGTAAGGTTTGTTGGACTAATAATTGTTGAGACTGTGCACATGTGTGCGTACAGTGCGGACGCAACTTCTGTAGCTCTGTGAAAATTTGGCCAAAATGGCAAAAGGTGGTCAGTCTGACCAAATGGAATCACTGAAAAAAAGCAATGATAATGACTGACCTTTTTTATTATAAATATGGTTCTTTTTCACTTCAACTATTCATAATAAATCTTAAGCCGTCTACACACCACCTGCCTCGATTAGCCTTGCTATTTGCATGTGGTGTGATATTTGTATATTTAATGTAAGAAATAAAGATGTTGTTGTTGTTGTACAATTTTCTCATTTCCATATAAAATGGGGTGGGGTAGGAAGGGGAGAGTTTTGAATAATGTTCAATGATTTAATGTTCAATTTTTTGTGAACTATTTTGTTTACATTCTTATACTAGACAAAAGCTGGCGAACAGTTACAGCACTTGGAACAAAGGCAAGTTTGCAATGTTCTCTAACTTCAGTTTTGTGTATACAGCTGTATTTTGTTTTATTTTCTATGTTTTTGTACTGAGTGTGTGTCCTTGCCATGCAAGCTGCCGTTTCGTCTGTTCTTGCATCTACGTGTGATCTCTTTTACTTAAGGACAGAAGTAGCAAGGTAATGAGGAGCTTAAGTACTTGTATGAACCACAGTAACAGCAGCTAAACTGTGGACACTTATCTCTCTTAGTACTTAAAGGGTTAACCTCCCAAATAAGTAACTTCTGGTATGCTGTTTGAATGATCATTGATGTATGCATACTTTTAATAATTAGTAATTTGAATAACAATCAAAATCGTTTTGTGTTTTCAGCTGGGTGGGCCTGGTTTCCAAGAATTATGAAATTGAACGAGCTTGTGCTGAACTTGAGGCAGAAATTGAGAGATTAAAACCACAGCACCAACACGAGGAAAGATGGTGAGTAATGAACTGGGCTTGTTGGTACTGTATTTGCATTTTCTAAAACTTTAGATTTTGAAATTAGGGTTATTGTGTGTGATTAAGTGTAAGTGTAGCCCTGATAACGGTCTCCATTCACTTGTGAGTGACTCCAAATGGAGAGCAGGTTTGTTGCTGACATTTCAACAGGCACCTAGGCAACCATCAGAATATGATGGTGACTTTTTAATTTTGGGCAGGTAGTCGAAGCAACACTTATTTCTACCTTCGTACCAAAACCAGACAACTAGGACTACTGTAGTACACAGGATAAAGGAGGATTCCAAGACAATCATAATTATTTATCCTAAGATTATGATGTGACTCCTGGGTGCCAACCATTTACAAAAACATGTGAAATAAATGAAGAAAGTAATATAAAGTAAAGGACAACGCACATTTTGTTCGCCTTTCTTCTCTTTCCACAGATTGTCAACACTGCCCTGGATGGTGACCCAGGAGAGAGTGACATTTTGTATTTGTCAGAGGGCATATTATTTATTCCTGTTAAACTGTAGTTTACACCCCCTGACATCAGAGGATACCACGAGAACAACAGCATCAAAACTTCTTTACTGTTTGAGTTGTATTAAAAGAATAACCAAAGACGAACCTGTTACTTTGGTAAACATAATCATTTTGTTATCAAAAACAAAAGCAATTATAGGCAATCATGCCTGCATCCAGGCATCTTTCATTTTTCTTTAGGTTTCTACTTTTTTGAATTAAACTATTTTTTTCCCTGTGCTACTTACTTGGGTTGATTTGAGGAGTCTTTCATAGCGTAACTGTTGCAAAGGCAGCCTTGGCCTGTGAACAGGCTCACTGCAGCCAAAGAAGAGAAATTTGCAAAAGTTAAGCAAAATGCTTTAAAGCTATTAAACTTTAATTATCAAAAGTTTTAGGTATACCGTTACTAATATTCTGTTAGTTTTTAATTACTAAACTTTTCAAAATGTTTTCTAAATGCTTGACAACTGAAGCCGACGTTATTGTCTGTGTCAATTTCCAGCATGGTTTTCTCTTAGCGCAAAGCGTTTTCATTGAAAATAAAAAAAACACTCAAAATTTTGAGAAAAAATGAAAAGATAGTTAAGTTACCGAACTGATTGATACATCTTTGCCCATGTTTTCGCTTACTGATAAATGAAATCCCAGCAATTAAAACAAAATAATAACTTAGACGTTTGACCGCTGTGGAGTGAACAGGCCGTTCTGATGAGACGAGAAGAGCAAAGCAGGCTAAGTTAAAAAGTGGAGAGAATGAAGGAAAGAGACGGGAATGTTTTACTTCTTCACTTACCCTTTCTCGTTGATTCGCCTCATCCTTCGCCACAGAGACTGTCCAGAGGCTAGAAATGTTAGGGATCACAAGGGGCGATGATTGTGTTCTGACTTTTACATTACTTTTTGTATCTATTAAAAACTGAAGGCTAAACTACTGTTAAAGTGTATTTTCAATCTAAACTTGCTTGAAATACGGCCGCCCCCTAACGGTTTGCTCAAACATTATAGTCTTTTTCTAAACTGAAACCAGGTTCATTCAGCTACCTTGTTAACATGACTAGATGGTTTAAGTGAACCCTGGGTGGTTGTGTTACTTGGTTTCGTTTATTATTTTCAACTTAAGTGTTCCTAGAACCATCCCTGACACTGTCCATTTAATGTTTCACTAGTACCCTTAGATAAGGGGAGGTCAGGTTTCGGTCCTTCGGGCCTCAGTTTGGTTCATAAATAAGGAGGGAGCCGTCTCGAGTTATTTTTAAGACCACAAATCCCAAGGGGGATTAGACAACAGCCAATCACATAGCGCGAATGTGTTCCGCGTGGATGACCCACTCAGAGCCACGCGTCCTTCACGAATTGAGGTAGAAAAAAATGGTGGAAGACGCGGAGAGCAATATTGCTATTCGTTTTGTCGACGAAAACGACTAAAGAGAGATTTCTGCTAAAGCTGTGTCAGCGAAACGGAAATTAAAAAAGAATCGCCCTTCCTCTCTTGTATAGAGCTAACAGTACAGCAGGGAAATCCTTAACACAGTGAATATTCTCTCAGGATCATTTATAATTTACAGTTTGGAGAGAGCGATTTCTGGTTTGATATTTATTCTTTTATTAGTCTTTTATTATTCAACGAGAATAACACTTGGCGTCCTATAACAATAATAATAATAATAATAATATTAATTTAATAACTTATAGAGCGCTATTTACATTCACTGATCAACAGCGCTTAACAACTTGAAAAAAAACTACAATGAAATTCAAATTTGTAAAACTAATTACATGTACATGAATATTACTTGCTACTTGTTTTATTGTACAAACGACCGGTTTCAATAGACCCGCGAAACTTCTCATTTTATTAAAGCACTGAGGTTACGATAACTTCGAGTTAAACTCATTTCACGGGTTGTCAAAGAGTCGAGCGATTCCCTTTTCCCAGGTGAGCGCCGACTCATTTCGCTTCAATATTCAGAAATGCTCTCGATCTCTTTACCCTTTCATTGCCTTTCGCCCGACAGGTTTTGCATGGCGTTTAGTCATGCGAAACCTCCACGAAACATCCACGCAGCGCGCGAGGTAACTTTATCCCGATTCTAAAAATAACTCGAGACGAATTACCTATGGAATAGGGTGTGTATGGGGGATGCCTTCTCTCTCCCCTTTATCCTCTCTTGCTCAGGGCCCATTCGGGCTCGAGGAATAATTGTTAAATATACACCTTATATTCACCCAGTTGGCTATAATAATCTCATATCCAACAAGCGCGAGTGGAATAAGTGTTTTATTAAAAACGTCCACAAAATATCGAGAATTCCTTCCCGACTTTATTTGTAAGACAACCGATTCTCAGCTTGCTTTTAATTTGAGCAGACACGTACATTTACCATATTTGGAGAGCATGAGGGCTCATATGCCATGATGGCTAAGCCAATCAGAGCTCTAGAATTGCATTATCCAATGATTCACCTAAAACGGCTTACAAACGGAGGGGCTTATATCCGAGGCGGTTTATACATCTTCGTTAGGAGTTTTAAAAGGGCCTATAAACGGAGGGGCCCATATCTGAGGAGGTTTATGCATCTTCGTAAGGGGCTTTAGAAGGGCTAATAAACGGAGGGGCCTATATCCGATGAGGTTTATATATCTTCGTAAGGGGTTTTAGAAGGGCTTATAAACGGAGGGATTTATATCCGAGGGGGCTTATACGTCTTCTTAAGGGGTTTTTGAAGGGCTTATAAACGGGGAAACTTATATCTAAGGGGGTTTATACATAATCGTAAGGAGTTTTAGAAGGGCTTATAAACGGAGGGGCCTATATCCGAGGGGGTTTATATATCTTCGTAAGGGGTTTTAGAAGGCCTTATAAACGGAGTGATTTATTTTCGAGGGGGCTTATACATCTTCGTAAGGGGTGTTTGAAGGGCTTATAAACGGGTGGACTTATATATCCGAGGGGGTTTATACATCTTCGCAAGGGGTTTTAGAAGGCCTTATAAACGGAGGGATTTATATCCGAGGGGGCTTATAAATCTTCGTAAGGGGTTTTTGAAGGGCTTATAAACGGGGAAACTTATATCCCAGAGGGTTTATAAATCTTCGTAAGGGGTTTTTAGGAGGGCTTGTAAACGGAGGGACTTATATCCGAAGGGGTTTATACATCTTCGTAAGGCTTTTTTTTGGGGGGGGGGGGGGGGCTTGTAAACGGAGGGGCTTATATCCGACGGAGCTTAGATATCTTCATAAGGAGTTTTAGGGGTGCTTATAAACGGAGTGGCTTATATCCGAGGGGGCTTATAACCGGAATAGAGCTTTAGCAGGGCTGATCAAAATACATTTGCATTTAATAGTGTCGTAAGCTTCGAAACGTCATAATAAATTAAATCAAATCAGGAGAAGGGCTAATATCCTGGGGGTATAATTGCTTCTATTTTGTTGTTTGCAGATTTATTTTTATTTTATTTATTTTATTAGCTTTGCCCTGAAGAATACAAAAAAAAAACACACTCACACACACATGTATAGATATGCAAACAAAATATTAGGGCGGGGACAACGCAACAGCTAAAGCCAATTACTGCGGACCCAACTCCTCTATTAAGCCGCGCCCCTTTTTTCAGGGAAGAAAGTTGATAAGTCCCCCTCTCTTTCAAGTGCCCCTCCCCTCCCCTAATTATTCTTCACTAATAAATTATAGATTGTATTAATCAGCAACGACTGCAAAACTTCGTGCGGATTGTTCCGGGATGGTATATTCAGCAACTGGAGGTTCGGACTTGATTCTGATCCTCGGTTGCATGACCCCCAAGTTTTTTGTACCTGAGATTTTTATCACTTTGTATTCTAGTTCTTTATGGAGAACTGATACCATTGTCTTTTCTAAATCAAGTAAGCCCCCGTCTAAATTAAGGCCCCCCCCGGCTGGTTTTGTAGATGGGCCTCTAACTGAGGGGGAGGGTGGAGATTTTAAACAGCATATTGCTGTTTTTATTGGAATATCAGAATCTGCCGTTGCCCGTGGTGACCCGTGGGGAGGAGAGCGGAGGAGGCCGGAGGGAGCCCCCAAGGGGGGAAGTAAACAATCCCTGAAACTAAAAAAAAGAAGGGTAACAAGATCGGTGTTAAATATATATTTTTTTTCTTTCAGTTTAAAATCATCGCAAAATTTGATTACGCTTTTGAAGCCATGCACGCGATGTTTCTAGTGATAGAAATAGCCTTGAGTTGGATCTAATCTTTTCAGGAGAAGGGGAAATTCTTTTCCTTGCGTGACTGGTTATCCTTGCTCGCGGCTCGCGTGTCTTGCTGGCGCTCCGCGAAACAATTTGACAATAGCCCGTTCAGTTGTTTCAGCAAAGGAAGTGCAATTAAGCAATGATTTACTTTTTTCATTCATCGGCGGTTTATTTTGACAGTTCAAGCTGTTAAAACGGATTAAATTTCATCTAATTCCCACGCAGACTTTCCTAATTCTTGGTTCGGCTAGATCTTTTGCACTAATCGGTTCTCCTTTTGAGTCTCTGTTCTCTGGAAAATTTGCTCCTAAGGAGAAATCTTTGGGAGAGAAATATTCCATTTAATCTTTCTGTGGACCATCCAAAGACCGTATAAGTTTTCTAGTTGTGTTAGAGAAGCGTAAAATAACTTGAAAGAATCACTTCGCAAGAATACAAAAGGGATCATTCACTGCAAAATCACAAGTTTGGAGAGACAATAGGTTTGTGGTCTTTCAATTCTTCGTTTGTTTTTTCATCATGTCATAATTAGCCGCAATCAGGGCATTGTTTTTGATTGTTTCGATAGCTTCTACGAGAAACAAAGTTGAAAACGCGAGTGCAGCGATAGTCCTCCAAGCCCAGCCGATTATACCCACGGCATGTTGTAAGCCTACGGCGAAGAATACAGGAATTCATATGGCGGGGATTTTCGTACAAATTCTTGCCATCTTCTTTTCTGTGTGGACAATTTGTGAGGCCTCAGTAGGCGATGATGTTACGGAATCTTGTGTGATACCAACCCTTTCTGGAAAGGGTTATGTGGCCTTCACTGGCAAAATAACGACTTTGTTTCACCAAACGCACGATCGAATCACAGTCTTGGTTCACGTGGCCAATGTGTATCGAAGGGACGCGAATCTAAACAGCTTTTCTGTTATAAATGCGGTGGAGAGAGCGGCCTCTTGCGGACATCAACATAAACAAGGTGATCTAAGACTCTGGGTTACAAAACGACATTCTAGTGGAATGTTGACAGCCGTCGCTTCGTTGCCAGTTACGATGCAAATGGTGGACAAGGTACTCAAAGCTCTACCAGGTAGGAGCGTTAAGTGAAATTGAAAAATAAACACATTACTGATATCTTAATATAAGCTGCACATATTCATACATGTATTGCATAAGACTCAAAATTAGCGGATCATTAGCGCCGATATGCTATCATATAAATCAAAATACTTGTTAGTTTGACCTTCAGACATGTCTTCTAAGATTTCGTCGTTTTCTCCAAAGTACAGTGAACGCGATTTTCGTTGCGGTTGAAATATGCGGCGAGCATTTCTGTGGTGAAGCCAAGAATATCGGTTTGTTTACGAAATTTTCCCGCATAGGCGACATCTGAGGGTATCTGTTTCACTCGGTATACACGTATAATCGCCGCAGTCACAAGATATACAAGCACTTATCACGCTTGTTTTCGAGCTTTCACGAGTGGCTTAATATCGGGTAGTAAAAAATACAAGCGTTTTTTTTTACGATAACCGAGTAAGCGATTCTATTACGGCAATGTGAGACAAAATTTAGGTGAATAGAGATAAGCAAAAAGCCCACATACAATGCCTGTAAAAACTGGAAGACGTAACAAAAGGGAAATTCCACTTTCTCCCTTTTGGCTAGTTTTTCATACTAGAGAAATTCGAGACCACTGAGTAATCGAGGGCAAAAACGTTATGTGTCCTTAGATCACCAAAAAAAAAAAAAAACCAATGGAGAGCCAGAAAGATCGGGATCTTAAAAAGAAAATATACCGGAAGTCTAGTTAATTGGCTTTTAATTATTGATTGCGCAGACATAAAATTTGTATGATGATGATTCAATCACTATTGTAAAAAGAACGTCAGTGCAGTTCTTTTCTTACAAACACCCTGAAAATTAAGCTTTATATTTTATTGCCACAGCTTGAGAATACGCTCACGATAGTTTGTGGGTCCAAATAATGCCGCAAGAAAACTCAAAACTACTGCAAAATTACTAAGCGAAAGCTGCCTCGGACAGGGTATAATAATATTAGAAAAATCATAAAACTGAATTTTTTTTTCCTATTCGGGAGCTCAATTTTATAAGCAATTTATAGGACAACCAAAGAGTTTCCTTTCAAGATAACTTTTTTAGCCAACTTCTTGTAGTTCAATGCCAAACATTTTGCCGGCATCTTGGCAAGCAATCAAAAAAGGATATTCAGATTCATTCCATGATGATAGCTCGTGTAGACTTTGAGTCTTTGTGGACGAACTTCTATCACCCTTCAGCGCTACTTGTTTTTTTTGTTTTTTTTTTCAGTGATTTACAGTTTTTTCCCCTCGCACTCAATTGAACTTTACCGGTGGCACTTCATCAGTCAGTACTTCGTAGAAAGTATGAGATCGAGAATTTACTATATCATATGTAAACAGCCCGGCCATCCAAGCGCTGAATGACATCGCGCCAAATATATATCACAACTGAATTAAGGTGATGTTACAACACAGCGTTATGACATTGTCGCAACATTGTTTCGAATAGCTGCAACATTGTTCCAACATTGCAACTCTGTGTTCCGCTAAAAATCGTCGTTTGAAATCGTCTCGTGTAACATTACCGTTAGCCTGCGTGGTTGGCACTCGAAGGGGATAGCACGCTTCACTTTTCTGAAAAACGCCCGTCGCTTAAGCTGATTACAAATGTCTTGCTGCTGCATGGGATAACTACACCTCGCGTAACAGTTTAAGTCGGGTGTTTTCCACGCAAACACTGCAGAATCTAGTGAAAATCGTTGAAAACGGTACAGTCCTCTTATCGTGAGAAATCATAAACATTGGAGAAGTAGTTTTTAGCAGTTACGCTATTACATGTACGTTTATTACGCCAGTGCTTAGCTTTCGTGACATTCCCCTTTTTAGCTTGTTGTCGACGCTTCTATGCGTACAAAGTTCAAATACACCCAGCTACAATAGCTCGTTATTTTGAATTTAATGCTGTTTTCTTTGAGACGTTTAGCCTTCCAGTCCTATCATATCCCATTAATAAAGCTTTTCCATGGCCTGTATTTCTCGATTTCGTTCCAAATAGCGTTATTCCAAACGAGGGAGTGGCTGTTGTCAAAATATTAGTGTTTAATTTCCCTCTAATCTGCTTAAATAGCTGTAGTGATAAATACCCGCAGAAAACTTTAAGCCTTAAATGATCAATCTTTCAAATCACACGTTTTCCCCATTATTTTGTATCTACCGACGCTATGCTGGGTTTTACAGAAAGTTCAAGGGTGTTTCTTTAAAGGTTGAAATGTACTTACCGGTTTTAAATTTGCACTTCTTGTTACAGGAACGTTTAAGAGGCTGTCCGCGTAAGAACCGATAAGGCAAATTTTGGTCTGTCACGGATTGCCCTGATTTTTTCAGTGGAAGATAACTATCCTATCCCATGAAGAAATATCACATTTATTTGCACCAACTCAATTTTTTCTCTATTTTACAGAAAGATTTTCTAGGTCGCCTAAAACTAGCCAGTTTGCCGTCGGAAGTGGTGCGATTTTGGTGAAACTTTAGGGCCCTTGCAAACCTACCTTACAAAGCCGAATAAGCTGATTATTTTACACACAACAGTTTTAACTCTTATTAATAGTTTCAAGATTTAGTGGTTGCATTCTGTGGAAAGTTGGCTGAGATATAATTTTTTTAAAATGATCTTTAATTTGCTTATCGGGAAAATTAATTTGCGTAACTAGAGCTGAACGGTAATTTCGCAAAAGTGGCACCTGACCCAGACTCAAGTCTATGATAAAACAGAAGTACTAAGACCAGTCTACATCTTAATGCAATAAAATTTGTGGGCACTCTTCTTTGCGTGCTGTACAAAGTTCCGTTAATGTGCCAAAATTCGCCACTTTGACAGCGAAGCTGGAATTGTAACGGTCTGCATCTGGTCGACTAATTTTTCACAGCTTTAACTTTCTAGCTATCACTAACTGTCATTACACTTTTTAAATGTTGGACTTTCGAAAACATGTGGAGAAAACTTGGTAATCGCTTTTTCTTGGGTTTTTTCTTGTCGACGATGAACGTGACTTCGTTCTCCGTATGCAAATTAGCCTTAGATGCTTCGTCTCAACAAATTGACATGAAACATAATCCTTACATTTCACTTTTCTACGTTGAAAAATAACTCTGCTTTCCACAGAAAAACACGAATCATCACTTAGAATCCCCGTTAAGGTCTGTTTTTTTTTAACGAGGAAGAAGCAGCTGAATAATATATCATGATACATGTTTGCGTGGCTTAAAATAATTCAATTATTGTTGCCTGTCACGCATTCCTAAAGAGGGGCGGTCGATTAGAAAACGATAGCGTTGTATCGATCAATTTTTTATTATATTATCATCTTTTTTTAAATGATAGTTATTGATAATAATAAAAAAATAAGAGTTAACTTGCAAGTTAAGTCCTCTTGTCAGCAAAATAAAATTTGTGGGCACTCTTTTCTGCTTATCAGATCTTTGTACACGGCACTATGATAAAAAAAAAAATGCTCAACACTTTTTCTATCTTAAAAGTTTTTTAAAGAGAAAATCCCTGTATAGCTTTGCAAAAGGCAAATTAGCTGTAAATTTCAGTTTCATTCAAAGATCTTTAAAGCGTTTATCGGTACCACAATGGAACGGGAAAAAATAGTTTCTTTTTTCAGTGAATACACGCAAAAGGGATTATCTCAGTTTTTAGTTTTTGTCAGGGTATAACATCCGTATTCCTAAGATGATCTTGTTTTGGTTTCAATCTAATTGAATTATAATGCAACAGGTGCCAGTTTCAAATATAATTATGTCAATGAAATCGCCGAAGAGATCAATTGTGAAAAATGGCTTATTCGGCTATTTCATACGATCAAGCTGTTCTTTCCGCGAGATCGTCAAGACAGAGTGTGGTCCCAGTAGGGGTATGGACAACCTTGTCCCCAGGGCTTTTCCCTTTTCACTTGTCTAAGTGTAGCAAAGTCAATGACTGAATGAACTCATTTTAGCGAGAGTAGAGGTTTGGTAGGTATTCGGAACTGAAATGACAATCTGCCCAAGGCACAGACACTAAATAGCCTGTGTACAGACCCCCCTCCCCTTAGGAAAAATCGGAGAAGGGGTGGGAGGTGGTGTGTACACAGGCTAACACTAAAATGACAATCTGCCCAAGGCACAGACACCTACTTGGCAGGTTTTTGCGAGCGCCAAGGTCTTGTTAGGCTCGACTGTAAGCCGCTGAGCTGGAAAATGAGCCCCCAAGGGACCGGGAGACGGCGGAAATCGAGCCTAAGGTCTTGTCAATACTCAGGTCATACTCTGGATCATACTGGCAAAATAACTACTGTGGCAGGAAGACATGTCGTGAATTTCCAGATAGCCCGCGAAATAAGTCAAAGTTTTGCTTCATCATGTAAGTATCATTCTTTTTTCTTCTTCATGCAAAAAATTTCTAAAGGTACAGAGATATTCTAATTTCTCTATTTAACCTTTTATCTTGCGATGTTTTCTGATGTTCGTTTCCAGTCTATTTGAGCTTGCAAAGATAGTTTATTTATTTCTATTTTTTGACAGCCATGTATCTTGCCCTAATCAATTCTTACCTTTAAAATACTATACATGAAGGTTAATCCGTGTGTTGTAAAAGATAGTTTTCTGATGATTGTTTGAAGAGCATTATAAATGGAAAAAGAAAGAACTTTCTACGCGGAGCCAAGATTCAACCTCGTCCCCAGGGCTTTCCCGCCCCTGTCATTTTCTAAGAGGAATGTCCCTGGGACGTGTGTGAAAAGTATTTCATTCTTGCAATGAAAATAATTTTTTTTAACTTAAACAGTGTTTAAAACATGTCTCTGGTTTTGTAAAAATTAGTGACACTTAAAAGTACCAGGATGTTCAGTTCAACTTTATATAGCCGATTTGCTCCTCCTGTCGCAAGAAACGTGAAAAAACTTGACGCTAAAGGGTCGAGAAGAGTACGATTGATCAGTCAGCAACCATGTCCACACCTTTGTCGGAGAGGTTTATTGGACAAGATTTCTCTTTTTTTCTTGTTTTGATAACGTTTTCACTAAGTCTTCAAAAATGCCTCCAGATTGCTTTCTTTCTTTCTTTTTTTTTTTTTTTGTATTTATACCCTCTTGAACAATGTGCCGCCATCAAAGTGCTCCTATCATCTCTCTATTTTTAACCTACTTTACCATCCACCCTCTCTCCCCCCGGTTCCACCTTTACTTTTACAAGCATTATACTTAAAGGGGTGAAATTTCGCCTGTGTATATCACTTTCTGAAAAATTAAGTCCTTCTACTTTTTCCTTAAATTCTTAAACTTAGTTCAGTTTTTACCACCAAAGATGCTGCTAAGGCGTGCAATAAGCGCACTCGCCCTTTCATATACTTCATCTAGTGAAATGCCTACCCTTTCATATACCTGAAGCCTGAAAAAAATACTCCTTTCGGGCGGAGTCTCCCCGTAGAGGCCATCATAGTGAGTTCCCCCTACCCCCGTTCCAATTCCGTGCTCACCTATTGCCAGCCCATGTTAGACTTTAGGCCCGTTTGAGTCAACACCTAAACATAGTCCTAAGTGTAATTACAATAAGGTTAAGGACACAATAACCAATGCAATGAACTTGAATATAAATTGAACTTGACCATAGAGATCTGCTGCAAGAAGACGAGGTGTTGGCAGGCAAAATCTTGTTGCGGGAATCGCTGAAGAGTAATTGAAACCACAACATCCTCAATCAGAAGCTTTCAACCTATGTGTATGTAAAAGGAAGATCAACCTACTAGTAACAGAGCCGTAGGGCAGCTGCCCCCAGCCCCCGGACCTGTTGAGCCAGACAACTCAAGTCTGTGGATGGATTTGTTTTCTTTAGACTCAGTTATTTTGATTATAGTGATTTGCAATTGTCTGCCATTTTCATCTTCGAGGTCTATTTTTCGGAGACATATTATGACAAGTGCTGAAAATAGCATTTCGGAGCCTCCAAATTTGAAACTTTTTAAGGGGGAGGACACTCCCAGACCCCCCTAAAAGGCTCGTGCCTTCGGCACTCGCGATAATGCCCGCCGTTACAAAAAACCTATAGCTACAGGTAATGATAAAAAAATCTTGTGCCGCTTTGAAATACCATTCAAATCCAGGGAAAGAAAAGAACACCTAAGTTACAAACTTTCGTCTTTCATACAAGAGTGCACGTGCTTTTCTCCATCAGCTCAGTAGTAAACATAGACAACATAGGGATCCTTAAGTTAGTGTGATTAACAGCCGGCAAAAACTTTTGGGATTTAACAGGAGACGGACCGTAAAAAAAACCATGCATTTTTCTGCATGCCATTCCTAATTTTTACTGAAATGTTGTTAATTAGCGATAAACACATGCACAATACCACCGTAAAGTTTGTAGGGTAGCCTATTAGCTAGGGATCTAGGAAATGTGTATACTGCTTAAAGGACTTTGCAGGTGTGGTCCGGTATTTCTGAAGTTGTTTGCGAGCGATTTCCCAAAGATCAATTGTCTTTCTGTAATTTAAAATATTGTGCTAGTGCTCGTGAGGAAGAGTGGCCGTGTCCAAGTGACTACTTTATAGCTAATTGTCATGTATTACACCAGTGGCCGCCCGGGGATACTGACTCAGTTAAAACGGTTTTAGAATGAATAATTACAACAGCACGGTATTTCCCACCCAGTAAAGAATCGGAATTAACAGTGATTAAATTGTATGATTGTCAATAACTATCACTTCAAAAAAGATGTAATAAGATAAAAGAACTGATCGATACATGGTCACACTGGGGGAATGCGTGACGGGCCACAGTAATTAAATTATTTCAATTCGCGTAAGCATATCTTCTTCTGCTGCTTCTTCCTCGTAAAAGGAACAGACCTAAGGGGATTCTAAGTCATATATCGTTCGTGTTTTTCCGTGGAAAGAAGAGATATTTTTCCCTTAAAAATATGAAATACAAGTATCATATTTCCTGTCAATTTGTTGACACGACCCATCTAAGGCTAATTTGCATACGGAGAATGAAGTCATGTTCCGGCGTCGACAAGAAAAAAACCCAAGAAAAAGCGATTACCAAGTTTTCTTCACATGTTTTCGAAAGTCCAACAGTTAAAGGGTCTAACGACATTTGGTGATAACTAGAAACGTTAAAGCTGTGGAAATTAGTCGATCCGATGCAGACCGTTACAACTCCAGCTTTGCTGTCAAAATGGCGAATTTAGGAACATTAACGGAACTTTGAACAGCACGCAAAGAAGAGTGCCCACAAATTTTATTGCATTAAGATGTAGACTGGTCTTAGTACTTCTGTTTTATCATAGACTTGAGTCTGGGTCAGGTGCCACTTTTGCGAAATTACCGTTCAGCTCTAGTTATGCAAATTACTTTTCCTTCTGAGCAAATTAAAGGTCATTTTAAAAAAATGATATCTCAGCCAACTTACCACAGGATGCAACCATTAAACCTTGAAACTATCAACCAGAGTTAAAACTGTTGTGTGTAAAATAATCAGCTTATTCGGCTTTGCAAGGCAGGTTTGACAGAGCCCTAAAGTTTCACCAAAAACGCACCACTTCCGACGGCAAAATGGCCAGTTTTGGGTGACCGAGAAAATCTTCTTGTAATATAGAGAAAAAATTGAGTTGGTCCAAACAAATATGATATTTCTTCATGGGATAGGATAGTTATCTTCCACTGGGAAAACCAGGGCAATCCGTGATAGACCGAAACTTGCCTTATCGGTTCTTACGCGGACAGCCTCTTAATATCGAATGGCCATTATTTCCTGCAGCAAAAAGTCTTTCGAGCAGTTTCTTAATTAAAACATTAATTTATTCGGCTCGTTTCCTTTTTGATGCAAGAATGGACCACCGTGGTGACAATGAACGTTGTTAGCTTCCTCGGACAATCGTGTTTGCTGACAGAAGTACTCCTTCCTGGGTATTCTTTTTAACTGCATTTTTACAGGGAGTACGTCTAAGCTAATCAAATGAAGAACTCCCCTCCCCCACCTCCCCTCTCCACGTTTTCGTAAGTTCAGCCATTTGTCATGATTATAGAGTCGGTCAACGCATTTATATTCTGCTTCTGGTCGTTTAAAAGATCTTGATAAAAAAAAATTTTGGCTATGACCGGTTGAAAAAAGCGAAATAAGGCATTTTGACTGGAAATAGTCTTGGTTTCAGTGCAAAGAATTTTTTGGGGTGTTTCGTAAATGAATTCTGAAATAAGGGGATTACCAAAAGAAGTTTTCGGCATTCTTCAATGTAGACCTTCATTATTTGATATGCTTACTTTGGTTTGCTTAGCTTTGCTTAAGCCAAATCCTCTTACGGCGACGCCCATGGTGTGATATACTTAAACGACTTATTGTAAAAGTTACCAATAAAAGCGCAATAAAGTACGTGCTACCAGGAGGGTAGCCTGCTCGTAGCTTTACTTGTGCGTGTTCGGGGAAAATTTTTACTCCCTCGCTACAATTTTCCCCGAACTCGCACAACTGAACCGGCGAGCAGGCTACTATGAAAGCCGCACAAAATAAATAAGTTGACCAAAAAACGATACAATTTTACTGGACTACAAACCGGCGGAAGCTGTTCAAAATTCGTTTAGTGGATAGAGTTTGAATACGCCCAGGGTTCATTTTTAGCCACTATTTTTTTTCTGCTTTCTAATGCCCAAAAATGTTTCTCAAGGTTTTTGGTTCAATTATGGTGAGCTAAGCGAGCCGAGGGAGAACACACGCGCGAACCTCTCTTACTGGCGTCTCCTTTCAACTAAATTAATGTATAACAATAATTAAATGATGATCCAAATTATGGCTCATCGTCCTTCATATTCCAGAGCTAATTTGAATCCAGAAATGTTGATTTTAATGAGAAGGGGAAAACCTGATCTATTAACCGGAGATAACCACTGATCTGGGAGAAGAATAAACAAAATGTCCACCCATAAATTGCATTCGCCCATAAAATTTGAATCCCGGCCACGTGGTTAGGATCCTTGTGCTCGCCGCCCTTGATACACTGAGTCCCGGATGTAGTTTGAACGATGGCTAAGTTTAATAGGCCATTTGCACGATGCCTTCATTTTACTATTACTACCAGAATCCTTCAGGGTTTTGCTTTCTCATGCAAATTAGGGTTATTTGTCATTTAAACCTCAATGGAATTAACAAATTTAAATATGAAAGAAAAAACGAAATGAATTCTGGTCCTAGTTAACCTGAGATCAGGCTCTATTTTCGTTTCGCTTTGAAAATTACATTCCGGCGGACAAGGCGAAACAAGCCGTTAGAGAGAGTGCATGAGAACCGCTCAAATTGGGCCTGATCTCAGATTAGGTCCTAGTAGTAAAAAGACGTAAGGGTGCAAATAGCCTATTCGGCGGGTTTAAGCAAAATAGCAGTAATGTTAACCCAAGCTGACAGTCCAAAACGGTCCACAAGGACGTACAGGAAAAAGCAATCAGGGGTTTTAATTTTATCCCTGTATTAAAGTTAACCGGCTTTTAAGCGAGTGTGTCCGGGTTCAAAGGTTCTTCTTCACAGTGTAATAGAGTGTCCAACTAATTTAAGTTAATTTAAGTTTAAAATGTAAGCTTACTAACTGGAACAAATGCTCCAGGTAATGCTATAATTAACTTTGCCTCGCCAGATGACAGCTTTGATAGCCGTCGGAGACTGGCTTTCCAGCAAGCCAATGTTCCATGCAACTCAAGAAACTGTCAATATGGCGGACAATGTATCACAGATTCTAGTGGCTTGTCGACCTGCGAATGTCGATTTTACTGCACCAGGCAGTATGATCCTGTGTGCGGAACAGACGGTAATTCATACAATAACCCATGCCTTATGAGAGCTGCTAGATGTCATAATCAGAAGGATATTACTCGGCTTCACTTTGGGAAGTGTGGTGAGTACTAGTCAGTCCTGTTCTGGTCTAGTCCTGGTCAGCGGTTGTCATGCGAGCATGGCGTGCTTTTCTCAGCTCTCTTAATTTTCCTTTTATAGTTAACTTTTTTCGTGCTTTTTCGTTGTCTCTTATTTACCTACTGTACCAGAATGGTAAACTGCTAAGATGGAGCAAGAAAAAACTAAAATGGAGGCGATGTTGAGATCCATTTTGGATGAAATCTTAGAATCCAAACTGACGGCCATCTTGTCATCCATCTTGGACGCAAAGCTGAAGACTTATGAGGAATCGATGAACTTCTATAATACAAAATTTGAAACAATGAAAGGAAAGATGGAAGGCTTGGCTGTAAAAGTTTGGAATAACCTTGATGAAAGCATTAAACACCTCCCCCTTAAATCCTTTAAAAACAAAGTCATGTCAAACATCTTACAGTCTTACTGTTCGTGAGTCTTTTTTTTTTTTTTTTCCTTTTTCATTTTTTTTCCTTTTATCTATTTACTAATTCCTTGTTTTTTCTAGCTTTAGTGCCAACCTACCTCCTATGCCTGAACATTATTTAGCTTTACTCAGCTCGATTAGCTTTTTGGTTATTCTGAGTAAAAGTTACCTTTTTTTGTATTAATATATTATATTGTAAATTAAGTTAACTTTTATTTGGTAATAAAGCTTATGTTGTTGTTGTACTACTAACCTCGGCGCGAGGGGGGTACTCCTGGGAATTCTTGGTGGGGGTGTGCCGCCCGGTTCTCCAAATCCTGACCCTGTTTCAGACCAAAACTGTTTTTTTTTCACACCCCTTTTCATAACTGGCCTCTAAAATTCATACCCATTCTCAGACCTGGCCTTTAAGAAATATGTCATCATTACTTAGATTAGAACAGCAACAAAAAAGATTTTTTAAAACGCATTTCGAATTCGCATATTTCTCTTTCTTTGTTACTCATTTGGAATTGAAACAGTAAATACGTTCCTACGCTCCCGTAGTTCCCTTGAAAACCACACTCGATTCCAGACCAAAATGAGCAAAGTCTATACCCCTTTTCAGATCAAAACGGCGTGAAAACCATACCTTTTGACATACCTATGTGGCGTATATAGGGGAGTACACCCCCCTCCGGGACTACTGAAAACCCGTGCCCGGTTCGTGGAACGATTGCTAAGTTTAACTTAGGATTAAGCCAAATTTCAAGCGCGGTTTTCTCGTCTAAGAACATGCAACTTGAGGTTACAAAATACTGCTAAGCCTTTACTACGAGATACCGTAGTGATAACACAAAACGTTACCCTAAGCAATGCATAGGAATGTAAAATACAAAATTTTAATCCTGGATTAACGCTAATCGACCTTTCAGGAACCGGGCCCTGCATTTTCCCAAGTTAAGGAAATTTAGGTTATTTTGGTTCTTAAATAGGTTCTTATTTTCTAAAGAAAAAAATATATTGAACCTAAAAGTATTTAGTGGTATATAATTTTGCATACCAGTACATTGCAGTGATAAGGCATTAACGTCTCCAAATAGGGATCCTGAATGTTAACTTATCTTATATTCCCAAGTGAAAAGAATTTTTTTCTACAGATTTTGGAAAATAAGAACCTGTTTCAGACTTTATTAGATTAAACTGGCCTAACTGACAAATTTTAGCGTAACAGGTTCTTAAAAACCGGGTTTCTTACTGGCGGGTTTTTACTGTATGTACAGACTTGGGGCTTGAGTACTAGCCAGTGCCCACCGGGCAGACCATCTGTTATGCGATTGGCAGCCGTTTTTAAAATCTTAGGATCTCTCTGCGACAAATAAGAAGGGAAATATCATGATGGCTGCGATTTGCCGGCTTCCGGCCGCCGCAACTTTGGAAACATTTAGTGACTGTTTATCCACTAACCCGGTGGAGAGACTCGCTGTGAGCAAGGTCTTAAGCTACACTGAATCACGGTCAAGAGTAGTTCGGTAGTTCCACTGAACAGCATTTTTATTCCACTTCAAGCGGTTAATGTTAATGTTCACAACGACACCTTCCTTTTTGCTCAATACCGCCCCCGTCCCCCCTATTTTGAGTATGATTGTAGGTTCATATGTGTTAGGCGTTGTGCAGTAGGCTGCACACCGTATATATTCGATTAAACACTGCGATTTTTATTAAATTTTTGGCGTTTCTGAATGATGCGATGCTTATCTCTGGTCAAGGACGGCGTTATTCGGGGACAGCGTTTATTGGTAGCGTTGGTTCCATCTGCGGCTTTCAATTGAGAGCGGTATTTATTCGATGGCGGCGTTTAATCGCGTAAATACGGTACTCGGCTGGGATCAATCAAGAGCATACTGTATGAAGCTGTACATCATCTTTGTCTCGCAGCTCATCCGAATATTAATTACATCCTTCCCATTTTACTACCATCCTTTCTTTGAATTTCACTGTTAACAATTGCTGTTGTGCTTTATCTGTCTGCGTCATTTTTATCTTACAGGTGCTACAAGCTGTGCGGGATTAAAAAACGCCCGTGGCGGTTTCAGGGACGGAGAATACCTCATATATGTACGCCCAGAGTGTAACACGCCAATGAAGGTCTATTGCCATGGTATGAACACCAGTTCTCCTAAAGAGTTTATCACACTTCCTGCTGGAGTACAGAACAATTACGCTTATATATACGCCAAGCGACTGCCTCACAGACCATACTCCGCCAGATACAAGTGCTCCGGAACACCTGGCAGGATGAATTATACTGCAGCGGGTTTGAGCAGGTTTCGCAAGGTTCGCGTGGATCTTTCACGAATGGCCATCATTGGCGATGATTTCACCTTCGCCAAGTCAAATCCGTTTGGCAAGAGAATCCCCTATGGTTCGGCTGGAGATTGCTTTTCGATGCATTTTGGTGGAAAGTGCAGGAGGGGTCACTTTAAGGTTGACCTCTCTCAGACTGGCTTACGTTTAAAGCCATCTGTGCGATGGAAAGCGATTGGTTTTCCCCCCGGAATTGAAATGCACGAGTACAAAAAATCGAAGGACGGTACCATGGTTTCTGCTAAGTGTGGCGGATGGTGTGGACAGTGCAGACCTGTCGGAGAAATGCTTCTAGAACAGACTGTCTGCAGTCAAGAAGAAGGTGAGCTCATAGATGGCGCTTTTGCACACAAACCAACGCCCTTTAAAATATATACAAAAGATGGCCCGAGCTTGTCTTCAGTCTCCCCCCACCCCCCCCCCCCCCCCCTTACTTCTCTCATTTTCATCGTCTTCATTTGTCAGGAAAGCATGGGCAACTTTTCAGAGGCTTTTCGATTACCCCCTGCCCCCCCACCCGCCCCTTAGGGGTTTTTGTACTCTCCCCAGTTTACCTCGTCGTGATATTCAAGATGGCGGACAAAGCAGATCGCGGTACGAGCGAAATGTTTTCTGTAAAGATGTCTGTAAACAGTCCAGAAAATGTCTTGACTCATGATTCCTCCTACAGTTTCCGTTCTTACGTCGTTCAATGCTCCCTGGAACCAATCAATGAGCGTGCAAGGAATTTTGTTATAGCCAGGAAAAAGATGTCAGATGTCTTAATACAAGCGTAAGCTTATGCCTTGTGTTTCTTATCCTTTCTCTAGATCCCTGCCAATCGATTGTGTGTGAATTTTACTCCATTTGCCGCCGTTCTAGGGATGGCTGGAGCCATGTTTGTGAATGCCCATCCAACTGTTCTAAAGCCAATTCACCAGTCTGTGGAAGTGATGGAAAGACCTACGAAAATGAATGCGAACTTCAGCGGCACTCGTGTACAAACAGGGTTAAGATCACTGCTAAGAGTATGACCGCATGTGGTAGGTGGACTTTAGAATAAATAACCAGGGATATTTTAAGTGCCTCAGCTGCAAAAACTGCTGTACTGTGTTGATGGGTGGGAGTCAGTAAAGTCCATGTTACACTGAATGTGATGTTTGACCTAAATTGACCTGGTCAAAACCATCGTGTTCACGACAAGCCCTTCATATCTTTAGCCCGGTGCGTGCGTGACAAGTGTATAAGCTGTGGACTAGCAGACTTGTTGCCTGTCAACACTCTGGATTTTGAAATTCCTAACTTCTTCTTTGTACTACTGAAAAAAAAATGGTACAAATTACTCCTTTTCATCTTCGCTCAGCTGGCTTCAGTGACCCGGGTAAGAGATCTAACTATTTTGGGCCAGGGTCAAACGTTGAACTTCATTCATTTGGGACGAACCTAACAGCGCTCCAAGCTGCGACCATTTTGGTCGCTATGGCGAGTGAAAAAAAGAAATGGCGACTGAATTATCGGCGAAAGTCGCCATTTGGCGACCAAAGGATATAAGCTCAAAAGAATAAAGTTGACTTCACGTTTTACCGCTTTTTAACTGAATCATCGTTAAATTAAAGAAATATTACCAAGCTTTTCTTTTGTGTAAATTCAATGATGAATCTGTTCCTCTTGCATGGCAAGACATGTGTACAGTTCTGGCATAAGGATCATTTAGCACGTACAAACAGTATTTTTTGTCATCAACTTTGAAGTAAGAAACGTTTATTTAGGCCAGAAGTATTGTTATTGTTATTGTTATTGTTGATTCAAGTTTTAATTTACATATGTGAGTGGTTTCAATGCCAATGATTTAGCTAAAGAAAGATGTTTCTTAGCAAGTAGACGGTACGAACAAATGTATATTCACGTAATCGTATCTGATCAGATTTGTTTCAATGATATCACTGCAAATACATGTTCCGGGTTTCAACATCCGACTTTGCAGTAAATTGTTCTGGTTACCTCTCATAAACGTCTTTGCCTGTTTTTGCCATCTTGTACTGCGTTTACAACCCGCAGGCAAGTAACAATGGAGTGTTAAAAACACGATTTATTTCCGTACACAACGTTCAGCAGTAGCTCCTTCATGTAAGTAGTATGAAGTGTCTTGCGTTAATGAAACGACAATTTTTGGCGACCGAAATTTTCCATTGGCGACCATTTTAAAAATGAAGGTCGCCAAAAGGCGACTTATTGAAAAAATGAGCTTGGAGCGCTGCCTAATACAACGAGCCGACGATGATGACAACGAAGCAGTAGGTTAAGATTAGCAAAACAACAACTTTTTTTCTAAATTTTTGGAAATTTCACAAAATGAAATCTTACACATGAAATTTTCAGGATATTACCTGTGTTTTCACAATTCTTGTGAAATCTGCCATTTATTTTCTCGGGCTTCCATTAGAAATAGTCTTCGGTGTTATTACAGATAACTTATTATATCTATAGCCCTTGAAAAATGTAAAAAAAAAATGTGACGTTGTTTAAATTATTCTGGTACAAGGTTTTTTCCCACTGAAAATTGAAATTACCCAATATCCTGGTGGATTCCGTCTTAAACTTTATCGTTCTTATTCGATCTCGTTCAATGTCGGCAAGTTTTTCGTGAGTTTAATTTCTAAAAGGCTGTATCGAAGTTCATGAAAAGAAAGAGGAAGTCGTTGTCTCGTGGTCACGTTCTCCACAAAACGTGAAATTAGGCACCTGCACGTCGTAGTCGGCTCAGAAATATACAAAAAGAGCGTGATGCACGTGCGAGCGAAGTTGTTGTTTCGTTTCTCTAAACCTGTTGCTTTTTTGAGGTTCTCGTTGCCGTCGCCGTTCTGGTTGCTAAAGCTCCCTAATACACTGTATTTGTAAAAGAATACGGCAGTGAAGGTCATTGTGCTGATAGGTCTGGTGAGAGGTCAGCGGAGTCAAGTTGTACAAACTCGACGTCGGCCATGACAGCTATCTTCTGATGCTCAGCCAAAGAAACTGTTATTTAAACCCTAGCCTCCCAGCCGAGACGTTCTTGGGGGTTCATCACGCATTCCTGCCCCACGGGGCAGGAAGGGGGAAGGAACGCGTGACGAACCTCTAAGAACGTCTGCGTGGGAGGCTATTTAAACCCCAGACGACAATAGGTACCACCCTCTTTGCGTTTTGTGAAACTGGTAACATGTCTGGAAGTTTGGAGTATGCATCTGTCACATCACGCAAAACTGTGCGACTTCTTTCCAAGTCTAGTGATCAGAAAGAAAAGTCAATTCGAATCTGTTGGTGGTTGCTAAATTTACAGTGTTAAAAATCAGGTTTAGTCGTTGTCTATTGTTTCATTGCTATAAATTTTGATATTCATCCACCTCGATCGATCAAGCAAACGGATACTAATAGCTCCTTGTCTTTTACCATCGCTTTTCGGTAACATTATTCTCAGTTCCGCAACATTTTGCCTTTAATCCTAGCGGACGTCTTCGCTAGCACCATTCCGTTGCTATACCTCAGCTTATCATTATCATTATTATTCATTACCTCAGTTTATTGTGCGTCTTAATTCTTGTAGGGGTGAAACAGCCTGTTCATCTCATGTATGCTCTCGATATCAAGACTATGGAAGAACTCAAAGTTCTGGAGAAATCAAAGGGATTCTTCAAGGACCTGGGAAACAGATTCCGGATTCCAGCTGAAGGAATTGCTCACGGGTTCTTGAAGTTTGATCTTAGCGGTACCGCCAGAATAGATTTCATAACATTTTATAGCTACATCACTCTACCGGCCTACATTAACACGCTACAGTCAACGGCAAAGAGGACCACACTGGATCGAGCTATGAGAGATTCTGTACCTGGTATACTGTACAGCTTTGAAAGTGATCGTAGACTGAAAGACAGTCAGTATCCTAAGGTATGTGGGGTTGAAAAGTAAGCCTGTCGAGGACTGATTAACCCCTTATGTCCCGAGAGTGACCAACATCAATTTTCTCCTAACAACATCAGCAGATCATCAAGAGTAAAGGTTATGAGAATTACTAAATTGATTACCAAAGGGGAAACTCTTTGATCTTAAACCAAATTCTCTCAACTATGCTAAAAAGAAGTGTATGGAGATAAGTCTGGAGAATTTGTTTGTGGATCTTGGGGCTTTAAGGTAAAAAGAGAATTCTTAATCGATCGATTCGCGTCCACACCACCGTTTTGATGCGTTTTCGACTGTTCACACTAAAACTTTCGAAAACGATAGAATTGCACGATGTGACGTACGGTGATCTCTATGCTACTCGCATGTACAGAGGGCCTAAACGCATCGAAGTGTATGCATTTTCAAACGAAAACGCATTAGTGTGGACGAGGCCAGTCAAACGTCCAAAGCTCCAAGTCACTGTTTATCGTATTCACTGGGAATTTGAATGTCATTTAACTAATGAACTAACTGATGTGTTTTCATGTTTTCCATTAGGCTGTAGTACTTATAACAGATGGAAGCAGTGTGAAAACTCCACAAGGCCTTGCCGAACTTTCTCGGTCATTAAAAGAGGCAGCGATCAAAGTGGTGCTTGTTGTTGTTGGAGACACAGGATTGGAGAATATCCGTCATTTAGCTTCTGGAGATAAGTTTATTGTGACTGTTGGGTCACCTGACCGACTGAAGGTTATGGTACAACAGACAGTGGACAAGATAATACAAGGTAACATAGCTGTATAGAATAGGCAGCTTAAGCGACGACGATTGCAATCCCAATTTCCCTTTCGTAAACGATCGTTGCCATTTTTAACGGTCGATGCCACCATAGGTAACTAACGCTTTCGTCATGATAGATGTAATATATTCCCTGGATTAAGTTACAATAAGGCAACTAATACGTTTCTTAATAGTCGTAGAAAGAACGACGTTTGAAACGAAGTTGAATTTACGTTTAAAGTTATGGAAAGGACAAGGCTCACCTGTTATTGATGTATCGGTTAAGAAAAAGAGTTTGGTGGTAGTGGTAAGAGAGAGAGAGATCAGGATTACGCAGGGTCCGGGTGGGGCTGCCATCTTCTTTCTTTTTAATAGAAACGCAATCAATAACACGTCAAAAATTTTCTAAGTGTCTAAAAAATGGGAGCGACCGTTTACCAAAGGGAAATTTGCGACTACAAGGTGAAACTTTTTAGTACCACGTTTTATGGACGACGTGAACGCAAGACAACTTTTTCCTTTTTTTCTCAACTTAGATGCGGTCCTTTAGAAGTAACTCCAGAAAAATTCCCCAACACATTTTACAAATCGAAAGAAATGGTATAAAAGTAATGAAGTTAGAAATAGCGCGAATTCACTTTGAAAGTGGCGCTTTGGAACTCATTTGCGTCAAGGAATTGCTTTAGAAGACCCAAAATAGGCAAGGCTGCATGCATATGAAATTGAAATCTCTGGAAGTCTTCAACGGCCAAAACCAAACACATCTCATCACCTACTGTTCCATTTATTCTCAGATTTTGACACCTGTGAATGGAAGCGCTGTACCTTCTACTCCAAGTGCGTCAAAGATAAGGTCGCGAAGTGTGAGTGCAGCCCGCTGACCAATACCGCCAACGATCCGGTGTGCGGCTCAGATGGAAAGTCTTATCCCAATTTAGATGCATTGCAATTAGCGGCCTGCAAAGAGGCGAAGTGGATAATACCGAGACACAAGGGAAGTTGTGTTACCAGTAAGTGATAGTGTTTTTTCTTAGTTGTGTGCGTTTCTCTTAGAGGGATGGAAACTGATGTAAAACTGGCTGTCTCATAAAGAGGGATTCGTTGATAAAGAACACTAGAAATTCTATTTTACTGCTCCTTTGAGAAAGAAGGCCACACTTAAGAACAGGAGTACCACAGAAAACTAAATTCTATGTAAATTCACAGTAAAATGAAGCGATAAAGGACTGCTCAGCAGCTTTCATATGAATACAGTCAACTCTTAACAGACACTTCAAAGTTCTATAAGACGGACACCTTGCTAAAGTGTACAACAAGAGTTGTACCCTGCCTTTTGTTTATTTCTTTTAGTCGACTCTCTTTAAGAGGGACTCCTCGCTTAAACAGACAGCTAGAGCTGGTCTCTCAGTGCATTTCTTTTCTCCTTTTAGTTGACTCTATAAGACAAGCGCCTCGCCAAAACGGACTTCTGATGTTGGTACCTGCTTTTCTGTACTCTTTTAAGTTAACTATCTGTTGGATGGACCCCTCGCTAAAAATGACGCCTAGAGTTTGTCCCTGCCTTTCTTTACCCCTTTAGTTGACCCTCTATAAGACAGTCAACACGCTAAGATGGACAGACAGTGGCTGTCCTAAAGGTATCCGTCTTAAAGAGAGTTGACTGTAGTCAGATATCGCTGGAACCACCTCTTACAGTATTAAATTGCCGCATTCAAGGTTTCTATTCATGGAATCACACGCAAAACGCTTTATTCTTTCCTCAGATCCTTCCTGTGACAGCCTGGAGTGCAAATATTACTCATATTGCACGGTCCCACCTTCTGGCATAGCCACGTGCAAGTGCCCTGATCCAGCGGCCTGTGGTGCTTCAAAGAATCGCGTGTGCGGGACAGATGGCTTGACATATGATAATATCTGTCAATTAACATCTGAAGCTTGCAAGAGATACCACGAAGTCAGGGTGCAACACGCAGGACTATGTATACGTAAGTAATCTCACTTTTGGTTTATTTAGTTGAGTAGGGTCGAAATTAGGGCTTGCGGTTTACCAAGGGAGTCGAGAACACGTGTTGTTCGAAGATCACTTATCTGGCAAATGTTTGCATTCGCCTAGTTGTTCGCCATTTCCGTGAATAGCCCGTGAGCAAGCTCTCTGTAGTGGGGGGCTGGATAGAAAAGGAGACGCTGGCGCTCTTTTTACCCCCTCTCCTCCACCCCCCTCCCCCAAGGTCTTACTCGCAGCTATAGCGTGACGAAAAAGACGGGTTCGTTTGGGTTCTTTGCTTTCCTTATATTCAAAATAAGGGGACTTCGCATAAGAGAGTATCTTTCAAGAGTTTTGGGTTAAAACTGATGAATGTTGAAAAGAGGTTCAGTTCTCGTAACATTACGTGGATATATTTTATGAACTTAATTATAAATGCATTTTAAATGCCTTTACAGAGAAACCAATAGACCTGGTGTTTGCATTGGGTGGAGCCGGCCAAATCACTCAAGATACTTTCCAGAAGCAGAAGGACTTTATCAAGCAGTTCCTGGATACGTACACTACTTCAGCCCCAGGAATCCACGTTTCCATCATAAACTATGGATCGGACGAGATTCTCTTGGAGTTTAAGAACTACGATACTGATAACCTGAAAGATAAAGTGGACATACTGAGTTTAAGACCGGGAGGAACAGTTGAAAGCGCTTTACGCAAAGCTGGGAATCAAGTGTTTGGTGATGCTAAGTTATTGAGGTCTTACGCTATAAAAGCCTTGATTGTGTTGTCAGGAGAAGACGTTAAAGAAAGGGATCAAGCGCTGGTCGGTGCGTCGTTACCCTTGAATAATGATGGAATAAAAATCGTGGCAGTTGCGGTGGGCAGGAATCCTGATAAGACGAAATTTAGGATTTTCAGCTCTGGGGAAGAATATGTGTTCAACTTTTCTAGAAATGGAGATCTGGCATCTTTGGTTCCAAGAGTTTATGAAGTTATAATCAAAGGTAAAATACATGTTGATGGTAATCTAAGGCCTTTGTCAAACTTGGAAATTCACACAAGACGTACCAAAATCTATTGCTGTTGCTCATTAGCATTAGAAACGTCCCATGTGAAGTTCGACCTTTGACCTCATTCCCAGGGTTCTCTCTCATTCGCCCCTGCGGAGTGAGAGTAGAAAAGAACCCTGGGAACTGGGTTGGTTGTGGGAAAATCTCGACTCGGTGAGCATAGTGCTGCTTATTCACAGACGCGTCAAAGAGAAGCGACCTTATGAGAGTGTATCATTCTAACATAAACTAATTAGAACCATGATTTACTTTCCAAAAACTCTAGGAAAGTATTTTCCAATTTCTTGTTGTAAAAATCTGCAAAACAAACTTGTGCCACGTAAAAGCGCTTTTGAAAAGGTTTCGTTTGAATGGTCGCGTCCTAGTTTAAAATACTAATAAATTACAATCACCTTGTACAGCCAAATATACAGAACTACTGTCTACAGGAAAGAATTGTTGAGCAGGTTTCGTTTATATGGTGACACCATTTCATTTACATACTTCAAAACGGTGACTTTTTTAAAAATACCGTAATTCTTATACGTTCAGGAAATTTTTGTTTTGAGCTTGTAAACTAACTCAGAGCCACGAAAAAACCTTTTATAAAGATTTCTTATTTTACATTAATTTGAAAGATTTAGTGAATATAATACTTGTCTTCGCTTTCGCAGACCCGTGCGAGAAGAGAGCCTGCAAACATTATGCACAGTGTGTTTCCTATGACGACGGAAGGACCGAGTGCGAATGTGAAGACCAGTGCGCTAAAGTTGAAGAACCCGTATGCGGAACAGATGACAGGGATTATACAAATGAGTGTGTTCTCAAGGCTACAGCCTGCAGAGAGAGTCGGGATCTGGCAGTGGCTGATAACAGACCTTGTGGAGGTAAGACTAGCGTGTAGCGTGTTATTGTATATTGAAACCAGCGTGAGCATAGAACGCCCAGACGGGGTAAAGGTTCAATTCCTGTCGGGGACTCACGCTTCTGACATGATGATTACAACATCTTTCTTAGTTTTCGATTGTTCTAAATAAATTCGTTTAACATGTTTCTTGCGAGAAAATTGCCCGATCCAAACACAGAAATAAGCTGTGGTGTGTTCAAGTGCTGCGTTAGTTTCATCATTTTATATTTTCAGTTTAAAATGATAAACAGTAACTTAACCTCCATGTAAAACGCACATGCGCAGGCACCATTTTCGTCTTCGACGTTCGTCTGTTAGTTTCAACGATCGGTCGATAAGTCAGTCAGCAAACGGCACTTTAGACAGTCTGTCAATCCATCAGTCGCGCTGACTTTGCTTCAGTTGAGTAAGTGATCGAGGAAATATAGTCAGTATATCTGTATATATCGATTAACTAAGGTTATAATCTGACTACAGCGGATAGCTTTTCGTGCCGACACGAAGAGCTGCACTCTAAATCAGAAAGATCTGTTTTAACCCTAAAAACAGGGCCGTTTCGGTAAGTAAAATACAGTCCTATTTTTGGGTCTAATTTGGCTCCCTTAAATCAGGGCCAATACAGTCCAATTAGCTAGGGCTGATTTGGTCCCAGGGCTGAAATGGGCCCTACCGTGGGCTGGAATAGCCTTTTGATAGAGCTTTTTTGGCCTAAATTGTGCTCAAATGGCTCCAAGAAGGGCTGAATCAGACTTTGGCCTGCAGGGCTGAATTGACACTTTGGGGCTGAAACAGATCTTTTTAATTTACAGTGTACCGTTATTCACTTTAGAGAACGGCGCGGCGTAGCTTCGCTTTGTTACAGATCGCTACTCCAGTGGCGGATCAAGGGAGGGGCCCGGGGGGCCAGCCTCCCCCTTATTTTTAGACCAAACTGAGGTCCGAGGGGCCCAAAAAATTTTTTTGCAGACCGCCTCCCCCTTATCTTAGGATCTGGATGACAGCCCCCTTCCCCCTCCCCCCCCCCCCCCTTGTCTGCCACTGTGTCCGGTATAGTATGAAGATAGCCTAAGACAGCCAATTGTTTTCAGCTTGCGTTCATCCCATGGACATTGCCATAATCCTGGACTCTTCCCGAACGGTTGGATGGAATAACTTTGAGAGCTTAAAGCGTTCCCTTGTAAAACTTGTGGACTATTTTCACGTGTCTGAAGAAGGAACTCACTTTGGCGTGATCCGCTATAACCAGAACGCCACGCTGGACTTCGACTTCAGCGATACCTCTCTCCATAATCCTGAAACTCTAAAGGAAAGAATCATGGACCTTGAATATGATCCAGGACTCACAAGAACAGACAAGGCGATTGAATTGGCGAATGAGATGCTCTTTAGTGACAGGGGTGGGGTCAGGAAAGATGTTCCAAAGCTGATGGTTGTCGTCACAGATGGAAGGACAGGCGAGGGATCTACGCCCTACTCAAGTGTGTTGGCGCCATTAAAGGTAATGTTTTATATAAAAACCAGGCCAGAAATGCTAACCATCCACTAGATAGTAGACTCTTCCACGATTATTATCAACTTTTTTCAAGGACAAGTTTTTCATGGACATCCTTTGTGACGAGAGCCTTAAAATTAGTATTTTGCCAAGTTTGAAAGTTATATCTCAGGAACGAGTAAACAACGACGCGAATTTTTTAGAGGGGTACAAACTTGCCCCACATCATATGAACGTCCACGTCTGTCTTGGCAGTTTCATATCTTCGTCACCTTTTAACATGTCAATCTCAATCTTAGTCTCCCCCGCAGCCGTTTTTGTCCCGTTACCCAACGTTGCGCGACGAGACAAAAACTACTGCACCAGTCTCAATCTTGGCAATTCTACTGATTTTAAGGCGCTCTTTCCAACAGTGTTGATTGATTTTTTTTCTTATTAAAATCGTGGAAGGATCTTTTGACTATCAGGTCAGTTGCTTTACGGCAGGTAAGCGTTAACTCAGGATTTGTTTTTTAAGGAACGTTCTAGTTTTAATGCTTTCTCCAGGCTTCAAAAGGTACAACCACATTATCTGTTCCGGTGATTTAAAAGTGTATTCAAAGATGTGCCTGATGTCAGTTATGTTCAAGTTATGTTTTGTTCCCATTCTCAATTTCCAGTTCCCTGTGCTCGTTTCTCGCCCCCCGTTCCCCGTTCCCCGTTCCTCGTTTTAGTAACATTTGTCCGTTATAGACTTCGCACTTTCTAACTCAGTTTACTGTTGATTGCAGACCAAAGGAGTGCAGGTTCTGGCAGTTGGTGTTGGCAGTGGAGCTGACAACGACGAGCTGAGAAGTATCGCCATGAATAATTCTGACAATGTCATGAAGTTGTCTTCTTTTGATCAGCTAACAAGCAGTGTCAAGAATCTCACCAAGGAGATGTGTCAAGGTACGGGTAGCACTTTAAGTGAAGGAGTATACCGTTAGTAACATGTTAAGGGAAGCAGCGTGAGTGGTCAGACTAAAGTGTGAATAGGCATATAAACCATTACTGTTACACTGTAGACTTTACCGATGTAAAGATAATTGGTTGGCAATGAATATCCTGAAAAATATACCGGTGGACTTTGTCACACGTGCACCACCGATTCAATATTGAAAGCTTGTTGACTGAATATAGTTCGCTGTTAGTTAAATTCCCTTGAAGTCTGCGGTCATGCCCTAATATATATTTATCTCCATATGCCTCTCTGTCTTGAAAAAAAAAAAATTCCGTTGTGACCCGCACTCTTTTACTTTCGGTCTCGTTTCTGCAACAGCTTAAAGTCCTTGACATATTGACTATTAATTCATTTCTGTCGCAACTTTTATGTATTCTTATCACCATAATCTTTTGCCTAGTAGCTTTCATGACTTGTTCTTAAGTAGTAATCAAGTCCATCAATACAAATACAAAACTCTACTAGCCTCTCTGTATAGACCTCGTTTTTGTAGAACAAATATAAAGCAATTCAGTATCCTTTACCGAGGACCTAAAATCTGGAATTCGTTGCTTATTTCACTAATTAGGCTCTCCTTCTATATTTGTTTTTAAAAAGAATTTAAAGAATTATCTCACTGATAGCCAATCTGTCGCTTAATTTTCTGATTTGGCTCACTCTGCCCTCAGCCATGAATTTAGTTCACTAGGTAGTTGAAGGAAGCCTATTAATATAAGCTTCAAGCTTCGTTAGGCTTCCTTGTCACATTAATTTTTTAATTTAATTAACAACTTTTGTTCATGTTGTATAAGGTTTTGTGAGTGACTAAATAAATAAGTAAATAAATAAATGAACAGTAAGACCCCTTGATCCATTACTTGGGCATACACAAGTAGTGGCCATGTGGTGAAGCATGAACAGTACGTGAACGTTTATAGCGCAGCCTGTGTGGAGATTTGCTACTGAACAAAGCAATTGCTCTTGATTTTGCAGGAATAGAACCACTGAACCTTGTTTTCGCGATCAACGCAAATGGAAAATCCTCCAAAGATTACTTTGACCGTATGACTAGCACAATCACCTCGATCATCAACTCTTACGGGCAAAGGAAAATAAGCTACGGCCTGATAGTGTACGGCAGCACTGCGGTTTCACGGATCCAGCTGACGGAGAGATTCAGCAGCGATGAGCAACTAAAGAGTTATGTGAAGATGTTTCAGCGAGTGGATGGTGGCGCGGATCTGAGCGCTGCTTTGGAAAACGCAAAAAATTTGTTCAGCGGCGAAATACCCGAAGGTCGCAAAGTGTTAGTAGTGATGACCGACAGTAAAGCGACAGGGGACAACTCAAAGGTGCAACCTATTGCCGACGAACTGCACGAAATGCGCGTCAAGATTGTCACGGTGGCTATGGGAGATGAAGCCGATCGAAGTGAACTGCGACCTGTATCCCCAAATAAAGATAACAGCTTGATGGATAGTTCTGAAGAAAGCCCAAAACAACTCGGAGACAGGATTATGACGGAGGTTGTCAAATGTAAGTCCTATACATTCTTTTGCTGAGATGGAGGGATTTTTGTATGACCCTGAAAAATGGTTTCGGTAAGTGTTCATTATTTGTTTTATCAGCCAATGAATGAAAAGATCAAAACGTGGACTCTTCGTTTCCCCGCCAAAGAAAGCCTTAATGTAGGGTAAGCCTTTGTTCGATTGGCCAATCTGTTGCAGTATGACGTCAAAGCGAAGTATCGACTGATTTCTAGAAATTTCTTGGGCATGAAGTTTTTTTCACCCGAGTGTTTGCTCAACCGACCAAAAGCCACGCGCGTTTGTGTCTGTTCGATAAACCAATCAAATCGCTCTATTTCCGGTCGTTTGTTATTTCTGTTTTGTTCGCGCGTTTTCATTTCAAGGTCATACGAAAATCGTTGTATCATAATTTCAAGATTACTGACGAAGCTGTTGGCGTCCCAAGATAGAAGGACTTACAGTAGCCCTAGAGGTGATGACGACAGGCACTTAAAAACATGAGTATCAACGAGTAGTTGCGTCTCCTATGCGAGTTCTGGCCATTCTCTACATGATTTAAACTCAAAAAGACATAGTTTGACGACGGTTAATGGCTTTCTTTCTTTCCAAACAGAATATCCATGTATCCCTTAAATGGTTTCATTACTTTTGTCCTGCTGAACGAGGTTGATAATTTGGTGCCCGTGGGAGTGATTGGAGGTCTTAATTGACTTCGTCATTTGCTGCAATAAGTTTGCACTTACATGTAGTGTATGAATTGTGTTTTCTTCTTTCTCGTGTTACTTTTAATTTCTGTAACACTTGTTTTATGTCTTCTTTTCATCTTTTTAGCTATGGAATATGTTCCTTTAGTGGATCTAGGCTTTGCATTAAGTGTCTCGTCCGCCGATGCAAGTAAAAACTTTGATAAAATGAAATCCGTCATCAGCTCCATCATTGATCAGTACAGCATCAGCCGAGTTCGGTATGGAGTAGTTATCTACGGTAATGACGCTAAGATCAGCATTGGATTCCAAAAGGTCTTTCCTAAAGATGACGATCTGAAGACATACCTTGCAACAGTTTCGCCAGCTTCTGGTGGCTCGAAATTGGAGAGTGCTCTCAAAGAAGGCAAAGAGTTGTTTAGGTCCAGGGCAGTGCGTCCAAGTGCGCGAAAAGTTCTCGTAGTGTTTACAGATAAGAAGTCAACGGGAGATGAACAGACGGCCTTGGCGGCAGCAAAGGAGCTTAAAGACCAGGATGTTAAAGTGATTGCTGTTGCTCTCGGAAGTGAGAGCGACGTGGCAGAGCTACAGAATATTGTGACGAATGGACATCACGTCATACCTGCCAAGAAAAGCGATGATTCCGATGAACTGGCCAGTGAGGTGATGGCTCTCGCTTTCAAAGGTAACTAAAATGATTGCTGTGTTATAATTATCCGTTCGTGATTGTATGCGTGACAGTTTAAAAGATAGGAAGACCAACTTTCGCCTACAAAAACCTTGTCGCGGCGGATATTTTGCACAACCCTGGGTTATCTTAATCCAGCTTTGAACAACCCGGCCCATAGGTATTTCCTAGGCTGTAACTCTAAAAAGCCTGCCTTTTCCCATTAGTGGAACTTTTACCGCCAGCGGCGTAGAGCGATGATAGGCGACTGTGCTCGCAAGCTTCTCGTATGCACGTGTCGATCACCTTCGACAAGTTTTAGCTGTGCGCTTCGACATTATTGCCAGCCATTTTGAATGCAATGATCGAAATGCTTTTTTCTTTTAAGAAATCCAGGACGTTCCCATCTTGGACCTGGCCTTTGCTTTGAGTGCTACAAGTGGAGATGCTGATACAAACTTCAAGCTGATGAAAGACACGATCACTGACTTTGCTGACATGTACGGCATGTCAAGGATTAACTACGCCCTTATTGCGTACGCCCAGACGCCAAGAAAGTGGCTTGACTTTCAAAGTCAGCCATTGAACTTAGAGGCTCTTAAGAACTTAGTGGATGGAATCCCCAAGGAGCTAGGAGTGGTGGCTTTGGATAAAGTTTTGGAAGAAGCAAGAAAGTTGTTTGAAGGCAGTAGATCACGTGCTCGAAAGGTAGGAAAATTTACATACCCACGCTCAGGGACTTAATAAGTTGTAGTGATTGTTTTAATTTGAAATTTCTCGGCGCCCAGGCAAACTGGTGGCACCCGTGCCGTAAATGGCCAATGAGTCGGTTCGAGTCATGACAGGAGAGAAGGGACGGATTTGCAAGAGAAGAGGTCAGGAATACCCCTACTACCCCATTCTCCCCTCCTGTTCTGCTGGTAACAAGGTGCAGTGTTTGTATACGGCTTAGACCATTACTCTTAACCGCTTACAAAAAAATAATAATAATAATTTATGCCTCAACAGCAGAATCTTCACTCTGTCATATATATGAGAAGACTCGGTTTTGTTGTCTTTTCGTGTTGAGTGGCATTTAACGGCTGTTACTCGTGTTTTTCTGTCAGGTTCTGGTAGTGTTCATTGACAATAAGTCCGGTTCCAGCTTAGCTGATGTACAAAACGCCGCTAAGTCCCTAGAGGATGCTGGGATAATTGTAATTCCAATAGCTATTGGTGGTCAGGTAGATGTGAAAGAGCTGAAAAAATTGACCCCGGACAAAGGAAACATCCTAGAACCACCGGATACAAGCAAACCAGGTGATCTGTCGAAAAACATCATAGAGAAAATACAAAAAGGTAATTTGATAAAACTAGGCAATTTATATTTTAAAGGAAATTTTATATCGTAAAGTCAGACGTGAGAAATGAGTAGCTTATAATCTACTAAGGTAGTTTTTTTCTATTTTTCTCT
>OZ037775.1:62633216-62738216 GCA_964035525.1 Porites cylindrica
CTATCAGTGCAACTGCGTCTGATGCAGATGACACGTTCCTTCGTATCAAAGATACAATAAAGTACATTGTGAACAAGTATGGAACAGAGAAGATACATTATGGTCTGTTGGTCTTTGGCACAATGCCAAGTCGTGGCCGAGGATTCAGTCGTGAAATGATCTCCCAAGATGACTTGATAAGTCTTTTAAACGCTGTCCCACGAAGCTCTACAGGTTAGATGTCGATTCTAATAGGATTTGAAAATATGTTCATCTTTAAAGTTCTGTCGATATTTTAACACTTTCTTTTTTCAAGACTGCTATAAGGAAAATATATTTTCTTGCTTATAAAGAAAATAATAACTCGTTTAACAACCAGTGGGTTTATCCTTGAGGTAGAGATATCGTAGGGGAATTCGCAAGATATTGTAGAGATTCTCTCCTTATGGACACCTATATATTACTGATCGATCTTTCGGTCCTAAGCGACCTTAACACAGTTCTTACTGGTCCCCTCCTGACTGTAATACAGACACCCCTATAATTCGGACATTCTGTCTCTTTGATGTCCGTATTAAGGAGGTTCGTCTTTAATGCAGGCACCTCCTGTAATTTGGACAATTTGTCCCTTTGGTGTGTCTGTATTAAGGAGGTTCATCTGCAATAAGGGAATCTCCGTAATTCGGACACTGTCCCTTTGGTGGTGTATTAAGGAGGTTTGACTGTAAAACAGTCACCTGTGCAATGTGGACACTCTGTCCCTTGGTGGCTGTATTAAGGAGGTTTGACTGTAACACAGACACCTGTGTAATGTGGACACTCTGTCCCTTTTTTGTTGGTATTAAGGATATTTGTCTGCAGTACAGACACTTCTGTTATGTGGACACTTGGTTCTGTTTCTTTGGTGTCTGTATTAAGGAGGTTTGACTGTAACACAGATACCTGGGTAATGTGGACACTCAGGGTCAATCCCTTTGGTGTCTGTATTAAGGAGAGTTGACTGTAAAACTGACACCTGTGTAATGTGGACACTCAATCCCTTCGGTGGCTGTATTAAGGAGGTTTGACTGCAAGACTAACACTTCTTTTATGGGGACATTCTTTTTCTTTGGTATCTATATTAAGGAAATTTGACTGTAATACCAGCATCTTTAATTTGGGCACTCTATCTTTTTGATGTGTAGAATAAAGAGGGTCATCTGTAGTACAGGTACTTCTGTAATGTGGACACTCTGTCCCTTTGTTGTCTGTATTTAAGAGAGTTCGACTGGAATACAAACATATATTTTTTGTGGGCACTCACAGTCAATCCTTTTGGTGTCTGTATTAGGGAGGTTTCACTGTAACATAGTCACCTGTGTAATGTGGACACTCTGTCCCTTTGGTGGCTGTATTAGGGAGGTTTGACTGTAAAACAGACACCTGTGTAATGTAAACACTGTCCCTTTGGTGTCTGTATTAGAGAGGTTTGACTGTAAAACAGACACCTGTGTAATGTAGACACTGTCCCTTTGGTGTCTGTATTAAGGGGGTTTGACTGTAACACAGACACCTGTGTAATGTGGACACTCAGGGTCAATCCCTTTGGTGTCCGAATTAAGGAGAGTTCACTGTAAAACCGACACCTGTGTAATGTGGACACTCAATCCCTTCGGTGTCTGTATTAAGGAGGTTTGACTGTAAAACCGACACCTGTGTAATGTGGACACTGTCCCTTTGGCGGCTGTATTAGGGAGGTTTGGCTGTAAAACAGACACTTATAATCTAGACACTGTCCCTTTGGTGTCTGTATTAATAAGGTTTGACTGTGATACAGACACTTGTGTTATGTGGACACTGTCCCTTCGGTGGCTGTATTAAGGAGGTTTGACTGTAACATAGGCACCTGTATAATGTGGACACTGTCCCTTTGGTGTCTGTATTAATGAGGTTTGACTGTGGTACAGACACCTGTGTAATGTGGAACTCTATCCCTTTGGTGGCTGTATTAAGGAGGTTTGACTGCAAGACAGACACTTCCATAATGGGGACATTCTGTTTCTTTGGTATCTGTATTAAGGAAATTTGAGTGTAATACTGGCATCTTTAATTTGGGCACTCTATCTTTTTTATGTTTATATTATAAAGAGGGTGGTCTGTAATACAGGTACTTCTGTAATGTGGACACTCTGTCCCTTTGTCTGTATCTAAGAGGGTTCGACTGGAATACATAAACTTCTTTTTGTGGTCACTCAAAGTCAATCCCTTTGGGTTTTTTTATTAAGGAGGTTTGACTGTAACACATACACCTGTGTTACACATTGAATGTGGACACTCAATCCCTTTGATGGCTGTATTAAGGAGGATTGACTGTAACATAGGCACCTGTTTTATGTGGACACTCTGTTCCTTTGATGGCTGTATTAAGGAGGTTTGACTGTAACATAGACACCTGTTTTATGTGGACACTCAATCCCTTTGGTGGCTGTATTAAGGAGGTTTGACAGTAACACAGACACCTGTGTTACACATTGAATGTGGACACTCAATCCCTTTGGTGTCTGAGTTAAGGTTGATTGACTGTAACATAGACACCTGTGTTATGTGGACACTCAATCCCTTTGGTGTCGGTGTCAAGGAGGTTTGACTGTAACATAGACACCTGTGTAATGTGGACACTCTTCCCTTTGGTGGCTGTATTAAGGAGGTTTGACTGTAACATAGACACCTGTATAATGTGGAGACTGTCCCTTTGGTGGATGTATTAAGGAGGTTTGACTGTAACATAGACACCTGTATAATGTGGACACTCCGTCCCTTTAGTGGCTGTATTAAGGAGGTTTGACTGTAACATAGACACCTGTATAATGTGGAGACTGTCCCTTTGGTGGATGTATTAAGGAGGTTTGACTGTAAAACAGACACCTATAATGTAGACACTGTCCCTTTGGTGTCTGTATTAATGAGGTTTGACTGTGATACAGACACCTGTGTAATGTAGAATTCTATCCCTTTGGTGGCTTAATTAAGGAGGTTTGACTGTAATACAGGACACTATCTTTTAGATGTCTGTATTAAAGAGGTTCGTCTGCAATACAGAAACTTCTGTAACGTGGACACTCTGTCCCTTTGGTGTTTGTATTAAGGAGGTTGGACTGTTGCTGTGTAATGCGGACACTTAGCTCTGTCTATTTGGCGTCCGTTTTCGGTTGGTTTGACCGCAGCTTTGCAGTGTTAGATAAAGTAAGAATACATAAAGCCTTTTTAGTAGGGCTGCATTATTTCCGTAAAAGCACAAACACGTGGGCAATCTTGAAATTTTTGGTATTTTTAACACCTAGGTATTTTCATTTTTAGATCCGGACCTCGAGAAAGCTTTGACAGAGTCACTTAAATTGTTTAACGAGACAGGAGCTCGGCCCGCCGCGAGGAGGGTTCTTGTCGTTATTATGGACAAGATGTCTGATGTTCCATTACCCTCTATTACTGATGCTGCAAAAGGTTTGCATGATAACGACATTAAGGTCATACCAGTGGCTGTCGGGAAGGAGGCGGACGTGAATCAACTGGCGAACACTACGACACAAGGAAGCAATTTAATTGAAGCACCAAAGAATTTTGTACCAGACAAACTTGGTGAAACAATAATGAGAAAAATCCTCAAAGGTATGTAACAGTTTTTTTTTTTTTTTGACGCTCGAGACAACGAAAACGTCAAAAATCAATAGTTATAATGCGCAAAGAAACATCACGTTTTCTGATACATATTTATGCAAACGCACAACCGAGAATTTTGAAATCGGGTTTGGTCCTTACAAATTTTAAAAACTCTAGTGCAGTTTGCCAAAATTTGTCGAACTGAGCTGGCTGGAATGATGGCGATGACGCTTAAAAAAACGTTATTTAAATGTATTTGCATTTTTCCTAAAGTTCCCTTCGCGCCAGAAGTGGACCTTTTGTTTGCTGTAAGTGCCACTACAAGAAACGCTTCAGAAACTCTTCGCACCATGAAGGACACTTTGATTTATATCATCAACACTTATGGTGTGGGCAACATAAGGTACGTCTTCGTTTCTTTCTTATGCAGCACTTATGAAGACATGCGCCATCGCCCTTTCACACGATTTTCCTGATTTAGTTGACGTCATTCCAAGCCTAAGCTTTGGTGGAGTTGCTGACATTAATTTGAAAGCCTTTTACAATCAGTTCGGTGAGCAGTTTGCTCACCGTATTCAGAGCTCACCGCTACACACGTTTAACAACATGATTTGGTATTCTAATTATTTGCAGCATATGTGTAACATGCTCTTTTGACATTCTCGGACGTGAAATGACTGCTGTTAAATACCCATGGATATTACAAACGTGTGATATTCCATCCCTAAATTATTGTATCTGCTTTAACTTGCTAAAAACAAGCACAACAATTCTGAGTTATCGATGCAAGACATTCAATTCGATTATGCCATGAGTCTGGTCTTCAAAGCTAACCCTCTCAACTATTTCTTTTCGAAATGTATGGAGATTAATGTGGAGAATTTTTAAGTGTGGATCATGGCGTAAAGGGTACAAGTGAGAAGCTTGTGTTAGGGTTTCCTGGGTTCTCTCCCACAAGAGAACCCAACGTTTCATTGCGGTCAGCGCGATCTTGGACATGGTAGAGGAAACTCCACTCTAGAGTTGCCACCAAGAAGTCATTATTTGTTCATTTTATGGTATAGGTATGGTATGATCTCTTATGGCACAGACGCTATTACTCTCCAGAGATTTGGCAGATCAGATCCATCCCCGGAAGATTTGAAGAAGTTAGTGCAAAGTTTACCAATAAGTCAAGGAACGCCCGATTTTGATGAAGTGCTTGATGCGGCTAGGAATGTATTTGAAGGCTCAGGAGTTAGATCAAATGCGTTAAAGGTGAGTATGGGGTGTTTATGTTCCAACTGATGGTAAGCACTAATCAGAGTTGCACCACCGTTCTAGATGGTAGAATGGAAATATTGCGTTTTTCTCTTAAGTTGTCAACCCATAGACTTCATTTTGTTCGGTTTACATTGTTACAAGGTCAGATTTGCTGATAAGTGTACCTACCGAACCTGCTCAGCAAAGATCGTTCAATTTCGTGGCAATATCAACCAGTTTGCAAAAACGCCTTGATAGTAATACATAGCAGTTGAACGCTCCAAGTTTTGGACTCATGCCTCTATCTGTTATTTTACAGGTTGTTGTGGTGATAACAGATGATCGTTCAAGTTCAACAACGGAAGAAATAAGAGCTGCGGCTAACCCCTTAGAACATAAAGCAATTCACGTCATTGCTGTCGGCATAGGGGATACCCCGGATGTCACTCAACTCGGGAAAATGACCCAGAAGAAAGACGATGTCATCAAAACGCCCGCTAATGTTGATCCTGCGAACCTAGGGAACATGATCATGGAGAAAGCTTTTCAGCGTAAGATTTAGACAACTTGAATGGCTATCTAACTGTAAAGTTAGGCAGGCATTGCTAAGCGTTACAGTTCTGTAAGGAACATATTAGCTTTTCCCAAGTTTAAGCAAAAGATTTTTGAACGATGGACGGCAATTGGAAATGAACGTTTTGCATTCTTGGGCCGTTTGTTTTCGAGTATATCATCCCAATATGAGGAAAGACACCAATACAAATTTCTTAGCGTTAAGCCATATAGAAAGAGAAAAAGGCCTCACGTATAGTGGCCATGCATCGCTCAGAATTGCCTTTTCTTGAGCGCAGAATATCATTCGTTGCACCGGGAATTTGTCACATGATGGGGGTTTGTTCTATCGAGGATTTACTGGTTTACCTCTTGAAGGAAAAATTTGATGTCAAACTCCTCCGTGATTTTCTTCGTTGCTTTGTAGCCGTACTGACGCCAATAGAAGAGGTAGACCTGGTGATTGCCATGTGTGCAGTGTCCGGCCAGTTAAACAAGACCTTTACCTTGATGAAAGACACTATCAAATCCATTGTTGATAAGTATGGCACCTCAAAGATCCATTACAGTGTCGTCATATACGGAACACAGGCTGTCCCAATGCTGGGTTTCCCATCAAGAGCGGTCACTAAAGAGGATATTAAGAAAAGCATTGACATTCTTCCAAAGCCTAGAGGTAGCTTGTTTCACTGTTTAAACCCTAAAATCAACATGCATTTTCTCTACACTATTCTCCATACCTTACCTTCGCTACTGATGGGGAGAATTTGTTGCACAATCAGTTCGTTTATTTTGATCTTCATTATGTTTGATTAAGCTCTTAGAGAAATTACGTTCAAATCGACAGAGAATCTAGTTTTCTTTGATTTAGAACGAAACTTCTGTGTCGGTTTGGTGACAAACATAGTCAAACCTGTAAAGACGTTAAAAAGCTGGCAAATCGTTTGTCTTAATGACTGTAAATCTGACCTTATTTAGCGGCTCAAAGTGGCCGCAGTCAACCTTTTGGGAGTCCCAAGGAGATTTTTTAATTGCCTTTAGCTCTATTACAAGCCCATTTTGTTACCATTGCACCAGATACATAAGTGTAATGGTCTCTTATCCAGTTTCTATTTTAAGGGGCAGAAAGAGGTTATTTCGTCTTGTAATGGATTTTACCCCATGTTTTATAACCTTTTGGTGATTTATTTTTAGGCTAGTGAAATCCGTAGTGAAAGTTCAAAATGTATTACGCGGTCAGTAGGGTATCCCCTAGGGGAGACCGTTATCACACGAGCGTTATCACATGACGTCACGATGGCCATGTTAGTGTGTCAAACCAGTCCTGTGGGAGCTGAACATTTTTTTATGCAAAGGCTGAAAACACTCTGGGGGTGACAGCTTAGTATGGGTTTGACCGTTGTCATTACAATTCCTGTACCAGTGCAATACATTAACATGTTACATGTTTTTTAGCCATCTTAACCCCTCCAGTCCTCGATCAAGCTTTGGCAGCGACCGAACTGTTATTCGAAGGCAGTGATGTGCGAGAAAGTGCAAAGAAAGTTCTTGTAGTGTTCACAGATACGAGCTCGGGATTAGATGAAAACGTTCTTAGATCTGCTGCAAGCAAACTGGAGAGCAAAGACGTAGAGGTCATTGGTGTTGCTATAGAGTCTGATGCCTTTGAACTTGGCTATATTACACCTCACACAGGCAACGTTATTGATGCAACAGTCGATGAAAACCCCGATAAGTTGTCATCAGAGATATTGACCCTCATATTAACAGGTTTGTCAGTAACGTTGCGTTAAACAATTTCACGCTCAATTATTATTATTATTTTTTATAGACGATGGTTTTTTGTTGTCAGATTCTAATTTAACAAAGTCACTGAGAATTACTTTCCTGTGGCGCAGTTTGTTGTCATGTATAATGTGATTTTGGTTTTCGAGTCTGGAAAACTCTGCTTGTAGACGAAACAAAATTTTTTCTTGTTGTAGATTGTGGCAAGAACCTTCTGCTCTGCTGTTTATTGTGCTGTACAGCGTGGTTTTATCCGTTGATAAATCGTAGACTTTAATCTTTCAAGAGGAAACTTACCTCGAAATCAGTGCCATCTTTTTCTTTTGTTGTGAAGCTTTATTGCCAGCCTAGTCTTTAAGTTATGAGTAACAGTTATCTATATCAGACAATGATATCCTATATTTTAGTTATTAACGTCTTCTTAGTAATAAAGTATGTTCCTTACAGATCCACCGCCAGTACAAGCTGAGGTAGATGTCGCTTTTGCAATCAGCGCCAACTCCGTTAACCACAGGCAAACATTCAGACTCATGAAAGACACAATCAAATGGATAATCGGCAAATATGGAACGGACAAACTTCAGTACTCTGTTATCTTGTTCGGTGCTGATGCGGTTACAGAGCTTAACTTTGGTAGCAAGGTTTCCACTCCAAATGTACTGATACAGCTCGTGCAGGGTCTGTCTAGGCGAAGTGGAGAGCCTGATCTGGACAAAGCTCTGGAGGAGGCTACAAAGGCGTTTCAGTCTGCTGGCGTGAGACCCAACGCAAGAAAGGTGAATATGTAAATATTGTTTAGCTCATTAATGCCCCAAAATCAAACCTCACCAAAATTTCTAAATTTATGTTTTTTAATGTTGAAGAGCTAATAGAACTCTGTAAAAGTAGTGCCAAAGTGGTTTCATCTAAATGGTCGCACCATAGGATTTCCAGCACACGGCGACGAATTTCTTGAGAGTGACACCTCCACCCTAAGGAGAAAGCTAGCAAAAATCGGAGGACATATTTAAAAATAAAAATAATTTAATAATCGTTTTCAGGTGTTGGTCGTCATCACAGACAAACGTCTTGGAATGAGCTTATCAGATATCGCAAAAGCTGCGGAACCTTTGCACGACACGGGAATCAAGGTGGTACCAGTTGCCGTCGGCAACGAAGCGAATCCTTCCGAACTGGAGGCTACCAATCCTGAACGATTTGTCATTGAAGCACCAAGAGATGAGGACCCGCAGACACTAGGAAAACAGATAATGGAACATGTTGTAAGACGTAAGTTAGAAACCTGGAAAAGGTGGCAAAGTGATCGTTTATGGAAGGGGTCTGTGGGCAGTTTCCAAGAATCTTATGTCGACCATTACAATTTGAATGGACTTAAAGGGGCTGCTCGGTCACGGTATTTGCTATCCTTTTAAAAAGCTTAGACTTGTCTCCGCATCAATTAAATTCCAAGAATGATAATCCAGTTTTGTTACCTAAGACTATATTTAGGCATTGTCGTCTGTTGCTATGGTGGAAAGAATGGACACTGGTTGAAACTTGAAAATGTTCGGCCAACTTTTTCAAGTTTTTGAAATGTTCTGCCTGCAAAAATCACCAAAACATATCATTATGGGTAGTGTTCCGTGATGAAATTTGTTTGATATCTTTCTTCGTAAATTGTGTGTATGGGTTAAAGGAGCTGTGTCACGAAATTCAGCCAAATTAGGAAATTACAAAATGCCCGTTAAATTAAGAGAAACTTAAAGATAACCGCTTAAAACATTAAAGGAAGGTTAAAATAACACAACAGATACAACAACTGCCACGGATGGGCAAAATTGAAGAAGATTGAAACGGATTGAAATTAGGGTTTTTGAAAACTGTTCCGCCTAACAGTTTTTCAAAGTTGATCCCTGCTGCTTGCAACTTCAAAAAGAATGCTCGGGAGACATATTTGTTTGTCTCAGATCTCTGATTTTGTCATTTACATGTAATTGTTTGCTTACTGTAAGTTCCATAGCGATTAAGGCTAGTTATTAGCAAAATTAAACAAAATGAACTGGACTGCCGTGACACAGTCCCTTTAAGATACTTACTAATAGCCCTAGTACAGTATTGACTTAAAAGAGCAATATCCTCGTGACATAGTCCCTTTAAAGTAGTAGAAGTCAACTTGGATCTGCATAGGAATCAAGGTATATGTGTATTCTATCGTAAATTGTACAAAGAAGATCCAGTCTCTCGCAGCTCCTCCTAAACTCGCTTCTTTAAACTATTTTTTCTATCCTCTGAATGAAATGACGGTTTATCTCTTTGTTTGCATTATCAGCCAAGTTCCCACCAATCGATATCGCCTTTGCGCTCAGTGCCACGGGAATCTCCGCCAATATAACATACAAACTGATGAAGGACACCATCGAGTTAATCGTTGACAAGTACGGCACAGGCAGTTTACGATACAGTTTCATCCCTTACGCTGACTCCGCTAACGTGAACATAAAATTCAGTGAGAAGTATCCTAGCCTTACAGATCTGAAAGCAGCCATCAAGGCTCTTCTTCCACACGCAGGAAGCTCAAACCTCCCGGCGGCTTTGGCAGCTGGTAAGGAAGCATTTACAGACAGCGGTGTTCGTAAGGATGCTACACACGTGCTGGTTGTACTCACCGACAAGAGATCCGGAGCCAGTGAAGATGATATCTTGGAAGCTGCCAAGGCGTTGTTGGATTCTAGGATAGTGGTTATTCCTGTTGGCATTGGAAACCAAGTTAACATCGAGGAGCTTGAAAGAGCAACAGGGGATAAAGAAAAAGTAATATCTGTCACCGTGAAAGAAGACCCTAAAGATCTAATGGAAAAGGTCATGGCGAAAGTAAACGGTATGACTCGTATAGATAACGTACATTTTTGCTCCTGTCTTTCCTTTTTCCTAAGTTAAACCATCCATGAAATAAGTTGCAATACGAATTTCGCAACTACTAAAACACATACCTAGTTTTCAGTTTTAGTTCGTGTTTCGGCACATTATGGTCTGTTTGTAAGATGGTGTCTTGTGACTACAACTTCCACAATCCTGGTGGATTGTGCTTTCTTGTGCAAATTAAGGACTTCTTATTAAAATCTTACTAGGATGAGTAAAAATATATGTCAGGCAAAACAGGTTGCTATTTAAAAGGCCAAGCAATTAAACATTCGGCGTTACAGAAACAGTTGGCTTAATTACACTCGAACCTGGGAATAACGTAACTCGAATATGTTACTATAACCAAGAGTAACTTCTTATTTCCTCTTGACATATTTTAGAAACGCAAAGAAATCCACCGGTTGACCTTGCATTCGCTTTGAGTGCAACTTCGGCACAGTCGACAAAAACATTTCAGCTGATGAAAGATGTGATTGCGAAGATCATTAAAGACTACGGAACACAGGACATAAGGCACTGCTATATTCTTTACGGTTCAGAAGCTGCTACCAAGTTTAGCTTTACAAATGCTCCTGTTGATCTAAGCACTCTACAGGACATTGTGAAGTACATGCCCCTTAGCACACTTCCACCGTCATCGCCTCATGTCGCCCTGGAGGCAGCATCAAAAGCGTTTCAGGGTCGAGGAGTGCGTCCGAATGCTACTAAGGTACTGGTGGTGTTGACGGACGCCAAGGGAGATTCGCTCGAGGAAGAGATCAAGGTCGCTAATAAGGAGTTGACAAAACTGAAGGTCAAAGTCATCACTGTGGGGATTGGCGCAGCTGTTGATCCAGACGAGATGGTGAAAGTTGCTGGCGATAATGATAATGTCATAACAGCACCCGTGAATAAAGATCCGCTGGAGCTGACCAAGCTGTTAATGGAAAAGGTTTTCAAACCAGGTGAGGATCTTGTTGCTTTCATTAGCAAGACCTTAACCCTTCAGCCTTCTTTCTAGGATATTCGATGACTGAAGGGTCACTACTACGCCAGATGCATCGATGAGTTTGTAAACAATCGTGTCGCTCGTGCACCCGAACTGCTCCTGGAACACTAAGAGAAAGGGGTAGATTATTGGACCAGTATATTGTTGGTTCAGTAGACTAATCCATGAATGGGTAGACTGATAGGTCAAGAAATTTCTGAATCGGCAGAGAGCAGATCTCTCATCAGGCTGTTGACTTAAAGGCAATACGCATGTTTTTGTGGGCTGGAGGCAGGTTCGGGGACGTCGACTAATAGAGGCCCAGTTTAGACTCAGAGGAGTCTTGTTGTAAATAAGAACCTAAAGGATCGAAAACACAGATTTCCCAGACGTCAAAAGTAATATTTTATCCCTTCCAGTGCTTTGACCTGCTAACGTTGTACTGCGGGTTTATTGCGCCAGATTGAAGTGTTTCGTTTGGGGAAGGACCAAAATGCCGCTTGCTTTTCCTGGCGTACGGGTGGTCAGTGTTCTCTTTGCTTAAGCTCCCCCATCTTCTCTTCTATTTTGATGCCCATATCTTTTTTTTACTCTCGTATCCTTTTCGTTTCATGATAACTCAACCTTCCCGTTGAACGCGCTTTTTCTTTCCAGCTCCACCAGTAGTACCAGAAATCGATCTGGTGATTGCAGTGAACACATTTTCTTCAAATGCCGATGATGTTTTCCAGAAAATTAAAGAAACCATTACCTCTTTCATCGATACTTACGGTACAAAAGGCATACACTTCACTATCCTTGCTGGAACAACTGATGACACTATCATTTACTTTGAAAACTACACCACAAGCGAGCAGCTTAAAAGCATGATCACAAGCCTCGATCGCCAATTAGGAGGCCTTGCTTTGGATGAAGCCTTGAGGATTGCCAGGAAGGTGTTTAAATCGGCGAGTGCTCGGGAAAGTGCGCAGAAAGTCTTTGTTCTGATCGCAGATAAAAAGTCTACTTCCTCTCTTTCTGATGTTGTACCTGAGGTAAAGGCGCTTGAGGAAATGGACGTTACGGTGATTCCAGTGGGAATTGGCGGTGAAGTTGATATAAAAGAACTGCAGGAGCTCACGCCAAACATCAGTGATGTCATTAATACGTCTGCTATCGATGACGTTGAACAATTTCGGGAAGAAATCATGTTAAAGATACTAAAAGGTAGGACGTGTCTTCTTGTTAAGTCACAGAAAATAGTTTACCTAGTTTGGAGATGATAACTTTAACAATATTTTTTTCGTTTCTCTTGTAGTTTTGCTGTTTAACTGATTGTAGCAAAATCCAGCTTTTAAGTAAGGCCCAAATGTGGACCTCACGCTTGCTTCCCAGATTCGAATTTTCCACTTAAGATAAGAAGTGACCAAGCCTGACTTTACGTCCCTCGTTTTGTAAAAGATTTTCATGTTCCCACTAGCTAAACGTATTAACGCCGTTTTACCAATTAGGCGATGAATCGTCAGAGCTTTAAAAGGTTGTCTTTGTATACATTGTTTAATCGCGAATCAAGCGTAGACCACGATTACCAAACGTGGGGTAGATTTCTGCATTGGCACAACTTTGATGACCTTTAGCTTTGTTTTCTGCCTTTTTTAGTCCAACTTTGTCACATCTTCAATATGAATAAAAGTGACCCTGAAAACCGACTTTTGGTGCTGTGTCAACGCTTGTTCTCGTTTAAGTGATTTACAGCTGTATCTCTGGAACATTGCTAATCTGCTATAGGTCGAACTAACCATTGTTGTCTGCTACAAATCGTTTTGTTACTGAATACAATTCTCTATTATTTTTTAAACTCGCAACACTTATGTCTGACTTTTTTAGAACGTCCTAAAGTTCCAGAAATCGATCTGGTGTTTGCTCTAACAGCCACGACTAGAAATGCAGATGACGTCTTTCAACGTATGAGGAGTGCCGTTAAGATTATTTCCGACACTTACGGAATGAACAAGTTACATTATAGTGTCATCGTCTACGGTGATGATGCCAAACCCATTTTCGACTTCAAATCAAACATGCCCTCCCGAGAAAGCTTGAGGTACATTATCGATAGGTTGCAGAGAATCTCAGGTCGCCCAGACACTGTGAAAGCCTTGGAAGAGGCAATGCAGATCATAAAGGATTCAGGTGTCCGTCCGACAGCTAAAACAATCCTAGTCTTCATCACAGACGGTGTTGTGCCAGACAAGCCTCGAGAAGTTGAAAAAGCAGTCAAAGCAATCGAAGAGCAAGGAGCTCTTGTTCTTGAATTTGCATTAGTGGACAATCCTCAAACTGATTTTGAGGTACCAAGCGACGTCAAACCTAAAGAATTGGCCGAAAAAGTGATGAAGAATGTTTTAGCAGGTGAGAACACTAGACTCTCTCATCCTTGCCACTGTGCAATTTTCTGCAAGGTTAACAACAACAATCCTTATTTGAAGTCTCTCTTGCGTAAAAATAAATTATGACAATGAAAATATTAATCAAATGGTTAGAACAACATTTCCAAATGGTTGAAACGTAGAATTGTTTTTCCGTTTGTCGTGTTGTCATTCTTAACAATTATATCCTGCGTTGCACGCTAAATAGTGTTTTAGATCATTTCATATATTTCATGGTCGACTTATACATATAAGTCGACCATGGGAGATTCCAGATGCCTCAGCTAACCAACTAGAGATTTCTCAATCCATTTTAAGAATTGTCATCGTCGCTGATGAAGTTCAAGCGATTCGAACGAAATATTCGATTTGGTTTTTTTAAAATTTTTGCTCTGAGGTTTGAAATTTGCGTACTAAATGTCTTCGCTAGAGCAGATAATGCAGGTTATGTCTGCCTAGTGATAGGGAGGAAGAAGATGAGGCTATAGTAAGTGCGAGCAGACGTGAAGCAATCCTGTTCACAGGCTTATTACACTCCTTTATCATGTGATGTAAAATATTTATTGGTCTTTCTCTTTCTTATTTTAAGCCGTGTTGGAGCCACCAGAAATTGATCTCTGCTTCGCCGTCAGTGCCACAGTAGTTGATTCTAACGACACCTTCACTTTGATGAAAGAGACTATCAACGAGGTGTTGGAAAATTATGGTGTTGGGAAAATCCGCTACAGCGTTATCGTGTTTGGATCACAGACGAGGCTTGAGCTACGCTTTGATTCTGGTATAACAGATCCTGCTCGGCTGGAGGCGATATTTAAATCACTTGGTCCACAGGGAGGAGACCCAGCTTTGGACAAAGCGCTGAAAATGGCATTGGAAGCGTTTAACGCAAGCCTCACGCGGCCGAATGCCAGAAAAGTCCTCGTTGTTATGACTGACAATGTATCAGCAGAACTTGATCAAGACCAGATAAGGGCATTGGTCAGTACTCTGAGTAAGACGTACGTTCGTGTCATTGCTGTGGCAGTTGGAGACAAAGCAGATGGAGGAAGGTTGAAACATGCAGCGACAGATAGCAGAGACGTGGTGTCTGTTCCAGGGTCTACAACACCCACCAAACTTTTTAAACAAGTAATGGAGTTGGTGCTGACAGGTATTTTGACGTAACGTCATGGGCCCCTAACCAGTTAAGTTAGTGACCTAGAATGAGCAAGCATGCTTTCTGGTGGATAATGCGTCTATGGCCGCTTTAACTAAAGTGGCTTTATCCGTCTGGAAGAGCTCGGGCAAACATTTGTAGTTTGTCTTGTTATGCATTTCTACTCTGAATACGGGCACTTATTGATCGCATTATGCGTCTACACGAACCTCTCTTCGTAATACGTCTTGAACGACGCACTTCGAAAGGTAGTTCGTCTGGGCGCATAATGCGTAAAATGTGACGTTTTCGTAGTTTCCCTGGCAACATGAACGATTGAATACAACCTTAAAATTTCACTTTTTGCTCAGTTTACATAAAATTCGCTCATTAGATTTTCCTATAAACTAGCACACAGCTTACTATAATTAATCATTACCATTTGAAACTTATTTGACCAAATTTTTGCAGACGGGTTTTTAGTTATTCAGAAATGCAATTGTACTGTAATTATTAAATGTGTCACAAAATTCGTCTGTTCAACTTCCATTTTAAAGTTCTCATTGTTTAAAATACAATAGAAGTAAAAATTCTGCCAAATATCACAAAACTGTAATGAGTAGATTTTGAGAAATGGTGTTCTGTGTACCATTGCTTTTTTCACCGCCAAGTTTTTTTGTCTATTTTAAAACATATACTGTCACGCGAGTTACCGCTGACCACCTGCAAAACTGTTTTCAGCCACCTTTAGTGTCGGTTAACTGTAAGCGAACGGAGAGAGTAAATTAATAAGGTGTCTTAGTTTAAAGTCAAACGTTTCGATGGTAGTAAAGATCTTCGTGATATTTCTCTTATTACCCCTATTATCTCTTACCACCAGAATCATCAGGCATGTTATGTGATGTGGCTGGTTATGTGAATCGTTCTGTAAAATGTGTATACTCTGATTATCAAATGAAGTAGGAAAAGAGGAATCTCTGGTGGGCGTTTAAGATTATTTACTTCAAGCGATACACCAAGTTGTGGGGAATTTTATACCCTACCGTTTCTTCCTTACCCAGTGGTTCTTTCATGCCACTGGGGCTCGGGATCCCTTTGATTTTAGTTCATTGGTGCTCATTGTCACTCTCAAAAGAGTCTGAAAGTATTTTATATGCCAGTATGGTTACTCTAAGTTGTCTTTAGCGATCTTCAGAAAGACGTTTTCGAGCGACGAACGTCAACCGGAAGTCCACTTCCGGTAGGCGAGCGTCGCTCTAAATCTCTTTGCTTAAGCTCCCTATTTTAAAAAATGTTTCTTGGACTGTGTTTATTTTGCAGATCGTCCATTGAACGTTCCCAAGCTGGACCTGGTGTTTGCTTTGTCATCTACCAGCCCAGATAAAGACGAAACATTCCAACTGATGACTGATACCGTTAAGTCGTTACTCCAAAGGTATGATTCGAGCAACATTCGCTTTGGCCTTCTTGAATACAGTGAAGATGTGAACATCGTTGTTGACCTTAAAAACGAAACGGATGCTGCAGGAATGAAGGCGGAACTAGCTGTTATCGCGCCGTCTGTTGGACTTTCTGCCTTAGACAGGGCTTTGGAAGCAGCTAAAAACATGTTCTTTGAGGCTGGTGACCGTAAGGACGCAGATAGAGTTTTGGTGGTCATGACTGATAAGAACTCCCTTGTTGACGAAGAGGAAATCATTGGAGCGACTAAACCCTTGGAGAAGATGGCAGTCAAAATCATCCCTGTGGTGATTGGCGACGAGGTGGATCCTACGAATTTCAAATTTGTTGCTCCTAAGGAAAACATCATAGAGACTAACAAAGATGAAGATTCAACAGACCTTGGTGAAGAAATCATGGAGAGAGTTATAAGTGAGTCTATTTTGTGTTGGAAGCAGGTCATTTCGGGGTTTCAAAAACCTCTCTTTTCACTTTCAACAGAACGCCAAATGCAAAACCCCTTACATAGAAATGAGTTCATTTGAATTAAAAGAGCAGATTATTCTGATATGAAAGTTTTCGCATTCACTCTCGTTTTGCGTAGAGAGGCTTGGTGGTGGTGGTGGTGGTGTAAAGACGTTTTTCCACAGTATAGGGCGGTTTGAGGATGAGAGGCGCTTTATTGTCTTCATGGAATGTAATTGTTTATAGGTTAAATTACTATTCGTATATTTTCAACCAGAAACATTGCGACTTCACTGACACGTCAGGTCAGCTAGACAGCAAAAACCATTAAGTGGTGATAAACAAATTTATATCTGATGAGGAATACCACAACGTTTATCAAGATGTCCACCACCGTCGTGGGCACTTTTATAAACTATATTCAACCAAATGATCATATTCAACCTGCTTTTGTCTTAAATTCGTTGACAGATGGTACTCTTCAGCTGCCAGAAACAAACGTGGTGTTTGCAATATCCGCTACAGGGACTGAAGCTCAGGAAACCCACAAATTCATCAAGGACATTATCAAATCAATTATCACCACATATGGCACACGGAAACTTCAGTACAGCGTCATAGTGTACGGGGATTCAGTCTCACCGGAAGTTACGTTTGGTGACATTTTCAAATCCGATGCTGATTTGGTAAAAGCTGTTGACCGCATCCCTGGTATAACTGGGTCTCCGTCTTTTGATAAGGCGTTAGAAGAAGCGAAAGAACAGCTTATGAGTCCTTTTCTAAGGCCTTACGCAGCTAAGGTAGGTAGCTTACACTGTGACCTCGTTCTCACGTGTCCGGACATCTTTGAAAATAGAGATTTTTCTACGTTGTCGATAAAATACGTGTCCACGCGCAGCTTATTCCAGTCCTTTTTTGCCCGTCCACACGAGAACGCTTAAACATAGAATGCGATACTATCGAATTCCAAAACCTCCGTTTTTGTTCCTCCTCACGAAAACTATAAGTTGGTATTTCAAAAACCCAATTCTTGGAATCGTTTTCGAAAGTCTGCATTTTTGGACTCTGAAAACGCAGTTTACGTTTGAGCGGAAGGCATCAGACATAGGATATCAGACATCAGACATTAGACATAGGACCTCATAGGTCATAAAACATCAGACGTCGGACATTATACATATAACATCGGACATCAGACAAAGGACATCAGACGTCAGACATGGAACATTAGACATCAGATATCAGACATTAAACATAGGACATCGGACGTAAGACATCAGACATCAAACATAAGACATCAGACAGCAGAGATCAGACATAGGCCATCAGATATAGGACATCAGGTATCAGACATCAGATCTCGCACCTCAGACATCGCACATTGGAAATCAGACATGACATCAGACGTCAGACAGGAAATCAGACGTAAGACATCAAACATCAGACACAGGATATCACACATAGGACACCAGACATCAGACATCGAACATTTGACACCAGAGATCAGGCATCAAACATCAGTAATTAGACATCAGACATCGCACATATGACATGGGACATATGACATCCGACATATGATATTAAACATTGGACATCAGACATAAGACATCAGACATCGGACATATGACATCAGACATCAAACAGGGCATCAGACATCAGTCACAGAAATCACAGAAATCAGACATTAGACATCAGACATAGAACATCAGACATCATGCATCCGAAATAGACATAGGACATTAAAATTAGACTTCAGACATAAGACATAAGACAGTAGACATTGGACATATGACATCAGAGGAAAGATAGCAGACATAAGAAATCGGACATCAGACATCAGATATCGCACATCAGACATCAAACATCAGACATCACACAATACACCAGAGATCATACATCAGACTGCAGATTTCAGACATAATACATCAGACATCAGACTGCAGACTTCAGACATCATTCTTCAGACATCGTACATCAGACATTGACATTATATACCAGGGAACAGACATCAGATATCAGACATCTTTCTGGTGTGTGATGTCTGATGTTGTCTGGTGTATGATGTCTGATGTCTGATGTTAAATGTCAGAAATCTGATGTCTGATATCTTATGTCACACGTCTGATGTCAGATTTGTGATGTCAGATATCTCATTTCAGACGTCTGATGTCGATGTACATTGTGTGATGTTTCACGTCAGACGTTTGACTTCAGACGTCTGACATCAGACATCAGACGTCTGACATAGGACAACAAACATCAGACATCAGACTTCTGACATCCGACAACAAACATCCTATTACTAATGGCAGACGTCTGATGTCAGATGTCTGATGTCAAAAAATCTGTTGTCAGACGTTTCATATCTGATATCAGACAACTAAGTGTGATGTCAGATGTTTGATGTCAGACGTCTGATTTCGGACGTCTGATGTCAGATGTCTCGTGTCAGACGTCTGCTTTTAGACGTCTGATGACAAATGTCGGCCGTCTTATATAAAATATCTGATGTCAGACGTCTGATTGCGGACGTCTAATGTTCCTTGTCCTATTCAGACGTCTGATGTTGGACTTCTAATGTATAATGTCAGACGTCTGATGTCTAATGTCAGCCGTCTCCTTTCAAATATGTGATGTCAGACGTCTGATTGCGGACGTTTAATGTTCGTTGTCCCATTCAGAAGTCTGATGTCAGATGTCTCGTGTCAGACGTCTGATGTTCGTTGTCCTATGTCAGACGTCTGTATAATGGCAGATGTCTGATGGCAGATGTCTCGTGCCAGACGTCTGATTTTAGACGTCTGATGTCTAATGTCGGCCGTCTCATGTCAAATATCTGATGTCAGACGTCTGATTGTGGACATGTGATGTTCGTTGTCTTATTCAGACGTCTGATGTCAGACGTCTAATGTATAATGGCAGACGTCTGATGTCAGATGTCTCGTGTCAGACTTCTGATGTTTGTTGTCGTATGTCAGACGCCTGATGTCTAATGGCGGCTGTCTCATATCAAATACCGACCTTAAGTTTAGGTGGACGGCGACATAGAGGACGGTGACTTTGGCTGCGACAGCTTGGGGAGGGACGCCGTCGACTTTGCGAGAGAAACAAACTTTAAGTTTCAGTGGAGGTGACGGTCGAAGGTTGTTCTTAACTTTATTGAAGGTTTGAGAATAAGTTCCTTGAAAAAGATCCGAGAGCTTTTGGTCTACTTTTATAATAATATGATGGAGTCATATCAGATGAGAAATTCGTTCCCTTGTACGATGAAATCTAGTTGACCGCTCTGTTGCTCGAAAGTGAATGTTTGTCGCTCCATTGAGCCTTTTTGCGATCTACGTATTGCCAAATTTTCGCACGCTGCACAGTTCTTACGGCTGGTAATCGAGCCTACATAGCTCAGGGCTTGAAGCGGTAGGGCTCACTTCCAAGAACTACTTTAGCAAGCTGAATATCGTGATCTTCAGTCCACTCCATCTTCAAAGAAATAAGAACAAATTATTAAATACAATTGGCAAGTTGCGCGCAAAAATAAACAAGTTCCTTCATCCTGCTTTATACAGGGCTTTATTTTGTCGAATAAATGGTAAGCACGTAATTTCATTTTGGCCTACAACTTTAGCAGAAAAAATAAACTAAAACCTTCATGAATGAAGAAAAGGGTAAAAGCCGATGTTCAGATGGTGAGAGAATACTTAAATGTGATTATTTTATCGCTGGGAATTCTAATCCTGCTTTTGTACCACTTGCTGCACAAGCTCATGTTAATGTAAGTAATTGAGAAAGGTTTACCATTTGACGTAAACTAGACACTCCAGAAACAGATTAATGCGGTATTCTGTCAAACTAAAGATCTTTTGAAGACGAAAACACGAATAAAAAACTCACGTTCTGAAGACACCGCCGCACTCAGCTTTCTCACCGTCGCGACGTGTAGACGACGTAGGTTGGACGACTCAGATATATGCTAATTAGCCCCAAATCGGAAACTTTTATTTTCGGTTGCCGTCCTCTACCTTACCGTCAGACGTCTAATGTATAATAGGGAGCTTACGAATCGACGACTTTCGCACGACGCCGCCGCTGGGTCACGTCATAGTTCTGCGTTGCCGTCCTGTAGAAATTTGAATTTACGATTCGTAGTAAAGACGACGACGTTGGTGCGCGAGGCTGGCAAATTTTCCCGCCGTTTCTGAAGTTTGTTTTCTTCTTTTCACAAGTAAGCTTGTTTGTTCAACCAAAATGTCTAAACTGGTAAGAGAAACGAGAGCTCGTATTGCAGACGCTTATGGAAACAGATTTATAAAGGACCGAGTATTTCATTGTATTTGTACTTTTATGCGTTTCGTCAACAAACTCAGAATTAACTACGGATTTAGAAGAGACAACAAAGGACGAATGCAAGGCTCATTTATATACAGGGATGGCATTTATAAACTTGCTGAACAGCTGTAGTTACTGTGATGAGATGACCACTTGCAATGGTCTAGTCGTAGCTTTGGTACGATCTTGCCAATATGGTTTCACTCGGTGTTAATTTATGTTTGTCTACAGCTAGCTATGGTGTTGATTCTTCGTGTCGTTACTTCAATGAAAACAGACAAACAAATCGAAAACATATGTAAAGAACATGTACCTAATGTTATACTTGAATTATCTGGAAAAATCCGCTGAAGTATGTAGGGAAAACTTTGAAAATTAGTCTCACGTCCTGCTTTTTCTAGGACGCTGGCGAATCGCTGTCAACAACGGCGTCGACTTTGGCGCGACGCCGCAAGTGCCCAGATAAGCATGCGCAGTAAGCCTCTCACGCAGTCCAACGGCGTCGTCGTGCGAAAGTCGTCAATTCGTAAGCTCCCTAATGTCAGACGTCTGATGTCAGATGTCTGACCTTCGATGCTTGATGACATCACAAATCAGACGTCTAACAGCTGATATCTGACATCAGACGTCTGACACGAGACGTTTGATATAGGAAAACAAACATCAGAGAACAAAAATTAGACGTTACACATCATACATCAGGCAAAAGACATAGGTCATAGGGCATCAGACATCAGATATGAGGCATTAGACATGGGACATCAGGCATAAGATATCAGACATCAGACAAAGGACATCAGATATTGGACAGCAGACATCAGACTAAGACAACGGACATCGAACATTGGACAGAAAAAATCAGACATCGGACATTGGACTTTAGATGTCTGATGTCCGATGTCTAGCGTCTGATGTCCGATGTCTGATGCGCGCTGGTTCTGCCCTCTTGGTTATGTTTTTTAAGGAAATTGATATACTCAACGTATGTAGACGTATCCTACAGAAAATGCACACTTAACTTCCTTTTCATTTTTCTTTGTGCGTAAAAATTCAGCTGTTGGTCATAATCACAGACAGATCATCTGGTGAGAGCCGAGAGTACATCCGAGAAGCGGTAAGGCCTTTAGAAATAGCTGGAATTCGTGTCATCGCAGTGGCTGTCGGAAAGGAAGTTGATGTTAATGAGACCAAAGCGATATCATCAGGGGGCAAAGCCATCGAGACTGACAACAAAAGGGCCGCTAAAGAAGTTGGGAAAGAGATTGTGGAAGAGATTGCAAAAGGTGACCATATCTTAGATTACGTGATGTTGCATTTGGAAATCTGAGTACAGATTTTGAAATCCGAATTTCGGATTTACAATGTATGTTAAAACGAGAAATGCAAAAACGGATTTTAACGCCGAGATATTCCTCATTGGCGTTCTTTTATTTCCGTTTTTTTGAAATACGGAAAAGGATTTTGAAACACTATTTTGACAAAAGCGATCGGGCTTAATTAGAAGAAAAAAGACCACCGTCAACGAGAACAGGTTTGGACTTCCTTTTCGGATTTTCTAATAAATCGGTAAAAATCATATGCAGTCAATCGAACACTTCCCATAAGGTGACCAGGGATCCAGTCATTATGAAACTAACATTTTTCTTTCTTCTGACAGGAAAGCTTCCTACGCCAGAGATCGATCTTGGATTTGCTATTGCAGCAGGGTCATTATATGCTGATGAAACATTCCAGCTTATGAAGGACACGATCGAAGAAGTCATCACGGAATATGGAATTGACAAAATTAGATATGGTTTAATCGTATTTGGGGACACCGCGACTGTCAAGATCGAGTTCAGCAATAACACCAACGTGGATGAACTGATTAACTACCTTAATATCGTCATAAAGACAAAAGGTGGTGCTGCCCTGGACGAAATGCTTAAAGAAGCAGAAAGGTTATTCTCTGCAGCTGGTATTCGTCCCCATGCTAAGAAAGTGCTGGTTGTAATAACAGATGTAGCGTCAGGAAAAGAGCCTTCTCAAGTGAGAAATGCAGTGGAGAAGCTACAGGACAAAAATATCAAAATTGTTGCTGTGTCCATAGGAAGGGAGGCCGACCCAAAAGAGTTAGAGATAATCACTTCCACGGACAACGTGATTGAAGAGAAAAAGAGTGTTGAGCCGAGTTCTCTTAAAGACCTTATTATGGATAAAGTTTTGAAAGGTAGGTTATTTTATATAATGTAAACGTTTACCTTTGCGTACACCAGTGCAAACGAGGTCCAATTCAGCAATTCCTCTAACATCGATGATTTAAAATGTTTAACATACACGATGGTGCGTCACGGGTATAGAAGATATTCACAAAACTCATTTGGCATAAATGAGGCGAAACTGTATTTACCGTTTGGGCTTATTACAAGTCAAATTTAAATTTGTAATGTATCTCTGTTTCTAAAAATCTCTCTGCCTCGAAGACGGCTTCCCCTTCTCGTATGAGTTAACTGACCCTTTCCTCTTATTCAAGAAATTCCTACTTTTAGGCCAGTTTTTATTAGGGCTCTTAAATGCACCTGATAGACTATGAAGTGCAGTTAATACGTTCATTTAGTGTGAACTCCTTTCTGAGGTCGTTTTCAAAGTCTGAATTACGTTTTAATAGAAGCACCCATCTAACTTATTTACACGTTCAAATCTCTTTGTAAAATGTCTTAAAGAGGTGAAAATTAATATAAGTTGAGTGTAATTAAAGAAATCTTTGTTGCTGATTCTTTTTTCTGTTTCGTATTTAGTGATCATCTTCGCCTTAAATCCATAAATATTTGGAAGGATTTGCTTGCTCCTACAGTCACACAAATAGAGTTTTCCAATAACTATAAAATAGTTCAGCAATTGAAGTAAAAGGCAAGCATTTTCCTTCAAAATTCCACAGAGCACATTTTCTAAGCAGAGACGAATTCGTTGATTCGAAATAAGGCACCAATATAATTCAAATTCAGTCCAAAACTGGTCACAATGGTTTTAGTTCTAAATCGAATTTCAGCCCTGTTCAGCATTTCCTTTTGAAATCCTTTACGCTACGTATTCTTTGGATAAATGTTTTCTGCTGCGCAAAGTTTCACAAAAATCCATAAGAGGAATTTTGGAGATATGTTAGAATTTCTATAAAAAGGTATAAAATATGCATACACTGAAGACTGGACTTAATGCAGACAAATTTGCCACTTTTTGGATGTTTCCGAAAAGGTTTTCTCACTCATTCGTTTTGCAAATGACCCTTGCACACTCTAGAAGCCACTGAACGCTAGTAGACTTGCGCGATTTAGAAACACATGAAAAAGTATGAATCAGGGCAAAACGCAATGCTGAGTTCTTTTTGTAATTTCTAAGGCTACTTTCACGAAAACAGCGATTAAAACAAAATTCGTCGATAGAGTTTTTTAAAAACTTTTTCAGTACATTAATTGATCATTGTACTATTAAATCCCCGAATTATGTGTCGATTGAAAACTTTTAAAGTTGTCTAACATGGGCGCAAAAGTGAGTAAATATTGAAGCGATGTGAAATCTATTCGCTATTGTTTTCTCCCATTCAACAGCACTGCCATATTTCGGAAAGATTTCAGAGGGCAAGCAAGCGTGACATTTATTCCCATCGTCCGAAAAACTATACTATAATCAAGTTTAGGCTAACTGTAATCCATGTATCTTAGTCGTTTTACAATACAGATCGGTTTGTTTAAGTATGAGAGATTCAAAGATGGAGAGTGTGCCGATAAAAATACTGGGTCGAGCCACCTTAAATCCAATCCTAAACGAAATAAGTTTTATTTGGTAGACTATTCCATTTCCCAATTTTAAAAATTTGATAATGCAAGTTTTAAACACTGATTATATCGTCTATACTTTGCCTCTTTTTTTTCACAGTGGAGCCTGTTATTCCTAAAATGGATATTGTGTTTGCTGTTAGTGCGAATTCAATAGATGCGGACGAAACTTTCACTCTTATGAAAGACACTATCCGAACGATCCTGAACGACTTCAAGTTCGGGAATGGCAACGTCAAATATGCTGTCAGTGTGCATGGATCCACCGTTGTCCAGCTCGGAGATCCCTCCTTTGGTAGCATCAAAGACTTAAGAGCATCCATCGAAAGGCTTACAAGGCAGAGTCGTGATCCTGATCTTGAAAAAACACTGGAAGAAGGTTTGAAGATTTTCCAAAGTCCAGCTGCTCGTCCTGGGGTAAAACAGGTGATGGTAGTTTTGACTGATAAACAGTCAACATCTAGTGATGAGGCGATCCAGAGAGGTGCCAAACTTCTAGATGAGTGGAAAGTTCGCGTGATACCAGTGGCTATTGGAAGTGAAGCAGATACAAATCAGCTCATCAAAATCACTCCTTTTAGAGATGATCTCATTCAGGCAATGAAAGACAAAGAGCCATGGATTTTGGCACGTGAAATAATTATTAAGGCCTTCAAAGGTAAATGACAGTTGAGTTTGTAGAATAACGAATAGCTCATCCCCTAGGTGATTGCCCAAAACCAACTCTCTGTCTGAAAGAGGCAACATCTGTCATAAAGTGGCTAACGTCGAAGCAATACCAGTTCCAGTTTCGTTTGTACCATTTTTTTCTATCGATTTTCCCTAGTCATTTTAGAATTGTACATAATTCCTATGTACGCGTTCAGATTTGAACGCCAAGTTAAGCCGCGGTAAAATCATTGGTAACTAGCACTCGTTATTTTGATTGCTAAGTAAATCATTTGAATGAAACGTAATGAGATCAAATCCCTGGTTAATATATCCGTTAATAATTTTCAGAGCCGACGAGGGTTGGTAAAGTTGACCTTGGATTCGCTATTGGTGCCGCCTCAAGTGACGCTATTAATACCTTTCAGCATATGAAAGACATTATCAAAAGCATCGCTAATAAGTATAGCACAGATAGGATTCAGTATGGGCTAATAACGTTCCATTACGAAGCCAGCATTAAGCTTCCCTTTAATGGCAGCTCTTCAGAGACGCTTGTATCTCTCATCAACTTCCTGCCATCCGAAACTGGTGGACCTGCTCTTGATAAGGCGCTAGATGCAGCGGTAATCCTTTTTGAGGGAGACGGAGTCCGCTACGATGCTCAGAAGGTTCTTGTTGTAATGGTGGACAAGCGATCTAGTGGTTCAGACGTTGATGCCTTAAAGACTGCTATCGAGTTGAAAGAAAAGGGTGTTAACATCATCACAGTTGGCGTTGGAAGCGAGGCGTATCCCAATAACTTGCAGAACATCACGTCGAACCCTGGAAATGTTATTAACACAACTACAACAGAGGAACCAGAGGGCGTTGGAAATAAAATCATTGAGAAAACAGGTAGTGTACTACTTTGGTATCAGTATCAGTGGGCTTGTCCTTGACAAGCCTACTGCGTCGAAGTCATGTGTGGGTTGAATGTATTGTTGGTTCTCTCCCTCGCTGCGAGAGGTTTTTCTCCTGGTGCTCCAGTTTTCCCCTCTCCTTAAAAACCAACACTTTCAAATTCCAATTCGATGTGGAACGCACGGACACGTTTCAACAAGTTCTTTTACAAAAAGAACTCCTAAGCGCTCAATGGGTAAAGAAACTATTACTACTACTATAAGGAAAAATACGAGGGGTCGAGAGTAAAGATCTTGGTACGTAATCATCGTGTTTGGTAAAAATGATGAAGCTTATGGACTCTCTAAAAGCTTTGCCAATAGAAACAACTATTAAATTTATATGTACTTCACTTCTGGTTCCAAATACGTTTGATGTATTTTAAACACATCATTGCGTCTAGAGCGGGCTTCTCAACAAACTCCTGTTCATAAAAACTTCGGTTAAGAGGAGTGGAATAGAAAACATTTGTAGATTTATCACCTGAGTCGATAAAGTAACATTGTCACCGAAAAAAAGCTGACTATTCGAAAGTTAAACTTGGACAAAGCGAAACGCTAGTGGCAAATGGACTTTATCATCTCAGTTGATAAAACTATTTTTCGTGTTTTTATCTTCCATCGCCACATCATCATAAATTCCAGTCTGTCCATCAGACTGCTTTTCTTAAAAGGGCTACGTCAGGCTATTTGCTATCTTTTTGAAATGACAAAACGTGTCTCGGTATCCGTTGAATTCCAAAATAAGAAACTAATAAATTTTGTTTTCTTTATTAGACCCTCTGAAGGGAACAAGCATTGATGTTGGTTTTTCAATGAGTGCGACTTCTCAAGACGCCTCAACGACGATCAAGCTCATCAGGGATTCTATCGCGTATTTTATAGACAGTTACGGTACAACAAATATACGTTATTGTATAATGACCTTTGGGGAACGCCCAACTATATTAGCGCCTTTTGCAGAGAAACAGTCACCGGAGGATCTAAAGAAGATCATAGAAAGTGCCACTCTCAGTGCCGGTAAACCCAATCTAGTAAACTTGTTTCCTGAAGTAAAATCGCTCTTTGAGAAAGCTGGTGCAAGACCCTATGCTCAGAAATTTCTGGTAGTTTTCGTCGATAACAAGTCACCAAATGAAAGGGTTGATCTCATAGAGGCTTCTAAGCCGTTAATTGAACAAGAGCTTTGGATTGTTCCTGTGGCTATAGGTGAAAAGTCGAACGAGGAAGAGCTTCAGCTTATTACTACTCTTAAGAATACAACGGTGAAGGTGCCTAGCACAGGAGACCCCAAGAAAACAGCCGAAGAGATTGCCGATAAAATGAAGGAACGTGAGTGAATTTTTATCTGTTTTACGTACATTATCGTACATTATCATTATCTACAACTCTTCCTAAAATTTATGATTTTACTGTTATACTGTTATTGTGGGGTATTTTTGGCTGCTGGGATAAACAAAAGAATCGAAGTCCGTTTGAGGGATGTCTTAGAATTCTTGTATGTCTTGGCGTTGTAATTATTCATAAATTATCGTATTTTTGCGTTTCTTGCTTTTACAGAGTCTGATTGAATAGTCTGTAACACCAGAGTACTCCCGACTCTCTCTTAAGTATGGTTTCTACATCATCACCCAGATTGTCTTGATCGCCCTTGTCATGTCAAATGTGTTCAAAGGATCAAGAAAATCATATGAAAATACCTCTCATGCCACGCGCGACGATCTGGACCACTGCGGCGATCGTAATCGACTGGACAGAATTAACGTCAAAAAACAAACAGTCTCCTTATAATCGTCACCACAGTCTCGATCGTCCCAATCTGTGAAATTGAAGCGATTGAAGCGATCCGGACGATGATATGGAAACTAAGCTTTTCCGGACACCACTGCCGAATACATTAGACACCTCTCTAAGACGAGCACCAAGAGTTTCTTCGTGCCTTTCTTAAACTGAAATATCTCGCTTTAAGGCGGACAGTTAGAACCAGTCCTAAGTGTCCGTCCGAGAGAGGGTTGACTGTAACAGTGTCAGACGACACTCATAAGTTTTAGACGATACTTTGCGCAAGTCGTTCAGCTATATAGTTGATGATTAACAGTGTATTCACTATACTTCCCTTCTAGTTGTAAAAGAACCGAATGTTCCTGATGTTGACTTGGGATTTGTCATCTCCGCTCGGTCAAGTGATGCAGCTGCAAACCTAGAACAAGTTAGAGACGTGATAAAGTCATTTATTGACAAGTATGCTACGCACAGGTTGAACTATGGTATCATTGCATATGGCTTGAAACCCAGCGTAGAACTCACTTTGGTGGACAGCTCGAAACCTGATGTGAAACAAAGAGTTGACGGTATCCGCATACCACCTGGTACTCCTGATCTTGCAAAGGCTCTTGAACTTGGTGAGAAGCTGCTAATCCCTGGTCGTCCGGATGCCAAAAAAGTGTTGATTATAATCACTGATGTCAAGTCAGCGAGTTGGCCGACCAAAGTCAAGCTCGCAGTTGAGTCTCTCACTGATAAAGATATTCGCATATTTGCTGTGGCCCTTGGCAACGAAGCGGATCCTAGTGAGCTGGCAATTGCTTCTGGTTCTAGTGAGAGCACTATTAACAGTTCAAACACTGATGAACCAGAAAGGATCAGGGAAATCTTAATGGAGAAAATTAGACAGGGTTAGTACCAAAAACAAAGATACGGGAGTTGATGGCAACTATTGTGAAGCCTTTTAAAGATTCTAAAACCACCGCCTCCTTCATTCAAAATTTGTATTTGTAATCAAATGGTGACGAGTGAAATTAGGGAATAATTTCACGAGCGTTAAGGCGAGGGAAATTATTAAGATTTGGACAAAACGCAAGTGAAATTATTCCCTAATTTCACGAGTATACCATTTGATTACCTATTAATATCATGGGTGACGAATTACGTTAGCAATCTTGGATTTTTGACATGTTTATCCTGGATCGTATCGATCGAGAACTCTACTCTCTCAAATGTTTAGACGTTAAATTTGACTTATGAAGTTCAGAATTTTTCAGACTTTTTCGGCAAAATACCTGTCAGAATCCTTCTTGATGTTCTCTTGTGTGTTCAGGTTTTCTAAAGCGTCTTTTTGTGCCCTGACATCTTCATTCACGGCGTTTTAAAACTTCGTCGCCATCTTGACACTGAGACGTACGGATGGGTTGCCATGGCATGTGAAGTTACAAATAATTAACGCTGAAATTTCGCGCCAAAATTAAGGAGTAATTCGTCACCTATGATATTAGAAGTAATAATTACTTTGTGGCTTCAGTTCATAAAACCCAGTTGCGTTCTATTCCAACACCCATGCTGAATCATTCTTTCTCCACAATCTATTCTTTTGATAATTTTGTACTTTTGAGTAATTTTTACCTTTACTGAAACCCTAACTGTTGACTATATTCGTTTGTTTGATCATTGATTTTCAGCAAAACCAATTCAAGATGTCGATGTGGTCTTTGCGATTAGCGCCACTGCTAGTGATGCCCAGGGGACATTCACTGTCATGAAGGAAATAATTAAGTCCATCTTTGAAAAGCATGGAGTTGGAAGCATACGTCCTGCAGTGATCGTTTATGGAGACATGGCATCTGTCAGACTTAATTTCGACGAAGTAATTACGGATCTCAACGACTTGAGGAAACGAATTGACAACCTAATCCGGAACAGTGGAACACCCGACTTAAAGGAGGCGATGTCATTGGCCAAGGTAGTGTTTGTTGGTGCGCGTCCACACGTGAAGAAAGTTCTGGTGATCATTACCGATGACCAATCAGACAGCAAGTCATGGGAAATAAAGATGAAGGCTAGAGAACTCGAAGAAGATGAGATCGAGGTAGTCTCAGTTGGAATAGGTGCTGAAGTGAATATTCCCCAGCTGAAAGAGACAACTTCTTACAGGGAAAACGTCATCGCTACAAACAACACTGGTGATAACACTGATGAGCTGACAGACAGAATTCTGGAGATAATGCTGAAAAGTAAGTAAGATTTTTTAGAAAGACAATTATACCTTAGAGCGAAGTCCTTAAAGAATAAGGCGATAATTTGGCGAACAAAATGTTTCTAAGCTCCCCGGGAAAATTTCCTTCTCTTGAATTTTCATACATACAATGAAACCCACCTTACGACCATATATTTTCGGAACAAACAGTCGCTTTCTTATCGAAAACCTGTTTAACGCGACCACCTCAGTGTTACAGCCAGACTTTAAGGTGTTTGCCATACATAGTTTGCTGTATATCTTTAAGGCGAACACGAACTTTTCATAGGACAAATACTGCTTCTATCAAAACTTAAAGGGTAGCCTGAAGCTAACTCTTGTTATTTTCTTTCTCACAGAGAGAATACCTGTTACGAAGGTCGACTTGATGTTTGTTATTAGCGCTCACAGTACCAACACTATGTCTTTCACGAAAGACGTGATGATAGGCATTATGAGGAATTACAGCACGAACCTAATCCACTATGCAGTTGTTTTGTATGGAGATAAGGCATCCGTGCTATTGAAGTTCTCCGATGGAGTAACAGACCCTGACGATCTCGTGACATTGGTTAGATCCGCATCAACCGTACCAGGGGGTTCAGCATTGGACGTTGCAATACAAAAAGCTAAGCAACTGTTCATCGAGGATGATGGTGTCCGACCAGATGCTAGAAAAATATTGGTTATTCTCACGGACGACGAGTCTTCAGGAGATAAAGAGGCTGCGAAAAGTATTGCTGAGGACTTAACTGACAATCTTGTGACCATAATTACTGTTGCAGTTGGAGCTGGTGCTGGTCATAGGGAGTTGGAAGGCCTCACGCCTGCAGGCGGTGATTCCTTGAACGTTACCATAGACGTGGATCCGGGAAACACCGGGAAGGAGATCATAGAAATGTGCTATGAGGGTAATGAAACTTCTTTTGATGAACCTTTCTGTTCTTTTACAAATGTTGCGTCTTTTGTAAACAGTGTTGCTAGAAGGCCCAACAAAGAAAATTATCCCTACTTTTAACAAACTTCCATAACTATTGCGTTCAAAATATAGAAGTATAAAATGGTAAATACGAGACTTTACTAGACTGCCTTCTTCTCAGCAAACGGGTTGTTTTTAGGGATTTTAAAAATAATAAAAAATTGCTTTGAGAGTCATAACTTTTGTAAGGTAGAAGAAATAGAACTCGAACTATTCATGGCCACAATGTTGTTGTTGACACAGATGTTTTTGCTTGAATTATATTGTTGATCAACAGAAAGTAACTTATGACGCATTAATAATTAAGTAAAATTTATGGAAAGCTATTTATCCTTTTTATTCCCTTTAATAATGCAGTTTGTGCACCTGTAAAACCTGAAGAAGAAACTCTGAAAGGAAGAATCAGTTCTTGTCGACTTGTTCCATAGTTACTAAAATTGTAATCTTTTATTGTTTAACCCAATTCGTCCTGTTTTACATTTTCTGATAGAATGGGAACCGCTTGAGCAAGAAGACATTGATCTAATCTTCGGAGTAAGCGCCTCCTCGACAGATGCAAAGAAAACCTTGGAGATAATGAAAGACACTTTACAGTCCATAGTAGCAAGACATGGAGCTATGAATATTCATTACACTGTGATTTCTTACGGGGCTCAGACTCGTACAATCGTGAACTTTCAAGATACTTTCCCGAATGAAGACCACTTGATAGAAAAGCTTGAGAGCTTGTCTTCTGTCACCGGTACACCGGATTTAGATTTAGCCCTGGAAGATGCAAAGAAAGCTTTTGAAGGGCCTGGAGCGCGTTCACAGGCCAGAAAGATTCTTGTCTTCTTGGTGGATAGTAAGTCTGGTAGCACCGGCGAAGACATCCTGAAATCCGCTATGTCCTTGGAAGAGGTAGGCGTTCAAGTCATCGCAGTTGCAGTAGGGGACAAAGTTGAGAGAGAGGAACTGGAAAAGACTACTCCTTATAAGAAAAATGTAATTGAAGTGTCAAACAAAGAAGACCCAGAAAGCCTTGCAAAGAACATTACGAACAAAATTAGGGAAAGTAAGTATTCGTTTGTCACTGCTGTTGGGCTATGTTAGATTACTTACAAAAGAAGTTACATAGTTACTCTTAACTGGTTGACAGATTGTACATGTATGGTAACAATCCTAAAGGCCTAAAGTCAGATATTACTGCCCAGGTACTTCACGGCCAACAAGACAAGGGCTTTAGGACCAATTACATTCATAATGAACGGTTGAAATGCTAGCCAGTGCCACCCATTTTCAACATCAACAACAGCAAGAACACCACCACCAACAACAATATTCTCTGTCAATGACTAATCTACCCCTATTCTACTTCGACGTCCATCTTAACGGTTGTTGGACATTTTGTCTTTGGAATTGCTTGCTTATTACTTCCTGTTTTAATGAAGGACATTAGAGAGTTCGGTACAGTTAACAAAATTGATTAATTTTGTTTCCATACCATTCTGGCTTTATCCATACGCCAACACACCAACAAGGTACTGAGCTTACGTTTGATGCCATTTTGCCAACAGATCTGTACCTTCCATCAATTCCGGAAGTAGATCTTGCATTTGCAATCAGCGCTGCCTCTGTGGAAGCAGACGACAACTTTAAAAAGACCAAAGCAGTCATAACTACAATCATAGACACCTACGGCATGAACAAACTTCGCTATGGTGTCATTGTTTTTGGATCACGTGCCTCATCAAAGATAAGGTTTGGAGATGTCCTTCCACGCGATGAAGAGCTTAAGACAATTGTTGGTTCGTTGTCCAGCTCCAAGGAGCCTCCTGCGCTGAATGAAGCTCTCACGAAAGGAAAAGAACTGTTTGACAACGCAGATGAACGTCCCAACGCTAGGAAAGTCCTCGTAGTAATCGTTGATAAAAAGTCCACCAGCACACTTGACGAATTGAGACGTGGCGCAAAGCGTTTGGAAGAGGACGAAATAAAGGTTATTCCAGTTGCTATCGGAGATGAAGTTGACCATGCTGAACTCGAAGAAATTACACCTGAGAAGGCAAACGTGGTGAATGCGTCTACTGATATATACGTGATAGATTTAAAAACCAGGATTATGAACAAGGTGTTTGAAGGTAAATGATAAAATGATATTTTAAAAAAGACTACTTCTTTTATACTACTACACGAGAAATTTCTGCAATTTGATTGGCTTAGAGCAGTGGTATTTCAGCTTAATTTGAAATACCTACATGTGAAAATTGCAAACCTTTTCGCGTAGTAGTATAAACAAATAATGGCATGATTTGTAGTAATATTTGGCATAAATACCGCTTGTGATATTTCAAAATTACATATAACAATTTCGAAATATCACTCGTGGTATTTATGCCAAATATCACTACAAATCATGCTATTACCTATACCAATTGCGCCGACGTATGGTTATTAGACAAATTAACAACTAGCAGCCAAATATCAGGGGCCGTGTTTTCTCGCAAGAGTGCGAGTCCTAAAAATCAGGTTACGTTACTGAGACAACTTGCATGCTCTATAGTTAACCCAGGATTACGGCTAACATGGCTTTGAGCATGTCGAATTCATAAATCGCTTCATAAATTCAATTTGGTCAATTATTTTTATTATTACTGTCCTTCTACTTTATAGATGAAAAAAGAGGAAAGCACGATTTCGTCATCGCTGTTTCTGTTGGTGCACACAACCTTCTAGGGTTCAAGAAAATAAGCCTGGAGCTTTTGGACAAGCATGCCGTTAGCGAAACAAAATACAGCTTTCTCACTTTCGACTCAGCAGTGAAACTTATAAGTAATTTCCAAACCAAGTTTTCTTCAGAGAGCCAAGTTAAAACCATCATCGAGGATATCACTCCAAGGATTGGTGTCAATTCTAGGCTTGATCTGGCCCTTAAGACAGCAGAGCAACTTCTCGCAAATAGCCGAAAAAGCAGCAAAAAGGCAGTGGTTATCTACACGGACAAAGAGCCAACTGGAGATGCTGAAGGGATTGCTGCTGGTGGGACGGCAAAGGCGTTGGAAGATCAAGGGATACAGATTATTGTTGTTCTCTTAAACATGAGTTCCGTTCCTGAAACGGTCGGGAAAATCACGCCGAATAAAAAGAGTGTCATTCCAGCCACTGGTGGTAAGGATGCCAAGAACGTCGTGAAAAAGATCGGCGAAGTGTTGAAAGGAGGTATAGACATCTGAGATTTCTACAGTGTATTAACCGCCCTTGTTAAATTTTCAGATAGACTAAGGAATGGTCCGTCACCGTTCAAGTGAATGCTCCGGAGTTTTAATTGCATTATCTTAATGTATATAAAAGTGAATGTAGCTGGTGAAGAAACTGTAAATGCGACGCACACTTCATGGTAGCCTTCGACGCAGACGTAATTTAACCACAATAAGTGAAGTCTGCGAAGCAGCGGCGAGATCCTTGTTCTGGGCCCCAAACAGATTCAACGAACTAACGGAAGTGCGTTTTTTTTCCTTCCATCCTGATTGCCAAATCGACAGTGGCTTTTCAACAGGCCAATCATGGCGCGTACTCAAATCCTGGTACACAGCTGGGGTCCCAGAACATGGATTTCGGCGCTGTTTCGCTGACGGACTTGACCAGAGTTTAGTTTCGTCTGTGGCGCAGGCTGACCTTGTGGTGGGACTAACATTTACTTATATTTAATTCTGTCGCTGTGACCTATTCTAATTAAGTTAGACCACAAGGAAACTTATCGGTGGATACGCGTCGCGGCTCGTTACCTGCACCACTAGCTCGTAACTTACGCGATTTTGGAGTCGCTCGCTCGGTAAAGGAGGAGGTGAATCAGTTAATAGCACTGGATATCCCTAGTTTGAGTAGCTATCAGAGCGCGCGAAAAACACTATCCACTGTTTTAGTATATACTAAGTGATAATAGTAGACGTAAGATACAATACATTCCCTATCTCTACATTGTGGGCACAAGGATCTTTTGCTAAGGTGTCCTTATTAGCAACGCTGGCTTTTTTCCATTTTTCATTTCCATTTTCTCCATTTCAGGCCTTAACCCAACTCCAGAAATCGAACTCTTCTTTGCGTTTAGCGCAACTGGCAACGATTCAAGCGTTACATCGACACTAATGAAGAACACCATAGCAGAGATCATCAATACTTACGGCACTCTCAAGCTGCGCTATTTGGCTATTGTGTTTGGAAATCAAGTCCAGCCAGTCATAAATGTCGCGGATCAAAACCAAGACGAAAAAACCCTGATCTCCCTCATAAGAAGCATTCGCCAACCAAGCGGGAGCCCAAGAATTGATGTGGCCTTGAAGGAAGCTAAAAAGATATATCTTGAGTTGCCTGAAAGGTAATAGATTTTCTTATTTTGGGTTTGTTGATAAACACTTTACGTGACATAACCTACAAGTAAAAACAACTTTTGCCAGACTGTTTAGCGTTGTTCCCTTAAGGGGTAGCGTGTCGGGGAATGTTGAGTTTTTGCCGTAAGTAAGAAGTAATTGTTAATGTTAGCTTAGGAGAGGGGTAGGTGGGCAGTTTCCCAGAAACCTAAATTGATCCCAAAATTGTAGCAGAATTTCTTCTAGATTATTAAGAACATAAAACATGCAAATTACGTCAGTACTAGGAAACTTCGGCCCGTTTTTTAAAGAAGCTGTCTACATCATACATAGTCGTTCACGACAAATGCCGTTGGTAAATAGTTCTCTGCGGTGAAACCGCCGTTTTAAATGGAATGTGTCAACTGTGGTTCTAACACTCAGTTGCCATTTTCCCTTTATCAGTCGAAGTGAATCAAATACGATTTTCACATTTCTGTTTCGCGTGTTATCGTTTTTTGTTAGACCTGGCGTCAAGAGAATACTTGTGGTATTGGTTGATAAGAAGTCTGTTGGGGATACTGATGACACGAAAAAACTGCAAGCCGCCAAGGAATTGTATGGAGAGGATGTTGTTATTATTCCTGTGGCGATTGGTGATGAAGCAGATCCAACAGAATTAAGTAAATTAACCGACCGTAAAGACGCTGTTATCAAGGAATCCACGAATATCACTCCTGAAGAACTTGCCAAGAAAATCATGGGGATGAGTTTCTCTAGTAAGTTGCTCCACACTTACCGTCGGCCATTCCTATTTGCTGGTATTCTTGATGCTGTTACCATGGGAACATGGCAAAAAACCAATGCATCCACTAGTTTTCTACTTGAACAATGAGTAGTGGCATCCACGGTTTGGTGGTACATTGGTACATGGTGATACATTGGTACATGGTACCAAAGCATGTACCTCTTTAAACAGAAATAAGAATGTTTTAATTTTATAACGTTATCAAACTTGGGACCATCTCTGGAGCAATTCCATGCCACAGTTCAGTTTCCTTAAACCTCAGGGTCGCTGAACTATCTTTGGGTTGTCGATTAGTTTCACCAGAAATTTTTCTGGTTCTGGAATGTTATTGTGTTGCAAGTAAATAGCCAATCAAGCGATGTGGTTTGTGTTTTTTTTGTCCTGATCTTTATTTTGTTTGGCTACAACGCAAAAAAACTATTGCTGAATATTTTAGGTGTTTACGGTTTTCGGATTTTGACAGTAATTCTTATAGTACACTATGGTTTTCCGCAGCTGTAAAACAGCAACGTATTCCTGACACTGACATCGTCTTCGCAATCTCTGCCACCTCCGAGAAATGGCTTGAAAACTTCCAACAGATGCAAGACACAATTACTTCAGTTCTTGACACTTACTCTATGGATGTCATTCGAGTGGGTGTAATTGTATTTGGGCAAGACACAGAAGCTCTGCCAATCCAGCAAAATCTTGACAGTAATCTTCAAACAGCCATCGGTAATCTGATTCCAAAGTTTGGAAACCCAGACATACCCAGCGCTATCAAGGAAGCAATAAAAATGTTCAAAAACAGTGGAAGACCCAGTGCCCGGAGGGTTCTTGTGGTTATATCTGATGAAGCGTCTGACACCAGTCAAGAGGACATCAAGGCCGAAGCTGAGCGCCTTACACAGGAAGACATCATACTTATAAGTGTTGTGATTGGCGATCAAGCTGATCCCAAGGAACTAGAAAAATTCACTCCCCATAATGTTACAGAGACAACATCTGATGAGGATCCAAAGGAACTGGCCGGTAAAATTATGGTGCTAGTTTTGACAGGTAAATCAGTGAACTTTTTCACATCTGTTTTCGTTAACACTTGTTCCACTTTTTATACTCAACCCGTAACCATTTGAGTGAGGCTGCATTACCATTAAGGTAGACCTTTTTCTCAGAGAGTTCCTCTGGGGCTGATTAAACGCACAGTTGGGTTTAAAAGCCTCTTCCGCTTCAAAGGTCAGATTCAGAGTCAATCAGGCGTGAGTACGTGGCTAAACCCATATCAGAATCACATTCGTTTCCTTGAAGATCAAGACAAAATGCTTTCCATCAATGAGGTCGTAGCGCCAATTGCAGTCTCCAACGTTTACTAACAAAGTTTTCAGGCCTCACCTCCCTCGAACTAAATCCGTTCCTACAATATCTCCTTTATCTAAGTCACGAGTCTCCTGGAGCGTCCATCGGGTAATAAGCTAATAAGTGTCGCAATTCGTTTTGGTCTTTTATCAAGTTCGCTTTGTCCACAAACGTTCTGGATCAACTGTCTTTTAAGAGATTCTCTAAAGCTCTTCGACCACATTATTGATTAAGCTCCTTTAAGGTGTTTCAGGTTTGATAGCGCCGCCAGCTAATGCTTCTACATTCCATCTACACAGACCCTAAGGGCCCAGAATTAGACCTTGGCTTTGCCGTCAGTGTTGCTCCAGGTGCCGCAGAAGACAACCTAAAATTAGTGAAGAAAACAGTCCAGATGATGGTTGAATCTTACGGCGTTCACCGAGTGCATTATGGGTTTATCGTATTTGGTTCATCAGCAGATTTAAGGATTCCTTTTACAGATCAAATTACAGACACCGCTGACCTCCAGACAGCTGTCGAAGAAAAGTTAACGTCAACGTCAAGTTCTCCAAATTTAGAAGCAGCGTTAGAAATGGCGGAAACATTGTTTGCCAATTCAACGCGCGATGAGGCCACAAAAATCCTCATAGTGATCATGGACAAAAAATCAATAAGTGATCCAAACTTTGTACGGGTAGGTGAATGTATTTAGTTTTAAGCACGGGCAGAGTTTTTGTTGATTAGAATTTTTCAGCAGGGCCGCTTCTTTCAAGAGGAGTAGTCAGTTGGGTGCAAGATAATCGGATGAGCCCAAGCATCAATTGCCAAACAGAACCCGCAGTTTTCGAACAAAAATAGGCCTATTTTGTTTTCTGATTGACCGTTGTGGCTTGCAAGAGATAACAAATACTAAGCTCATTGACACTACTGGACCTGCCTCTATTTACTCTGTTGGAGTCACTGTGAAAGTAAAATGACGACCCTTCAATGAAGCTAAAAGGAATCCGTGATCAAAACATACGAGCGAAAATTTAAGGAAATAAAAACTTCCCATATGAGATTGTTTTGTGAGGTCAGAATGACTTCTTTAGCGTAAACCGCGAATGTGAGGGCGTTTTTTGTAATCTTCTTTTAACATATACCCTTGTTGACGGCTTTGCTCTGTGACAAGGAATAAACAATGCTATAACGACGCTTGCTGCAGTGCAATGTAGATCTTGCAGATCTTATTTGTTTGATTGTTTGTTTGCTTGTTTGTTTGTTTTTTCTTTGCAGAGAAATGCTCGAACGCTTGTAAAGAGAGGAATTACTGTTATCCCAGTTATCATCGGAAGTGAAGTAACAAAGGAAAACGTTAAACCAGCAACCGACGATGAAGATCGCATTGAACTAGTAGAACCAACAGATGCCCCCAAAGATGTTAAAAACACCATTGATGAACAAATAAAGAAGGCGATTAAAGGTACTTGTATTAGTCGTTCAGGAGGAGGGCCATGGTCAGAAAGGTGTTAGTTAATGGGCATAGAAAACTCTGCTTGAGTCGTAACTGAAATTTTTGAAATGAAAGCTTTAAGTTCCCTAATTGGGTATGAATCTATACAGTTAATCTCTCTAAAACGGACGCCTACTGTACGGTACGGCCCTTTCGTTTTTTGATCGCGTTCTCATTCTATTCGCCGGACACCTACAAAAGACCGACACGTTATCCCCTATCATCAACTCCGTCTTTGAGAGGAATGACTGTTTTTTGTCTGCTTTTTGTTTTCAGAGCCTGCGCTATTAGTTGAGGTCAATCTTGGTTTTGCAATCAGTGCTAATTCAGTGGACTCAGACAGAACATTTAAACAAATGCAGGACATCATTAAATCTTTTATTGACAACTACCCGTCAGCTGGCGTTTACTACAGTGTTCTAACCTTTGGAGAAGCTCCTGTTGTTCACTTGAACTTCACTTACCAAATGACAATCGAAGATCGAAAAAGGGCCATTAATTTAATCGACCAAAAACGTGGCCAAGCGTCTCTCGATAAAGCATTGGACAAAGCCAGAGATCTCTTTAAGGATGCAGCCATGAAAAGACCAACTGCGAAAAACATACTTGTTGTCGTTGTAGACAAAAAATCAAATAGCAAGACAGACGATGTGAAAGCCTCCTCCAGGCTCTTAGAAGATGACGGTGTTAGAGTGGTTATAGTGGGTGTGGGCAACGAGGTTGATAAACCAGAAGTGGATGTTGTAAGCCCAACTTCCATCCTCACAAATACAACCGACAATCCAGATACAGTGGCTAAAGAGATAATCATAATTATTGACAAAGGTGAGGAATTTTAGTAAATTGCATAGCTTCAGGGTAACACGCCATGGTGCTTTGGATAATTGATGATAATAAAGTCAATTAAATTTAAAGAGAGTTGTATCGTATGATTTGGTGTGAGTCACAGTGTTAGCCACGTTCGCGCTAAATGCTTAATTTAACTAAAACCAATTTGATGTTCAAACACTTACCTGTCATTTGTTTAATATGTTGGACATTACGATTCGTTCTCGAAGAATAAGGCACGTGAAATGCGATACTATTATGAATTCCTTGCCAAATGGTTTTTGGACCTGGTGATATGCAGGAACATATTGTCCTTTTGATAGCATAAACATGTACGGTTGTGATTGTGACCACTGGTTAACCCTGTCTTGGAAAGTCTCATACCTTCGTGGACGTCAGTGATCATGTCGATTAGCTACTGTGCAGTAATTATGTTATTCGGGGCTTAAGTCAAGATACCACGACGGTGATGGTGGCCGTAACGTGACTTGGAAAGATGAATTCGCGTTCTTTGAAGCTATTCTTCCAACTTGCTCTCTATTTAAAGTGTAGAGGACAAGCCTCCTGGAGTTGAATTCCAGTAAAATGTGTTCGTCCATAAAAAATGAAACTGAAATTAGGCAATTTCTGGTCGTAGTCGTTCAGTGAGGGCAGAGAAATGTAGCACAAAGCATGATTTAAGTGCAGTGTTTTTTTTTTGCTTATTAAACTTGTTGCTTTTTGGACGTTCTCGTTGTCGTTTCTGTTGTGACATCTTAGACTTCCCAACAGGTTAAAGCAGGCAGCCTTAATGGCAACAATTATCGCTCTCCACTCACACTTTCTAACAGAGTTTGTACTGTTTGTGCTTAAGATACTCCAGATATCCCTGAGATTGATATCCTGTTTGCGTTGAGCGCTGCGGCTGTGGATGCAGAAGACACGTTTGGCAAGATGAAAGACGCAGTGGATTCAATCATCAAGCAGTACGGTACAGAGAAAATGCGCTTCGCAGTGGTCACATTTGGCAGCAATTCCTCTGTTGATCTTAATTTCGGCGCCTACCGTGACAAGGATCAATTGCGTACAATAATACAGCAGCTAAGTCGCCCAGATGGTGACCCAGACATAGAGAGAGTCTTAAAAGAGGCTCAGAACTTGTTTGAGAAAGCGTCTTCCAGACCTGGCAGCAGAAAAGTGCTCGTCATTTTCATAGACAAAAAGTCAACAAATGGGCGTGGGGAAATCGTCGAAGCTGCAAAACCGCTTAAGGCGAATAACGTCACGATTGTCCCCGCTATTGTCGGCCCTGAAGTTGATGTAGATGAAATAGAAGTCTTGGTCACATACAAACCCGAGATTGCAGTTTGTCCAGTTCCCGAGCCTAGGACTTGGCCAAAAAAAATTACTGATAAGATCTTGAAAGGTGAGTGAGAGACTACCAATAGTACCAAATTACATGATGGTAAATTTGTGCTTAAACTGTTTCTTTCACTAGAAATACAAAAAAAATAATAACTTCATGCGTGTTCAATGACCATTTGGCGCAATTCCGTTATCAATTGACCCTCACAGTCTTGTGGCTGGGAAATTTTGCCACATCGGCTTACTCGGCTTACTCGGCATACCACAGGGGCACCCAACGGAAATTTTCGGGAAAATTTCTGTTCCGAAGACGATTTGAGATCTAGAATTTTCGGAGCATTTGTTGTAAAATTTCTTGCTTGCCTGCCTTTCCTAGGATTTTCGAACATCGACAAAATGGTATAATTACCCATTTTTAACGGATTTTGACCCTAAAAAAAGGCCACCTAGAATTTTCGGGAGCCTTTTCCTGGCTGAAGTTTTCGAGACGGTAAGTTTTTATCCCTATAATTTTCGGATCACTAGACTTTCAGCTAGGAAATCCGAACAGATGAAAAGTTTTTAGGGGATAAAAATATGCCTATATCTACCGTTTGAATACTAAACTACGTTCAACAATGCTATGTTAAGTGGTTTTGAACTAAATCCTCGTTGGGTGCCCCTGATAGCAGTACGTTTTCCTTACCTTCTTTATAAAAGGGATTGATTTCTGTACTAGAGATAAACAAAAAGGTACAATTCATGATAATATCAGTTACACAAAAGTTGAATACCGTTTGGTGTTTTCTTATACCAGTTTTCTCACTTTCTTTTGCTACTTGTTGTGCAAGCGCGATCGGTTGAAGGGAGCGATCATCCTCTCTCCCAGTGAAAATGAGTCCACTTTTGGCATCTACCGGGCTTATGTCTCAGAAATACACCAGCTTAATCAATGAATCTTTGTGAGTTGACCAAGATAAATTTCTTCGTAGCGTTTATGGGTTTTTGGATATTTGCATAGTCAAACAATGTTCTTTGTTTTTAGAATTTTCAAAGATACCAAAGCTTGACCTGGCCTTTGCAATAAGTGTTGGTTCTGTAGACGCTGAAGAAAACTTGCAACAGATAAAAGACACGATCAAAGCAGTCATCGATCGCTATGGAAAAAGTGACATTCGTTACAGCCTTATTTTGTTTGGCAGTCTTCCCTCAAGAGTAGTTAGCTTCACAGAGAGTGAACTCTTAAGTTCTGAGCTTTTGAAGAAAAGGGTTGACAGCTCCTCTAGACCAAGCGGTGCAGCTTTGGATAAAGCGCTTGATGATGCGCGAATGCTATTTGAAAACACCGCTAGACCCGACGCTAAAAAGGTTTTGGTCGTCATTATGGATCAGAAGCAGTCTGGCGATCGGGCCGACTCGAAGGTTAAGGCAAAAGAACTGAAAGAATCCAGTGTGAAAGTTGTACCTGTGGCGCTCGGAAAAGACGCAAGCGCTAAGGAACTGACCGAAATCACGTCTGACAAAGATTATCTGGTGGAAATGGGAGAAGATGAGAACCCAGAGAAAGCTGCCGAGAAGATCATGATTAAAGTACTTGAAGGTAATCACTAGACAAAGTAAGACATTAGGAGTTCGGTAACGTGATCATACTCTTTGATGTGTAAAGCTTAATTTTTTATTTTCAATTTTGCTACAAAACCTAAGTAAGACATGGTGCGGCGGCTTATGACAGCTCCGACGCCTATTTCCCTTTCGTAAACGGTCGTTGCCTTTTTTAACGGTCGATGTCACCGTTGGTAACCAAGCCTTTAGTCGTGATAGATGGAATATATTCACTGGATGAAGTTACAGTAGCGCAAACGATACGTTTTTGAATAGTCTTAAAAAGAACGACATTGAAGTCCAAGTTGAATTAACCTTAAAAAGTTATGGAAAGGGCTTGGGTAAAGTGTTTTGATGTATCAGTTACGAAAGACAGTTGGTAGTTAATGTGCCAAAGGTCGGTGTGGTAGTGTACTGGTGAGGGGGAGAAATTAGGATACGAAAGGTCCGGGTTCGAGGTTCGGGCTTGACCTTGGGTTGCGATCTTTTTTATTTTAACAGAAACACTCTCAATAACAGGTCAAAAATTCTCTAAGTGCTTTGAAAATGGCTGTGACCTCTGCGAATCTCCTTTTGTTTTCTTCACTCAGATATTCCTGTCAAGGTGGAGAAGCTGGATCTTTTATTTGCCCTCAGTGCTACAGCTTTGAAGTCAGATGATAACTTCATTAAAATGAAATCAGTGATTGCTGAGATTCTAAACACCCACGGCTCATCGTCTGTGCGATACAGTATCATCACATTCGGAAAGTATCCAGATGTAGAGCTAGATTTTCAAGAGCAAATCGACTCCAAGGGAATTAGAGCAAGGCTGCAGAACATTTCAAAGAATAGTGAAGGGGTCGATTTGAGCAGGGCACTGAAGAAAGCAAGTGAGCTTCTTAACAATGCAACACTCACTCGACCCGATGCTAAAAGGATTGTTGTCTTAGCTATGGATAAGACTTCGGACAGTGATGAGACTGCCGTGGATGTTGCGGCGAAATCGCTTGCTCAAGATGGCGTCCGAGTTATCGCTGTTACGTTCGGCAAAGAAGGTGATCCACAAGAAATTGCGGGAACAACTCTGAATACGGACAACGTGATCGAGACGGATGAGTCTGACACTGCCAAAGATATTGCAGTTGCAGTAATGGAAAAAGCAATGAATGGTAAGTGTTTAAGTGATAGCTTTTACAAAAGTAATGGCCCCACGATCAACCTGAGAGAATGTCCACAATTGAAGTTGTGAGGGGTCCTCTGTTTTTTTCTTTAAATCATAATCAAGTGACTTTTTCTTCACAACTGAATCAGAATGACATGTTAATTCTCACTTCCCATTTTCACATGGTAAATGGTTGGAAAGTTAATGTGTATCATTGTCAATTAATAAGAGGAAACAGACACGAGCTTGGTGTGAAGAAATCATCAATATACTAAGATGCAGATATATGGCTTTAAATTGTAATTCAGATGTTTCTTTTAAAAACTGTCGGCCCCTTCAATTACGTTAAAGGAAATAAGTAAAAATAACTCATTTTGTTTAGCTCATTCAGACAACAAGATTGAGTTGTTTGAATTTTACTACCCCTAACATCTGCATTTGCATTAAGAAACAGTAAATTCATTACATATCTGGTGGCGTATTTTTTAGATTCGATGCCGCCGCTTAACGTTGATCTTGGATTTGCAATCAGTGTAACAGACATCAGAGCCAATGAGACTTACGAAAACATGAAAGACGTCGTGAAATACATCGTCAGCACCCAAGGAATCGCTAATATTAGATACGGTATCATCCTGTTTGCGGACTCAGCCAATACCTACATTCCTTTCTCGCACACCTTCCCCGACAAAGGAACGCTGATGAGTCTTCTTGACGCATTCCCCGCACCCTCGGGTAGTCCTGACTTACAGAAGGCCTTAGACGAAGCAAAGAGTATGTTTGATAAAGCGCCTAGTCGTCGTCCTGGTGCAAAAAAGGTGCTGGTGGTCATTATGGATAACAAGTCAATCAATGATGCTATTGCGATTAGAAAAGCAGCTACTGGTTTAGAAGAAGAGGATATTCAGGTCATACCAGTCGGTGTTGGAGCAAATGTTGACGACGAGGATCTGGAAAGCATCACAAGTAACAAGAAAAATGTTATTGCTACTGACAAAGACGGCGACCCTTCAAGCGTCGGTAAAGAAATCCTCGAAAAAATAATACAAGGTAAAGATTACATAAAGAATAGTGGTGTGGAAGTCGTATTGAAGGCAGGGTGTCATTGTTAACGTGAGCATTGGGTTATATTCCATTTCGGGCTTTTGGTACCAAGAACAAATTATTGGCAGCTGTCAATATTACCTGTCGATGCGAAGTTCCATTTGTTATTGCAATTGATGATGGCGATTTTACTTATAAGCAAGTTCTGAAGAACAGTCACAATTGATTAAATTTACTTGAATTCCTACAGGTTGCATTCAAGTGCACAAAGCCTAATGTCAAAGCAATGTACAGTTCCAATTGTAGATTGAAAAGAAAGTGCTTTCGGTGTTAACCGTTTAATTTATTATTTTTTGCCCTCTTTAGATCCACCGTCCATACCAAAAACAGACCTCGTCTTTGCAATAAGCGCTAACGCCCTCAAGAGCCAAGAAAACTTTCAGCAAATGAAAGAGATCATCAAGACCATGATTGATAATTACGGAACATCCAGTATTCACTATGCTGTCATAACATTTGGAGATGTGCCGAATATAAAGATTGCTTTCAACGATGCTTTGGTAGACGACAAAACATTACTTGGCTTAGTGGATGGCGCGCAGAAGAGCTCTGGGGCGTTGTTAGACAAGGCTCTTGAGGCAGCAAAATTGCTTTTAAGAACACAAGGTCGGTCAGACGCCAAAAAAGTTATAGTGGTTATTACTGATAAGAAATCTGGGAGTTCTCCAAATGATGTAGAAAATCAGGCTAAGGCCTTAGAGAATGATAACACCAAGGTTATCCCAGTCGCCTTTGGCAAGGAGGCTGATGTCGCTGAGTGTATCGCAATAACTCCAAACAAAGAAAACCTTGTCAGTGTCGATGAAGGAGACAACCCATCAGTCACTGCTGAGATCATTTTGCGGAAGGCGTTGAAAGGTATGATAAGTATTGATTGATTATTCCACGCCTGAACCTTGGCTAGTGCAGTGGCGGATCCAGGTGAGCCCCCCCCCCCCCCCCTTATGTTTTAGACCAGACTGAGGTCCGAAGGGCCGAAAAAAAAGGTTTTGAGACCGCCCTCCCCTTTCCTGAGGGTCTGGATGACCGTGCCCCCCTTATCTGAAGGTCTGGCTCCGCCACTGTAAAAAAAATGGTTCAAGTTACACTTTTGGCTCGATTTTCGAGTTAGAGACCAGGCTTCAATTATTTAAAAGGTAAATAGTGCTATCCTGTGGATAAATCTCTATCCACAAGACTGCAATTAGTTTTTCTAACACGGCTTCAGCGAATATCGATTTATCCAGTGGATAACACTAATCATCATTTCAACAATCGCGGCCTAAGTTTTCTACATATTCCAAACGTTAAGTTGGACAATGTTTGATTGTAATCTTAAAACATGTTCAAATTGGTTTTCTTTGTTTCCCATGTGAGGTAATAAGTGGAGCTGAATAGATTTTTGGATTTTTTCTGCTCCACTTTTTTTTTAAACCACTATTATCTGTTATTCTCGGCCTTTAACTACCTTGGTGGGTACTTGAGGCGCCCTTAATTCCATTCTATCTCCGTTGAATTGAAAAGAGCCTTCAAGAGTTTACGTATTTAAAGCTAGGTGGAAGCAAGACTAATATGGTCTAACCGTCCCTCCCAGATTGCATAGTACTATACTTTCTAGACGAAGCATTAATTTGGAGCTTAAAATGTCGTCTTATCTATTTAGATGTCCCTAAGATTCCAGAAATGAATTTGGTATTTGCCGTCAGTGCCAGATCAGTGGATGGCCCTTCCATTTTCCAGAAGATGAAGGACGTTATCAAAGCGATCGTGCAGAAGTTTGGCTCCAACCGATTTCACTATAGTGTGATCACATTTGGGGATCCGTTTAGAACGGAATTGTCATTTGACCAACAGCTTCCTTCTGATGAAGATTTACAGAGAGTTATAGGTAAGACATCAGAATATGCAAAAGTTTCACGTTTTAGTCGTGCAAAATGGCATTGTAGTCGTGCAAAACAAAGGCAAAGAAATGTACAAAAAAGTGTGATGCACGTACGCATTTTTTTGCTTATAAGCTAGTTCGCAGGAGTGTGAGTTAACTAACTAGTTTGTTCTAAAAGTATAAGGTCTTCAGCTTTGTAGACCTTTCTGATCTTTTCTCTAGCTGAGTATCGCGCAAAATTTGTCAAGGTCCAAAGTGCACTTCCCAGATCTGGAATTGTGCTGTGATTGATCTACGTTTTTTCCAGCTCGATTCATTGTATGCTGATGACACGGTCCTGTACTACTTTGCTAAAGAGCCACACCTGTTAGAAGAGGCACTGAATGATGATCTCTTGAAAGTTGCCCAGTGGTTACATGGAAATAAGTTAACTTTAAATCTTACTAAGACGAAATCCATGATTATAGGCAGTAATAGGAAACTTGTTGGTATTTCCTCTTTCACGTTATCTATTTTTGACACTGATATAAATTCTGTAAGTAGTTTTAAATATTTGGGAGTTATGTTGTCTTCAACTTTCACATGGTCCGACCATATTGAGTATATTTCATGTAAGGTTAATAAAAACCTTGGTCTTCTACGTAGGATTAAGTATTATTTACCTTATGATGCCCGGTTACTTTTTTATAATAGCTTAGTGCTACCTATTTTTGATTATGCTGATTTAGTCTGGGGTGACAAGGACAATGTCTCACTTATGAAGGAATTGCAAATTCTCCAAAACAAAGCAGCTAAGTTGATATTAGATAGATCACCTCACTCCTCATCCACCGATGCATTGATTGTCTTGAGATGGCTGAATCTTGAAGAACGTAGGAAATGTCATCGATGTATATATGCATACAAGTGTATTAATGGCCAACTTAATCATTCTTTGGACATTGTAAGAAAGAGTGATATACATTCCTACAATACGCGCAATAACGATACTATCAAGCTCCCCAAAATTAAATATAATTGGGGAAAACAACGTTCGCGGTACCACTGTTTCAAAGACTTTAATGAATTAGAGAGAACTGTAAGAAACTCAGCAAGTTTTCCAATTTTTAAGAAGTGTCTTTTTTCTGCTTTTTATAATTGAGTACTTGTAGTGTGTATGTTTTAATTATTTCTGTAACTCGATTTTAGCTTGAATTTTTTTTTTTTTTTTTTTTTTTGTATCATATATATCGATTTTAGCTTAACCTTTTTATATTTTAATTGTATTATATAATATACATCTCGTAATTAGGACCTCTATGTAAACCACTCTTGTGATGGAGCATCCTATTAAAAGATTGTTATTATTAGCAGACGTTTGTGAGGCAGGAACGCTTGACGAACCCCTAAGAACGTCTGCGTGGGAGGCTAGCTTAATACTTTAATTGTAATGAAAAAAGTGGATAAAATTCTGCAATCTGCAATCTGATCTTGTCAGTTTTATTTTTCATTCCATGCTTTCTTTTTTTTGTCCGACTTGATGGATGCTGAACTAGTTGTTCCGCCACGTAAAAAATGTGGGATATATGCGGTTCTCAAGTCATGTAACATGTTTTCCTTTATATGTCTTTCCTTTAAGGTAATATACCCCAAAACGGACGTTCTGCTGCATTGGTTTTGGTCCTTAAAGAGGCATCGAGGCTATTTAATGCGGCTGCCAAAACTCGTCCCAATGCAAAGAATGTGTTGGTGGTTATAGCCGACAAGAAGTCAGATAGTCGAGGAGAGGACTTGAAACGAGAGTCTTTCGCACTCAAGAAGCAAGATATCAAGGTGATTGCTGTAGCCTTTGGAGAGGAGTCGGACACGGATGAGCTTGACATCTTGCTTCCTGAACAGGGTGAAGTTATCGTGGCTAATAGCACTGATGGTGCCAAGAAAACTTCTAATGAAATAATGAATAACGCTCTCGAAGGTAAGAATTGCCAAGTAAATCATTGACACTTCCCTCAATGGAGGGTTTTTTGTGACCGAAGGTTATTACGTGACAGAGCAAATAACAGTCATTTAACGAACAGTGGCTGACTATTTAAAAGTGGCCCATGCCCTACGTAAGTGTAATCGTAAATGTGGTCACAAAGTTAATACCAAATAGTATCAAGTTAAAGATAAATTAATTTTCCTTGCTCTCAAGTAAACGTGAACCCGCGAAATAACATTTTTCAGGAAAAACATGGCGGTAATCTTTCCACCTGCAAATCCCGCGCCAACCATGAACAATGGTCTTTTAAGATGTGTAAATAAGTCTACCAACATTTTTGGTTCGTTGGGACAATAAGCTGACTCAGCCAGACATAAATCCTTTCAAGACATTTATATATTTTCCTATATGCTTTATGTTTGTCCCTCGAGAAGCGGTCCTGTTCTTCCGAAAAACTTGAGGAAAAAGTAACTGTTGCCTGTTGGCCCATTTAACTCATCTCCCCTGCAGGTAATAGTTGCCATCTAATGTCTTTCGATGGATGCTTTCGATTATAGTCAAATCAGATATTTACTTTATGTCAAGAAAAGCTGCAGCTATCTGTATATATATAAAAAGTTTCTTCAATATATAAAAGGTCACAAAATCTTTTCGCTGTGTTTTTCTTAGATTACCCAGTTACGCCTGAACTTGATATTGTGTTTGCCATCAACACCGCCGCCTCTGACGCAGATAACACCTTCAAGCTTTTAAAAGACGCTGTGAAAAGCATTGTTGACAAGTACAGTCCAGACAAAATACGTTACAGCGTTATCGTCTTTGATGATTCTCAAACATCCGTGGTGTCTTTTACAAAGGACCCTCAGGATGTAAAGAAGCTTATCAGAATTGTTGACAGGATGCCCCAACCCAGCGGATTACCGGGTCTTAAAGAGCTCTTGGAAAAAGCAAAAGATGTTTTTAGAAACGACTCTGGTAGGCCCCAAACGAACAAAGTTTTAGTTGTGCTAACTGACAGTGAGTCTCCGACAACGTCCACCGACATCAAGGAGGCTTCTAAGGTGTTATGGAAGGACGAAATTACAGTCATTGGAGTTGCCGTCGGTCCGAAAGCAAACCTAAGGAAGCTTGAAAAGATGACGCCTGATAAACGTAGTCCGCTGAATGCGAGCAAGGATATGGATCCTAATGACTTGGGCGACAAAATTATGAAAGAAGTGTTGGAAGGTTGGTACACCGCAAATAGAATCAGTTGTTTTAGAAAGAAGGCGTTTCCTTCGCTTGAAGCGTTCATTTTCACGGCTGACTAGCTACAGATAACAGGTCCAGTACATGTATTTCTATTAACAAAATTATCATTATATCATGACTATTACATGTTTATCTGAGTGCCCTAGTAATAATTCCCCTCCTCAGTATTATTTTTAACATGGACATTTTTTAAATCTTCGAAAAGGGGCTTGGAGGTAAAGTGCAGGTGGTGACATTATATTTCATAATTTATATATTTATTTATTTTTCAAGCTACTTTCCCCCTTTATCCTTCTATAGAGTAGCGTCCATCTATATTTGTGATAGGTGATGTAGAGTTTACGAGCGATCATTCTTTAGAAAAATAGCTTAGAAGCACTGCCAAGTGTGCAAAGCTATGCGTATATATATATGTCCAGTGGGAATAGGAAAGTTGATATAAGTTTTTTGATTTTCTGGCAGTAATTCCACAAATAGACGACTTGGATTTGGCCTTTGCTATCAGTGCCAACGCTGCCTTACACTCAGCTGAAAACTTCATGAAAATGAAAGACATCATTAACTGGGTCCTTGACAAGTATGGTGTGGGGAAAATCCAGTACGGTGTTGTCGTTTTTGGAAACACGCCAACGGTTAAAGTCAGGTTCACTCAACCTGTCAACGAAGAACAGCTCAAGAATATACTTCTAAGCACAACTCAAAACAGTGGAGGATCGAACCTTGAAAGAGCTCTAGAGGCAGTCAGAAATCTCTTTGAGTCTTCTCCTCGGCCTGAAGCTAAAAGAGTATTGATTCTTGTGACAGACACACAGTCGGATAGTAATATTGAAGATGTCAAGAGTTCCGCTGAGAGCCTCTGGGAATCCCGAATCAAGGTAATACCGGTTGCCTTTGGCCCGGAAGCGCAACCAGATGAAATCAAGGTTACAACCGCAGATGAGGATGATTTGATCGACGCTCTGAACAACAACAACACTGACGGTATTGCAAAGGAGATCATGGACAAAGCCTTAGCAGGTATGTTTTGAAATACAGAGCTAAACACCTCAGATAAATGCAGCGAAATGCCACTGACTCTCGCCACATTTTTAAGAGGTGCAGTTCACACCACGTTCTCGACCAACAGAAAACTGCTTCCTCGAGTTTGCGTTGCTGTTGTTTCGAGTTTTTTGCTTCCACATGATTGCTTTTCGCCGGTTAGTTCAATCGTTATTTTTAACAGACAATTCTCGCTTATCTTATATTTCAGATTTTAATGTTCCAAAGATGGACATCGCTTTTGCCATTAGTGCTACAGCTTTCCACTCAGATGCAAACTTCAAGAAGATGACAGACACCGTTAAAGAATTCATCGACAGATTTGGGGTTCAGGGAAGGGTACACTACAGTCTGTTAACATTTGGTGACCCGCCCGTGGTACATCTTAACTTCAGTGACAAATGGCACAATTCCAGTGCTTTGAGAGCCTTAATCGATGGTATCCCTAAACCACTGAAAGGTGCTGTGTTAGCTAAAGCTCTGAGTAAAGCCCAAATGTTGTTCAATCCAGCCTCTGGCGTCAGGACAGACGCCAAGAAGATTCTTGTGGTCCTGATCGATAGAGAGTCAGATAGTAGTGCTGAAGATGTTACGAAAGCCTCTGAACAACTGAAAGATGAAGGAATACGAATCATTGCACTTACTTTTGGCGATGCCAAGAGCAAAGAGGAAGTGGAAAGTATTGTGCCCGTTAAAGATGACGCTATCAAGCCCAATATCACCGACAAGGGCAGAGATATCGCAAATAAGATTATTGATAACATGCTTGACGGTACGTTTTTAAGTTCCGAGGAATTTCTTTTCCAAGCCTTAATTAAACGGAGTAAGCGTTTAAAAGGGTATTTTCCGTAACTTTCGGTATACGCCAAACAAGTAAAAATTGTTTCGTGATTTGTGCCTCTAGCTCGAAATAGTACTAGGCACTGTTATCAGATAACAAAATGGCTCTTCTTATACACTTGTCTGGATAATCCAGAACTTATTCACCAGAATTTCCGTGACTGTATATATAACCTTTAAAGATCTAACCTCTGGAAAATAGTCGTTTAATACTTACAATACAGGTGTTTAGTGTTAAGCTTCAGCTTAAGCGATCATGAGCAATTATACAGCTGTTTTCAGATGGTTAGCTATTTTCAGATGGTAAATAATTCATGCCAACAAAAGACGTCCAAAAAAGTCATGTATGTAGCTTGCTTTTGCAATGTTTGCAACAAAGTATACGTGTTTAATTGCAAGTATTCAGAAATAGCACATGTCAATAACCAGCCTGATAGAGGCGTAGGAAACAACTAATCTTACCCTTATTCATTTTGTTTAGAAAATCTCCAAATTCCAGGGATTGATTTGGGATTTCTAATAAGTGCTACAGCTGTCTCAGCATCGGACACCTTTAAGCGCATAAAAGACACTTTAAATGTTATTGTTGAAGAATATGAAGTCAGTCGTATTCGCTATGGTCTCGTAGTCTATGCAAGGGAGGCTGTTCAGAGACTTAGTTTTGATCAAGAGTCTGCCGACATCGACTCCTTGAAGGCTGCAATTCTCTATATTCAACGTCCCTCTGGGGATCCTAACCTTCAGGGGGCTCTGGAAGCAGCCCAGAAACTGTTCGATTCCGAACCAGCCCGTCCAGGGGTCAAGAAAATTCTAGTTGTGATCACGGACCAGAAATCCACGAGTCGTGAGGAGGATGTGAAAAGAGCTTTAATACCACTTGAAGAGGAAGACGTTAAAATTGTTACTGTGGCTGTTGGTTCATCAACTGATCCTCTTGAACTTGAGCGAATTGCTTCTAATAAAGGATACCAGACTGAGGTTAAGAGGGATATGGATCCTGATACAACAGCTGAAAAGATAATGGAAAAAGTCTTGAAAGGTATTGGGGTTGTATGAGCTTTATTTTAGAGGCTGTCGTATTGTGTTTTTGGTGTAATAATTTCTATGATGTCGATGTTATCAACTTGTGTTTCTGGCAAATACTTAATATTTAAAGTGAAAACGTGTCATCTTCCATTGGTTAATGCATGTGGAGTTGTGGAATGGTTCTTTAGCAGCTTGTAGCTTACTACTGGTTAACATATCCTACTGTAAAATATGAATGTATGATTTTCATAGATTTGAACTGCGGAATAAAGAAATGAATGTAAAGAAGACCATCGCAGTAAGACGCAACTTAAGCAGTTGGGGAAAGAAAGCGTAATAATCTTCTTTACATTCATTTCTTTATCCCGCAGTTCAAAGATATGACGGTCATATATTCCTTATTTCATCTTTATCTTTCCCGGGTATATTATGAAGCAATTTAATGACCAGCTCCCCGTTGGTTTGCTAGCTTGTTTGGCTAGAGGGCTGTGCACGGGGGGCTACACCGATTTTGCAGGGGTCAGGGTTCAAATCCCGGCCAACCTGAATCTTTTTAGGCTTTTCGCAACTGCAAGAGTTTCATTATTTAGGTGTAATGATCTTCTTTAATTCACGTTCTTCTGTGTTCTTCATGTAATATATCAAACATGAGACGCAGTGTTTCATCACCAGATGAAACACCGAGAAGAGAGTTGAAAATACGACGCGCAGCGGAGTATTTTTGACGAACTTCGAGGTGTTTCATGTGGTAATGAAACACTGTGTCGAATGTTTGATATTTCTTCTCAAACAAAATCATTTTTGAAGGAGAAATTAAGGATGCAAATACTGAGCAGTTTTTCATCCGATTTCCAAACACTCATTAAACATTAATTTTCTTTGTATTTTCTTTATGAATTATTAATGAGTTTGAGAAGGAATAGATATCTTTTCTTCACCTTCCTCCCGTCACGTCCATAAGCAATCAGACAATTTCTTAGTCACCTCTGTTTGATGACCTAATTTAACCCACCATTGTTTCTTAACTGTGACATCGCAAAGCTCATGTCTTCTCTTCTCACATGACTATAGCAAATGTTTCCTTTCACATTTCGTTCTCGTTTTTTTGTCATCAGATTTACCTTTCGTGACAGACATGGACCTCGCCGTTGTCATAAGCGCCACCTCACCTAATGCAGGAGTAAATTTTGCAAAGATTAAGGAGATCATCCAGGAAGTGATTGCAATGTACGGCGTCCAGCGAGTATACTACAGTGTTATACTTTTTGGACGAGATCCAACAATCAGGATCAGGTTTAATCAACAGTTTACCGAAGATAACTTGAGGCGTTCTATAGACCTTCTCCCCAGGCCTAGTAGCGGGGTATCTCTTGACGCTGCATTGCAGAAAGCCAAGGATGCCTTTGATGAAGGGGGTCGTTCAAGTTCAAGGAAGGTGGTGATCGTTGTAGTGGACCAAAAATCCGACAGTAGTGTCAGTGATGTAAAGAAGGCTGCTGGCTATTTAGAAGAAGACGGCATTAAGGTTATCCCGGTGGCGTTTGGTAAGGATGCAGAACCAGATGAAATGGCAGCTACCACTACAAACAAAGCAAATGTTATTCAGGCCAATGAGACCAGTGATCCAAAGAACGTTGCTAAAGACATAGTCGACAAAGTTGCTGAAGGTATGAAAGAAAAGTACTATATGCCAGCTATGTGTGTATTCCAATCCATGGCGTCCATCCACCCTTCTTCGGGAATTTGAAATCAGCAGTTCGTTAATTTATATTTCTAAATTGCTTTTTTGCTTGCGTCAATGCAAAATTCAATTATGTTGACGCTGAATTTCTTACAATTGAATTGATTCTATTTGTTGCAAATTTGATTGTAGAGAATCCTGCCATTCCAGTCGTTGACTTGGGATTTGCAATCAGTGCAACTGCAGCTAACGCAAAGCAACATTTCAGAAAAATGCAGGAAGTAATCAAGACTTTTATTGACAAGTATGGATCTCACAGAGTAGCCTACAGTGTCCTGACATTTGGGTCAACTCCAACAATCCGTGTTCGCTTTAGCGACTCAGCAAACTCTGACGAGGTGCTAAAACAATCTGTAGAGAACATTCCACAGAATCCTGGAACAGCATCCCTTGCCAAAGCTTTGGAAGGTGCAGAGGATCTCTTCAAAGCGTCAAACGGTGCCAGAGATGATGCTGTGAAAGTTTTGGTGGTGATAACGGATAAGAAATCGGATAGCATGGCCCATGACGTTAAGAAAGCGGCCGAGATATTCGACGAGAAGGACATCCGCGTAATTGGCATTGCACTTGGTGAAGAAGTTGATGGTGAGCTGGTTGATGTCACTGATATAAAAGGGGATGTCATAAACACCACCGATTCATCATCTCCAGCCAAGATCGCAGAGGACGTAATGAAGCGGCTCTTGGACAGTAAGTGTTGCAAGCTTATGTTTTTGTCACTTGATACCCGACAGGAGAACTTACGCAGCTTCGACAACTCTGTGCGTGCAACACACTTTCAGGAACATTTTTGTCGTTTTCTGTACAGCAACTCATCATTCAACTCTAACAAATCGCCTACATTTCCACATTTAGCGAATTAGAATAATCGCGTTATGTTTGCTAAGGGCTCCAGTACGCTTACTTCGAGAAGTTTTCTCCGCCGTCTAAGAGGATGCTTGCACTTCCCAATGTAACGCGGATGCTTGTTACGTATAATTTATTGATAACGATTTGTTTCTATTTATAGAAAACGCCATGCTTGACGAGATTGATTTGGCATTTGCTATCAGTTCGGCTGCTGCAGATGCTGAGACAACGTTTCAGCGAATGAAAGACACGATAAAACAAATCATGCAGGAGTATAAGACAGAAAAACTACGTTATGGATTGCTAGTTTTCGGAGATAAAACGATATCACCTCTCAACTTTGAACGAACTTTCCCAGATGATAAAGCGGTAAGATACTTACATTATAAACCTTTTCATCTCCACAGTGAGTTATGAAGGCGTGTAATGCAGGTGCAACTTTTGAGGCTGAGGATAAAATTTTATCTTTGATGCCATTCATCGTAATTAATGCTATATTTTTACCTTTTTCTCGTTTAAGATAAGAACACTTTTGAGCTCCGTGTCTCGTCAAACTGGAGAACCCGACCTTCAGAAGGCTTTAGAAGCAGCGAAGGAGGTCTTTGATAAATTTTCAACTCGTCCAAATGCTAAGAAAGTGTTGGTGGTAATTATGGACAAGAAACCCACTGATACGCACGATGATATCCAGGGGGCACTGAAACCCTTGGAGGGGGACAAGGTTAAAGTAGTGTCGGTGGCTGTTGGACCCGAGGCAGATGTAGAGACACTGAAGAATATAACTTCAACGGAAAGTAACTTTGTGAAAGCAGCCAAGACTGTAACACCCACCAAGCTTGCAAAGGACGTAATGGATAAAGTTATATCTGGTATGAGGCTTAGAACTACGATTTATGCTAGTTTGACTTTTAGAAGATAATATGTGGCAACTTACCGTGCCTGTCAACAAAACAGCACTTGATCTCTGTTGTCGCTTGTGCGCTTTTTTGTAGTGCAGTAGCCGCCTTGAAGGTGTATATCAAACATGATATTTCATGTTCGACCTGACACACATTCTGTACTTACTTGCCTCATGCCCTCTTATACATGTAAGTCCAGTTAACTGCCATGCCGTCAGTCATTGTTATGGCAGAACCAACTGGTCGCCTGAAAGGTAAAACTTTGCAAATCGGTCTAAGTGAGATAATCACGATGTACACTTCCGCATCGTTTATCATATCCTCCATTATAGTTGTGAGAGGCAATGATAACAAATTTTACGGAAGCCCTGCATGACACGCCCACTTGATTCTTGGTTTGCAACAGTCGTTTGTTTCTTCGCGAGAAATTATCAGTGAACCACTGCTGTTCTTGTCCCTGTTTGGAGATTTCAGAACTTAACCAATCATTCATTTTCTTTTCAGACGTTGTTGACCTTCCAGAGATTGACATGATATTCGCAATTAGCGCTAAAGCACAGCTAGATGGCGACGAAAACTACAAGCAGATGAAAAAGATCATCAATGCAATGATTGACAAATACGGCACTGGAGACATTTTGTATGCAGTGATAGTGTATGGAGAAGAGCCAGCACTTGAAGTGAGTTTCAAGACCAGCTTTCCCTCAGATGAAACTCTCACAGATATTGTCAGTGCAATGAGAAGTGCAAGTGGTGCCTCGCTGACCAAGGCTCTCCAACTGGCTAGAGAGGTAAAGTAATATCCGGGACAACCTATAAGATCAATCAAGGTTAACCTTTCTCGATTACTACCTACTTAATGATAAAAAAAATCATATACGGATAATGTGTTGGGGGGTGAACGTCAGCAAAGAATTACCATTTACATGTGAGATAAAAAAGATGAATTATGCCTTCTCATCGACTAAGTGAGCGTTTCCTTTTTGCCCATTGGTGAATGCCCACGATATTTGTCTCTGACTATCACCTCGCGCTCATTTAACGCCTTACCACTTCTGTGCATCAGTCACTAATTTGTTTTACACTGCTGTTCATCGTGTAACGTAATTAGTTTCTCTGAATCTCGCACGCACGTAAAACATAATCGCTAATCAAGTGAACCGAATTTTACAAAGAAATTGTAAGCCGCGTTTATGGCGTTTTCTTACCAGATTTCACTTTGGCCATCCCTTCATCCCATGTGTCGTTAAAAACGTTAAGAGACGTTGTATTGTTTCACCGGATTTCTTTGACCCACTGAAGTAGAGCAGAATCTATTGTAAAAGAGTAGAGCCTACCGTAAAATTCCGAAAATAAGCCCCTCCATGTATAAGCCCCTCCAAATATAAGCCCCCCAAACTCGTAACGCAAAAAACCCTTCGTTAAATCGCCCCTCGAAATATAAGCCCCCAGGGGGCGTGTACTTGGGAATTGCCCTCAAATACAAAGTCAAACAAAGCAAAAACGGTAAATTTCCTTCCAACTATAAGGCTAGCCCAATCGATTTTGAAACGCAAATTTCCCTCCGTAGATAAGCCCCTCCTAATATTAGCCCCCCCAAAAATAGGCTCCCCAAAAAAGGGCCTTTGAAATATATAAGCCCCGGGGCTTATTTTCGGAATTTTACGGTATGTTGGTAGTTGGATGTGCACCTCTGGACGAAATAAATTTTTCATTTGGGGATGAATTGCCTGCCGTCGTCACTCGGATGCTGGTCACTTATCCACATTGCATCTTGCTTTTGCAGGAATTTAGTAAAGAAGGCCGTCCCAACGCGAAGAAGATATTAGTTGTGATCACAGACGAAACATCGTCTAGCGATCTCAGTAATGTCACAATGGAAGGAAGAGAGTTGGAAGTGGAGAATATCAGAGTTATACCCGTGGCTGTGGGTAATGGTGCTGATTTGAATGAGTTGCAGAAGACAACACCATGGCTGGACGATATCATAGAGACTGACAATGACGAGAATCCCTATAAAATAGCGGTGAAAATTTTGCAGACTGGGCTTAAAGGTGAGTGACGTGTTTCTATAATGCAGAATAATCGATGATGTTGCGCATGCTGTAGGCTCGACTTCCCTCCTGAAAATGTTTTTTTTTAGTGTGTACATGTAATTCTTTCAAAAATCAGTTTTACTTTTCACTAATCTCCGGGATCTTTCTTTATTGACACTCTTAAAGGGAACCTCCACTTCAACAAAAAGATAACTTTAAATCACAGGAAATAACTGTTACGGTCAAGTCAATCTAAAATATTTTTAAAGAAAGCGTTTGTATCCGAAAGAAATAACTTTTAGATTCTCCTATTTTCGTTTTCAAATTTTGCGGGCGTCGCCATCTTGAATAATTGTGACGTGTAATGGTTGCCCTATTGTTATTAAACAAAAGCTCTTTGTGTCAGAACAATAGAGCAACCGTAACACGTCACAATTATTCAAGATGGCGGCGCCCGCGAAATTTGAAAATGAAAATAAGCGATTTTAAAATTCACTTTTCCTGATATAAACACTTTTTTTAAGACAAATTTCGAACAAATTTGTTTATCAACATAATTTTATTCGATTTAAACTTATTCTGTAGTAAGAGTGGAGGTTCCCTTTAACGAGAAGAGTTTTTTCCAAACATTGCAACGATGCAAGTTCTAGGCGAAATTATATCTAGGCGAGATGTTGAAATCGTAAAGTGTGTTGTACTTTCCAGTCTTGTGTGTATAGTAATCGTTATCGTTCATCGTTATCCTTGAACAGGCGATCGCTAGTTTAGTCGACCATCTTTTGTACCCTGAAAACAGAACTGAGCTAGGAAAAGAATGCTCTTTTCTTAGCTTATCTTCTAACGGAGCATTCGAACTGTCATGACAATCAACCCTGCATTAGCGCTAAGCGTCTTTGAAGAAACGGGCTCGCAGATTTGAAATTAGTTTGCATCGCGTAATGTGTAATGCTGTCAGCTGTTCTTGTTATTGTGGGGCTCAAATCACGGATCAGTTATCGTATTGGAGTCTAGAATAGCGTTAAAGGGCTCTGTTGCACTTTTGGATATCCTTTTAAAAAGTTCAAACGCGTCTTCGCACCAGTTAAATTACAAAAAAAAAAGAAAAGAAACAAGGATCCGATGTGGTTGTTTAAGACTACATTTATGTAGTGAGACTGTTTCCTGTCGTCATTCGCCACGGATGACAAGGGTGGAGATGGATTAAAACCTGGGCCGAGTTGTTCAAAGCTGGGTTAAGATAACCCAGGCTTAGTGTGAGATTTTGATTCAGATTTGAAAGCTTGAAAAGCATTTCAGTTTTAATTCTTTTTGTCTACAAGTTGATGATTAGAAGCTCTAACAATAACAGAGAAAATTAGACGAGAAAATGCTTTAGAACACAAGAAAAAGAAACCCGGGTAAATTTAACCCTGGGTTAAGCGCTAATCGGGTTTTGAACAACTGGGCCCAGAAGCAAAAATGGGCCATTTTTTCAATTTTTAATGCTATGTCTGCAAAAGTTAGCAAAAAGTATTATGGTTAGTGTTCCCTAATGAAATTTGCTTGATATCTTTAATGGAGGCGCATTTTATGTATGTGTAAAGGTACTAAGTAGTGACTTTAGCATAGAGTTGACCTACAACACCAATATCCTAGTTACATTGTCCATTTGAGTATTCACTTAAGGAACAGACTGTAAAGAGCTTTCCACCCTCCATCCGCAGAAAAAGAAAGGATTCCAGAAATAGATCTGGGTTTTGCTGTAAGTGCCTCCTCACTCAACTTTGAAGACAATTTGAAGAAAATCAAGGAGATAATCAAAGAAATTGTGGAAACGTATGGAATCAACAAAATTCATTACAGCATGGCCACTTTGGGGGAAAAGCTGAACATTACTTTGAAGTTTAACCTGCCACTGGATAGCAACGCTCAGTTCATGCTGTACGTCGATTCGGTTCCTAATGTAAGAGGAAGCTCGAACTTGGCACAAGCGCTGAAAGAATCGCCGTCGATATTTAGCGAGAAAAACGGTGGGCGCCCTAACGCGAAAAAGATCTTAGTTGTGGTTATCGATAGCAAGTCAAGTGGTAGTGAAAAGGTCATCGAGGATGCTGTAAATGTTGTAGAAGAGGCTAACATTCGAGTAATACCCGTTGGCATCGATCAGGCTGACAGAACGGAGCTTCTTGCTACCACGTTGGTTGAAGGTGACGTGCTGACACCAGCTGGTGATGAAAACCCAGAGGAAATCGCCGAAGATATTATGGACAGGGCATTAAATGGTAAGAGAATAAAATTGGAAGAGAACGGGGCCCGGTTCGTGTTAGGGCTAATTAGTGCTAATCCAGGATTATTATATTTAATCAACGATTGTATTTCCCTTAAGGTAAATTGTTCGTGTTGCTTAAGCACATCTGGATCTCGGAGAAATATTTTAAGCTCCATGTAAGCTCCTGCTGCATGTTCTTAGAGAGGAATACTTTACTTAATGAATTAGTAGCACTATACTCAAAAGTTCTACTTAAGACGTTGTATTTGAATGGTAACATAGGATTTTATCCACAGACTCAAAAGCTGAGCTAGAGCTACATACTAAATAACCAAACATTATGTTAGGGCATATTGTTATTTATGTCGATACAACATGCCTTTGTGGTCTACATGGTTGGTCTTCCGACTCACATCAATCTAACCTCTCTTTCAAGAGCCAATCATTTCTATAGCCCTAAGGGAGTGTTCGTATAAGGGAGCATGCATTTCCACGTTCGTCCCCTCTTGCTTTCACCATCACGGCGATTACATCTCTGCGGAAATTTTTTTCCCCTCCCCCCCATCCCACTTTGCCATGAGTCAGGAGATGTTCTATGCGTTTATCACTTAGTTCATTCATTGGGCGAATTTCTTCCCCACCTTTGCTGAAAATAACATAGATGATTTAGTATTATTGTTGTGAACTAATGCGTCTCTTTAAATTTATAATCAATTAAACTGCTACTCAGACAAGTGGCCAAATAATGCCAACACTCGAGTGGCTTCTCTGTCTGTGGTACTGTATCGGAACAATAGCGTGACTTCAATGAGAGCTCCCGAACTAACTTTTAGGGTATCGGCATAAAAATGGTTTCATGTGAAAGGTTTGCCAAAAAGAAGTTCCTTTTGAATGGTAACACCATACGTTTTATCCACGGACTCTTGACTATTGCCGAAGAGGTTTCATTTGAGTAGTAACACAGTAGAATTTTGTCCACAGAATAATATGTTAGCGTAGAAAATCAACTCGCCATTTCTTGTTCTAGGTATGAAAGGGATAAGACAGCTATATGTTTTCAATACTTATATCCATATTTATTTCATTATTCTAGAAACTGCATCCATTCCACTTTTGGATCTAGGCTTTGCAATTAGCGCTTCCTCGCAGGATGCAACGAAAGTGTTTCAACTCATGAAAGAAGCCATACGCTCCATTGCATCGCGCTTCGAAACAAGCAACATTCGTTATGCTTTACTCACATTTGGGGACTCCGTCAACAGACAGGTTAACTTTACCTCGGATCTGCCAGGTACTGAAGAACTGGAAAAGGGTTTAGGGGAATTAACTAAACCGTCAGGCGATCCCGATTTAGAAGCAGCTTTTATTGAGGCAAAAATGATGTTCAAACAGGCTGCTCACAGACCCGGAGCCAAAAAAGTACTTGTGTTGATAATGGATAAGAAGTCGAGTAGTGTTGATATTTTGGTGGTGGATTCCGCCAAATCTCTTGAGGATGATAATATCAAAGTCGTACCAGTTGGAATTGGGTTGGAAGCTAATCTGTCTGAATTGGAGAAGACCACGACAAATATGAAGTTCATGGTGACTGCTGCTGTAGATGAGGATCCACAGCGACTGGGAGAAGAAATCATGAGAAAGGCATTAAAGAGTGAGTATCCCTCTCTAACCAACGAAAGAAAATTCTTCAAGGTCAAACAGTTTCAACAAAACAATAGCGTTGGTGACGTCAAACACAGGGCGCCCATTACGATAATTATAGGAGTTCAAGTGACTGATTTTTTTATTATTATTATTGTTTTTGAAAGAAGGAAGGATTCGGATGTTGAGACCTGATGTTAAAGAGCAAAACACTTCATCACCATCAGTTTCTTGAAAGTTACACAGAGCTTTCGGAACGTATCCGAACCCGTTCGGTAGCTGGTGAAGGAATCCAGATGGTTTCCGAAAGGTCTTTGTGAAAATAAAATTTGTTGGTGATGGAGAATATAACTCTGTAATTTAAATTTTTGTTTGGGTTCACAGACCTTCCATCAATACCTGTGGTCAACTTAATTTTTGCAATCAGTGCGGTGTCGTCTAATGCCAATGAAAAGTTCCAGAAGATGAAGGATATCATCAAAACAATGGTGGATGAATATGGTAAGGAGAGGATTCAGTACAGCCTTATCGTATTTGGAGGGGATCCTTCAGTGGAGCTGCGATTCTCTCAGACGTTTGAAAGTTACAGCCAGTTAAAAGCTGTCATTGATGCCACAGGCAGGGCAACCGATGGCGCTGCCTTAGATAAGGCTCTGCAAATAGCTGCACAATTATTCGAGGAGGATGAGCGAGAGACTGCTAAAAAGGTCAGAGAGCTCCGTCTTTTTAATATTTGAAATTTGTCAAGATGTATCGTCCAGTTCGGTGTACTCTTGAATAAGATTTTTAACGACATTGACGTAAGGAGGGTTTGAAGATTTGAGAGTTGTTGTTCAAACAGAGAGAAGAGGTGTGACGTCACAAAAATTCAAGTTTTTGAAATTATAGCATTGGGTTGCTTATTCAGCAAGAACAAGGTGAAGAAAAAAGCCTTGCCAAAAAGAGCTTGTTAGTGCAAATTTCTGGGGAGATATAAGCACCTTTAAGATCTGATAACTCCTCACAAATCCCTCTAAAATTGACTTGGATCGTAACGTTTCCTTTTATATCTTACGATTTCTGGATTTGCAAACCTATCCCACAATTTCACGATTTATTTTTTGCGACGTCATGACTTCTCTATTGTTGTCCAATTTCGTTGGTAAGTTGAATTAAAAAATGAGTAGATATTTTCTGCAAGGGATAACTTCGAAATGTGCATTTTTAGTGTTAACTAATTCAGTGGAGAGAAATTTCGCTCGTTTAGACCGGCTCCCGTAACCCTTGCCCTATACTAAATTTGAGAAAATACACTCTACAAATCCCCGAATCACTGTCAATGAAAACGTTATCAAAGCTCTCACTAAGCGACGTCCTTTATTAAAATGGGTACCTGTTGATTATTATCCAATTATTTAGTAAATACTAAAACAACTATCGCGCTCTGGGTAGGTGCTTAGCGTAAGATATATACCTGCCCTTCACATAGTTGTATATCCTATTTACGTGGATTTGTATTTCTCACATCTCCCTCTCGTTTTCGCACCGAGCTGTTTTGACGGTCACTGTGTCTTCCTTGAATATCTTTGCAATGTTACCTTTCATCATTTTCTCTTTTTTAGGTACTGGTGGTAATTATGGACAAGAGATCTGCTAGCGATCACAAGCAAGTGAAGATCAATGCCAAGTCATTGTGGGAAGATGACGTAGAGGTTATTCCTGTTTCGTTCGGAAGCGAGGCTGATAGAAATGAACTGTCTCAAATAACACCGCACTCAGGAAACTTGATCCTAGTGGACCTGTCCAACAACACGAATTCGGTTGCCGAAAAAATCATGGTCAAAGTGAGAAAAGGTAGGACTGGGACTAGTGGCTCATTGACCAGTTGGCGCTAACCCTGGGTTTCTTTGGATTCTCTTTCTTTCAAACTTCCTTCAGGGCCGGTTATTTTGGAACAGTTTTTCTGCAGAAAGGCCCAACCATTCTTTTGCGACACGAGAACGTTTTGTGAAAACAATCTCTTAACCTAAGTAATTTATTTTATTCCCGGAGCTGTGTTTTCTACTTAGATAATTTTCAACGCGATTAAAACCCTGCCTTGTCAAATATGTAGACTGTGAATAACGCAAAGCACGTGGATGTAAAACGACGCACACAGCTGTTCGAAAAGAGCAGGGGAGGTGTACCCTGTTTTCTTTGGGCGGCCTTTCTTGGCTTGTGTGAGGTTTGGAATGGGAGTATAATCTAACAAAGATCACGTCCCCAATGTCAGTGATATTAACGTCTACTATGTCAATCTGCGTGTCCTGGCTTAACAACTTATTTAGGGCATAATGTGTGATTTCTGTTTTTTTTAGCTATTCCAATGGTTGATTTGGCCTTTGCCATCAGTTCTAATGCAGCAGGTGCGGCAGAAACGTTCCAGAAAATCAAAGATGCCATCGATTATATTGTTACCTATTACGGAGCTGATAGAATTAGGTACGCGTTTATCACATTTGGTTCATCGGCATCCGAGGACATTACCTTCCAAGACATGCGAACAGTCGACGAGCTAAGAGACGAAGTTGATCTATTAAGCCGTCCCTCCGGAGTGCCAAATCTAAAAGAAGCCTTGTTAAAAGCAAAGGATGTGTTTAGCAAAGCGTCAGACAGACCGGAGGCCAAGGAATTCCTGGTAGTTATCATGGATACAAAGTCAAGTAACGTTGGTGAAGAGATTATACAAGGTGGAGAGGCTTTAGAGAAGGAAAGAATTAAGGTTGGTTTGGATGTTTGTTACCCTAATGCCATTCATGACCTTGAAGTCGGACTTACTACGTTGAGGCAGTTAGTAGGATATTGCGAAATTATGTTTTTCGGTCAGTAACACACACCACTTGGAAGAAACAAAAACTAGTTCTCCTGAAAGGGCTCGAACCTATGACCTTCTAGTTGCTCGTCCAGACATCCTACATTCATACCCCATATGAACAGCATCATCCAACAAATGGGAGTGGAATATATTATTAGCAATAAAAACTCTGGAGTTGCGAGATAGAGCGATCTAGTCCCAAATAATTAATTTGAAGTTTATTCTAATTTTGAGTGTATTTCCTATTGTCACGACTGCATCATAAAGGATGGTTCAGTTGGATATTTTCATATAACCTTTAACGGTCTGGGACGGTTTGGAACACGTTAAGCGATCGTTCTGCGTCAAATCGTCGCGGACGTGTGAAAACATTTAAGACCATCACAGATCATATGAAACCTTTCTTACCATCTATGCTCAGAAAAACCAGTCTAGGCTTCATTAAAAATGCATGAATCAGAGTCCTCTTATAATGACTTTTGTATGTTTATGAAACAATATGGCCTTTTCATGAGCCAGATTTCATTTTCTATTTTTTTCTTAAGGTTATCTCTGTAGCTATTGGCACTGACGCAGATCATAATGAACTAGAGAAAGCCACAACAAACCGAAAGAACCTGATCAAGTCTTCAAAGAGTGAAGAGGCTAAAGCTTTGGGAAAGAAAATTGTCAAGACCATTGTCAAAGGTAACGAAGAATAACGAGTACTTCAAACTATTTGTCCAACACAGACGGTTTGACAATATTCGCGATTGCAAAGTTACATTTTAGCTAGCAGTTGAATAATATTATTATTTAAGCAAAAGTTCAAGGATAAAAGAAAGCAAATATCGATGATTAAGCTATTTTATGATCATTCATTTTGGTAAGAATTCTAAATCCAAACAGCAGGGTTAGAATTTGCCACAGTTCACGGTTCGCAGTTCCTCAGACAAAATCAACATCATTCAGTCGCAGAAAGGAGAGAAACAGAAGTCAGGAGTCAGAATAGGAACAAACAGCCAGAAGACTGACTCCGTGTATTTTTTTACTTAAGTTCAGTACATCTCTTGCATTAGATCATCCGCCAATCCAGAAGGTAGATATGATCATAGCAATCACTACAAGAGCCACAAGAGGAGATGAGAACTACCAAAAAACCAAGGATGTTATCAGCTCAATCATTGACGAATTTGGCCGTGAACGCATCCATTATGGCGTCCTGCTCTTTGGAAAACCGCCACAAATAACAGTGCGCTTAGGTGACTACCATGACACCGACGATAAACTGATGGCAGTCATAAATAACTTTCCACCTGACAAAAGCAATGCTGATCTTGCAGAGGTAAAGTTGATCATGAGACTTTAAAAAAAAACTGAAAGTGTTAATTTTTTGTGTTTTGTATGCGCAAAATATATCCACCACATTATAATGCTTCCAAATAGTTGCAGTTGGTTTTATCATGTTCATTTGTTAGCTTTTTTCCCCTGAAGTGTCGGGCTTTAAATAGCCAGTAAATTAGTTTTTGGGACTTGAACATTAGGCGAGTCCCTTAAGCAGCAAAATCATACAGCATCACAGAAGAGCACTTATTTTACCAATCATAGACATTAATTATTCATGGGAACATTTCTGTGGATATGCGGCAGTTATTTTCCCTGTGAGGGTAGACATTGATATCCTTTCGTTAAATTGCCAATATATTGTCTGAATTATCACTCTCCCCTATCTGAAACGAATCTTTGTTTTTAGGCTGTGAAGTCATCACTAGAAATGTTCTCAAAGCAAGGAAGATCCGATGCTAGGAAGGTCTTAGTGATCGTTTCGGACAAAAAGTCTGACAGCACAGATAACGAATTAAATGAAGTGATGGAGCCGCTCCAAGAGATGAGCATCATAGTTATTCCTGTAGCATTTGGGGACGAAGCCGATGAAATGGAACTTGGAAAGCTTACTGATGACGCGAGTACCTTGATAAGAGTTGGCATTAGCAATGATACCGCAGACATCAAGATGGAAATCATGGATCAAGTATTTAAAGGTTTGTCCTTCGGGCAACAGTGTAGTTCACGATTTTTTAACACGTTTCTTTATGTTTTTTTTAATGTGTTATTTTCATGATGCTTTCTGTCTATGTTATCAAATTTGAAGCTGCTGGCCATAAAGGGGATTATTTGACTCATAATCTGCATCTATAAAGTCGGTCCCTTATATTTCCAAACCTTAACACTACCATACAATCCTCATTTTGCCTATACTACACCTTTAGCGTACCCATAAAGAGCTACGGTTAGTTTTTTCAGCATCTTCCCATAACAAACTTCGAACATCGCATTTTGACAGTTTTAAAATTATCCCTCTTTTTTCTTCTCTTACAGAGAGGATCTTTATACCTGAAATGGACCTTTTGTTTGCCATAAGCACTACTTCCACCGAATCAGATGAGAACATGGCCTACGTGAAAACTGTCCTTTACAAAATCATTGAAAAATATGGCATCCGAAAAATCGAGTACGCTTTGCTGACGTTTGGGCAAAAGCCTTTTGTTCATTTCCAGTTTAGTTCTATCTCTGATGATGTTAACAGACTTGTTCAGGCCATTGCAGCAAGCAAAATGCAGGGAAATGGTGCTTCACTACGAGATGCCATGGAGAAAGCAGAGGAAATGTTCAAAGAAGGTACAGGTTCTAGTTGAATCGTCTACGCTCTCATAGGTGTCATGTGGCTCAGCAGTAGAACATTCTTACTAGAAAGCAGAAGGTCATAGGTTTGACTCCTGTTTGGCATCTCGGATTTTCTTTTTCCGAGTCATTGCTTTTGTTATTCATTGATGATTCCTCTTAGAAAGATTTGTAATAGTAAATGAGTCCAGCTGAAGTCTTATGTGATGAGTAGCAAATTAAAAGTATAGTGTTGGCTAGAGAAGTGACTGAAAGGAACCTAATCAACAATAGATTTCAAGGAATAATCTTCGATCGTAGGGTATCCGTCCTTAGAGAGCACAACATGAACGTTTCGTCACTAGAATAGTTCTAAAGAAGCATCCCAAACACATAATTGATTATGGCAATGAGAATTTGGGAAGACAGGAGGACGGACGAAGATGTTTTGATACGAGAACTCCTCTATCTGGCACTAGGAATTTTTTAGTAACAGGACTCTCTACTTGATACTAACGACGACCTGTTAACTAAACGAATCTGTTTAACTTATCTGGTTCCTCTCCCTATAAACAGAATTGTCCTTGGCCTTCGGTTGAGCTGTTTGCATTGATATATATATTTGATACACTTTACCTTTTGATATCAAGGGAGCCGTCTTAACGCCAAAAAAGTGCTGGTGGTTATCTCTGACCAAACCTCAGAAAGTACTGAAGACGAAATTAAACAGGCCACACTTCTCTTGGAAAATAACAGCATCCGGGTAATCCCTGTGGCACTGGGCAGTGAAGCGGATATCAAAGAACTTTCAAATGTCACCTTTGATGAGGATGACGTAGTGAAAGCTGAAAGGACTGATGACCCAGAAAACGTCGCGGACGAGATCATCATGAAAGCCAGTAAGTGCCTCTATGGAGTCCGGGATGACGATAGGACAGTGAATATTATCCAGATTATTTTGCGTTAGTGGGGAAGACAAAATGGGTTATTGCATTCCCTACCCCCCCGGACTGTCGAGGACTTACCTTTTCTTCTTACCCTTTAAGAATTTCATAATACTTGAAAATGTGATTTTTCCCTGTTCACCCCTGAACAAGGTTTTGTTCAAAATTAAAGCTTCACCCCCAAAGAATTCTATATTTTTTACTCTAGCCCTAAAGAAATCCTAAATTTGTATAAGTTAACCCTGAAGAATTCCATTCGTCCCCAACCGGGAGGCAGGGTGGGGGGGGGGGGAGTTGCTGGTATTAAATTAAATAGCCCAATTTTAAACCTCTGGGGAAAGATTTGCTGCTGAATTTTCCGGTAGGGCAGTTCATAACTGTAATCACTAGCAGTGAAAATTCTTGTTTCATCTGTCCCTCAGTAGCCTTAGTCTTTTTAGTTTACAAAGGAGTTTTGAATGTTTAGCGGCGATGAGGTGTTAAATAGAAACGGCCGCTGTGATGATTCTTCACCTATACAACCTCCGCTTCCATGGCTTCTACATTTAAAGGTTTAGAGAAATTGCAAATTTTTTAACCATCCCGCTTCATTTATGCCACTTTGCAATGCTCCCCCCCGTGGTTTCTTTTAATTTATCGCTATATTATTTATTCTTAGCATCCCCAGGTATTCCAGAAATCGATATATGTTTTGCTATAAGCACCTTGGATTCGGATGCAGATGAAACTTTCAAGAAGATGAAGGAAGCTGTGAGCAGTATCATCGAAAAATACAAAGACTACGACCGAATACACTATTCTGTAATTGCATTTGGTACTGAACCAAGCCCAGTGGCGAGATTTGGAGAGTTTGACACGTTAGAGAAACTTAAGGAATATGTCATGAGCATTCGTCGACCATCTGGGCAACCAGACTTGGAGAAGGCTCTTGACAAAGCAGTGAACCTTTTTGATAGCGCTTCCTTACGGCCTAGAGCTAGGAAATTTCTTGTTGTCTTTGTTGGAAGTAAAACTTCTAACAGTCTTGAAGTGCTTAAAAAGGCTGCCAAACTCCTGGAAGATAAGATGATCAAGGTGATCGCTGTAGCTGTGGGAACCGAATCAGATCCTAAGGAGCTGGTAAAGATTGTACCTAACAAGGGAAACCTTATCAAGGGCGATACAGTCTTCAACGACCCAGAAAAAATGGGAGAAGAGGTTATGGATACTGTGCTAAAAAGTAAGAACGAGGAAATTGTTCTTGCTCTAACTAGCCCACAAACTTCATTGATAGTCACTACTGGGCATTCATGCTTTCTTTCTCTGTATATTCTTTTGTCTTGACTGTTAGTTTCAGCTTCTTGAGTTATGAGGCCACAATGGCGTTGTTTTACAACTTATCGGTCAGACTAAGAATGTGTAGATGCGGGTTGTAGTCTTGGCCATCTTTTGCCTAGGACCTTTATTACCTAGTATTTTAGAAGAGGGGGTTAGGTTTCTTCTTAGGAGTCTCATGCAACAGAAACCTGGGTAACTTTTGGTCGTTTGGCTTGCCTTTACTCAACGGACCAAGTTTTGATTTTTTGTCCCTCTGGTTTCTCTTTTTTTTATCGTTACAGATCTGCCCATTATACCAGAAGTTGATCTCGTATTTGCCATCAGTGCTAATGCTGCTCAGTCAGACGCCAACTTTGGAAAGATGAAACGTGTAATTTCAGATGTAGTGGACCTGTATGGTAAAGAGAGAATCCACTACAGCGTCATTGTCTTTGGTTCTGTTCCTGATGTTAAGATTCAATTCAACGATGTTTTCCCGAGCGGTGAACGCTTAAAATCCTCCATTTCACAGTTCAAGAGAGCTTCTGGTTCCGCGCTGGATGCTGCACTTCAGAAGGCCAAGGAAATATTTGACAGTTATGCACGACCCGGAGTAAAAAGGGTTTTGGTAGTGATAACAGACAAGAAATCCGACAGCAGCGAGACCGAGGTTCGCGATCAATCGTCTCTTCTTGAGGAGGATAAAATCAAGGTAATACCAGTTGGTTTGGGAGATGAGATCGACAGCAAAGAACTGGAAATACTCACACCTCGTAAGGATGATGTTATCAAAAAACCAGTTAATGTCTCTGACAAGGATTTGGTTAATCAAGTAATGAAGAAAGTTTTAGAAGGTAATGCCTACTTTTCCAGATTCCTTCGTTATGTTCGTTTTAATGTCTTATTGAGATAATTGCTCCGCACCTACTTAAAAAAAATAAATTTATTTTTAGTATGCTTGTTTTAAAATAAGTCTCAATCCAGTGAAAATTAATGATGAATTTTCTGCCAAAGTCACCTTTATCACCTTAACTTGTTGCTAATATTTTTGTCTTGGTGGAGGTATCCTATTACGGTTTTAATGAAATCTCTTAGATGTTAAATGTTAACGCTCTTTGCTTAGTCTATGAAACTTTGGTCACATTAAGAGAGTGGTTACAATGGTGGGTTGGTCATACCAAGCCTTGGAAGGCGTGAAAAAAGAATGATTTCAATTCCGCACATAGTTAATAAAAATATCAGAAGTTCAGAAAAGATCAGATTCATATACCGGAAAATGGTTCGAAGAATTTGTTTTATCCTTTACATTTTGTAGATGTCGTAGATGGAAGCAGATCTTGACATATGAAAAAATGGTGATAAAAATTTTACACAAGTTACTAACCTAAAACCTTCTTTACTCTAGAATTAATCTTTGTGCCAGAAATTAACCTCGCATTTGTCATAAGCACAACAGCTGTGGACCAGGACGAGAACTTGGAAAAAGTGAAAGAAATAATCAAGGGAACTGTTGAAAAATTCGGGCTCTTCCGTGTCAGGTACAGTCTCGTAACATATGGCGCCCGTCCTGAGGTTAAGATAAGATTCGACAATGTCTTTGACACTGAAGAGGAATTTGGTGTAATAGTTGATGGTGTGAAGAAAGGAGTTGGCAGTGCGGCTCTAAATAAAGCTCTTGAAGAAGTGCGGTACCTATTTGCGGTTGCCGAAAATGCCCGACCGAACGCCAGCAGGGTGTTAGTTGTTATTACAGACAGAACATCGGACAGTACTGAAGACGAAGTTCAGTTCGCCGCTAGAAAGCTGAAGGATGACGGTGTTCGGGTTATCGCCATAGCGCTTGGGGACGAGTTTGATCCTGTTTCGACAGAGGTTATCACGCCAGACAAGACAAGCAGGCCCAAGGAGGTTGTAAATATGTTCTTGGACGTGGTGCTCAATGGTAAGGGACCGCACCTTTTTTCGAATCAATATCATTAAACTATGGGATTGGCTTGTTAACTTGGGAACTGTCCTCACTTGACCTGGGAACTAGTGCCTGGATACCGACACACCTCGAGTACCTGATATGTAACTGTGTACATAGTAATTCTCACTCTGAAACACGAGCTTAGCAGTGGACTGCCCCAGAACCAATAATAACACAGTGCACACACGGGAATCCGGTTCCCACTTTTGTGCCCTGTCACCGTGCCCGAATTCTAGTGTGGGGTTTCACATTAGTGACCAGCGAGTACCGTACAAGGGCACCGTCCCAGGGCACCAAGTGTGAACGCTGCCTAAGGGGCTGTCCACACTTGGTGCTCGGGAACCAGTGCCTGGGTACTGGCACAAAATGGTGTTGTGTTCACACTTTGAATACCCGATATGTGACTGTCTATATAGTTACTCCATTTCGCCCCGTCAGACGCCATTTTGAAATATGAGCTTAGCACCGAGAACAAAGCAGTGGACTGCCAGGAACGTACAAAAATTGTTTGCACACAGAAAGCCGGTGCCCACTGTTGTGCCCGAGTACAAGGTTGAGACCTGGTACTCGGGCACCGGCAAGGCACCCGAATTCTAGCGTGGGTACTTTAAAAAAAGGTGTGTTCACATTAGCGCCCAACGAGTACCGTACTCGGGCACCGTGCCCGGGTACCAAGTATGAACTCTGCCTAAGGTATCAATTTTCCAGCTCTTTAATACTCCTCCAATATTCCGATGACAAATACAATTCTAGTGGCACAAAAGTTTTTTTTGTCGCTATGTAGTTTCATTTTTCAACACGATACTCCTCAGTTACTACTTCAAACAATGTTCTCCTTCGTATTTGAAGCCTCTTTGTGAAAACTTTGTAACATAGCGTAACATTGTATGTTTGTGTTTCAGAAAAAGTTGACCTTGGCTTTGCCATAAGCACCACTGCTCTAAATGCTGAGGATACGTTCAGGAAAGTAAAAGAAGCCGTTACCACCATAAGAAAGAAATATGGTGTAGGTAAGTGAGTCCTAAGTCATAACACCACACAGGTTGACAACACAAAGGGTTTTTTCGAAGTCAGCGGCTATTTATACCTTACGCTAGTTTAATTTGATCAGCCACAATCAAGGCTCGAAAAAAGCTTGAGTTAAAGCTTGTCCTTTGGGCAAGCAGCTCTCGCATTTTGCTTGCCTGGGGCACCCTCTAGCTTGCTCGTCTTAGATAATAATTTTGTTAGAGATGACTTGTCTAAACCCTTGGGCAAGTCAGCTTTAAGAGTTACTTGACCAGCAAGAAAATCTACTTGTCCCGGACTACCGGATGCAATGTAACTTTCCAGCTTTATACAAATCGTTTGAGTTATGAATAGAGCTTTTCTTGAAACGCGCTCCAGTGAACAGGTTCATTGACACAGCTAAAGGATTGTGTGGACAATTTCATTCAAATGACTGTATTTTATAACCCCAAGCCTCTAGTTGGGGCCTTTGTTTAGAGGAGTGCGGAAAAGGTCTACGGTTAACTCTCTCTATGACGGACAACCTTTGGGATCGGTACTAAGTGTCCTTCTTAGAGAGATGTCCGTCTTATAAAGAGTCAAAAGATGAGGGTTAAGAAAGGAAGAGACCAACTCTGGGTGTCCGTTTTACAGCGGTGTCCATTAAGAGAGAGTCGACTGTATAATTAACATTTTATTCCACGAGTGCGCGTTGGATACGAGCTATAATCATCTCATATCCAACAAGCACGAGTGGAATATTGGTTTTACTAAAAACGCCCACAAAATGTCGAGATTCTTTCCGACTTTGTTTGTAAAATCAACCGATTTTCAGCTTGTTTTTAATTTTGAGCAGACGCATACAGTTTACATATTTGGAGAGCATGATATAATGGCTCATGCACCATGATTGGTAAGCCAATCAGAGCTCTAGAATTGCATTATCCAATGATGCAGTTTTTAGCAAAAACAATTTATTACATGGCTGAATCTGCGAGTGGGCAACATGAAGCGAATCCTCTGTTCTGATTGGCTAGCCGAGCTGGCAAGATGGGACTTCGCCTCGGTCCGTAAAAGACATAAAAACGAACTTGGCCAAAGTCCAGCCGTCTTGACGTCGCGCTCGGTCATTGTCAATAACGCATATGTGCTACCCTATCCATTCTTTTACATTTTGCTCTTACGCCCTTTGTACGAAATACACCAATAATGATAATGTGAGATGTCTTTGATCTAACTTTTAGGTAACCTTCGTTACGCCGTGATAGCTTATGGCTCAAGCGCTAAGGTAGTCATCAGTTTTAACAGGACTTTGCCATCCCTGCAAAAATGGCTGAGCACGGTGGAAAAAATGCCGATTGAACGAGGGACGCCTGCTTTGGAGAAAGCTCTTCAGGAAGCCAAGACCTTGTTCCAGATTAGCGCGCGTAAGGATGCTAAAAAGGTTCTTGTAGTCATTGCCGACAAGTCACCAATTGGAGATCAGCAAACAGTATGGAAGGAAGCTAGAGACTTGGAATACAACGAGGTTAAAGTTGTTCCTGTTGCCATTGGTGACGAAATTGATCCCAAGGAAATCGCCGGCGTTTCACCTTACAGAGATGTGCTTGTGGAGGTCCCCAAAGATGTAGACCCAAAAGATCTTGCTGGACTCGTCATGGATAAAGTTTTTATAGGTATTGTGGTACTCCTTATTTCCCTCCTGAGTTAGTTTCCACTGATCTAGAGTTACGTTTTGACATTACAGGTAAAGGATTTGTTGAGGCTTGCCTCAATCCTGTAACTTTCAACCGATTTGACGTGTTTCGCGAAATTCATCGACATTCAATTATTGCTTCTGGCCAGCAAATTAACCAAGACATACAACTGACGCTTAAAACATCAATGGAAGGATTAAGTTACAAAGATACTTATGAAGTCCAGATGGGCAAAATTGATGACGATTAACATGGGTTGAAATAAGGGTTTTTGAAGTGCTAAGCCTGGCAGTTTCTCCGATTGTACTTTTAATTTATTGTCATGCTCTAACCCCCTTGGAGAAGAATTCTAACTTTTTCTCTTTGTAAAACGAATTTCTATGGCTTGTGGAAAAATGTCTTTCGAGACTACTGCCAGCAGAAGAAGCCAAATGAGGTGTGCTGTCTATTTTTTCAGCTACTCCCAAAGTACCAAAGATGGACCTTGTCTTTGCTATCAGCGCAATGCCAGGGGACAGCAACTTCGACTTAATTCTAGACGTTGTCAAGGAAATAACGCAGCGATTTTTCAGTAACAGAGTCAGATACGGGCTTATTGTCTTTGGCAAGGATGCGGCTATAAAGATTCAATTTACAGACAAGCATACAGATCTTAGCATATTGCAGATGTACATTGGCTCTATCGAATCCAACACTGATGACCCTGCTCTAGACAAGGCCCTCGTTCTGGCCAAGACTATGCTTGAAAGTGAACCCACGAGGACAGATGCGCGAAAGGTGAGAACATGTTATCTGTTCAGGAATATTTGCTTTTCAGACACTTATTTATTCTATTGTTGTCCCTTGTTCAGTTGGGTGAGGTGTTTCTACGCCTTTGTCTCAAACATTTTTTTGCCTCGTCCTTCCGTGGATTTAATCAAAACATATCCCTTCTATTATTGTTTGGTTACTTAGGTTCTTGTTGTTATCACTGATGCCTCAACCGGAAACGATAAGCTTGCCATACAGAAGGCTGCAAAAGACTTGATCAAGGGATTCATTGTCACAATTCCTGTTGCCATAGGAAACAGGCCTGCTCCTGAGTTAGAAAAGATATTCCCGGATGAGGAAGTGATAAAGGCAAATGACACAGACCACGCGTCGAAGATTGCAATTAAGATACAAGACAAATTGGTGGATGGTAACAACTATCTAGTTTGCTTTATTTATCTAACATGCTTGTTGACGTCTCTGTTTTTCTAATTGACACTTCCATACCTTAATTAAGTTACAGCGAGATGCTCTACATTTTTAAACGCAGTGGCATTCAAATGAAAACTTTTGCCAGAATTTTTGCTTCGTAGTTTTCATTTATACCGAAAAGGCCTTGCACATGCGAAGTGGGGAACCTTTTTTGTTAATGGAAAGACTGAAATTTCTGTTCGTACACCGTTTTTAACTGTATTTAGGGGAAAATTTCAATATCATCACAAAACAAAACAAGCCTATAATCGATAGAATGCTAGAACAATTGTCGAACTTGTCTCCATCTTCAGCGTAGAAGAATAAGACGATGGTAACTTACCGACTTGACAGTCAGTCGGTAAATTTCCTTCTTGACTGCCAAGAATACCTCAATACTTTAAATCCGTTGATCCGAGATTCTTTTTATGAGAGTGTGAAGTATTCATCTTTAACATGTTATTAACTTCTTCCCTTTTTTAGAGACAACCAGGTTTACGAAGTTAGACATCGCGTTTGTTGTCAGTGCAACAGCTGTAACAGATGATGACAATTTCAAAGTCATCAAATCTGTGATTAAATCCATCATCGAAGAACATGGTGTCAGAAAACATCTTTACGCCATGGTGGTCTTTGGACAAGACGCCAACATAATACGTACCTTCCAAAAGGTAGAAAAGGATACTCTCATTTCAGTAATACAAGGAGCGGAATCGCCCAGTGGAGGACCGAACATTGTCGACGCCTTGCAGGCGTCAAAGATGTTGTTTTTCCAGCCAAGCGGGGGCGCGAGGCCTGATTCTCGAAAAATCATCGTGATTATGATTGACCGGAAGTCTGTTAACACCGAAAGTCAATTAGAAAAGGTTGTTGATGAATATGAACGCAACAAGGTGAAGTTTGTTACTGTTGTCATTGGTGACGAGGCTGATCCGAGTGTACTTAGTCCTCTGACGCCAGACAAGAAAAATAGCAGCGTCTTGGTGACTGACAAGGATGTTGATCCAACTAAAGTTGCCAAAGACATCTGGGATATGTTGGGGCTAGGTAAATAACTAAATAGAACTGAATAGCTTAATGTAAACTATATTATTTGGGTACGATCCCCTACTATGTTGCATCTCGCAGCTTGTACAGTCCTTTGGGGTATCCCTGCCTTAACAGGATACTCGGCTAGGAAGGTTGCAATATCGGCCGTCCTTACGTGCGAATTGCCTAAGCGGCATAGTCACCTAACTCTTAAAACACTTACGGTGGACGTGATGGCGGACAAACCTCGTTTTTGGGAATTTTCTCAAACTATAATTCATCTACTTTCTTTAAGTCACTGTCATTTTGGTTGGCAATTTTTACTTATATCTCATAAGGACAAACAATTCCCCAAAATAGTCATTTCGCGCCACCATGTTTTCGCTGCCGGTACCTCCCTGTTCTAAACCACCCTCCCCTCATGCAGCTAAGCACTAGAAATCCGAGCAGCAAGCTATTGACAAATTTGTACAAAATACCCAACTCTTACTACTCCAGCATGGCATTAGCAAGATGTATTAAGTGCTAAGAAATTGCGGCGATTAAGTTTTAGGTAAATGATTTATACAACATTGCAAGTGTACAGCAAGACGAATAAAATTCAATTCGCGGCGGACACTGCTGTAATATTACTAAAAACAAGCTTAATTTTTTTGTTTCAGCTTTAGCAGACCCATGCTTGTCCAGAGAATGTGATTTTGGCGGCAAGTGTATTCTTCATCCTAATGGAACTACTGAGTGCGTGTGTCGCGATGACTGTCCGCCTGTCTACAGTCCCGTTTGTGCAAGCGACGAGAACACCTATCCAAACAACTGCAGTATGATAGCTGAATCTTGCAGGATAGAGATGGAAATAAATTTTGTTAGAGATGGCGTCTGTGAAGGTATGAACAAAAATGCTGCCCTCCTTGTGATTCAGTCCTTTTGTTATACCTGCCACTGGAAGCAACAGCTTTGCTACCCACCCAGATCAATTAAGTGCAATCTAAGTGATAGTCTAAGTGAATTTTAAGGCTAGGATCTTTTTTTTTTGCATTTTTTGCACGGTACAACCAGTAGCTAAATGACTAGACGTTCGCTGTAGATGGTAGCCTGAGAGAGCAGAAGTGCAGCTGTAGTGGTTATATAAACCCTTTCCCAACATTATTAAGTTTTGGAAGGAGAATATTGCAAATCAAAAAAGGGGGTTCCATCCTCTTCCCCCCTTAAGGTTGTCGTTGCATACGGTCTTGTTATCCTCACAACTGTGATAGCGGGAGAAGGATGTGTGAGTCGTGTCAAGTCTGATAAAAACCTGTTGACCACGCCACTGTTGTTGAAAAGTTGGATAACACTAACCAATGGATAAATCTCTATCCAGTGGATAGCGCAATTGGTCTTCTTAATACCTATCCACTGGAGAGTGATTTATCTTGTAGATAGTGCTGTCAAACTTTTGAACATAAGTAATAGTTCCCAAGCATTGCCAATTCATGGTTGTAACCTTTGTATTCCCTGACTGTAAGTCCTGCTGTATCCGTCTGGGAAAGACAACCGTTGAGGCGTGTTGTTTTGTTTTTGTTTTGTAGCTTGTGGTAAGCCTGTTGACCTGCTGTTCATCGTTGAAGGAGGAGAACTGTCAATAAAAGGAAACTTCATACAATCTATAGTCGATAAATTCCTTCTTGGTGAAAATGACACTCGTATTGGAGTCGTAGCTTTGGGATTATCAGATGATCTTGTCTTGCCATTGGATGCCTTGGAAAGTTTTAGCTCTTTTAATTCGTACATAAACTCATCTTTGCCTAGTATTGCAGGGTTCCTAAGGCCAGATGTCGCAAAGGTAAGCTGCAGTATTAGGTGGCGCTTTTATTTTTTGTTCTTGTTATTAAAATGGATTTAAACTGAAAAAGAACTTCTGGCCAAAATGTAGTGGCCTTCCTGAAGGAGAATGAAGTTGATTATTGTTGTTACTCATTTCTGTTGTTCCCGTACCCAAATCCAATTATTAACCCTTTCATCCCTGGAGGGTTGACAAATTTCACGACAAATGTTGGAGGTGCTCATTGAAAGTTAGCCTGCGCCACAGACGAAACTAAACACTGGTTAAGTCCGTCTGCCAAACAGCGCCGAAATCCTTGTTCAGGGCCTGCATCTGTTTATCAGGACTTAAGTACGCACCATTATTGGCCTTTTGAAAATGCAGGGTAGATTTGCCAATAGATGAAGGAAAATTCGAAACATTTCCAGTAATTCGTTGAGTCCGTTTGGGGCCCAGAACAAGGATCACGGCGCTGCTTCGAGGACGTGTCTAACCGAGGGTAAATTAAGTCTGCGATTCAGGTTTAATGAAAGTGTGACTTAAACCTTTAAAGAAGATTAATCTGTGCCTTTTCTATGTAGGAGATCATGCTAGAAGAGACAATCAAACAGCTTTGATAATTCTAAATGCGTTTATGCGATTTTTTTATTGCTTATAACCCTAAGCGATGCCTGAAATAGTAAAAACGTTGGTTTTCCATCCCGAACATCTTGAGCGAGGCTGAAATCTCAGTTTTATACCCCTGAGCAAGACGAAACGCATCACCTTTCTTTCATATAAAGATCCCCCAGGATTTCAACGTACGATGAAATGCCGATATTGTGGTCATCCAAGGGTCATAAAAATAGTTGTGTAGTAAACAGAAGCTTCAAAAGGCTTTCAGTTGAAAATATTGCATCACAGTGGATTTTTTTCTGAAGACTAATAATGTAAATACGACGAGGTCGTGTAGACAGAGTTATTGGGAGATTCCATGTGGAATGGTATGGCAATGGTAAAACACAACAACAGTTCTGCTAGAAATTCCTTTAACGCCAGTGTGTCGCTTTTTTTTCGCTTCTTTTTTGTTTGTAGGCTGCCGTTGTCATAACGAAACAGTTGGAAGATAATGAAGCTTTGCTCACAGATCTTTCCGGAACGTTTAAGGCACTTGACGCGAGGGTGTTTGTGGTGGCGATAGGGAGTGGTGTTGATGAAGCTAGTGTAAAACAGATCGCGTCTAGCGAAGGCTACGCTTATCAAGTGCCATCCTTATTAAGCATAATGACTGTAGCGACAAACATTTCCGATCAGATCTGCAACCTCGAAGGTTAGTTTACTACTCGTGTCATGTTGAATAATGAAGTACCAGTCAGGTAAAGTTAAATCCTTAATTCACCTGAGACAAAGCAGTAAGCATTTTCCTTCATTTCAGGGACCCCAGGGGGATTTACTGGGAGGGCACTGGGCATGGTATTTTTTTGCTTGATGTAATGTTTTATGATTTCATTCAATGCCAGTATGCATCGTAGGTTTATAAAAATTGTTTTGGTTGCAAAGGGTAAGGATGGAAGGGACTGTTTACATAAGGATTGCAGGTGTGTGAAAGTACTAGGAGTTCTTGGACGCTAACAAGGGTTGCCGTCTGCTTTTTAAAAGAGAATATATTGTACTTGCATTGGCTAATATAAAATTAACACTGAATGAAATGTCGTATATGTGCAAGATTTATTCTTTCTTTTTCAATTTCAGTGCTGGTCACGTATCCCATTGACATTGCCTTCGCCATCTCCGCCACCAGTACCAGCGCGAACGAACTATACACCTACATGAAGAACGCCATTACGCACATAATTGACACATATGGCATGTACTATGTGCACCATGCGCTCATGGTTTTTGGTAGTGAACCTTATGTTCGAATCACGTTCGCACAGAGCTTCAATAGCACTGAACAGTTTAACAGTCTTTTGGGTAGCATTGTCAGAGTTGGAGGCCAGCCGGACCTCCCTAAGGCGCTGGAAAAGGTTGCAGACCTCTTCAAGCCGGGCTATAAAGGCGAGAGACCAAATGTCAGAAAATTCTTGGTGGTAATTGTGGACCGGAATACTGTCGGGAACGAGAATGTTGTTTTACTTAATGCCAAGTTCTTGGAGAATTTAGGAATAAAGGTGGGTAGAAGCTCCTATTATGGTCTTACATTATTTGTTTGTAGTTTTGTTATCAAAACGTCTGTAGTTACGTCTTGGAACCCTGTCAATTCGGCCACTAACAAGCAGTGAGAATATGACCGCATTTGCAGGGCAGGGTCAAATTTCTTTACTGTTTTCTTTTGCGATACAGCGTAACCATTGTTAAAAATGAAACGACTCAGCATTTCCCTGAAATATTCAACATTGGAATTTGTCCACACGTCAGAACGAAAATGTCGGAACTAGATCGCCTGACCCTTCGATGATGGAACTAAATTTTCGGAAAATTTGTAAAAAGTAAAGTATTGTTTGGGTCCTCCACATTAGGCTATGTACACGATATTAGCTCAAGCACGACTAGATAACCAGCCTGCTCATTCTTTGTACTCAGATGTCGTGAAATTAAAATCACATCGTTACTGTTGTATATATAATTGCAGTCGAAAGTTGAATTAGATACCTTAGCAGGACAACAAAAACCCTTTTCAAGAGAGGTAGGTTAAACATTGCGTTTGCATGTGACCAGGACTATGACCTAGTTTCCACTTAATGGTGGTATCTGTAAAGAGGCTGTCTGCTTACGTGGGTTTCACCATCTCAAGTTTTAACTACGTTTACTAATCCTTGAAGATGTTTTGCCAGATATCAGAAGGATCATAAGGCTGAATTGAAATTTGTATAGGTAATAGCATGATTTGTAGTGATATTTGGTATAAATACCACGAGTGATATTTCTAAATTGTTATTCTAAATTGTTTCACGAATGGTATTTATGCCAAATATCACTAACAAATTATGCTATTATTTGTTTATACTACTACCCGCAAAAGGTTTGTAATTTTAACATGTACGTATTTCAAATTAAGCTGAAATACCACGGCTCTAAGGCAATCAAATTGCAGTAATTTCTCATGTAGTAGTAGAAAGTGGAGAACGTTCTCATACGTAATATTATTCTCATACTCAAGCACTTATCTCTGAACAATTTCAGGTGATACCTGTTGCTGTTGGAGGTGAGGTAGATCCTGGTGGTATCTCAATACCTCCTTACGAAAACAAAGTTATAACGGATCCAGTTCCAGAAGTGGACAAACCTGAACAGCTGGTTAAGGACATTATGAGCAGGATATTGATCGGTAAGTTTAAAATACCTCTCTAACGCATGAAGGGAAATAAGTACGGATTGAATTTTGCTTACCTGTGGTTAACCACACACACCAGTGTTTCACACATGGCTGATCTCAGGAATGTACATGACGTGCGTCTCATTTTAACCTAGTTGACGTGTATGCGATGAGTTGTTCCCTAGCTTAGTCAGTGGGTGAGCACATGACCAGTAGATCAGTCTCTTTCCGGCGACCATTCTGTCGCAATCTTTGTCTATAGATCTTTTGTTTCTGGTGTTTTGTGTGTAAAGAAGCGGCTTTGGGTGTGATTGGCAAATTGTTGTCATGGGTGTGGACGGCAAATTGTTGGTGATGACTCACTCTTAATAGGCAGGGGTTATTAGGGGAATTGTTGAGCCGGAAAAAAAGTGATAGTCACTCGGGGTGGAAGAGTCATCGCACTGTCGCGCAGTTTCCAACCTCTCTAGTTATTGCACTCTCTTTGTTATTCACACACCAACTGAATTTAGAAATACTGGCTTCCTGTCTTCTTTTCTCTATTCATCTTTACTTAGCATGAAGGGAATATTTCTCCCATACTCTGATTTCTTCATCTATCTCTGACCTTTACTTCTTGTTTAGATCCTTGCAATTTCACTAAATGTGCGCATTACGCCGAGTGTATTGCTCAGAAAGATGGTTCAGCCCGCTGCGCTTGCGCAGACCGTTGTCCAGCCTTATACCATCCTGTCTGCGGTTCAAATTCAAGAACATACTGGAATGATTGTTATCTAAGGCGAGAGGCCTGTTTTCAGCGACTTAACATTACTGTTTCCTCTAAACTACCTTGTAGTAAGTTGTCTTTTTTTGTTCGCTTTCCGCGATTCTCCCGTCTTCTCTTACTGGTTCTTATCATTATTCTTATTAGCTTGTCATGTCTTACCTTTCATGCTGAAGGAGAATGGACTATTTTGTAACCAGCTTTGTTTTCTCACTCGTTAAGTGATCAATTATCTTGACCGGGAGTTGTTGTCAGTAAATCGCCTTTACTCAGACTTAATTTTTAGATCCTGCCTATTTGCTTTGCTAAGTAACTAGGCTATCTCCATGGGAGGACTTGCTCTACTTTATATTTCTAGCTTTATATCTTTTCTTTCTTGTAAATCTTTTTCATACCGCTTTTACGTGCTTTCGCTTTTCTATAAACATGCTTTCTTCTCTTCTAATTCTAATCTATTCCAAGACCCATCTCCATGCTATCAAGTCACATGCCCATTCTATGGGACATGCCGACTTAAGAAAGACGGGACTCTTTTCTGCGAGTGCGTCAATTCATGTCCTAAGATATACAGGCCAGTGTGCGGCAGTGATGGAAGGTCTTATTTCAGCGAGTGTTTTCTTCAAAGTAATGCTTGTCTTCTGAGTAAACAAATCACTGTGGAGTACCTTGGGCACTGTAGTAAGTTTGTTTATCTTATTGCTTTTCATTGATATTGTCCTTTTGAAAGTCAGCCATCGTCATTTCTGGCAGATCCACTAACATTTTTGTAGCCTCTCATTTCTAAATTAAAAGCGAAGTCTATCTTTTCAATCTTGGTCTATGGCGGAAGTGCGCTAAGGTATTTTGCCTTCACTCCAGTCAAATAATCTAAATGAGACATAACATGGGTTTAAAAAAACTGGCAGGAGGCAATTAGTAGGCAACATTATTGTATGACCAAGGTGTTGAACTCCGAAAAACATATTCAGCAAATGGTGAGAACGTGACTCAAATCTTTGACCTGCGGATTGCGAGTCCGACGCGCAGACCTCCAGACCACGCTGTTCCCCTTTTACCCTTTAAGACCCAACATCAACATGCGTCTTCTCAACACTGTTCTTCATACATTTCGTATGGTATTGCTTGAGAGAATTTGTTCTAATATCACAACATTTTATCTCTGGTGAGCATTTCATCAATTTTCACTACCTTTCTGTTTGATCAGGCAGCGTTATTGTTGGGAGAAATTGGATGTGGATCACTATCAGGGCTTAAAGGGTTTTATTTAAGCTAGACTGAGAGTTGAAGGATTGAAACCCCGTTATTGTTTTGTGGGTTGCAGATCCTTGTAAAAACGTCAGCTGCGACTACTATGCCAAGTGCTATGCTTTGCCAAACGACACCGCCGACTGCCGTTGTGTTGAGGATTGCACCAATGAACCTGTAAAACCGGTTTGTGGAAGTGACATGGTGTCATATCCCAATCAGTGTACTCTGAAAGCAAAGGCCTGCGTGGAAAAGACAGCAACCACTGTAAAATCAAGTGGAATTTGTCGTAAGTGTTCACAGCGGGTGTCTCTTTAACCACTTGTGACGGAGAAAAGAAAATTGCATGGTGTATCGTCAATGTAATAAATTAGCAGTAACAGAGCGAAAAAGTATTTATATAACGTTTTGAAGAACATATTTACAAACGTCTTGAAGAAGACTGTAAGCATTCCCTCTTTTATGTTTAAAGTTAGAGTGACACGCGTAAAGTACAAGCGAGGGCATTGGTGAGAACATATTAAAGTCGTCACTTAACCACGACGGCGATGGCAACTGGAACAGCATAAAAGCAATTGGTTTAATGAGAAAAAACGTCACAGTTGTTCGTACATTCGTTTGCCATCATAGCATATAATATCGCACTTTAAGGACGACCTCAACACAGGAAGACGATTTTCCTTTTTTTCTTTTCCTCAAAAGGATTCAGCTGCTGAAAACTGATTCGCTTATTTTTTTTTGACAAATTGACCGATTTGCAATTATAGCGATGAATCTGAAACACTGTAAGTTACGTTTTTGCTCCATCTTCATCTTGGTTGCGTAAGCACACTCTTTTCAGGTCGACGCCGTCGTTTTCCGCGCCTCGCGGTCATGCCACGCAATCTGTAAAGAAAATATATGAGTGCTTGCGGTCTTGTCAAGAGGTAAATGGTCATGATCTTACGCCATTTATCCTGGTCTATTGAATTTGTTGTTGTGCATGTATTTTTGCAGAGAAGGCCGTGGACCTAGCCTTTGTTATTGGCGCCTCTGGCCCTAACGCCGCGGCTAATTTTGCAAGAATGGTGACAATTCTCAAGAAAATGGTGGATGAGTATGAAGTTTCTGAAAGCAAAACCATGCTTGCTCTTGTCGATTATAATGGCCCTGCCAATGTTAGGGTCTATTTCAGTGGCAGATATAGCAAAGATAACTTCAAAACTGTGGCAGAGAGTATCCCTGGTCCAGGATCTTTACCAGGAACACTTGCTGGAGCTTTGAAGAAAGTTAGCGAAGAAGTGTTTACACTAAAACGCGGCGCGCGGCCGTTTGCAGAAGATATTCTTGTTGTTATGACTGAGGGCGATTTTAATGAGAACTCGTCCGATATCAAGACTGAAATCTTAACGTTAAGGGAAAAGCCAGTTAAGGTGATTGTTGTTACCATCACCGATGATCCGGATAAACCTGGAAAAGACAAGTTCAAACAAATTGCTTCAGGAGGCGATCTTGTTGTGATACCGAAGCCTGGCACCGAAGAGAAAGAGGGCGAAAAACTGCCATTTACAGCAACTAAAGGTGAGTTTAGATAGGACCTACGAATATTTACTCTGTCTGAAGTTTCTTTTCACAAGATGAAGCTGGGACAAAATGAAGTCAAGTAACAAATAATATACCGGTAGTTTGTTACTCATATTTGATTGTATTGATAACATACAATGGAGGTCATAAGAACTTGGGACACGGTAGAAAAGCTCTGCCAAGTTATTGTTCATACGACTCTGTTTCTAGTGAGAAATTCTGGATCAGCTTTGGGTTCATCCCTTCATCCATCCACTTTCCCCCCACAATGTTATGACCCCAAACGGTCTCACTTTCACCAATTTTGCTCAAAATTTAACATTGTTTGGGGTTAAAGGGAGAGGTCGCTAGTTTTATTAATCTAACCAAGGTCCCGACCTCCATTGTTACTTGTTTAATAGACTTACCATAGAGTTTCATTCACCGCACCACAGTCTCTAGAACTAGCTCGTTAAACTACGTTTTAGTCTTAATAACTCTCTTTTGGAGGTAGAGGAAAACGATTAAGCGCAATCTGGCCTATACGGTGTGTATATAGTTTATCTTATTCCTCAGAATTTAAAAACACAGCATCACATGTCCGAAACTTACTTTTCTAAACAGAGTACCACAGTTGCGCTGAAGTGAAAACATCCGGGTACTCATCAGACGGTCATTATCTTATCCATGTGAGTGACAGGTGTCATGATCCCATACGGGTTTACTGTCACAATATGGCGTCCGATGCACCACAGGAATTCATCAGCTTGGAATCAGGTTCTGAGAATAACTACGCTGTTATCTACCACGAGCGGCTGCAGAACAGGTTTGCCTGTAATGGACCTGCTCGAGCAGAATTATACGCTGAGCAAGGAGCAACGAACTTCACTAAAGTGCGTCTAGATCTTGACACCATGAAACTTGTAGGCGACGACTTCACTTTTGCACAGACGAGAGTGGGTCGTGATGTAGCTTACGGCACGGCTGGTGACTGCTACTCTGTCAACCCAAGTAAATGCAGGAAGGGTTCGTTCAAGGTTGACTTGCGCGGGACGAGGTTACGGGTACGGGACGATGTGACTTGGTCTTTTCAAGGATTCCCGAATGGTCTGGAGATTCAGGATTACAGTAGATTATATGACGGTGCTGTGATAACCGCCAAGTGTGGCGGATGGTGTGGTCGCTGCAAGCCCACCAGAGGCGCTATTTTGGTAGAGCCTTTATGCTCTCTTCCAGCAGGTAATTCTGGTAAAAATTGGAGCCTTTTATTTTGCACAGTACGAACAACTACTCATTATTATCATTTTGCATTCTTGATAGCCTTCTTGGTAACTTGAAAATTGAATCTTCATATCTTTAAATCAATTCCCTCTCGTAGGTGTATGAATGTTCATTAGATTGCACAGTTAGTTCTACTTACTTAATTGACGTGTGTAATTAGTTTGCTACTTAACGCATTACATTTTCTTTAGACTATTCTCCTACTCTTAGGCCTCGATAACGGTGCTTACTCTTTGGAGAGCTCCTTCTAAAATGTTCTACAATTGGTATGGCATTAACTTTTGATGGAGCTGAAGCCAGCTAAGGAATTAAGCACATTTTAGGTATCCTTCTGATGAACAGTTACAATAAAAGATATTTCGAGCAAGAACAATTTGCTGTATGCCCCGTTTTGAGCCCTTTTTTGTTATTATTTCAGCTTGTCCATATCCCATGGATGTGGTTTTCGCTCTTGACTCTTCATACAATGTCACACGATCAGAATTTGAAGAACAGAAGAGTTTTGTTCTCACCACGATCAGTGCCTTCACTATTTCCAAATCTCAGACACATGTGGGCGTTATCACAGTGTCTGAAACTGCAAGAAAGGACGTTGAACTCACAGAATACAGTGACCCAGATTTGCTGAGAGCTAGAGTGTCTTTACTACAACCTAGGAAGACGCCTGCTTCAAGTCCAACGAGCAGGCTAAGAGATATGCTGCGAAAGGCTTTAGAGATCTTCAAAGCCGGAATAAGAAGTGGGGTAAGAACGTGAACACTACTAAAGCTGTTAAGGGAGATTCTTTCCTTTTTCCGTACTTTATGTCTAACGGGGCGCCTCAGAAATAACTACTCGAGGCAAGCAGCTCTCAATCTTTGCTTGCTCGAGGTAGTTTAATGCTTGTCTTTAAGTTAGAGGCCGACTCAAGACCTCGCCACCAATGCTAGTGAGCATGAGAAGGTATTGACTTGTGCCCCAGGAAACTCTCTTGTTCCCGACAACTTGTATGGGTTTTTTTGGGCTTTGCAGAAAAACCGAGGTACACTTTTGAGTAAGAAGACTAAACATAGAAGTTGAAGTGATAATTGTACATAGAAACGTTTCGTAGTACTAGAAACTGTGACTAAACGCTTGCGATATTTATTATTTTGTTCGTTAAAAATTCAATTACGTTGACTTGTTTCCCGCTTACATCGTATGCTATTTAACTGCAGGTACCCAGGTCACTCATTGTAGTAGTCTTTGGGGATACTACTGAAAATCTTGAGACATTTGCCGCTTCTCTAACATCGAGAGACATTCAGATATTCGTCATCGCTGTTGGTGTGAACGCGCCATCTCCTAACCACATTGCTCTCGCCAGTGAAGGAACGAACGTTCACACACTTAATTCAGTAGATGATCTTAAATCGTTGAGTGCCAGGCTGGCAAAGGACACTTGTAATGGTAATCCATACGATTATATGACCATTCTAGAATTTTCTATTGCTTGAAGACAGCTAAAAACTTTTGTAGATGGCCGTTTCACTCATGTACAATTTTCGAAGCTTATCTAATAAATTCCCTACCAATTTCTGAAGTTTAATTTTCACATTTCACTTTCCAAGTTAGGCTATTTTTCGTAGAGAAAAGGAAACCTCAAATTTTTGGACTGAAAATGGCAATGGAGAAAGAAATCAGAATTGTCTCACTTTCGTAACGCGTCAAATTGCATCTAAAATTTACAGGACAATAATACTCATGGCCTTGTAATCTCGAAGACTCAAGTTTCCCCGAGGATAACCAAACAGATACAAATTTTACAGCGCCACTTAGAATGTATTTCTAGACATCTAAAAGTACTCTTGATAGCCTAAAAAATGTTATCAATGTATTTAGAAGGAAACCGTCGTTGGGTACCCCTGAATACTATGAATTTTCACTGTTGTCTGTGGTGTTTTTCTATGCTTAAGTATTAAAAAAATGGACCCTACACATTAAAGCTAAGTCAGTGAATTATGTCCCGCACCTCTAAATTGGAACAACATGATTAGACCTAAGTAGCAGTGTTCTTTTACTTGCAGACCCTTGCAGAGAGAGAGTGTGTCAGAAGTACTCTCGCTGTAAAGCTATTGATTACATTAATTCAGAGTGTGTTTGTCCAAAACTGAGTGACTGTCCACCCACTCGTGATGACGTTTGCGGTAGTGATGGCAAGACGTATGGTAATGATTGTCAGTTACGAGTAGACGCTTGTATAAATGGAGAAGAGACTACTGTTGCTAATCTTGGGCCTTGTGGTAAGTGTTCATCACCAGCTATGTTGTTTCTCGTTTTCTTTTTTCGTATCCATAGGTAAAAGGTGGATAGCGCTATCCACTGGATGAGTCTCTGTCCAGTGGCTGGCTTAATTGGTCTTCCTAACACTTATACGCATCGCAATTTATCCTGTAGGTAGTGCATAGTTATTAGAGGATACTTGTTATCAAAGGCGTCAAACGTCAAATATAAGCTCCTTGACGGTGCACAAACCTTTGTTTGGTGTTGGCAAATTGTCATGGAATAAATTAATGGGGCGGTATTATTGGTCAATACGATCATGATGTCAGGAATGCTATTGAACGTTGTGCACCGTCAGGAGTACAAAAACGTATAACAAAGGAGTCTGAAGGGTTTTATAGCATTCCACTCTATTAACTATGAATAGTGCCATCCAATTATTGAACAACTGGGGCCTCGAAGATATCCTCATCTGGGACTGAAAAATGACGTGGACAAGTTGAAATTTTCTTGATACCCATACTTTATTGGCTTAAGAATTTAACAGGCGTTGACCGTTTGGACATGCTGTGATGCTATGAGAACACATTGAGTTACCAGTTACCGTAGTTCCTTCATACGCATTCACATTTTGACACATTCTGACTCACAATTTGCGCGATGTATTTAATTTAGGTGGCGTGGTTCGAGTTCCATCTACCTTTGCTTTCAAGTAAAAAAGTACACAACCTTGTCTTTTTGCTAAGCAGGTTCGACTGAAATATTTTCACTCGTAGGTTTGTGTGCTGGGAAGAAGTGCAAAGAGCATGCGCGCTGCGAAGTGAAAGACGGAGAGGCACAATGTGTATGTAAGGATGTCAGGGAGTGTCCTCAGGCAACCATCCCGGTGTGTGGCCGCGACAATAATACCTACATCAATAGATGCTTTCTGGATGTTGCGAACTGTTTAAATAACGAAACCACTGACGAGAAGAAAAGTGGAAAATGCGGTAAGCTAGTATACAGATTTAGCCAAGTGTAAAAGCGGAGCTCCTTTTATATTCTTAGTCATTCACTAGGATCAATATACTTTGAACAACGTGACCTAGTTAATTAATAAGCGTGCTCACCCTCTCGGGCCCCTGACTCTAGAGGCATTTGTATGATCCATCATTAATTGACTGGGAGAAAAGTGGAAAATGTGGTAAGTTATAACTTCTTTGGGAACAATCGGCTGTTTTTTTTTTTCAATCTCGCGTCAAAAGTTACTTCCCTACTGACTCCAGTTCTTCAATTCTTCATCTTGCATTTTTGGGACCAAAATGGGCAAACGACCTTAGTTTAATTTTCTCCACCTTTGAATATGTCTTTGTTGGGTAGGTAATGTCAACCAGCAAGCCTAGTACAGTGGAACTTTGATTTAACGAAGAGCCACGGACTGTCAAAATCTGTTCGATATAATGGGATTTCGTTATGTCGAGGTTCTTTTTCATTTATTTTACTATTACTGGGGTAAAGAAAATCGTTCGTTACATCGAGGACTTGGTTATATAGAGGATTGTCAAATGGAGGTTCTACTGTACTTGACGCCCGCGTAGCTGGCTAAGCTATAGACGCTCATGTGAAATAGTTCACATGCTGATTCAGTTCCAATTTTCTGACGAAGGGATATGTTGCCTCGTAGAGTTAACTGGCTCATCAAGCACAGCTTTTCGTTGGAGAGGATCGTTCTTTTCCGGAGCATAATTTGATCCCATTAGCTGCAAAATGCATATTATGACCTCTTCTTTAAAAGTATCTAAACGATTATTTCTTTGCACTGTCGTGTTATAAGCTTTCATCGCATCTTTCTCTTAGTCTTAGTAAATATGCTGGCATGTTTTTTCAGAACCTTGCGCCAGTGTAAAATGCAAAGATCCGAAGACATGCGATGTTGACTCCCAAGGAAACGCTAAATGTATCTGCCCTGATGAACTTGACTGTGCTCCTGTTGTTAACACTGTGTGTGGGAGTGATGGTAAAACTTACCTCAACGACTGTGTAATGAAAGCAAAGGCATGCGAAAAAGATATGGACATCTATGTTGTTTTGGATGGATACTGTGGTAAGTTACCACTGGCCTTTTCTGAGTTCCAAAAACTCTCACTTTCAAAACGAGACTAAGTGCAAAACCTTTCTTCTGAAAATAAATTTTATTCGTATGAGATCAAAAATATCATTTTCATGTTAATGGCGTCACACTTAGCCTCGCTTTGAAACAAAGGCTTAAGACAACTTGGAAATGGCTTATAAGCATCATGGTAGATTTAGGTAACAACTCACCACGTGGTCGGAGTTCATCCTGATTATTTAATAGCATAAAGCACTTTGGGTTATTACTGCTCCACTGTGGACTGAATGCCAATTCAAGATATGGTTAGCCCCAGTGTTTCTGCTTAGGTTACTACATGTATAGTAGTCTCCCTCGCAGCCGTTTTTGCCTCGTTGCGTAACGCTCCTCCCCAGCAGCGTTGCGTGACGAGACAACAACGGCTTCGAGGGAGACTACATGTATAGTAGAAGGACCTAGAACTATTCCCTTCCTAAACAGAATGTGCGTTCAGATGCCCACTCCCCATTTCTAAACCTACCTCACTTGCTATCCATTGTGTAAATCACTGTTAACTATGAAGAGCAATTCGTTTTTCCTTGAACTTATTTACCGAAATGGGGTTTATCCGGTGGATAGCACTATCCAGCTTTTTGAACATCTGGGGCCTGTCAATAAAGAGGCAATTTGAAGAAATTGTCTTGAGGTACAACAAAATGAATTACCCGAAGGATTTGATCCAATTATTAGTTATTCAAATTGTTTCTCCTTTGCTGATTTGAGCAGGATAACAACTAAAAAAGACACTGCAACCGAAAATCCCTGGGCAAGAGCTATTTTCCTTGAACTAGAGAAAAGGGCGAAAAATTTCGCATGTTTTGTGAAGAAGAAATAGCCGATCTATAACACTATATTTTAACGATCTGTGTCCTGGGCCCGTAGTAATTGGCGCTCGCTGCTGCAGTATCCTAGCCTGTATTTGCGTAGTTTTTGTAGTTTCCCTTATCTTATTTCTTATCTTATTGTTTTTAGCGAAAATAGTAAATGAAGTAATCATCTTCTCGTTCATCATAACAGGCCCATGTGACCTGGCAAAAGATTGCAAAAACAACACAGCTTGTATTGGAAACTTTGATGGTTCAGTGACGTGTAAGTGTCGAACACAAGACGAGTGCCCAAAGGATGGTGATGGTGTTTGCGGATCAGACGGACAGACATACATCAACAAATGTCAGTTAGATGCGACCGCTTGTGCCAATAATAAACAAATACAGCAGCTTCACGTGGGGCCTTGCGGTGAGAAACATAACACAGTTAATTTTAAACAAGATTTTTGCCTAACGTTGACAGACGGTCTTAAGAATCCCTCTTAAAGCGGCTTGTGATCAACGTTCCCAGGGTTCTCTCCTATCCGCCCTACGGAGCGAGAAACATGGTTCTTACAACCAAGGGTCTTACAACCAGACGTTCTTACAACCAGGGGTCTTACAACCAGAGGTTCTTACAACCAGGGGTCTTATAAACCAGGGTTCTTACCACCAGGGTTTTTTACAACCAGGGTCTTACAACCAAAGTTTCTTACAACCAGGGGTTCTTAAAACCAGGGGTCTTACAACCAGGGGTTCTTACAACCAGGGGTCTTACAACCAGAGGTTCTTACAACCAGGGGTCTTACAACCCAGGGTTCTTACCACCAGGGTTTTTTACAACCAGGGGTCTTACAACCAAAGTTTCTTACAACCAGGGGTTCTTAAAACCAGGGGTCTTACAACCAGGGGTTCTTACAACCAGGGGTCTTACAACCAGAGGTTCTTACAACCAGGGGTCTTACAACCCAGGGTTCTTACCACCAGGGTTTTTTAACAACCAGGGGTCTTACAACCAACGTTTCTTACAACCAGGGGTTCTTAAAACCAGGGGTCTTACAACCAGGGGTTCTAACAACCAGGGGTTCTTACAACATGGGGTCTTACAACCAGGGGTTCTTACAACCAGAGGTTCTTACAACCAGTGGTCTTACAACCAGGGATTCTTACAACCAGGGGTCTTACAACCACGCGTTCTTATAACCAGGGGTCTTACAATCAGTGGTTCTTACAACCAGGGGTCTTACAACCCGCGGTCCTTACAACCAGGGGTCTTACAACCAGAGGTTGTTACAACCAGGGGTCTTACAACCAGGGGTTCCTACAACCAGGGGTTCTTACAACCAGGGGTTTTACAACCAGCGGTCCTTACAACCACGGGTCTTACAACCAGGGGTCTTACAACCAGAGGTTCTTACAACCAGGGGTTCCTACAACCAGGGGTTCTTAAAACCAGGGGTCTTACAACCAGGGGTTCTTACAACCAGCGGTCTTACAACCAGGGGTCTTACAACCCAGGGGTTCTTACAACCAGTAATCTCACAACCAGGGATTCTTAAAACCAGCGGTCTTACAAGCAGGGGTTCTTACAACCAGGGGTCTTACAACCAGGGGCTCTTACAAACAGGGGTCTTAAAACCAGGGGTTCTTACAACCAGGGGTCTTACAATCAGTGGTTCTTACAACCAGGGGTTTTACAACCAGCGGTCCTTACAATCACGGGTCTTACAACCAGGGCTCTTAAAACCAGAGGTTCTTACAACCAGGGGTCTTACAACCAGGGGTTCCTACAACCAGGGGCTCTTACAAACAGGGGTCTTAAAACCAGGGGTTCTTACAACCAGGGGTCTTACAATCAGTGGTTCTTACAACCAGGGGTTTTACAACCAGCGGTCCTTACAACCACGGGTCTTACAACCAGGGGTCTTACAACCAGAGGTTCTTACAACCAGGGGTCTTACAACCAGGGGCTCCTACAACCAGGGGTTCTTAAAACCAGGGGTCTTACAACCAGGGGTTCTTACAACCAGGGGTTCTTACAACCAGCGGTCTTACAACCAGGGGTCTTGCAACCCAGGGTTCTTACCACCAGGGTTTTTTACAACCAGGGGTCTTACAACCAAAGTTTCTTACAACCAGGGGTTCTTACAAGCAGGGGTCTTACAAGCATGGGTTCTTACAAGCAGGGGTTCTTACAACCAGGGTTCTTACAACCAGGGGTTCTTACAACCAGGGGTCTTAACACCAGAGGTTCTTACAACCAGGGGTCTTACAACCAGAGGTTCTTATAACCAGGGGTCTTACAACCAGGGGTTCTTACAACCAGGGGTTCTTATAACCAGGGGTCTTACAAGCAGGGGTTCTTACAACCAGGGTTCTTACAACCAGGGGTTCTTACAACCAGGGTTTCTTACAACCAGGGGTCTTACAACGAGGGGTTCTAACAACCAAGGGTCTTATATCTAGGGGTTCTTACAACCAGGGGTCTTACAACCAGGTGTTCTTACAACCAGGGGTCTTACAACCTGGGGTTTCTTACAACCAGGGGTCTTACAACTAGGGGTCTTACAACCGGGGGTTCTTAAAACCAGGGGTCTTACAACCAGGGTTCTTACAACCAGGGGTTCATACAACCAGGGGTCTTGCAACTAGGGGTCTTACAATTAGGGTTCTTACAACCAGGGCTGCTTACAACCAGGGGTCTTACAACCAGGGGTTCTTACAACCAGGGTTCTTACAACCAGAGGTCTTACAACCAGGGTTTCTTACAACCAGGGCTGCTTACATCCAGGGGTCTTACAACCAGGGGTTCTTTCAACCAGGGGTCTGACAACCAGGGGTTCTTACAACCAGGGGTTCTTACAACCAGAGTTCTTACAACCAGGGGTTCTTACAACCAGGGGTGTTACAACCAGGGTTTTTTACAACCAGGGGTTCTTACAACTATTGGTCTTACAACCACGGGTTCTTACAACCAGGGGTCTTACAAGCAGGGGTTTTAACAACCAGGGGTCTTACAACCAGGGGTTCTTACAACCTGGGGTCTTACAACGAGGGGTTCTAACAATCAGGGGTTCTTACAACCAGGGGTTCTTACAACCAGGGTTCTTACAACCAGGGGTTCTTACAACCAGGGGTCTTATAACCAAGGGTTCTTGCAACCAGGGTTCTTACAACCAGGGGTTCTTAAAAACAGTGGTTTTACACTCACGGGTAGTTACAACAAGGGGTCTTACAACCTGGGGTTCTTACAACCATGGGTCTTACAACCAGTTGTTCTTGCAACCACTGTTCTTACAACCAGGGGTTCTTAGAAGCAGGGGTCTTACAACCAGTGGTTTTTACAACCAGTGGTTTTTACAACCAGGGGTCTTACAAACCAGGGGTTCTTACAACCAGGGGTTTTTTACAACCAGGGGTCTTACAACGAGGGGTTCTTACAACCAGGGATTCTTACAACTAGGGGTCTTAGAACCAGGGGTTTTTAAACCAGGGGTCTTGCAACCAGGGGTTCTTACAGCTATTGGCGTTACAACCGGGGGTTCTTGCAACCAGGCTCCGTAGGGCGGGTACGAGGGAACCCTGGGAACGAGGTTGGTTTGTGATCTGTGTATCCTTTGAAGATATGTCTACACTCTATCGGGTAGCTTTTTATGTCGACGTGAAAGACACTCTGTTTAGCGGGGACCTGTTTCTCTAAAAGCCCGGTATTTTTTGGGCGCGAACACAAATTTAAAATCAAAACCTGCCAAATATATTTTAATAGTAGCTCAGTTCCAAGCTCACAAACCAGTCAATTTTGTATCGTTAATTTTTGAGTTATATTGTACCATTCTTAAAATTACTGAAATTTTGATCTTGAATGCAAATGCTGCGGACATGAAACAGCTTTCCGGGCCCGAAAAGTCTAAAAAGTTACCGGGACTTTCGAGAAACGGGACCCTGGTCTGAGAAACGAGTAACACAGAGACCTATCACTTTCGAGACCGTTACAGAAGACGCTTTGAAGTAACCTTAGCGAAAGCCCTATCCGATATGATTTTCGTTTCGGCGCAAGAGCTGTTCCTTGTAGTAAAGACCTAGCATTAAGTCAGATTTTTACTCCATACCCATTGTAGAGATAGCTCTATTGGTAATTTGAGGGAACAATTTCGTCGTTGAACTTCGTCAGAGCCGGCAAGTTGGAGTTAAAACAGTCGGTATGTCAATAAGATATAGATCGAGTTTCGTGAACCATAGCAGGGTCAATTTCCTCAGGACTCTTACAGGAATCGCACTTTCATAAAAAAAGAAAACTTCCTGAGTACTTGAGTACTTGAGCTGCAAAAATGCTCATCATGAACTTCAGACAATAAAACAGTGACATGTTTACATCGAAAATTGAAGTTAGTACAGCTTTTTATAACTTATCTTGGTTCCTATTGGTTAGGTTCCTGCAACCCAAATAGTTGCCCTGATAACCAAGTCTGTATTGGTCACAAAGATGGCACATCGTCGTGCAAGTGCATGGAGAGGAAGGACTGTCCTAAAGAGAGGGACCTTATATGTGGCACCGATGGAAGATCCTACTTAAATGAGTGCATTATGAAAGCAGAATCATGTTCTACCAATACAACTGTCGGAGTAAAACATCAAGGAGCTTGCGGTACATATGTTTTTTAACTATTAGAAAAATATTTCACCCTTTTCAGATGGTGCACTCTTAAAGATCGAAGCAACGACATCAAAATGCTCAAAACGTAAACCACCAGCCCCAGTTTTACTCCCACTGAATTATCTTCAAAAATCGCGTGTAAGAGACAGAAGGACAATTTCTTTTATATATTATTGTTTGACGACACTAGAAATTACAGAATGATTAAACTACGTAAAGAAAAGTGGTGAAGAACCGCATGGAGACTATGATATTTCAGCATAGGCCTCCTCAACTAATCAGTGTTGAATTACAAATTAGGTAAATGACGCCACAATAATAGGGACCTTCAGCAAGGACGACGAGGACGGCAGTGAAAACGACGGTTCTTTCAAACTTAATCGCGTCTATTTGGACCCGCTCAATATGTCAAGTGCAGGTGACTTTTCCTGGACTTGAATTCTTAAGGATTTCATTCAGAATCAAAAAGAGGAAGGAAAATTCGTCGTCGTACGTCTACGTCCTCCATAAAACGTCAAATTAGGAGGTTTCGCGTCTTAGTCGTGCAGTGGACGTCAAAGAAATGGACTAAAAAGCGTGATGCACGTGCAGAGCTATTGTTTTGATCATTAAACCTATTGTTTTTTTGAAGTTGTCGTTGTCGCCGTTGTCGTAGTTGCTTAAGCTCCCTAATAACTACGTCATCACAGCGTGATTAACTGTGTCATTTTTCTTAAAGACAGTAGGTCTCTACCAATTATCCCTACAAATCTTTATTTGTTCGTCTGTTAATTATTTTTATCTCGTTTGTTTGTTTTAGTTTAATTGACCTTCGGATACAACTAAAACTGCTGCTGATTTGGTGTCTCAAATGATTGTTTTGTCAAATTATACGTGTTTTAACTGGCCAACGTATTTTCTTAGTGGTTTGTAGGGACACATCGTGTTCTGGCGGCAAGAGATGTGTGCCCAATAAATTGAATCAACCCATCTGTCAGTGTCCAAAAGAGGATGACTGTCCACGAGATTATGATCCAGTCTGCGGCAGCGATAAGCGTACTTACATTAATCCTTGTAGACTGAAAGTAGAGGCATGTGTGACTGGCCAGCCACTTGTTGTTGATAAAAAAGGAATTTGTGGTAAGTAACTACAAAGTTGTTCGATTTCCGTAGTCACCTGGTATTACTTTTGACAGAAGTAAACGTTATTCACGGTAAATGCGCGCCAACATGATCAAAGTTCCCTGTCTTTTACTAGCTTTTTTCCGTCGGTATTTAAGGGGTTACCGAGGGAGAAACAAATTTGGTCTAGCCAGTTCCAAGCTGTCTGTTAGTCGGAACAAGCGAAAGAAAATGTGGACACACAAAAAAACGCATGAGATGAAGAAGATGAAATTTGCTTTCCGCTCGCTTCAATCCTCCCTCTCTTTCTCTCTGTTCGAGCTCGCTTTTCTTTCCGCTTGTCCCCACTAAGTGAGAGACCAGATCTGGCTACAGATTAAAGTTCGGATGTATTATGAATAACTAACTGTTAATTTGGGATCCGATTAAGCAAAATAGTAATTTTGGATGATTTTACAATTTTAGTTAGAGTGAAGTAATGAATAAAGTAATGTGTGGGCGTGTTTTTTCGTACTTTTCAGATCCTTGCAAAGCTGCACGCTGTTTATATCACGCATTGTGTGTAAACAAATCTAACGGCTCAACCGCCTGTGAATGCCCAAGCGCAGATGATTGCCCGGATGTTGTTGATCGCGTGTGTAGCTCAAATGGCGTAACATTCGACAGTGAATGCAAAATGAAAGCCTATAGTTGTGATGACGCAATGAACGTTACGGTGAAACATAGAGGAGAATGCGGTAAGGGGATCCTCTGTTAAATACTAGTGATAATAATGCGCTTCTCAGCGTTAAGTCAACGCTTAAAACTTTAAAGGAAGGCCGGGTAAAATAATACAACAGATGCCACGGATGGGCAAAACTGAAGAAGATTGAAACGGATTGAAATTAGGAATTTTGAAAACTGTTCTACCTAACAGTTTTTCAAAGCTGATCTCTGCTGTTTGCAACTTCAAAAATAACGCTCAGGAGACATATTTGTTTTTCTCCAATCTCTGATTTTGTCATTTCCAAGTAATTTCTTTGTTTACTTTAAGGTTCCATAGCGATTGAGGGCGAGTAATTGGCAAAATTAAAAGCGCTACTTTCTTTAAGATAAACTGTCAACAATAAAACTTTGACGTCTTGGTCATCACGCATATTATGGCACTGTTTTCTTGTTTTGGCAAGACGTATGAATTCCCTCGTCCTCCCTGCGTCTTTCCAAAGACACTACAACACAGAGCGTTTCTGCTGCGCACGTTCCCTAATGTCTCCATTGAAATCTCTATTCCCAGGTCCCTGCTCTTTCTCAGACTGCCAGGATTATTATGGTACGTGTAATGTGGCTCCAGACGGCTCTGGTACTGCGCGGTGTCAGTGTCCAAAAGCCGAGGATTGCCCAAGTTCCGTCCGCGAACTTTGTGGAGACGATGGCAAGACTTATGAAAACAGATGTCGTTTGGAAGCAGAATCTTGTAGGATAAAGAAACGAATAGAGATTAAAGCTAGGGGCCCATGCAGTAAGTTCTCAGCTAACTTATATGGAGCGTTTTTCGTATGACCTTGAAAAATGGTTTCGGTAAGTGTTATTTGTCTTATCAATAGATGAAAAGATCAGAAAATAGACTCTTCGTTTTCCCGCCAAAGAAAACCCTAATGTGGAGAAGGCTTTGTTTGATTGGCCAATCGTGTTGCAGTATGACAACAAAGCGAGGTATCGATTGATTTCTAGAATGTTCTCGGGCATGAAGTTTTTGCACCCTAACCAACCAAAAGCCACGCGCGTTTGTGTCCGTTCAATAAACCAATCAAATCGCTCTATTTCCGTTCGTTTGTTGTTTCTGTTTTGTTCGCGCGTCTTCATTTTAAGGTCATGCGAAAATTGCTCTAATGGTTTTTATTTTACGATTCATTTGCTCTCGTGGGCACTGCCTTATATGGGCTATATAATTATTGTCCGCTCTGAGAGTATGGCATTTAGTCTGGGATAGGTTTTGCAATAGAAATCAGAGTGTTTGGGTCTAGAATAGGGTATCACTTCCTAGGAAAATGGTCAATTGGTTTAAAATATTTTGGTGTAGGCTAGGAAAACCGAAAATCTGATTGGATTTCTGCCAACTTGATAATTGGAGACCTTTAACAGTTGGCACAGTGGAGGACAAAAGTACCTTGGGAAGCTGAAAGAACCCTTCAAATTAACTGTTACGAAGGATTTTACTCCTAATAGCAGCTTTTGTTATCGGCTTTTGGTTCTTCTCTTCGGGGGCTCCCCACTTCCCACGCAAATTTTGCAAGAGAAGAGAGTCATTTGCACTTATCTTGCTTGAAATTCAGTTGTTGTGTGTGAGAGGGTTGAAGGTCGCCAGGTTTACTAACATCATGTTGAAGATCCCAGCACTTGTCAGGGGTGTAGTCAGGTTTTCGACTAGTTGTAGGCCTGGTTGACTTTCATTTCCTCATATCCTGAAAACTGCACGCATGACTAGTATGCATTGACCTCATCAACACTTTGAGCTCTTAAGCTTCTTAGCTCACCTCTACAATGCATAATCTACTACAAGCGATAGAGTGATCTAACCAAACATTTGTAGACCCGGACCTACAGGTGTATAAGTTGGCGACACCCCCATTGCAGTTATATTCACCTGACATCTGGTCATGTTTTTTGATCATATTCAAAGCCCGATGGTCCCTGGCGCTTAACTTTTGTTCTCGGGCGACTAGGAAATCTTAGTTTTTTCATACAAATCATATGCTGGGCAGCCTAGATTTTACAGTTTCAGAGCACTGGGCTCCCTTCAATTTTCCTTAGAGCACAGCCTTGATATTTCTAGAGCACAATTTCAGTGGTGTCATTTTTTCTCTTTTTCTTTTCTTTTTCCTTTCAGCCCCATGCTCAAAGGTGACTTGTCCTAAAGACCACAACTGTGTCGTTAATGCTCAAGGGAAAGCTGAGTGTGAGTGTCCTAAGCAATGTCCAAGTCTTGGTGAAGCTGTGTGTGGCAGCGACGGAAAAACGTACGAAAATGAGTGCAAAGCAAGACAGGAATCTTGTGAAAAGAAAAAGGGACTGACCATTAAACGAGGCAGTTGTGGTAAGTTGACAGTACAACACATCAAGTTCATTAAATATCTGAAAACGACATAAATACACGAGGAAAAGAAAAAGCTAAAGAAGTATTGGTTTTAGGAAACCTTTCTTCTAACATTAGATTGTGAAGCTCGGGAAACGTATTTGTTTGTCTAAAAGCTGTGATTTTGGCTGATTTTGAAGTAATCTCTTCACTTACTTAAGTTTTGTAGCGAGTAACCAACAAAACAAAACAAAGTGGACTAAGCCTTAACAGACACAAAAAAGGCGGGAAAGCAGGCCAAGCTTTAAAAACAGATTTGCGGGCGCCACGTTGCATTCTCTTTACTTACATATTGAACTGAAAACTTTTTTCTTTCAGGGCTTGTCGTCATTCCGTGCTCGCTAAAGAGTTGTACCAACAATGCTCTGTGCACATTCAGTTCAGGCTCGGTAGCATGCCGCTGTCCAGATATAAACGACTGCTCAACTGTAAGGAACCCAGTCTGTGGAAGCGATGGAACGACTCAGAAACTGTATGATAACTTATGTTCTATGGAGGTAGAGTCTTGCAAGTTGGGCAAGACAATTAGTCCAGTTCCTGATGAAAAATGCGGTAAGTAGTCACTTAGTGTGGCGAAGTCGCATAGAGAAACATTGAAAGCATTGCATGTGAACTTGAAGCCCAATGGAGAAATTGTCCCGGTCGTCCCGGTTATCTTGATCTACAAGCATGTAACTGTAACAGAGTTAATAGGCCATTACCGAGTTGCCTCAAACCTCGGTTTCAAAGCGAGGCTAAAGGCGCCTTCCATTTGTCAACTAGCCGGCCGGACCATTGCCGGACCAGTCAGTGAGCAAATGAAATCGGCTTTTTCCAAAGGGTTTTCGCTCAAAAACCATCTCCTTCTTGCATACGATTTAGGATTTGACTGATCTGGCTGGAAAGTCATTACGACGGGAACGGTCTGGCTGGTCAGTTCTGACAAATGGAAAGCGCCCTAAGTGCAAAGCTATTGATTTGAAAACGATTCTTCCTTTCATAAAACTCATTTTCACAAGAGAGGTTTTTGCTTTTAGCCTCGTTTTGAAACTGAAAAATTTTGGAACTCGGCAATGGCTTATTGAACGACATACACATAATTTAAAGGTCCCTAAGCCGAAATCGTTTCTTTTTCGTTTATTTCTCTTGTTTATAATGTTGTGCATGATATGTTTTCTTAGCTTCCTGTGAAACTGTCAGTTGCGACAATTATGCCACATGCATAGTACAGGATGATAGACCAGTATGTGTGTGTCCATCCGAGAAGGACTGTCCATGGCTAGTCGACTTACTTTGTGGCTCGGACGGTCAGAGTTACATCAACGAGTGTATTATGAGAGCGAGGTCTTGTAAAGCTGGAAAGAGAGTCACTCGCAAAAGGAGTGGTTATTGTGGTGAGTAGATGCACTTCACTTTAATAAGGTGGTTCTGAGCAGATGAGACATTCTACTAAGCAATTACTGCTTTGTGGCTTACGCCAACAAGGCGGCCATGTTGGCTAAGAGAACAAAAGTGTTCCCTCCGCTGTAAAGGAAATTCTAGTGCCGGTTATTTGAACGAAGTCTAACTCAGACCGCGGTTTAAAAGAAGCAGCTGAACTCTAGATAAGTTCCTGAGTGAGTTATTTTACCTAAACACAAATTGTTTTTCTTGTCCACCCAATATGCCTCATTGGCAGTGTTATAAGAAGACAGCGTTAAGATATTGTCGTTAGCCAAACTGAAAATGGCCTAGTACACGGTTTCGTCAATCACTAGCTAAACTCTGGTTTTATAACCGAACCCATTGGTTTATCAACCAAACATTTGGCCGCCTCGACACGTGTCGCAAACCAAGAATTTGTATCAAAGTGTCTTCGCAGCAGGGGCACTTACCGTATTTACATTTAACTCTCTAGCTGAACTCTCCACTTTCCCCCAGAATAATGTTCGGTATCCCACTCCTCGGTTTAGCGCCTTCCACATTTACATCTCTCTTTTTGTTTTTTGAATTCTCTATGAGTTTTCAAATCAGTTTCCGATGCGTACAATGGTTAAACGATGAAAATTTAGTATTCTTGTCGCTTTAATTTCGTCCATCACTAGGTATCTGTGACTTGGTCAAATGTCCCGGAGACAGTTATTGCTTCCTAAAACAGAACGGTTTACACGAATGTCGCTGTCCATCAGAAGATGAATGCCCATCAACAGGGGAAAAGGTCTGCGGTAGCGACGGTATTACTTATGATAATGAATGCAAGCTGAAGGCCGCAGCCTGCAGATCTGGTGGTGGGCTTGTGCTCAAGAAGGAAGGAAGCTGTGGTAAGTATAAAGAGATCATCTGCTGTGTCACGGCTGTACGGTTCATTTTGTTAATATTGCCATGTACTCTTTTTTATGGGCTATGGAACTTAATGAAACGAAGAAATTACTTCCAACACAGCCCAACAAATACACTTCCCAAACATTATACCAAACATTACAAACCAAGAAAAGTTAACTTTGAAAAACTGTTAGGCTAACAATTTCAATCTGTTTTAATGTTCTTCAAGTTTGTCCATTCGGGCCTACTTTTATCGTTGCTGTGTTATTTCAAACTTCTTTTAGGTCTTTGAGCCATTATTTCATTTGTGTTGGAATTTTGTCAAAATTCTCGACACAGCTCCTTTAGGGGGAACGGCGAAAATGATAGCTCCTAATTTTCATATGGTTTACACTCTAAATTGCTTTGCCAGACACCTGCACTGGAATGAAATGCCAACCTAACCAGGTCTGTGAAGTCGTGGAAAACAAAGCGGTTTGCCGATGTCCAAAAGTTAGCGACTGCGGTTATAATCCATCAACGGTCTGCGGCTCAGACGGAAAAGAGTATTCAAACGAGTGTCTTCTCAAGGCCAGGTCATGCTCGGCCGCCTCCGGCAGTGGGGGATTGGTGGTTGTAAACAAAGGAAAATGTCGTAAGTTTCTTTGGTCCTCTTTCACTTCAGTTTTATTAGGTGGAACTGTCTTTTTTACCTTAACTTTCTTGTAAAAATGTCTTGACATTTCACACCCCTCGAGCGTTGTTGATCTTACGTCTTAGCGTTTGTATGTCAAGAAATGATCCTTGAAATAAAAGTATAGTAGTAGTTTTAATTTAAATGTAACTTTAATTTAATTCATTCTTTTTTATTTAAGTTAATTAATCTTGATTATTATTTCTTCTGTAATTTATTCTTATTTTGTTTATTTTTAAGTTTTTATAATCAGCTCTGTTTGAAGAAACATCATTTACGTGCATTGTTAATTTCATAAATTTTAAGTCAGCATTTACAGGTGGTTATCATTTCTTTCAGGAGGAGGATGCAGCCTAATCAAGTGCTCAAAGTACGCGGTCTGTCACAACTCCCCTGACGGGACACCCACTTGTGTGTGTCCCAAGAAGGAGGACTGTCCAGCTTCAGTGAAGCCAGTGTGTGGCTCTGATGGGAAAACGTACATCAACGAGTGTCTCATGAAAGTTATCGCTTGTGGGGCTAACGAAGATACAGACAAGAGAAAAGACGGTCTTTGTGGTAAGACAGTAGCACAATTTTGATTCTTATGCTGCACCTTTATGGCACACGCGGATGATACTAAGATTTGAGCGAAAATTGTGTCCGCCTTTACGAAGAATTGCAACAGGTGAAGGTTTTCTCGATGGAAAATGAGAGAGGCGCAAAAACCGGAAGTCTGAATTCATCATTCCAGAGGCTGCAAGGGAAATTGGTAAAAGCCTTCGGTGCAACGATTTCTGGATCGTTTTCCTGGAAAAATATATAGTTAACCTAGCTGAAAGCTAATTTTCTACAGTTACCTTCACTTTATGAGCGAATCATGTGACCTTGACAAATACAGTCTGGACATTTTTTTCCAGACCCATGT
>OZ037775.1:62743216-62785716 GCA_964035525.1 Porites cylindrica
TTCCCATGTCTCTTTAGAAAAAGAGGCCGATTGACCACTAAAATGTTCCAAAAATGGCAACGTTTGCAAAGGAGTTGGTTGGTTAACCTAAGACTTTGTTCTCTTTAGCAAAAAAAGTTTTGTGGCCAATAATACACAAGATTGGCCATATCATTAAAATAGGAAAATCATGTTTTGGGGCTTTTTGTGGTTCAAATTCACTAACTCTAGACTTTTCTTTAGTGTAGGTGTTGTATGTTAAGTGAACGATACCGAAACGATAACAAATTTGACATTTGAAAATGGAAATGATATGAGTAATATCATATGACTTTTTGTAGTTCTTTTACTAAGGCTCCACTTGCGGTTCAGAGGGTGGACACTGCTATCAACTGACATTGATTCTGGATAAATCTTTCTCAAACTCATCAATATTTCATGAAGAAATACGAAGGAAATTAATGTTTAATGAGTGTTTGGAAATCAGATGAAAAACTGCTCATTTTTGCATCCTTAACTTCTCCTTTTACAATGATTTTGTTTGAGAAGTAATATCAAACATTTGACACAGTGTGTCATCACCAGATGAAACACTGCGTCTCATGCTTGATATATTATTTATTTAAAAGATACTGCAATCCGTTGTTCCTAATACTTATCCAGTTAGTTGAAAGTTCTATTTACGCTTTAAATGACTGGGAACAAAATGATTAAGAACCCGACTCTAAATTACTATTATATGTAGAGGACAGGCGTAGGAAAAAAATTGAAGATTGAAGACGAACCTTTGTTGACGCACCAGGAGTACACGTTCGTAGTTTTGAATTAACAAAGAGACTGAGATGGTTATGGTTTCTGAATTTGTTGATGTGCGCCTCTTGTCTGTTCAGTGAGCTTCTTTACCTGTCGAAAAATTGTTTTATGATGGCATTATTTTGATTCATTTACAAGGTGTTTCATGACATTAAATAAGGTAACTCATTTTCTACCATTTTCCTTCACGTAGAAGATCCGTGCGCCACCAAGGAATGTCCTTTCCACTCTGAATGTTCTTTAGAGAAGAATGGACAAGCGCGATGTTCTTGCATACAGGGCTGTCCTCTCATTTATGATCCTGTTTGCGCTAGTGATGGCCAGTCTTATCCGAACGAGTGCGGTTTTAAGATGAGAGCATGCGCGATAAATGGTAGCTTAACAATCTTACATCGAGGCCTTTGCAGTGAGTCTATTTATCCTCTAACTTTCGTTGTCTCGATTTTCATTTTCTAAAGTGTCTCTATTCTTTGGAATGTCATACACGCTCAGTTGCTCCCTTTCTGCAATTTCTCTCTCTTTTGCTTCCAGCTCCATGCTCTACAGTAACTTGTCAGCTTTATGCTAAGTGTGTGCTTAACAATGATACACTGGGAAAGTGTGTCTGTTCTAAAGTCTGTCCGTCCAAACCCAGACCCGTGTGTGGTACTGACGGAAGAACGTACGTCACTGAGTGCCACATGAGATTTGCTTCGTGTACGCAGAAAGCTAACGTGACTGTTCAACACGTAGGAGACTGCAGTAAGTTTCCATTTTACAACTGTGCTCTTCTAGACCACCTGCTTTTCTATTCCTTTTAGTGCTAATTTTACTTGGGTTTGTCTGAGGTATTTAACAAAGTGCAATTTTAGAAGCATTATAGATCTTGTGTATGTCTTCTTTGCTGTTCGTTTGACAGAGAAAGTTTGATATGAATTGCTAGTCTGTTAACCCTTTATCAGTATCATTGTCTTTATCGTCGTCCTCATCTATATCGTCCCATCATCATCGCCGTCACTTGACCACCCTCACAGCCATCATTATCTCCATCACAATAACTACCATTACTATCATCTTTATCACCATCATCTTCGTCATCATCATCATCGTTGTCGTCGTCATCATTATTGATCGACACATAATTTCTTTTTGCTCTTTGTCGCTAATTTTACGTTGCGTCACAGATCCTTGTTACTCCAAGAAGTGCCCACCTTATGCAAAGTGTGTGCCTCGGTTTGGAACCTTTGCTAAGTGTATCTGTCCAGCCAGATGCTCACTCGTGTTTGATCCGGCGTGCGGCACAGATCAGAAGAGTTACTTTAATTTTTGTGCTCTGCAAATGAAAGCTTGTCAGTCAAACGTGATGATAAGAGTTGCCTACAAGGGAACATGTGGTATGGTTACGATCTCCGTTATCAATATTTATTCCTCCTTGTATTTGCTTTGCTATTCTAACTATTGATCGTTAAACGCGTTACTACGAAATTATTTCTTTGGTACCTACTAATCCATCCCAGAACTGAATCCGTGAAAACCGTCTTACCTGTTACAATTTCTTTGCCCTTTTGTTTTGTCCAGTTTCTCTGCAGAAATTCTACACTTTCAAATGGCACGTAGAAGTTTTGCAGTTTTATATGGCTTGTTTCCTGCTAAATTTCGCTGACACTCATTTCTTGCTCTTTTGCAACCATATTATCATATCCGTTTGTTTCCTCGTCGTAGACAATCCGACAAACCCTTGCGGTCATTTAAGTTGTCCTGCAAACTCCAGATGCATTATCGGAACTAATGGCACAGCTAAGTGTGCATGCGCCAAGAACTCCTGTTCTCGACTAAACGAGTTCATTTGTGGGAGCAACGGAAAAACATACCGGAGCACTTGTGAAATGGAAAATGATTCTTGTGACAGTAATGAAACTATTACGGTCGCACACAAGGGACACTGCAGAAGTAAGTGGTTGCAAATGGCCATCAGTATATGTGTTATTGTCCTCCTTCTTTGATCAGCTCCTTTGGCCTACCTACACTTCCCCTCTTCTTCCAATTTCTTCGTAAATGGTAACTTTGTTAAGAGGTTCCAGAATAGTGGACTAAATAAATTTGTGAATGGCTATGTTGTCCTCTCATTTGGTAAACGAAGAGTTTCAAGTTACCTTACTTTGACACTGATTTCACTTCTAAGTCGATAAAACAACTTTAATTTCACAAGTGCATGTCCTGTCTCCTAATAATGTAAGGGCAATTAAATTGTTGGGTCGTTTCTGTCATTTCAAATAGGAAAAACCTCTCTCTTGAGCGTCATATATTAACGTGTGTTGAATATTTTTTTCAAGCTCCTTGTTACAAAGGAAAGTGCAAATATGGTGGACACTGCGAGCTTGTCACAAACACAACAGCTCGATGTAGCTGCCGTCTGTGTCACTTCAGATACAAACCTGTTTGTGGTACTGATAGGAAGTCCTACATAAATCACTGCTTTCTCAGGCGCCAGGCTTGTCTCACCAAGACGTCAATTTTAGTGGCGCAGCGAGGTCGATGCTGTAAGTCAGCTTTCTTGATTTATCTCTATAGCTGCTACTCAGAAATCCTAGTTTTCAGCGCTGGTACAAGGAGCAACGGTTAAAAAATATAGACAATGTCACGCGAACAACACCAAACTACAGGAAATGGATTAAGCAAGAGAATCTTAGTTGGTGAACAAAATCGTGGTTCATTGAATGGATTATTCAACTTATTAAAAATAAACTAGATTTTCTGCCTCTTTTTCCCTACAAATTTGCATCTGAAATTTCTTTTATTTCTTCTCATAATCTAGCTATTTCTTCTCTACCTTTCATTTTATCGGCTTGTGATCCTTTTACTATCAGAGGCTAGAATTAAAGGTTTACCACTATAGAACGTGATAGAACCCGCCGTCATTTTGGTTTCTTATGGTTACTTACATTTCTGCTTTTTCTTTGTTTTCTTCCATTTTCATTTTCCATTTGTTTTCTTTCCATTTTCTACTTGACTGTTCTGACTGGGCTTAAAGTGTGAAACCATTCTCTGCAAAAACCCTCGTTGGTTTGTTGTAAATTTCCCAAGGATTCCTTTCTCTTATTTTATGTTCCCATCTCTATTCTTGACATCTTTACTTTGTACTTCATTTTGCAATCCTTCCCAGCGTGCACCAGCACCCGATGTTTTTGGTTTCCGTTTCATTTAATATTAAATTTGTACTTGCCTTTTCTCACTGGGCTTTAGGTGTGAAATCATTCACCACAAAAACGCTCGTTGGTCTGTTTTAAGTTTCCCAAGGATTCCTTTCTCTTATTTTATGTTCCCATCTCTATTCTTAACATCTTTACTTTGTACTTCATTTTGCAATCCTTCCCAGCGTGCACCAGCACCCGATGTCGTTTTGGCGCCAAATGTGAGCTCCAAGAGGATGGATCCGAGTCTTGCGTGTGCGAACGAAGCTGTCATCTGGGTTATGTTCCTGTATGTGGAAACAATCAGAAGACTTACTTAAACCGCTGCGCTCTTGATCTGGACACGTGTGTGACTAACGGAACAGTGTCACTTGCGCACGAAGGAAAATGCTGTACGAACTCTCATCTTTTATTTGTTTGTCTTTTACCTTTTTGCTTTGAACTTCACGTTCAAATGCTGAACACCATAAATTCTTTCACATCATAGCTAAACTTCAAGGTTAATGTAATTTCCCCTCTTATAACACGCTTTCATGTTATTAACCACCGTTCTAATTACCTTTACAAGGTGAAATTTTCTCGATCCCTACATTAGTCAATGCTAATATACGGAGTCTCCCATGTGACCAGTCAAGTGAAACATGTGACTCCCGTTTTATCAGTCACTCTTAATTCATGTCAGGAGAGGCCTGAACGTCCCTGGCATCCACCATACTTCAGCCCCTAACCCCCCCCCCCCCCCATCCCCCTTTTAACTCGGGGTCTGGATGTGGGGGAGAGCGATGGTACCGAAAGAACTGAATTTCGATGCGTGGTTCTTATAACCAGTGAGCCCGGCTAAACAAAGCTCATGGTCATTGGCATGGATCGAATTTTCAAAACAGCAAAATCTACGTTGTCTCGACTTTTGCTCGCACATCTTGCAAAAGAGAATCCATACGGCCAATTTCAGTCATTTGGATAATTATTGTCTTTGTTATATCTTTTTTGAATGTCTGTGTGTTCTCTAGTTTTGGGCTGCGCTCAAATTAACTGTCGCTTCTACTCAAAATGTGTGGAGAGACCGAACGGACAAGCTGTTTGCATTTGCAACGAGAGCTGCAATTTATCACTGGACCCAGTTTGTGGTAGCGACGGCAGAACGTACATTAATGAGTGTTTCCTACGGGCGTACGCATGTAAGAGGCGTCAAGGAATTGTTGTCTTACAGCGAGGAGCATGTAGTGAGTTTCTTTTAATGCTTTGTGTTTTATCGTGCTATTCTTCATCGTTATGGGTTTGGCTTTGTCATTATTACGAGGGCTCCATTTGCCATCGTTGTTTCCTTTGAATGCTAAGAGTCAAAGTTGATAAAAATGACTTAAACAATTTGGACACAGAACTGCGAGTGAGATGTACGTGTAATCCGATCTTTTTTTGAAATCCTATACTTTGTGACTGTCTAACTTTGCTCTCTGAGCTTCTCTTAAATCGTTTTAAGCAAACAGTAAATATTTCCCTTTCTTGCAACGTATAAAACGCAACACTGCGAAAATTGGCGAACAAAAATGCTTACTTTCGTTTAAGACGATAAGGCGGCGAAATGATGTGAAGTATATATGAAATAATTCCTTTTTAAACTGCGGTTGTAGATGAAAGTGAAGAATGATCATCGCAGTAAATTTTCCAATTTAAGAAGCCACACATTGGGAGCGATGATCATTGTTCACTTTCAATGCGGCGAAAATTGACGCCCTTATTTTTCTAATGTCAGCGAAAGTTCTCTGTACCGCCCCATTCAGTTTTCATATTATTTTCTCACTCTTCTCAATCTTCCTTTTCCCCTCAGCTCCTTGTGCTCTTCTTAAATGCGATTTCTACGCCGAATGCTCAGCTCAGTTGGACGGTTCTCTTCAGTGTGTCTGTCCGACTCGGTGTCCGCTATTCTTTAACCCTGTCTGTGGCAGCGACGGCTACACATATCCTAACCAGTGTACGCTGCAAGTAGAGTCCTGCAAAACTCGAACTCGCATCACTGTTGTCAAGCAAGGACAGTGTGGTGCGTAGAAGTAATCGCGTTTCTTCGTACCTTGTCGTTATTTTGAAGTGCGATCATAGTTCATCTCTAAAAGGAGTCTCTTTATCTGTGTACTTACTCTCTTGGGACTATTAAGTCTTCGGAAGACACTCTTCTCCTAAAAAGTGTTCGCCCCTACTTTTAGCCCTTATTGTTAACACTTGTATGTCTAAGTTGATCTCGTTTCTTGCTTTCTTGTGAGCAAACTTTACTGAACAAAATTAGTAACCGTAATAGCTGTTTCCAGTCTGCTAAGATCTATCTCTGCTTCACAGAGACACGCTTGATCAAACATACTTATCAGGGAACAAACTCTATTTCTCTGTTTCTTAGGCTTTAGCTCTGTTATTTTGTCATAATCTTACCCCTCTTTTTCCATTACTCTCTCAATGTGTAACCTTAACTACTGTCTTTAGTGTGTACTGGAGGAGACTGCCCGCGTCCCGCTAGGAGATCTGGAAGAGAGGTGTACAGATCACGCCCAGGTATCGGGGACTATTCACCATATCACTGCCAAAGGTTGTCACGGTCAACATTAGATAAAAATTCCAAATTTCATGTTGTTAAATGCTAACAACTTACGACCCAAAAGTACTGCCAAAGAAGTTTCATATGAATGGTTACAGCACAGGATTTCGTCCTAAAACTCAAGTTAGAACTGTGTGTTAAAAGGGTTCATCCTAGACCTTCTCTCCTGTGTATTCTGGCTTTTATTTCGATCTACGCGCGAAGGAGATTGGTTTTGGTATATCTTTCATGTTTTGCTCTCATACGCGGCTACATTTTTAAGAGACAGGACTCTCTCTGTTTTTCATTTTCTAACTATACTCCTTGGGTAGCATGCTCTTGCTTCTATCTTGCCTGTCATTAACAGAAAAGTAGTTAACTGGTTTTAGCTGTAGCATTTACTGGCTACCAAATGTACGTAATACTCTACTCCTCGCAGTAAATTGCAGCGTGTTTAAGGTACCAATTTTTATTGCAGCAAAAGGATGAGAGCGCGAGTAAAACCTTGACCAAATGGCTACCCGTTACTTGATGAACTTTGATTGTTTATTAAATTCTAATTCAATCTATCGTGTATAAAGACTAGTTTCGTTTACTACTGACATGTAAGAAAGGTAGACAGAAAGGATGGGACCGTTTGATTTAGTCAAGAATGCAAGGTCTTGTGATGTTAATTTTAAAGAGGAGGAAAAACTGTCTGAAAAGTACGTACTGAGTATAGGGTCGTCCGAGTTAGTGATTACGGTATGCTCGGCTTTTGATTGTTCGTTTGGTTACTTTTTAATTTGTTAATTAAGAAATACATTTCTCCGTTTTCTCTTTTATTTATTTACTTACTACCTTTGTGCTCTCTCGTGCAGGTAAGTGAAAACGTGTTAACCATCTACAAGAGCAGATCTTGCACGAAGCGAGGCATTAGTTTGCTATTTATTCTACAATCCTCGCCAAAAGTCCTTGAAACAGCCATGCACTCGATCCGCTCTCTTTTTGCAATGTTGAGATGTTATTGCAAAGTTAAGCGGCTTTAGCAACATTGCGAAAGGGAGGGGGAGCGAGATTTACGAAAGTGTTTTAAAGTTTTTGTTTGAGGTTTTAGTATTATTTCGTCAAAGTCGTGTGTTTTTCCCTTAGATTTGTCTGTCGGATTCAAAGGCGATTCTTATATGATGTACAAAGCTTTGACGCAAGTGAAGGTCATAACGGACATTGTAATGGAATTTAGGCCCATCAGTCGTACCGGCATCCTGTTCAGTAGCAGAGCGTCCGGCAGAAGGAGGAATAATGACTTCATAGAGATCACCCTCAAACGTCAAAGGGTAATTTTCAGGTAAATGCTTCCAACCTGGCTTCACTATTACAATTTATCACGTTCTATATTTAAATGAGGCCCGTTGCATTAGTACCTGTATTCTTTTGCCTCTGATCATTGGGCGCTGCAGTTTTCTTTTTACTTTTTCCGACCAAACACTTAAAAAAAGGTTTCTACTTACATTATTCATTCATGAACCACATTTGTGAACGTAGGAGCTCCGATCCGTTGCGTTGTTACCTGTATTCCTTTGTCCTATATCTTTTTCTGTTGGGTGGGGTGGTTTTATTTTTTTGCTTACCGATCAAAAACTCAAATAATGCTTTCGATCGATAAAACATGTCAGATCCACATTTCAAATTTAGAAAACCGTTAGGGTTGATAGAGTTCATTATTTTGGGAGGCTGTGAGTATTTCTGGAAAATTGCAAGCTATCCCCGAAGGACCAATTAAAGTTGTCCGATCTTGGGAGGTATCCATCAAAAATGTATCTGTAAGGTCCTTATTGTTTTCTTTGTCCTCTTCCTCTTTCTATAGTTATAACCTAGGACGTGGCGCTGTACTTATTGAAAATAACCAACGCGTCAGGATTAACCAGTGGAACAAACTTCGCGCATACAGAAATGGCATTAATGGTTACCTCGAGGTGAATGGTGTGAGAGTTAATGGTTCCTCCAAACCTGGCGCCTCGCAGTTGAACCTAGATATGGAAATGTACCTTGGTGGAGCAGTTGTCTCTAAAAGGTAAAAACTTTATATTATATCTATTTCTTTATATGTACTTTCAATTCCAATACAGCCAATCAGAAAACCCTTTACATGTACTTTCAATTCCAATACAGCCAATCAGAAAACCTTTTACATGTACTTTCAATTCCAATACAGCCAATCAGAAAATCCTTTACATGTACTTTCAATTCCAATACAGCCAATCAGAAAACCCTTTGAATATTGTGCGTCATGCAACAGGTTGTAAACACCAGAGCAGTCGACGCCTCTTTAACAAAATTTGCCAGGAACTGCTCTGCAAACATCAAATAAGACACAGAGAAGTCTTAAGGAATATATATCCCAATGTAATTTTTCTTCTATCCAAACTCGCCTGAAGCTCCCAGTGTACTAATTAAAAGAATTAAAGTACTCTTTGCATACTCGACGATTTTCCAATTCGAAAGCATTGCATAACTTTTGAGTGTATTTATGGGGCACATGTCGTAACATGTCTTATTTTGATGTGTTTTTTTTTTCAGTAAAATAGCTGGATTTTTCGGCTTGATAGCCAATCTTCTTATCAACGGTGAACGCTACGGCCTCATGTATCCTGGTGTATTATCTGGACACCCTCTTGGGCAATACAGGGCAGTCATGAACGCCAGTTATGACTTATGCATGATGGACCCCTGCCTTCACGGAGGAACTTGCTCTGTGGAAAATGAAGTTAAATGCCTATGCCTACCAGGATTTCTGGGTAGTCGCTGCGGGCAAAGAGGTTTGTTGTAACTCTTAAATTACCTCAATGACAAAGACTACATTAAAACGTCTTAAAAAAGTCTGACATTATCGGTGTACAGTAAACACCAGCCAATAAGAAACAGTAGATTAAGAACCTCCCGACAGAAATTTTCCTTTATAATACAGTGTACCCGAAAATAAAGTAACCAGTTAACAAACGAGTATATTTTTGAGTTGAAAATTGACGTATAACGAGAACATACTGAACTTAACTGTACATAAATTCGGTAATCAGTTTTGTTAGGGTTGTAATAATGCAATTGTGAGGTTTTTTTGGTAAACTGTTGTCCCTGTTGTCGCTGTTGTCCCTGTTTTCACTGTTGTCCCTGTTGGCCCTGTTGTCACTTTTGTCACGATTATCACTGTTGTCACTTTTGTCACTGTTGTTACCATTGTTACCATCGTCCTTGCTGTCACTGTTGTCCCTGTTATCTCTGTGGTCACTGGTGTCGTTGTTTTCATTGTTGTCACTGTTGCCGCTGTTGTCCCCGTTGCCCCTGTTGTCCTTGTTGTCCTTGTTGTCCCTTTTGCCCCTTTTGCCCCTGTTGCCCCTGTCACTGTTGTCACTGTTGTCCCCTTTGCCCCTGTTGTCCCTGATGTCACTGTTGTCCCTGTTGCCCCTGTTGTCCTCGTTGTGCCGGTTGTCTCTGTTGTCTTCCTTGTCCTTGTTGTCCCGGTTTTGCCATTGTCGTGGTTGCCTCTTTTGTCCCCGTTGTCCCTGTTTTCCTTGTTGTCCCTGTTTTCCCTGTTGTTCTGGTTGTCTTGGTGGTCCTATTTTTCTTGGTTGTCCTGGTTGTTTGGGTTCTCTTGGTTGTCCCAGTTGTCCCAGTTGTCCTGGTTGTCGCAGTTATTCTTTTTGTCCTGATTGTCTTTGTTGTCCCAGTTGTCCTCATTGTCCTGGTTGTCGCGGTTGTCCTGGTTGTCCTGAATGTCTTAGTTGTCCCAGTTGTCCTGGTTGTCCAGGTTGTCCCTGGTTTTCCTGGTTGTCCCGGTTGTCCGAGTTGCCCTGGTTGTCCTGGATGTCCCTGTTTTCCGGGTTGTCCTGAATGTCTTAGTTGTCCCGGTTGTCCCGGTTTACCTTGTTGTCTTGGTTCTGTCCAGCCTGCATTGCCAATAAGTAACACAAAATACAAGAACCTGTTTTGTCAAACAGACCAGAAAGTAGCATCTTTTTAGGAGGTGTTTACTGTAGCACGATTACTTGTGGGCAAACTGTTCAGTAGTTTTAATTGTGGCCCACAATGTTAAGAATCGTTACTGGCCGGATGTAAACCAGTTGGTTATTTACAAGCGTGACGTTATGGTTATGTAGCTCGCGGCACAATCAGCTTGCGTTTAGGGCAAAACTAAAAAGGCACTAAAACTAAGGGCCTGCTTGCATGGAGGTGGGGGAGGGGTAAGCGGGATATCGGATACAAGTGTCAGTGAATCTTATACTAGTTTTCATAATTTCAATTGTATTTATTATTTATCTTCCCCCTTTTTCTAATCAGCGTATTCTAGTCAACACTCCACACGTTATAATTCACTTTTGCTTCTTACTACCCAAATTAAAATGAAGTGAATGATCTGACTGACATGTACATGTAAAACGTAGGGTTCAATTAATTCTTTAATTGTTTACTTTTCAGCAAATGTACCATATTTTCAAGCTGGTACGGTCCAAAGTGATTCTTACATAAAATTTCAACCACTGGTTTTAAGAGAAGATGAATTTGCCGCCAGTTTCCAAATCCGCCCTGAAGCGGCCGCTGGCCTTATAATGTATTCTGGATCAGGGGAAGACTTTATCTCACTGGCCATGAGGGGAGGAAAACTGGAATTTAGGTAATATGTCAATGCCCTACCAGAAGGCCGCAGTTTTTTTCTTAAAGGGAACCTCCACTTCAACAAAAAGATAACTTTAAATCACAGGAAATAACTGTTACAGTCAAGTCAATCTAAAATATTTTTAAAGAAAGCGTTTGCATCCGAAAGAAATAACTTTTAGATTCGCCTATTTTTGTTTTCAAATTTTGCGGGCGTCGCCATCTTGAATAATTGTGACTTGTAATGGTTGCCCTATTGTTATTAAACAAAAGCTCTTTGTGTCAGAACAATAGAGCAACCGTAACACGTCACAATTATTCAAGATGGCGGCGCCCGCGAAATTTGAAAGTGAAAATAAGCGATTTTAAAATTCACTTTTCCTGATATAAACACTTTTTTTAAGACAAATTTCGAACAAATTGTTTATCAACATAATTTTATTCGATTTAAACTTATTCTGTGGTAAGAGTGGAGGTTCCCTTTAAAAAGCAAGAGGGGAGAGGTAGGTATGCTGGGCTTATAAAGTATTCTGAATGAAAGAAAGACTTACTCACCACGGGAAAAGGGGAAAGAAAAACTGGAATTTAGGTAATAGAGTGCGCAACCTGCTAAAAAGGCTCCTGTTATTTCATAACGCACGATGGGAAAGGTGGGTGAGCTCGCCTTATATTCTTTCAACAGCAGTTGATAAGTAGCACGTAATTTCACTGATGAAGATGGGAGGGAGGGGGCAGTGGACAAAACTCGAGATCTTCCTCAACAATTCCCAAATTGTAGAATTCACTCCTAGATTCAATATGATGGTGGTAACGCTAGCACGGTTTAAAAATAAATTTTTGTTAGTCGGCCTTCATTAGCTTGATTTATTTGCAGATTTCGAAAAAACCTATGCCTCGAACCGAGGAATATAGGGCTGATTTAAGAATTTTTAAGAAGGTGTCCGAAAGTCACTAGTTAACTTACTTTAAATGAAAATTAGTTTAAGGGGCTAAACTTTTTTCTAATAACTACGGTTATTAGTTTCATTTGTACTGTCTTTTAACTCTTACCCTTTTGAAAACAGGTCTAGTTTCTCAACCGTGTCTTATCTTTTATTCATTTCCCTCTGTTTTTAGGTTTAATCTCGGCCAAGGCAGAGTAATCATTTCCACAAATTTCAATCTGGTTTTTAATCAGTGGTATCATGTGGAAATCATTCGAGTAGGTTTGCAAGGAACGCTAATAGTCAACTATGTAAATGTATTCCGGGGCGTGGCACCTGGGACCTGGACAAACCTGAATTTAAAAGCAGCCGTAGTATACTTAGGGGGAGGAACAAGCTTCAATGGCGATGTGATGTAAGTACTATTTATAGTCGCACTGATTAAATAATGTCGATCCTTTAAATGATGATGTCGAAAAAATTCAATAAAAAATATTACCTTAAACTTGAATCCGACCTTTAAACGTTTTATATTTACCGTATTCATTCGAATAAGCTCTAAGAATAAGATGTATGATGTCTGATGTCAGACGTGTAATGTCAGATATCTGAAGTCAGACGTCTGACATGAAACATCACACAACATACATCAAATATCAGACGTCTGACATTAGAAATCAAACACCAGACATCTAAAATCAGACATCTGACATCAAACGTCTGACATTAGACGTCTAACATCTGACTTCTCACATCAGACATGAGACATCAGACGTCTCACATAGGACAACAAACATCAGACATCATACATCATGCAAAATACATCAGGCATCAGACGTTTGACTTCAGACATCAGACACCTGATATTATACAACAGACGTCTGCTCTATCTGATGTATGATGTCTGATGTATGATGTTTGACGTCTTGTGTGTGATGATTGTTGTCTGATATCAGATGTTTGATATATGATGTATTGTGTCTGATGTATGATGTCTGTCGTCTGATGTCAGATGTCGGATGTCTAATGTCTGACATCAGACAATAAACACCAGACATCAGACATCATGCATACATCAGTCATCAGATACATCAGGCATTAGACGTCTGAGATCATACATCAGACGTCTCACATCACCCGTGTGACATCAGACATGAGACAGACATCAGGTGTCTGACATCAGACAACAAACTTCAGACATCAGGCGTCTGACTCTAGACACCAATCATCAGACACCAGACGTCAGACGTCTGACATCAGACAACAAACATAAGACATCATACATCAGACGTCTGACATTAGACAACAAACATCAGATTTCAGACATCAGACATCAGAGACCAGACATTAGACGTCTGACATCAGACAACAAACATCAGACGTCTGACATTAGACAACAAACATCAGACATCAGACAAACTATAATAGTGATATGAAAGTTTCTGGCTTTGGAAAAGGTAATTTATACATGAGATTACACAGGTCAATGTTATAATATTCTTTCCCAGATTCCAAAGGACTGGAGTAGCAGTGGGTTTCAAAGGTTGCATACGGGAATTTGAAACTGAAAAGGAAGACTTGCGAGAGAACCTCCTGGACCTTTCGATTTCAAAAGATCAAGATTCTGAACGCGAGCCCCATAATGTAAAGAAATGTGGATGTAAGGATGTGAAATGCGAAAATAGAGGAACTTGTATAGAAAGACCAAATGACTTCCGGTGCGATTGTCCCATTGGTTACACAGGACCCCAGTGCCAGATTATTGGTAAGTGTTACGATCTCACCAAGGAAATTTGAATCTTCCCAATCAGATGAGTTTAGAGAACACACCGAAAACAGCTAAATCAGGATCAGTCACGTTCTGCCTATGATATACAATTTTTCTCTTTGTTGTTCCAGTCTCCCTCCTGGTTTATCACTCCACTAGTCGGCAGTCCCGAGTTAAGAGCCTCGGTCACACCTGTAAAATTTCCAACTGGTTTTCCTCCAACCAGCTGGGATTTGTAACCATGTTATGTTCCATTTATTTTATTTGTTTCAGTATTTCTGTAAAGCCCCATAAGGGGAGAGGATAATTACAGTATTTGTAGTAGTATAAGCCAATGACATGTCCGATCTTTTCAGCGAGCAGCAATACGGCCGTTACCTGTTGTTCCTTGGGTGTCCTGTCGTTGTTTAGGCTTAACAATCTGGATTTATGTTCATCGTTTTTGAACTCGTGCAAGAAAACATTTTTTCCTAAGAGGTCTGCTAAGATGATTGACGGAATTGAAAAACCCCAAAATTTGCCACACTCACGTGATACAACGAATTTCGCTATAATATGCTGTTTTAGGTTCGTAATGTACCAGGAGATAGCATTTCGAGCTCTATTGACTAAAATATACACATCTTGTTTCTGAGAATGTGATAAAAAATTTTTATATTGTATTCATGATGCTTTTTTCAGCCTGTGGTAAAAACATCGTTTTTGACGTTGGATTCGCTATTGATGGCTCAAATTCAATAGACGACAATGAGTACCGCTTGACAAAGGACTTCGTAAAGGACGTTATCAGGATCTTTACAATCTCAGAGCAAAGTACCCACGTAGCCTTACTGGAATACGCTAGTGAAGCTTCAATTAAGGTCTACTTTGACGATGACGATTATTATCAGGCAGACAAGCTTCTTGAGAGAGTAGAACAACTGACTCAGGCCCAGGGTGCGTCTACTAATATTGGAAGAGGCTTAGAAAAAACGCTGGGAATGTTCAGTGCTGATTACGGGATGAGAGAGAAGGTGGGTTGAAGCCATCAAATAATAGACCTTTTCACGGTTTTTTCAACTTTTTATATGGATCAGTTAGGGAAAATCCGTCGACACCATTGAAAAGGGCGCCTTAAAATTAGTAAAATGGTCTTTGGCGAGCAAGTTGCGAAAATTTACAGACGTTTGTTTGGTGGGGGGGCAAGCTTGTGTCCCCCCCACCATACAAACGTCTGTAAAACTTCGCGACTTTGAGGAGCTGTATACCGTATTTATTCGAAAACGCGCCCATCTCGAATAAGCGCCCATCCTGAAGGCAGAAAAAGTTTCTAAAGCGCCCAGCCTCGAATAAGCACCCCCCCACCCCACCCGACCTCCCCTCCACTCCCACTCCCACTCAAACTCAAATAAGCGCCCACTCCCTTCCTCCTACCACCCAAAAAATTCAATAAGAGACTTTCCCGAAGACAGAGTTTTCTTCAGAGTATTTTACAGAAAACTTGCTTTGTTGCATCTTCGCGTTTTGTTATTACCATTTATTGTTTTGTTGCAAAATACACTTACTACGCTTGCTGAAAATGGTGAAAATTTAATAAGCGCCCTGGGCGGTTAATCGATTAAATACGGTATATCTTCATTAATTTTTAACAAATCACTTTCAAACTTGGCAATTTTACTAATTTTAAGGCCATCTTTTCAGTGTTGTCGACGGATTTTACATTTTTTACAATTATTTGCCGAAAGTGAAGGCTGAGGCAAATAATTGATCTGCTCGCCTCGGACAAATCACGATATTTTGCGGTAACCGAGTTCAATAATTGTTTCATCATTCGATTGCCAAGTTTATTTTTTAATGAAGCGAAGCGATCTGCCTGTTTGTACGCTAGAGGGATCGCAAGAAGGAGAAAATCATGGTTTCGTTTACGCATGAGCAGAATATTATTTGCAGCCAAACAGTTGAACGACGTTCCTCATTAGCAGACCATTATTTGTAGGCAGTTATTTACAGGTCACGTGGTGGGTTTTCGGCCAATGAAAAGGGAAAAAATTAGCATCGAATGATAATTCTTCTTTTTAAGCGATCCATCTAAGTACAATTTATAGAAATTTGGGTCGGAAATCGTTCCTAAATTCCTTATATCCACACCCAAAGATCTAAACAAATTTTCACCAATTTCAGCCATAAATGCACCACGTTTACCCCCAAAATTTTGCACCAACATAGGTTTAGGTGAGAATGTCATACATGTGCGGTATCTGTCGTGTACCATTTTTGTTCGGAAAACCGCTGTAAACCTATTTCTTTTATGCCGTTCTTGTTGACGTCGCCGCCCTCGTTGCGTAAGCTCTCTATTGATACCAAAACTTGCAAGTAACAACCCTAAAGAGACAACCTGGCGTTTCAAAAGTGTCCCTCTTCGGGAACCGTGTTTTTCTGACCATTAGAATAATGAATAAAGTTTTGGTCAGTAGCGGATCCAGGGGACCAGGGGCCCCCCTTATTTTTAGACCAAACTGGGCCGAAAAAAATTTTTGGCCTAAGGGTCTGGATGACCCCCCCCCCCCCCCCTCCGGCATTGTTGGTGATGCTGAACTGATCATTATTTATGTTTCTCTTTCGTTTTTAAGGTGACAAAGCTCTTTATTTTCTTCACGGATGGAAAAAACACAGACCGAGGTGAAGATCTGTCTCCATATTCGCAGCAAATAAAAGCCAAGGGCATTGAGACAATCTCTGTGGGAGTGGGCAATGGGACAGACCTCAATGAACTGAGAACCATCGCTTCATCACCAAATAATGTGATTCAGCTGGAGGAGTTTGAAGAGCTGAAATACATAATAAAAAAGTTAGTCCCTGCTGAGTGCAGAGGAAGCAAATGAAGGAATGGAGAAGGAAGGTAAGAGGCTTTTCTATACATTATTGATACGCCAATTATTGGGTGAGCCTGATAATGATATGAAGAGTTGTGCAAGTTGATGTCGAGTTGAGCATAATTATTCATGTCATAAGAGGGCGGAATCGCATATTTTATTTTAAATTCATTCAAAACATTTTATATTAAACCTCAAATATTGGTTTCCTCTATGTAAAGTTCTAGTCTACACTAAATATTAGGGAGCTTACACAACCACAACGATGGTAGTCCGGGTTTAAAAAGGTAACTTTGCTATTTATATGGGGGAAACTTGTTCCGGGTACTACTTGGATAGGGCCAACTTTCTTAAAATTCCTTATAAATGACCCTGGCGAACCGTTTATATGAGAAACAAGGCTACTTAAACCATCTAAAAGCGAGTAAGTAAGTAAGTAAGTAAGTAAGTAAGTAAGTGAGTGAGTGAGTGAGTGAGTGAGTGAGTGAGTGAGTGAGTGAGTCAGTCAGTCAGTCAGTCAGTCAGTCAGTCAGTCAGTCAGTCAGTCAGTCAGTCAGTCAGTCAGTCAGTCAGTCAGTCAGTCAGTCAGTCAGTCAGTCAGTCAGTCAGTCAGTCAGTCAGTCAGTAACCTTTGTATTCTAATACGCTTAGCTCATTACAGTATTGCAAGTATCTCTATTTTATGGGTATTGCCACAAACAGAAATAACGAAAATAAGAAAACAAAAAAATACTATGATACAACTCGGTCAAGGCGATACAATCAGAGCCTGCGCGAGTGCTAGTGTTGGCTAGGGCAAAGGGGTTAACTTTGTTCAGGAAAGAGGGTCACCCAGCCCAGTGAACTTGAGCGAGCGTTTACAGTTGACCCCGTTGCCCAAGGCAACAGCTTTTGCGCATGTTCTGATTGACTCGCTTTGCCCAAGTTGACGCAGCTGGGCGAGCCAGTGGGCGCTTTCCATTCAACCAAAACTTTCGAAAATTTAAGAAACAATAACACTTGGTACAGAAATTTCACGGAAAAGTTTCCAGAAATTCCTAAAACAGATTTATTTCCGATCGCGAACCATTCAACCGAACGTTCTAGAAATTCCGGGAGGAAAATGAAGTTGCCTTCTTTTTGGAAATTTTAGAAAATGCTGTTCCATTGGCTACCGGAAATTACCAAAAACTGAAAGCGGAGATTTTGGTTGAATGGAAAGCGCACCAGTGTTTGTGTGGAGAAAAGCTGGCCAGGGTAGGAGGTTAACCCGGTTTAATACTAGGTAGTTCACCCTTCTAGCCTTTTTCTGACTTTTTTGTTACTATCGTTGTGTGTTAGCCCGCAGCGTCTTGCCTGTTAATTTATACCCTGGAAACTTAACAACAGGATTAAAAAATCGAAGCCGTAAAAAGCGATGGATGGTCTTTGTTTTGAGTTCGGAGTTTTATTTTCATTTATGATTAATTATAATTCCATGAAAATTTTTCCTCTTCTTTTCAGAGATTGGGACGAGAAGCGTGGTGAAAACTGTCACAGAAAGTCGAAAGGATTAACTAGAAACACTATTTTATAACAAAAGTAGCAACAGAAAACAGCTTCCCAAAATATAGCTTCACAGCGACTCACGGCTTGCCCATTTCGCAACTAGTATAAAAAATTTGGTTATCGAAGCGCCTATTTTGAACTCAAAGCAGACACACTAATGATTTAAAATGACTTATGATCTGTAGTAGCATCGCTTACTGTTTGATTGTTTTATTGTGTGATTTTAAAGTATCTTGTATCAAGATTCTTTTATGCTGCTTATTTGTATAACAATAAAAAACGAAGCATTCAAGCGAGTTTTGATTGTCTTTACATACTTACATACCGTAAAATTCCGAAGCCCCGGGGCTTATATTTTTGAAAGGCCCTTTTGGAGGAGCTTATTTTTGGAAGGGGCTTATCTATGGAGGGAAATTTGCGTCTCAAAATCGACTGGGCTACCGTTATAGTTGGAAGAAAATTTACAGTTTTTGGTTTGTTTTACTTTGTATTTGTGGGCAATTTCCAAGTACAAGCCCCCCGGGGGGCTTATATTTGGAGGGGCGATTTAACGGAGGGTTTTTTGCGTTACGAGTTTGGGGGGACTTATATTTGGAGGGGCTTATACATGGAGGGGTTTATTTTCGGAAGTTTACGGTATTTACAAACGACCCGCATTTCTAGATCTTTCTTCCTTACGTTCCTTGCTACTTTCATACTGTCTTAAGCCTTTTTTACGGGGACCATACGGACACTTACGGCCACTTCAGGGGCCATATTAACCCTCGGGCGTTTACGCAAATTCATACCCCTGCCGTGGTCGAGAATTGTAGTGGGACAGTTTATGCAGTCATATATGAAGTAGTTAATGCTAAAAATCGGTCTGAACCGCTCCGGAGAATAGATTAGTCTGTCTCGTAGTGATTAGAATGTTGCTTTCTCAGTTATTCTCGTATTAAATCCTACTACAGGAGGAGGAGGGGGGGGGGGGGGTGATGGAACCCCTTCCTAGAGTTTTTGATATGTGGAAAGCCTTTGATCTTCTCAACAAGATGAGGTGTATTTTACGGGTGGAGGCGCGATTTGAGGCCTGTGACGTCACAAACAGTGGTCGCCAAACAAAATCGTTCGTTATAGCCAGGACTTCGTTGTATGGAGGTTCGTTATATCGAGGTTCCATTGTATAACGAAACCTCGTTATAGGGAACAACTTTTGCCAGTCCGTTTGCCCTTTGTTAAATCGAGGTTCCACTGTACTTACCTACTTACCTTGGAACCTGACTACCCCGGAACACTCCCTGAAACACAATCGGAACACCTCGAAATACCCCAGGGGCAGGAACCCCCCGGAACACCTTAAAATGAAAAAAAAATGGATTATTGTAGAAGAGCTGGGTAGATACCTGACAAACAATGTGGGATACGGGAAAGTGTGCCAGTAGACGTGAAAAGTTAACGAGGGCGAAGAATAGTACATGGTTATACTATACAGTGACTTCACTTTTTTGTTTTTATTTAAAATTTAATCTATTTTGCACTAACACTTTCAAGAACCTCTCTGCTCAAAGAATTCAGTCATTCCTGTTATTCCTAAAACAAAGTGGACTTGAATTAATCTTTTCCCTTGCTTCTTTGTGCGCGATTTTTTGTTCTCCCACTCGTCTTGCTTGGATTCGCCATTTGCACATCTCTTATGATACGCCTTGTTTTCCCCCAAAAAAACTTTGCATAACCTTTGTTTTTAATGTCTCCTGGGTATAACAGTGGTCCCAAGAGAAATAAAAATAAGACTTCAACCTAAAAAATTAAATGGCCCCTGAAAGAGTCGCTGCGTCGATAAGATTTTCTATGTACACCAAGTTACTGTCAGTTGGCTTATGTGGTGTTTGAGGTATTTTAAACTTGAATGTTTACTTCATCTACAGTCACAAGCCGCCCAGACCCTGCACCAGAAGTTGGATGAATTTGAATTTTCGCGGTATTTTATAAAATAAACAAAGAAAATACGTCCTTAAATTTGCCTATTGTCTGCTCCTGCGGAGGCCTTGTTTGACAAAATGTTTTACCACTTAAGAGGCCCTGCGCCTAAGAAACGACCGATGATTTCCGGCTAAAAAATAAAATCGGCCGATTCTTATTTCCCAAGTAGAGGTTACCGAATACTATTCAAAAATGAATTTCTTTTGTTTCCGTTTCGCTTTAAACCAAAAATATCGAGCCGCAAACTTTTTCCGTCTGATATCAGCAAAATCAGGCCTAAAATAAGCCCTCTTAAAAAACGGTTTAGAAATCACTATCGCAACGCAAAATAACGAGAAAACCACACAGTGATGAAGAAAAAGGACTTTTAATGCAATATCATTCGATAAACATCGAAAAACTGCCGAAGGGAATAAAAAATAAATTTTCAAATATTGCATATTAAATTAGGTGGAACGTTGGAGCTGATTTTAAAATAATTATTTCTCAAAAGTCCAACGCTGTTGAAAGCAATCACAGTGATGAATGAGACATTGGAGGGATATACATTACGATTCTGGAAAAACATTTTTCGGCCAAAGTATATTGACGTTGTTCAAAGCGTTCAAAGTTGCAGTATTTACCGTTATCTTGCTACTTCGGCGAAACACTTCTCTGTTGCCAATACGGCCGTGGATGGCGTGGTAAACGCCACTTTAATCCTTGCTAGGCGCTCAGAGACCATCCTAAGTAGAAGGACGTAGAATTAAAAGAGAAAGGAAGATGAAAAATAGGCAGAAAAAGAAAAGAGCTCGAAATTACCATCTGCTGACGAAACTTGAATCTGGAAAATGTCGTCGCGTGACAGCGGCCAATGACGTCATTTGTCTAAACTGCGGCGGAATCTAAACGAATGCACAACTTTTTCCCGGCCAGAAAGCACTTGGTGAAACAATGTTACAGTAATGTTATTTTTTCACTAGCGATGGTGACTTAAAAAGAAAAAATTCCCGAACCGCCGCACCGTTTTGGCCTCAGCGTGATCTGATCGTTGTGGAGTCACGAGTCGACGCTTCTGGCCAGCGGTCTATTGAAAGAAATCTGATCCCATTTTTTTCTTTTTTCGGGCGAGAATCATTCATGTCAATATCCAATGTCTTCCGTCAAGGAAAAAGAGAGAGAGCCATTGGAGTACTGTTGCTCCCGAGAACGAGGAACATCTTGGTCCCGAAAACTGAGTTCATTACGCCCAAGAATTACGGTTTTTTTTTCTCAAAGGACTATTATCTGGCGCTATAAATTCAATTCTTGGCACAATGATTAGCCTCGCGTTTAGTATTTTCTTGGACATGAAAATATCGGGGGTGACGCTATTCGGTGGAATGGCGGACTGACGGAATGACGGAACGGAATGATGGAATACATGGAATATTCTAAAATACGGAATATACGAAATACTCTAAAACGCATAATAACAGAAAAATCGTTTAAAAAGGGTATACATGTATACAGTCGACTCCAATAACTCGAACCCTCGCTACTGACTCGAACCTCGTGCTAACTCAAAGTAATACTAATTTTTGCTTCTCTTCAGATCATTTCTATATAATTTTACCCTCATTAACTCGAACCATGTTTTAAGCGCGTGACAAGCAAAAGCATTGACTTACCGTAATGATTCGATTTAGCGCCCAGGCGCTTATTTACTTTTGGTGCCTCTAGGGAGGACGCTTATTCGGGACAGGGCGCTTATTTCTTTTTTGAGAAACAACCAAATGTTAAAAAAAGAACTTTGATATTTATTTAAAAACGAACAATATTTGAAACTGTAGCAGTAACAAATACTGACGGTGAATGCTCAGTTAACGCGAGGGACTTACCTTGAAACTTGTTGAGCACTTTGTGGATGGAACTTTCTTTCCTTATATTCACCTTTCTTAAAAAAGCTCGCAGTCAAAACAAAGTGCAAGTCGATTAAGGTAATAGATCAAGGAGACTGGAAAACTGACTTGTTGTCCCTGGATCCTTCCTCGCCTGAACGACCAGCCGAGCAATCTCCACAAAATTTGAAGAAGAGATCATTCCTTTGAAGACTTTGAAGACTCTGGAAAATCTAAAGCAAGCGACCGGACAAATTTAGGCACAGGTGCGGCCCCCATTAATTGGTAGTACAATCCTGTCAAGCTTAAGTTTACAATTCTTTTTTTTTTAGAACAGCCGATTTATGAAAGTTATCCGACATTAGATTCCCGTGATACCGGACCCTTCACCCGTCAAGATGGCTTTCAAAACCGTTATAAGGTCTATAGTGTGGCTTACGGCAGTACGAAAATTGAATTTTTAATATTGCCTCTGGTTTTTCGTCAGTCCAGTTCAAATCAAATACAGAATATTCTGTAAATTCCGTGTTTTAGAGTATTACGTATATTCCGTATTTTACAACTGATTGCATGTATTCCTCCATTCCGCCGAATAGGGTCACCCAAATATTGGGAAGGACATCATAAAAAAAGATAGCAGACCGGTAGGACTTTTAAATCGATGAAAGTGGCTCACTCATTGTGCAACTTCATTTTATAATATGCTTCATAATTTGTTTCCACAATAATATTTATGATATTTAGATGATAACCAATGCACAACGCACAACTTGTCACATTACCGATTGGACAGCATACCATGCACTCAAACTCTTGGGCAGGAAAGTTACAGAATGAAATTATTTTTTGCTGCACTCAGTCACATTCCTTTACACTGAAACCTTGGCTAAAAGGTCTCTTTTTAGATCTGTAGATTTGTAAGGTATTTCGAAATACCCGCACGTCTTTCAACACTAACATTGAAAGATGAAAGTTTGTTGCTGTGATAATTATGACAAAGATTGTAAACATCAAATATAATTGGATGTTTTAAGCCCAAATATTCCATCACCTCTTCAACAGCATGGAGGGGGAAATAGGGGCTTACGGTATTGAGCTTTTTTTCAAGCGGTATTTCGGTAATTTGGATTTTAAAGTGGGGTATTGCGGTATCATTTAGCCCTGCGGTATGCCGTATTTCTTCCTTTTGGTGAACGGTATTCGGTAAAAGAAGATCATGGTATTGCGGTACTGTTCATTGCGCTCTCCTGCGGTAATGCTAGCCTGCGTAGCAGGCGCTTGGATGACCCCTCGCGCCCACTACTTCCTTGCGCTTGCTCTGCAGGCTAGTTAAATGCACGTCAGTATTTTTAAGACTTTAAATTAATGGTAAATGATTACCATTACACAATTTCTGACAGATAATCTATGATGAAATTGGTAGGGTATCTTTTTCGTTCGTTGTATCGATCAATTCAGCAATTCGAGGTCGTGTCACGCTTCCTCGCAAAATTATATTAATTTAGTTAAATACCGCAATACCGTAAGAAAAATTGGTAAATCTCGAAATACCGTGTCAACAATCGACGAAATACCGATACCGCATTTATTTTCGGTATTGGGTACCCACCAATGTCCCCGATAACATGGCGTTACTCTCCAACTTCATCACCTTTCGTCCCCATACATGAAGTACCTACCTTCTTCAGGTCCGCTGACCCCTACACGCGCTGACCCGTAACGTCCGTTGGAATGTATGTAACGAAACACAAGCAGCCCACATTCAAAGTACTTGGAGACTAGCCGAGGCTGAATTCATCATCATTAATAGGAAACACATAAAACTGTTTCACTTCACGATTTCTGGTGATAGAAAGATTGGTTTTTTTAAACTTATATTTCACGTATTTGTTTGGATCCCGCTGCAGTTCGGACAAATGAACGCTGTCACGCGACAACATTTCCAAGATTCAACTCTCCTTAGCAGATGGTAATTTCGAGTTATTCTCTTTTTCTGCGAATCTTTCATTTTCCTTTCTCTTTTAATTGTATATACTTCTATTTAGGATGGTTCTGAGTGCCTACCAAGGCTTAAAGTGGCGTTTACCACGCTATCCTTGGCCATATTGGCAACAGAGAAGTGTTTCGCCGAAGTGGCAACTTATCGGTAAATACGGTAACTTTGAACGGTTTTTACAACGTCAGTATACTTTGGCCGAAAAATGTTTTTCCGAAAACGTGATGTATATCCCTCCAATGTCTGATTCGTCACTGTGATTGCTTTCAGCAGCGTTGGACTTTTGAGAAATTATTATTTTAAAATCAGCTCCAACGCTCCATCTAATTTAATATGCAATATTTGAAAATTTATTTTTTATTCCCTTCGCCAGTTTTTCGATGTTTATCGACTGATATTGCATTAAAAGTCCTTTTTCTTCATCACTGTGTGATTTTCTCGTTATTTTGCGTTGCGATAGTGATTTCTGAACCGTTTTTTGCGTGAGCTTATTTTAGGCCTGATTTTGCTGCTATCAGACGGAAAAAGTTCGCGGCCCGATATTTTTGGTTTAAAGCGAAACTGAAACAAAAGAAATTCATTTTTGAATAGTACTCGGTAACCTCTACTTGGGAGATAAAAATCGGCCGATTTTATTTTTTAGCCGGAAATCATCGGTCGTTTCTTAGGCGCAGGACCTCTTAACTACCTCAAAGTTGGTTTTAAATGACTCTCTACCCAGTGTTGTGCTTTCGCCATTTGCATATCTTCCATAATACCTTGAGCGCTTACCATTTGTAAGGACATTTCGGTAAAAAAATTCTGACAAATGGTACTGGTCTTGAAAACGTTTGCGAGAAGAGAAATGTGTTGGAGTTGTACCATTTGCAAAACACCAGAAAAAGTGTGAGAAAGAAATGTGTCAGAGTTACACCATTTGCAAAACACCAGATAACGTGTGAGAAAGAAATGTGTCAGAGTTATACCATTTGCAAAACACCAGAAAACGTGTGAGAAAGAAATGTGTCAGAGTTATACCATTTGCAAAACACCAGAAAACGTGTGAGAAAGAAATGTGTCAGAGTTATACCATTTGCAAAACACCAGATAACGTGTGAGAAAGAAATGTGTCAGAGTTATACCGTTTGCAAAACACCAGATAACGTGTGAGAAAGAAATGTGTCAGTTATACCATTTGCAAAACACCAGATAACGTGTGGCCGTTGGTTAAAACAAATCACCCTCCGGCTCAAAAGGAAGCCTGGCATTGGTCAAACCAGACTATAATGGTAAAAAAATTTCGGTCGTTTCGGTTAAAAGCGGGAAAAAGGGAATACCTCGAAAGGTATTACTTTTTTTGCCGGAAAATTTCCACCGGGATGAACGTTTCATTTGAATTCTTCACGGAATTAACGGGTTTTCTATACAATTGGTAAGCGCTCCTTGTTTGCCCTATCGTGGGCCTTTGAAAAATGCCCTAATGCCCTTGGGAAGGGATAAGCACAATTAATGGTTGATTGCGCCATTGTAAATATTCAAATGAACCACCCCTACCCCGCCAAGTTCCATATTCCCACCCACTTGTGTCCAGTCTTCTCTCTTACAGTAGTTGCAAAAAACGCCAACGAGGTAGAAGTTAGCTGTGAGATGATGCTTGAAAGTGCAGCGGTCAAGGTAAGACGTTTTGGCTGAACCTGAAGTTTTCTTATTAACAATGTGTAAAGTAAAAGGTTTTATTTATATATATTTTCCAGTGTCATTATAACCTGAATTATGTTTGTATTTTGTAGTTCAATGGAAGATTCACGAACGAGCAGTCAACGCTCAGGTGTAACGCTCTTGGCTTGGAAAAAGTTAAAATGTAAGTTGTGTTTCTTCCTGTCTAAAAAATAAGAAACTCAGTAGAGTTAAATTCATTATGCCTAAATTTATTTGGAACAAACGCTACTGAAATAACGTACTTTTCCTGCCAAATCTCTGGTGTGATAAAACATGTTTCAAGTTTTGTACACGTGGAGTTGTTTACAACTGTAGAGCTTAATTAAAAAAAGAGATTCACATTGGTTTTGCAGTTGTGTGTTAAGACATTGTGGGGCATACAAATGAGCAAGAAAGTAGAATTTTATAAAACAACCCGCTGTAAATTTAACGCAAGCCAAACTTCAGCTGTGTTTTTGACCTGTCGCGTTGAATTTGTTGCCGCAGTAATAATGCACGTGCAACTCATCAAACTAAAATTCATGGCGCGTTACTAAAACAATTTTTTTTTCTGGTTTCTTCGTCTTTCCTTGAATGGTTTTGTAAGATTTTGTTTAGAAAAACAACGAGCTTTTGCGATACAACTTTTATTTCAGTTTGAGGGTTATAAAATTTGTAAACGGAAAAACAAAACGCGGTAAGTTTGATTAGCAAAACCATTTTTAACTTGCACGTGCGATTTACACGTGAAGTATAATTCTTTTTAAAAACGGACCGTAGGGTGAGAAATGTTTATAATTTTTCCAGCCTCTCAGTGTAACTAAATTATGTTTGCATTTTCCAGCTCTTTGAAGTTTACAACATGGAGGATACCGTTGCTGGCTTGGGAAATTTCAAAACGTAAGTTGCATTTCTTGCAGTTTGAAATATAACAAAATTAGTGCTGCTAAATTCACTATGTTTAATAGCTTATTCCTCCTTCAAAGTTCTTTGACCGACATATTTGCGCGAAGTCGTGTTTCAAGTTTTGCTCAGTTTGTTTACAAGTCTGTTTGGTAGATATACTTAATCCAAAGAACTCCTAATTACTTTTTACCGGCAAAAAAGATATAGTGGAGCTCAAATATTTAATGTGGAGCGTAAATATTGGTAGGAAAATTAAAAATTTGCTTTTGAAATAGGAAGGTAAGCCAATCGCCGTTTTCTTAAACTTCAGTATTAAAGTGAATCCATACCCAACCTTTCTATACTTTTTGCTGGGAAACCGAAAATAACGAACGCTCGAGGCTTTAATTTTCCTCAAGGTTTAAATTTGAGAAAAAAACGAAAAACGGTTTAATTGTGCAATTACAGTGCTGTTTTCTGCGTTTTTTACATATTTGTATAACTTTTACTTTTCCTCTCCGTTTAAAGTTGTTGTAGAAAACTATAATTCATAACAGCTATTTGTTTTTATTCGAATTTTGTGCCTCTTACTTTAACTTACGGTAAAAAAAAACTGAAAAGAAGTTATGAGAAAGGCAGGAGTTATAATTTCCCTAAAATGTCTGAGCTTTATGGTAAGGTCAATTTGACAAGTATGATGAAGAATGATTAAGAATGACTGGATTGTCAAGAGTGTAGAATAATTTATAAGATTACGGCAAAGACAAAGAACTGTTATCGTAAAATAAATCTCCCAAATCATTTCCAGAATCTTCATTTTCTTTGCTACAGCAAATGAACTGTCAAGTTACTTAAGTTTCAAGACTAATCCATTAAAAGAATACCTTAGTGAAAGAGCTATGAATTAAACTCGCCTGATCTTGATATGACAGCTCACACTAAATCATAATTAAATACCCGGAGACCAATTTCTTCAAGTTATTTAGCTTCTATTGGGCTAATCCTCGCCACTTTATCTGTTACAAAAGTTAATTCACGTAATATTACAGTTAATGTTGCACTTATATTATTGTAGCTCTTCCTGCTCAGTAAGTTTGCAATCTTAGTAATTTTTTCTGTTTCTTTCTGTAATATTTATTTATGTGGCAAAATGTATAAAATAAAAAAATAATTAGTATGTGTAATCAAATGGTGACAAGTGAAATTAGGGAAAAATTTCACACGCGTTTTGTCCAAATCCTGATAAGTAAATTATTAAATTATTAGGATTTGGACAAAATGCAAGTGAAATTATTCCCTAATTTCACGAGTATACCATTTGATTACCTATTAATATCATGGGTGACGAATTACGTTAGCTATCTTGGATTTATGACATGTTTATCCTGGATTGTATCGATCGAGAACTCTTGCACTTTCTCGAACGCTTATAAGACAAAATACCTGTTAAAATCCTTCTCGTTCCCTGAGTCTCTGGGACATTTCTGAAGGATAAAATGATCAGCTTCTGAAAAAATTCAAGTAAATAATTTCTAAAAAATTGTAATGCATTTTGGTCATTTTTAATACATTGTGACAAATGAAAGAAAATGTAAAGTCATTTCAAGAACCACACCCATAATCACCTTACAGAAACCAAACCATTTGAATCACTGTTTTTTGTGGTATAAGATTTTTTTGTTATGGATTCAATTTGTTGGCAGTTTCTTTGTGAAACAAAGGTTTCTTTCACTGAGAATTTATATCTTGAATTAAAATCTTGGTAATTTGATTCATATGGAATAGAGGTCCTTAAAACAAATTCGTATTTTATGGTATTAAACAGACATAATTTTCACCCAAAAAAATGAAAGAAAACCTGTGATATCATTATAGAAATTTCTTTGGAAACCACAGGTAACTTTTATGACATTTAAACATATACCAGTTAATAAAAACACAGAGCTTGCATAAACATATGGTTGTTTTATTGCATAGGACTTGTTAGTGACACACAAATGAAAATGTAAAGTCATTGGACCACACCCATACCCTTACGTGATCACCTAACCAGAAACAAAACTATTTGAATTCTCACTGTTTTTTTATGGATAAATATAGATTTTGTTGTTAGGGATAAATTTTGTTGGCTTTTCTTTGTTAAACAAAATTTTTTACCCAGAATATATAATATATTTTGAAGTGAAATACTGGTAATTTACTTCATGGAAATTATAGAATTCTTTAAAACAAATGCACATTTTAAATTATAGAGAGTTTTTTCACCCCCCCAAAAAATTAAACAAAACCTTAATGATTCATTATAGAAATTTGTTTGGAAACTAGGTGAACTTTTGCGACATATATACATTTCAGTCAATAAAAACACAGAGCATAATCATTTTTTTGCATAGTAGTCTACCAGTGTTTAGTGACAAATGAATGGTTATGTGAAGTCATTGGATCACCCTCGGGTAATCACGTCCTAACCAGAAACCATAAACCATTTAATATAAAACACTGTTTTTCACGGACTGTTTTTAGGCATTAGTGATGGCGGCTTCTTTTTGTGTTAAAAAAGTTCTTACCTAAGATTTTATTTTTATGTTTTGAATTAAAATCTTGGTAATTTGCTCCATGGAATAGGTCCTTAAAACAAATGCATATTTTATGGAATTAAACAGAAAGTACTTAACAAAAAAACAAAACGAAACCTGAGATTCATGATAGAAATTTATTTGGAAACTACATGACATATGTACATGCATAATCAAAGGAGTGCACATGGAGCTTGCATTAAAACAGGGATATGGAATATAGTATCTTTATCATTCGTAGAAGTGTTTACCGAGCTGGCATTAAGATTTGGAGATACAGCAAAAATTCAGTCTTCATATCAAGAATTTCATTTAATTTTTCAAAAAGTAAGATAGCTGACATCCATCTTTTCTCATAGAGAGCCTTTCTGGAAATTTAGAAATATGATTGTAAATAGGATAAGCTTGAATTCGAAAATGAGCTTATAGTGCCATAATCCCTCCCCCCTCCCTCAACACAAGATTTTTTGAAGAGATGTCATATCATGACCTATTGAACTTACTATCAGGTTATAATTTCTGTGTAATGAAATTACTCACATTCAAGTGTCTTTTCACTTTTCTGGTCATAGACTGGAAGCAGTTTTCTTTTGATTCAGACGTTGATCATAAACCAAGCATCCTTTTTGAATTCTGAAGCTATAAGTTCACGTTATTAGCACATGAAAACTTTAAAACTTGAATCTCTTATCCTAAGGGTGGGTGGGGGCTTGTCCCTAGAATGGCCTATACATGGAGGCTCTTCCAGAAGGGGGTACCTTTTGTCAGCCTTCAATGCCATAATTTTCAATCAAAAAATGAATTTTTTAGACGTAACTTTGTCATTAATAAAAAGGTGTTTTAAAATCTTTCTCTGAGCACTAATTCCAAACTAATCGATGAGAACACTGTCCACAAAGGACTCGTCCTTGAAGCAAAATTTCATCGCTAAATGGTTTCATTGCCTCTAGGATAACTTAAAATAATTTTTTTTCAATATCTTTTTTAATGTCATGGATGTCTTTCCAATGTTGATGATTTGAAATAATGTTGTCCTGAATTTCAGGCCACTATGCAGTGGGGCAATTTTTTTTTCAAAACTTATGAAAATTTACCTCTTTTTTTAAAAAAGTAAATTTGCATAAATCTTGCTATAAAATGCAGTCCAAAAGTCTATTAAGTTTTTCCCCATTTGTCCATAATATATCATGTCTTGCATTGTAAATGGAAAGCAACAGACAACTTCAAAATGCCTGCAGCCACCAGCTATTATATAGTTTAATGTATTTCTTAAGCTTTCCATGTTTTTTTAATATTACTACATGAGAAATTTCTGCAATTTGATTGGCTTAGAGCAGTGGTATTTTAGTTTAATTTGATATACCTTGCATCTGAAAGTTACAAACCTTTTGCGGGTAGTAGTATAAACAAATTATTGTCAAAGAGTCCATCAAGCTGACTGCATAAACACTGTCATTGTGATGGTTGAAAAGGGAAGAAAAAATTGTAAAATTGCCATATTAAATTAGTGTTAGAATTCATAATTTCCAACATCAAAAGCGTTTGTCAGCAGATGTAACACAGAATTTCTTTTGACTGATGTATATGAAATAAATAATACATATGAACTGCGGAAAATGAAATCAAGTGAAGAGTGATCCTCGCAGTTGTGAGCGCCATTTATGCAATTGCATAAGAGAAGCCTGAACAACAATTCAGGGCTTTCTTTTACTTATATTTCCATTAATTCCGTATCTAAAAAACCGATGTAGCAAGCTTCTAAAAAGTATCATTTTTCCTTGATACAGTTAAATGGCGATGAACCCCTTCAGTAATTATATTGGTACAATGCTGGATTGCCCGACTGTCCTGAAGACTGGACGATTGGTAAGTAAATGTTGAATTTGTACTTCTTACAGTATTTGGTGAGGGAATATATCGTTTAAAAGTCTACATAACAGAACATTAAAATCATTAAAAAAACTAGAATCATAAAACCAAGAACAGAAAAGTGCCAAATGAATGTTGATAATTCTAATCAATTGCGACTAGAAAGTGTCGACCAAGTTTGATTCTTTTTGCAAATACAAACGGACAATATTTACCTGGGTCTGACTATACTCCCTCTTTTCATTCTTAAGATTATCTGAAAAAATTTCTTCGTTGAAAAAGGCATTTATACCTTAAGTTGCAATAACGTTGTCTTAGAAAAATGAAAAAAGGAAAAAGCCAAATAGGAATGTGAAATGCAAAGTTTTAACCAAATCTTCAAAATGTAAATGTCAAGTTTATAGCTGAAATTGAGATGTGAGGCAGCTATTTTTCCTGTGCTGTTTAAATTGAAATGACTGATGATAAAACTGAGATAATGTTAGCTAATTTATTCGTAGTAACTCCGGGTACCTTCCGGCAAGTGCCAACAAGGGGAATTCATTTATCGTTTGTGGAATGTGCCTATTCAGATCTTCGCGATATTTTTTTCATAGAGGTTTGAAATTAACGGATTCTGCAAAAGAAAAGGTTGGCACCCAACTTCAAAACAACAACTTTGGCACATTTTAGCCTTTCACTTTTGTTAAACAATCAAAACATGGCTTGAAGCTTTGTTGGTAAATATGAGCAAGTTAGCACTTATGTTTCTTCGATAATTCCTTTGTATCAAAACTATAAACGTTAGAAAGAAAAATGTAGTTTAAATGAAGCCTTTGATTGCTGAAATTAAAATAATAATTAAATTCCGAGCAACAACGTCATCAGGTATAAGAAAAATATTTCGCGTGGTAATATACACCAGGAAAAATTGGTATAAAGTAAAATGTGTGAAAAGCGCAAGAATGGGGCGGATTGTATCAGAGGTTTAAAAATATAAACTTGAATAAAATACAAAGATCTAATGAGCGAGTGTCACAGGACAAAGAGTCTCTTGAAAAGCGTTGATAGTCTTCAAAATAAAAGTTCCGCAAATTCGTTGCATTCCCCACGGGAGTTTTGGGCTGTCTCAATGTGAATCGAGCAGCAAAAAAACATGCTGGCTGACAAAATCTCTCGAAAGACGTAAATAAATTCTAAAAAAAAAGGTCCGCAAATACGTTGCATTCCTCACGGGAGGTGAGGACTAGCTCAATGTAAATCGATCAGGTAAGAACACGCTGGTACTGATAAAAGTTTTGAGAATATAACCCTATGCGTTGATCAACTACCGCTTAAAATTCAATTCACAAAGGAAAAGAGAACACTGAAAACCCTGGTTCTGAGTCGAGAAGCGAACACGCTACCTCGATGTAAATCCAGCTGAAAAGAACAAGCTGGTTCTGACAAAAATTTGAGCGTAAAACCCTATTCCTTGATCAGCTGCTGCTTTAAACGCAATTTATAAAGCAAACCAGAGCACTAATTGCCCTTTCAAACTAGAAATCGTATTAAAGCTTGCTCACCTGTTAGTTCCTCTTGAACAGACAACGAACAGCTGCTCACTGAATCATCTAATTTCTGACCACGAGTTGTAAATACAAGACCATGACGTCACCACCTAAATATGGGGTCTTACTTACACCCAAATATGGTCAAAATGCAAATTTTAGAGGGTTACGCAGAATTTGAGAGTTTTTGCCTACATTGCGCGGCGTTATAATTCTGCCGCCGAGGCAACCTGGCTTCTTAGCTCTGTTGCTTCGTTGGCAATGATCATAGGCTAATATCTACGGAATTGGGAACGGCATTGCTATCTTATCACCTACATATATGAGATCGTTACGGTAATGCGCTCGGGCAGTAAAACTGGAAGGGCTAGTGCTATTGATTTTTAGATGTTTAGATGCATACGTGATGCATAAAATCGGTGAATTTGTTAGTTGCTGGCTGACAAGGTTGTGGTTCGGTATGACGTCCATGACGAAAAAATATTAAAATTGGACATGAGCATAAAATGCAGATTCTTGTGAGTTGAAAAAGAGTGGTATTCCAGTAGCTTTACTTGAAAGTCTTGTGGATAGAATTGTGATGGAATGGAAAAGGTTTTTGTAAGTTGTCAGTTCTTGGGCTGAAATTGTTTTTCACGCCTGACAAATGCAATTTAATGCAACTCAAGGTACGGCAGACATCACCATGCAGTGCTACTTTAGAAGTTGTTTTAGGTTTGAGGGAAATTTGATTAAACTCTTTGGTTAAAAAACTTTCTTTAGCTGTTGATTTTTTGAACTAGTCGTTAATTTTCTATTCTATTTAAATTTACAACAAATTCTAAAATAAGCTGGAAATATATGGAAATTTCTTAGTTCATAATGATATTTAGACCTGAACATACGGGAATGTTGGAACAAGCGGTGATATGTTAAAGAAATTGTGTCTTACCAAAGCTGCAGGTTGATTGTTGTTGCGTATGACTGAAAATGCATCCGTGAAATGCCATGAAGCATAAAATGCTGATTCTTTTGAGGTGAAAAGACAGTTCTACTGAATAAAATGTTGTGGGTGGAATTGTGACGGAACTAAAAATTCCGACTGTTGTCAGGTCCTCAATGAAAAAATGATTTGAATGGAAGTGTAGATGGAACTGAAAGGGTTCTTGTCAGAATTAAGTGGTTGGTTTACAAAATACACTTCTGGGGATCCTCCAATGTATATCTCTATTCTCTCCATCTTTCTATTTTTCCTTGGCAATTTAAGTTTGCTTACAACAAATTCTGCAGAATGTATGGAAACAGAAAATAAGCTGGAAATAGAAATTGCTTGATTCATTTCATTGGTTACAAGTAAGACTGTTCTGCTCTATGAGCTTGAAAATAAGAGTATTTCGTGAAAAAGGATTGAATGAAACAACAAACATTGAAATTTGGATCGAATTGTGTTGCAACTAAAAGCCACGGCTATTATCAGCTCTTTAGTGGAACGAGATTTGAATGGTATTGTGGTGGAACCGAAAAGGCTGTTCAGTTACCAACGGTTAAACAGAAATCCGATGGTTTCAATATTTTTTTGTAATGGGGCTCTACTTGGTCAGCTTCACGTCGAGCTCCGCCATATAACCTATTGGCCAGATAATCTACTAACTTGTATTCTGAAAATCCTTGTACAGCTTTTTCAGCAGTCACTCGATATGTTGTGCTAATGTTTCAAAAGGGCAAAAAGTAAGTGGCAATTAAGCAATTATGGAACGGTATCCCCAATGTCTGTTACGTTGTTACCTTAGAAAGGGGTCTGTTTTCCAGGTCATGTTCCTTTGAAAGTTCATGCACGGAAGACTTTATTGCGTTATTGAGGGGAGCCAGTCTACAAATTTGTGTGTGATCGACGTTAAAATACATTATACCAATTATTTTTAAAAAAACGAACATAAAAGCAAGGTAAATGAAAACTTCCTCAATGTATATTCCAAGCATTCTTCGCAAAACCGATGTCCGGAAACGGTCTGAACTGTATTCTTCATCGCCTCAATGAAAAGAAAATCATATCCTCCTTGAAAGGGCTGATCATTAAACAGCTCTTTCTTATCATTTCTGCACTTCTGCATTTCCTTTGTATCTCTTTTCTCTTTGTCCTTCTATTTGTCCTTGGCAATTAAATTTGTTGACAACAAATTTTGTATAATATATGGAAGCAGAAAATAAGCTAGAAATGGAAATTACTTGGTTCATAATCGGATGTTTAGTGGTAAGATTGGTTCTGCTCCATGTGCTTTAAAATAGAATTATGTCGTAAGTCACTTTTGTAAAGGGATTAAATGCAACAACGTGGAAGTCAAATTGGAAATGTTGGACATCTGTGAAAAAACATATAGCATAAAGGCAGATTCTTTTGAGCTGAAAAGGCAGCTGTACTAGAAAATGCTGTGGATGGAATTGTGATGTTAGTTGCTGGCTGACAAGGTTGTTGTTCAGTATGAAATCCATGACTAAAAAATATTAAAATTGGACATGAGCATAAAAGGCAGATTATTGTGAGCTGAAAAAGAATGTTATTAGCTTGACTTGAAAATGTTGTGGATGGAATTGTGATGGAATGGAAAAGGTTTTTGTCAGTTGTCAGTTCGTGGGCTGAAATTGTTTTTCACGCCTGACAAATGCAATTTAATGCAACTCAAGGTAAGGCAGACATCACCATGCAGTGCTAATTTAGAAGTTGTTTAAGGGAAATTTGATTTAACTCTTTGGTCAAAAAAACTTTCATTAGCTGTTGATTTTTTGAACTAGTCGTTAATTTTCTATTCTATTTAAATTTACAACAAATTCTAAAATAAGCTGGAAATATATGGAAATTTCTTAGTTCATAATGATATTTAGACATGAACATACGGGAATATTGGAATAAGCGGTGATATGGTGAAGAAATTGTGTCTTACCAAAGCTGCAGGTTGATTGTTGTTGCGTATGACTGAAAAATGTTGGACATGTGTGAAATGCCATGAAGCATAAAATGCTGATTCTTTTGAGCTGGAAAGACAGTTCTACTGAATAAAATGTTGTGGATGGAATTGTGATGGAACTAAAAATTCCGACTGTTGTCAGGTCCTCAATGAAAAAATGATTTGAATGGAAGTGTAGATGGAACTGAAAGGGTTCTTGTCAGAATTAAGTGGCTGGTTTACAAAATACACTTCTGGGAATCCTCCAATGTATATCTCTATTCTCTCCATCTTTCTATTTTTCCTTGGCAATTTAAGTTTGCTTACAACAAATTCTGCAGAATGTATGGAAACAGAAAATAAGCTGGAAATGGAAATTGCTTGATTCATTTCATTGGTTACAAGTAAGACTTGTTCTGCTCTATGAGCTTGAAAATAGGAGTATTTCGTGAAAAAGGATTGAATGAAACAACAAACATTGAAATTTGGATCGAATTGTGTTGCAACTAAAAGCCACGGCTATTATCAGCTCTTTAATGGAACGAGATTTGAATGGTATTGTGGTGGAACCGAAAAGGCTGTTCAGTTACCAACGGTTAAACAGAAATCCGATGGTTTCAATATTTTTTTGTAATGGGGCTCTACTTGGTCAGCTTCACGTCGAGCTCCGCCATATAACCTATTGGCCAGATAATCTACTAACTTGTTTTCTGAAAATCCTTGTACAGCTTTTTCAGCAGTCACTCGATATGTTGTGCTAATGTTTCAAAAGGGCAAAAAGTAAGTGGCAATTAAGCAATTATAGAACGGTATCCCCAATGTCTGTTACGTTGTTACCTTAGAAAGGGGTCTGTTTTCCAGGTCATGTTCCTTTGAAAGTTCATGCACGGAAGACTTTATTGCGTTATTGAGGGGAGCCAGTCTACAAATTTGTGTGTGATCGACGTTAAAATACATTATACCAATTATTTTTAAAAAACGAACATAAAAGCAAGGTAAATGAAAACTTCCTCAATGTATATTCCAAGCATTCTTCGCAAAACCGATGTCCGGAAACGGTCTGAACTGTATTCTTCATCGCCTCAATGAAAAGAAAATCATATCCTCCTTGAAAGGGCTGATCATTAAACAGCTCTTTCTTATCATTTCTGCACTTCTGCATTTCCTTTGTATCTCTTTTCTCTTTGTCCTTCTATTTGTCCTTGGCAATTAAATTTGTTGACAACAAATTTTGTATAATATATGGAAGCAGAAAATAAGCTAGAAATGGAAATTACTTGGTTCATAATCGGATGTTTAGTGGTAAGATTGGTTCTGCTCCATGTGCTTTAAAATAGAATTATGTCGTAAGTCACTTTTGTAAAGGGATTAAATGCAACAACGTGGAAGTCAAATTGGAAATGTTGGACATCTGTGAAAAAACATATAGCATAAAGGCAGATTCTTTTGAGCTGAAAAGGCAGCTGTACTAGAAAATGCTGTGGATGGAATTGTGATGTTAGTTGCTGGCTGACAAGGTTGTTGTTCAGTATGACATCCATGACTAAAAAATATTAAAATTGGACATGAGCATAAAAGGCAGCCGGATTCTTGTGAGCTGAAAAAGAATGTTATTAGCTTTACTTGAAAATGTTGTGGATGGAATTGTGATGGAATGGAAAAGGTTTTTGTCAGTGGTCAGTTCTTGGGCTGATATTGTTTTTCACGCCTGACAAATGCAATTTAATACAACTCAAGGTAAGGGAGACATCACCATGCAGTGCTAATTTAGAAGTTGTTCGAGGGAAATTTGATTAAACTCTTTGGTTAAAAAACTTTTATTAGCTCTTGATTTTTTGAACCAGTCGTTAATTTTCTCTTCTATTTAAATTTACAACAAATTCTAAAATAAGCTGGAAATATAAGGAGATTTCTTAGTTCATAATGATAATGAGACATGAAGATAAAGGAATATTGGAACAAGCGGTGATATGTTGAAGAAATTGTGTCTTACCATAGCTGCAGGTTGATTGTTGTTTTTATATGACTGAAAATGCATCCGTGAAATGCCATGCAGCATAAGATGCTGATTCTTCTGAGCTGAAAAGACAGTTCTACTGAATAAAATGTTGTGGATGGAATTGTGATGAAACTGAAAATTGCGACTGTTGTCAGGTCCTCAATGAAAAAATGATTTGAATGGAAGTGTAGATGGAACTGAAAGGGTTCCTGTCAGAATTAAGGGGCTGGTTTACAAAATATTTACCACAAAATTGTAGGACTTTGACGGAGTTTAAAGGTGACCTTGTCGTCTCATTCCTAACATCTCCGTACTTCTGGGGATCTTCCAATGTATATCTCTATTCTCTACATCTTTATATTTTTCCTTGGCAATTTAAGTTTGTTTACAACAAATTCTGCAGAATGTATGGAAACAGAAATAAGCTGGGAAAGGAAATTGCTTGATTCATTACATTGTTACAAGTAAGACTTGTTCTGCTCCATGAGCTTGAAAATAGAAGTATTTCGTGAAAAAGGATTGAATGAAACAACAAAAATTGAAATTTTGATCGAATTGTGTTGGAACTAAAAGCCAAGGGCTACTTTTAGCTCTTGAATGGAACGTGATTTGAATGGTGTTGTGGTGGAACCGAAAAGGCTGTTCAGTTACCAACGGTTTTTGCAATGGGGCTCTACTTGGTCAGCTTCACGTCGAGCTCCGCTATAAAGCCTATTGGCCAGATAATCTACTAACTTGTATTCTGAAAATCCTTGTACAGCTTTTCGAGCAGTCACTCGACCAGGTGAATAAACCTGTGACTCAGCAATATATGTTGTGCTAATTTTTCAAAAGGGCAAAAAGTAAGTGGCAATTAAGCAATTATAGAACGGTATCCCCAATGTCTGTTACGTTGTTGCCTTAGAAAGGGGCCTGTTTTCCAGGTCATTTTCCTATGAAAGTTCATGCACGGAAGACTTTATTGGGTTATTGAGGAGAGCCAGTCGAAGGGTGAAAAGACTGTTTACTAAGCCTTTCTACAATCACCCTACCCCTTTCCTGAGGGCAGGGCGCGGCTAGAGAGGCTTGTAGTAATTGCGCTTTTAGGAACCCGGCTCTAGAGAAAAAGGATTTCAGAATCGATGAAATAAATACTAAAAAGATCTTCGTTCTTTTGCGCTTCGATAATGCTGTTAAATAGCTTCTTTGAAATTCGTTTTGTTGGGGCTCTCTTCCTAACACTGGTGAAATAGATACCAAGAGAAGCATGTGGGATATCACAGGGCAACTCGTTCAAAAAGACGGTTGTCGTTGAAGATTTACTTCCGCTCCGTGACCTATGGCTGTCCTCGTTGAGTCCTATAAAGAAACCAGGTAATTATTTTAAAAAAATCTTGCTTTTTGTGACATGTCTCAATGGAAAAAAACGGAAAAAAGTAAGATGAGTTTGGCTGTAGTTTATAGCTCGTGTATGTCCAAAGTATTAACGAGTTCTTACCTTTGTCATCTTCCGCCTCCTTGTACGCCAACTTTGAATTTAAGCCGAGATGTTTCCTTTGTATCTTTTCATCCTTTCTGGATAAGTCGAAGAGTCGTAATGCATTAACTTTAACTAGTGGTCTGAAAAAAAAAATGAATTGCTTATAACAAATTTTGTATATTATATGGAAACAAAAAATAAGCTGGAAAAGGAATTACTTGGTTCACTAATGATGTTTGCTGCTGCGTATGACTGAAAAAGGTTGGACGTCAGTGAATGGCTGATTCTTTCGAGCTGAAAAGCTGCCCTACTCGAAAATGTTGTGGATGGAATTGTAATGGAACTAAAAATTCCGACTGTTATCTAATGAAAAAATGATTTGAATGGAAATATTGGTAGAAGGGAAAAGGTTGTTGTCAGTTCTTGGGCTGAAATTGTATGACACTTTAATGGCAAAAATAAATAAATAAATAAATAAATAAACAATTATAACTCGTGTATGACATGAACTAGTTATGCCCAAAGTATTAACGAGTTCTTACCTCCTTCTCTCTCTCTGCTTCCTCGAACGCCAACTTTAATGTATTTTGTACATGTTTTTTGGCATTTTTTTCTTTTTTTTCTGGAGTGGTCAAAAAGTCGCAAATTGTGGAGTTGAACTTGTGAATTTCAACTTCATCCTCAGTTTCTTCGTATGTTGTCTTCAACAATTTTCTGAGATGGTTTTTTTTTTATTTTTTACTCTGGCTGGTTGTCTCAAATTCTTTGGCATTACCTTTAACCAAGTGCTCTGGAAAAAAAATGAAATGAATATTATTGTTTACACAAATAAATTATTTAAAAAATGGGATTTGTTTTTTGCTTTTATAAAATCGATGGTCGTTTGTTGTTAATCGCGTTCGACGTCAAGAGAACGTAATCAACCTCAACCTGCGAGAAGATTAGGCACGAGCATTAAGCAGAAATTTGGGTGAAGTAGTACTTCTCGTTCCCAGAGCCCGTCATTTCTTTATATTCCAAGCGCTTGAGAGAAGAAAGCGGTTCCCTGTCATCTCTTTCTTAGCATCTCTGCACTTCCTCATTATCTCTTTTCTCTCCATCTTTCTATTTTTCCTTGGCAATTTAATTTGTATAATATATGGAAGCAGAAAATAAGCTGGAAATGGAAATTACTTGGTACATAATCAGATGTTTAGTGGTAAGACTGGCTCTGCTCCATGTGCTTTGAAATAAAATTATTTGGTAAGTTTTGTAAAAGGATTAAATGCGACAACGTGGGAGTCAAATGAACTAGTGGTCTGAAAAACAAAATGAATTGTTTACAACAAATTTTGTATATTGTACGGAAACAAAAAATAAGCTGGAAAAGGATCATACTTGGTTCACCAATGATGTTTGCTGCTGCGTATGACTGAAAATGTTGGACATCTGTGAAATAACATAAAGCATAAAGGCTGATTCTTTTGATCTGAAAAGGCAGCCCTACTAGAAAATGTTGTGGATAGAATTGTGATGGAAATAAAAAGGATTTGAATGGAAATGTAGGTGGAACAGAAAAGGTTGTTGTCAGTTCTTGGGCTGAAATTGTATGACACTTTCATGGAACTCAAAATAAAATTTATAGAAGTTGTTTTAGGTTTGATGGAAATTTGATTTAGCTCAAGTGCTTAAAAAGCTTTCATTAGCTGTTGATTTTTTGAACCACTCCTTAATTTTCCATTCTATTTAACAACTCACGTTTTTAATCAGCATTGAGAAGCTGGTTTACAAAACATTTACTGTTATCTACCTATATATCATTACTTAGTACCTTGAATTTACACCCAAGATGCTCCTCAACAAGTACAAGGGATCTATCATACAAATGTCACAAGGGAGCACTAACCGGTAAATGTTTTTGTTTCATTATAAAGTTGTCTATCCTTGTTACCCGTTGCAACAAAGGACAGGAACGTTTAGTTTCTAAATATAGTCTCATAACAAAACTGGGCCATGATTTTTGGAATTCAATTTATGCGACATAAAAAAGTTAAAAAATATAGTGATTCCAGTTTATTTACAAACACCCCATACCCGGCCATAGCCAGGCTTCTGACACCCCATATCTCGCTGACGTACTTTTCCTTAACTCTCTGCGTGCATCCCAGCACTTCTGAGCAATTTCTTTTCAATCTTTTCCCTTTCTTCTTCCGCTCTTTCTTCTGTTAAACCAAATTTCTGAATCACGTATTTTGTTAAATTAGAGGGAACGAAAAAAAGTCAGCTGCCTATCGTTTACAACAACGTTTTTAAACACAGTACCCACAAGAAACAGAGAAAAGAGCGTGAATTATTATTTAGGGCTGTTGTCAGTCGTGAATGGTGGGCGAAGTTTGTAAGGTGCTTAGAATAAAATAAAAATGTTGTTAAATTAGAAATGGAGGTTATGAAAAAAATGCAAAATGAATAATGAAAATTCTAATATTAAATAGTTACTAGATTGTCAAAAAAGTTTGATTTTTTTCTTTACAATATATGGATGGACCATATTTACCAGGGTTCGACTAGTCTCTCTTTACATGATTAATATCATCTCAATGAAATGTGCTTCGTTAAAAAAGTTAAAGTCATTTGCAAAAAAATAAATGGATTTACGCTTAATGGCTGATTAATACATTGCTGTTGCTACAAATGGCGTAAAAAGTCAATGGTTCTTAACTTAACCGTAGAAAATTATATTCCTTTCACTAAACGGCAAAACGGGAATGCCATAAGAATATTCAGCCTGGGCCAGAAAAACATTCTTAAATATAAAATAAAAAAGAGAGTAAATGAATCCTTTTATGTATTTAAAATTGTCTCACTGTTTTTCATAAAACTATTTTTGGCGGCTCTGTAAATAATTATACAACCAGCCACCGACATGAGTTAGAACAATTTTTATTTTGATGCTACTTAATTTCCCAAGACAAATAGTTTCATTACCTGAATAAGCATTCATAATTTCTCACGTTGATTTGAATCAAGTCAGTCAGTCAAAATTTGGTAATCGTGCGAATACACAAAGAATCATATCGGATGTCGAACGTGCGTCAGACCGTTTTGACAATTCTACAAATTTCTGTGTGATCTATTTTAAAATACATTATACCAATTATTTAAAAAAAACGAACATAAAAGCAAGGTAAATGATATCTACCTCAATGTTTTTGCCAAGCATTCTTCGCAAAACCGATGTCCACAAACGGCCTGAACTGTATTCCTCATTACCAAAAGACATATTGAACAGAGTTGACATGGAGACAGCGAGTCAATGAAAACAAAATCTTATTCTCCTTGAAAGGGCTGATCATGAAACAGCTCTTTCTTATCATTTCTGCACTTCTGCATTTCCTATGTATCTGTTTTCTCTCCGTACCTCTATTTTTCCTTGGCAATTAAATTTGTTGACAACAAATTTTGTATAATATATGGAAGCAGAAAGTAAGCTAGAAATGGAAATTACTTGGTTCAAAATCGGATGTTTAGTGGTAAGATTGGTTCTGCTCCATGTGCTTTAAAACAGAAT
>OZ037775.1:62790716-62795716 GCA_964035525.1 Porites cylindrica
ATTTTAAGCACGTCTAGGATTTATTTGTGATATAGTAATTCAATTAACATTCTGTGAGTGTATTAAAAGAAAAAAACAAGAGCCTGAATATCTGCCAGGCGTGATGTTCTAACAACAGAACAGAACAGAACATGTTATGTTATATAACATGATATGTGTCATGTTATGTTATATAACATGTGCCATGTTAGGTTATATAACATGTGTCATGTGTTATGTTATATAACAAGTGCCATGTTATGTTACATAACATGTGTCATGTAATGTTATATAACATGTGTCATGTGTCATGTTATGTTATGACATGTGTTATGTGCTATGTTATGTTCTATAACATGAATCATGCTGTGTTATAACATGTGTTATATAACATGTGTCATGTGTTATGTTATATAACATGTTTCACGTTATGTTATGTTATATAACATATGTAATATTATGTTATCCAACATGTGTCACGTCATGTTATATGACGTGTGTTATCTAACATGTCATGTTATATTATATAACATGTGTCATATTATGTTATATAACATGTGTCATATTATGTTATATAACATGTGTCATGTTATGTTATATAACATGTGTCATCTTATGTTATATAACATGAATCATGTTGTGTTATATAACATGTGTCATGTTATGTTATATAACATGTGTCATGCTATGTTATATGACATGTGTCATGTTATGTTATATAAAATGTGTCATGTTATGTTATATAACGTGTCATGTGTTATGTTATATAACATGTGTCATGTTATGTTATATAACATATGTATTATTATGTTATCTAACATGTGTCATGTTATGTTATATGACGTGTGTTATGTTATTTTATCTAACATGTGTCATGTAATGTTAAATAACATGTGTCATGTTATGTTATATGACATGTGTTATGTGTCATGTTGTTATATAACATGAGCCATGTTATGTTATATAAAATGAATCATGCTATGCTATATAACATGAGTCATGTTATGTTATATAACATGTGTCATGTTATGTTATATAACATGTCAGGTTATGTTATATAACAAGCGTCATGTTATGTTATATAACGTGTCATCTGTTATGTTATATAACATGTGTCATGTGTTATGTTATATAACATACGTCAGGTTATGTTATATAACATGTGTCATGTTATGTTATATAACGTGTCACGTGCTATTTTATCTAACATGTGTCATGTTATGTTATATAACATGTGTCATGTTATGTTATATGACATGTGTTATGTGTCATGTTATGTTATATAACATGTGCCATGTTGTGTTATATAACATGAATCATGCTGTGTTATATAACATGTGTCATCTTTAAGCAATAGACCACACTTTCTATGGGTTTACCGGCGTGATAACCCGCGCGGGATGTTGGGAGAACACGAGAAAAGCTTGTAAATCACGAGCCGAAGGCGAGTGATTTACAAGCTTTTTGAGTGTTCTCCCAACATCCCAAGTGGGTTATCACGCCGGTAATCCCATAGAAAGTGTGGTCTATTGCTTTTATAAAATAACCTTTAGTAAAGTGGAGTCTTTTAGGTAAAAAATATTGTTTTAGTACCGTGATCGATTTATGTCTTCTCTCTAAAGTCATCATAAGCCAATCATGACTCACGATTTAATAGCGCAGAACTTTCTCAAAACTCAGTTCAGTCAAACAACAAACAGCAGCACTTCAAAACACGAGTTTTTGCACTCGTTACATGATAACTTATGAAAGCTGTTTTACAGGAAAAGTCAACACATTCATGTGAACGTACAATGAAACAATAGGTTCATGGTTTGTTTACTAAAGAAGTAGAAAATTGAACATCAGACTGTACGCAGCTGTATTTTGTTGAGTCGATCCGTAAGAATTTCGTGCTTACAGCTGCTTACAGACGGAACTGGCAGCTATTGTAATGGAGGACTTCATTCACTTTTTTACAAGCCGCAGTGGTTTAAGATCTCTTTTCTGGGCTTTATCATGATGAAGAAACGCCGCGACGTGGCTGCATTTGCGAAGTTGTCGCATGTAACTTTACATGCACGTACAGTCACCGATGGAAATCTGTCAGTCGTGGAGAAAGGCCGGTTTTTTTGCCGTAGCCACATATTGGCGTTAATATTTTGTCGATTTGTGAAGTCAGGTGGTTTGAGGTAGGTTATGGCATCGATATCACCGAATAATTTGTACAAATGTTGGAAAAAACCAGCCCGAAACTCTTACATCTTTCATCATCGTTGGCAGCTTGTTTACAACCTACAGCGGCCGATTTTGTACCATATCTTGATCAGAGATCTCTTTTTGGAACAATTTCTTTCATTAAGGAATTTAATTTTGACATAAAATAAATCAAGAATGCTAAAACTATCCGTTTTGTTGCTGGTTGGCATATGGTTAAGTTTTCCTAGAGACTTTCTACACAAGAAATTCACACAGTTGTTGTCTTTCTCTGCGATTTGGCATCGTCGTGAAATGTAAACTGCTTTCCAGCTTTGTACTTTATAACTTCTAAAGCTATGGCAGTAGCGAATTGTGACGCTCAGTAATAAAATGTGGAAACCAACGCTTTGAATATTTAGAAGGGCTGGGTAAGTAACTTGTTCTGTTTTTTTAGCCTTTCTAAAATCGTTGTTTGCAGATTTTGTTTATGGCTCGTGGTCCGGATGCCTTTTTCTATGGGTTTACCGGTATAATAAACCATAGGTTTTTGACCAATCAGATCACGCGTACTATCTCAGTTATTTTATAATATGTTATATAACATGTCTCATGCTATGTTATATGACATGTGTCATGTTATGTTATATAAAACGTGTTATGTTATATAACGTGTGCCGTGTTATGTTATATAACATGTGTCATGTCATGTTATATAACATGTGTCATGTTATGTTATATGACATGTGTTACGTGTCATGTTATGTTATATAACATGTGTTATGTTATATAACATGTGTCATGTTATGTTATGACATGTGTCATGTTATGTTATATAACGTGTCATGTGTTATGTTATATAACATGTGTCGTGTCATGTTATGTTATATAACGTGTCATGTAATGTTATATAACACGTTTCATGTGTTATGTTATATGACATGTGTTATGTGTCATGTTATGTTATATAACATGAATCATGCTATGTCATATAACATGTGTCATGTGTTACGTTATATAATATATGTCATGTTATGTTATATAACATGTGTCATGTTATGTTATATGGCATGTGTTATCTTATATAACGTGTCATGTTATGGTATATAACGTGTCATGTGTTATGTTATATAACATGTGTCATGTTATGTTATTTAACATGAATCATGCTATGTTATATAACATGTTTCATGTGTTATGTTATATAACATGTGTCATGTGTTACGTTATATAACATATGTCATGTTATGTTATATAACATGTGTCATGTTATGTTATATAACGTGTCACGTGTTATGCTATATAACATGTGTCATGTGTTATGTTATATAACTTGTGTCATGTTATGTTATGTAACATATGTCATGTTATATGACGTGTGTTATTTGATGTTATATACCATGTGTCAAGTGTTATGTTATATAACTTGTGTCATGTTATTTTATATAACATATGTCATGTTATATGACGTGTGTTATTTGATGTTATATACCATGTGTCAAGTGTTATGTTATATATCATTTGTCATCTGATGTTGTTATATAACATGTGTCATGCTATATTATATGACATGTGTCATGTTATGTTATATAACACGTGTCATGTGTTATGTTATATAACTTGTCATGTTACATTATATAACATGTGCCATGTTATGTTATATAACAGGTGTCATGTTATGTTATATGACATGTGTTATGTTATATAACATGTGTCATGTGTTATGTTATATAACATGTGTCATGTTATGTTATATGGCATGTGTCATGTTATGTTATATAACATGTTTTATGTATTATGTTATGTTATATAACATGTGTCATGTTGTGTTATATGACATGTGTTATGTTATGTTATATAACATATGTCATGTTATGTTATATAACATGTGTCATGTTATGTTATATAACGTGTCATGTGTTATGTTATATGACATGTGTCATGTTATGTTATATAACATGAATCATGTTATGTTATGTCATGTTATATAACATGTGTCATGTATAGAGGATATTACACGGTGGCGAGAACGAGTGAGATATTGTTCTTGCCACGAGAACATAAAATTCATATCTTCGAGCTAACGTGTAATGTTCTTTTTATTATATGGAGAAACCAATTCAACAAAAGCAAAAGGCGGGAATCGCGACGTCATTGAACGATACGACACTCACAAAGGTGACATACGGAAAATACGCCACTCGGGTCCCGGATGAAGTGGCGTATGGAATCTACGAGTGGTTTAGCTCCCAGTAAAACACTCTCCTCCATATAATAATATGTTATATAACATGTGTCATGTTATGTTATCACATGTCATGTTATGTTATGTTATATAACATGTGTCCTGTGTTAGGTTATATAAGATGTGTCATGTTAAATAACATGTCATGTGTTATGTTATATAGCATGTGTCATGTGTTATGTTATATAACATGTGTCATGTGTTATGTTATATAACATGTGTCATGTTATGTTATATGACATGCGTGATGTTATGTTATATAACATGAATCATGTTATGTTATATAACATGAATCATGTTATGTTATATAACATGTGTCATGTTATGTTATATGACATGTGCCATGTGTTATGCTATGTTTTATAACATGTGTCATGTTATGTTATGTTATATAACATGTTCATGTTATGTTATATAACGTTTCATGCTATGTTATATAACATAAAATATGTCATGTTATATAACATATGTTATGTTATATAACATAAAATATGTTGTTATATAACATAAAATATATTATGTTATGTTATGACATCTAAATTGTATTTCATTTGAATGCAATTGTGAGAATTCCGTTTTATTTGCTTTGGGTGAGAAATAT
>OZ037775.1:62798216-62805716 GCA_964035525.1 Porites cylindrica
AAAGAGCATTATGGTATGTTACGGTATTTCTGGAGTGGTCAATATGGGTACCTGTTTATCATTCTTTTCAAAAAAGGGTTTGTACGACGCCATTATCAGTCAGAATTATAACAGAGATTAGTGTTAACCACCGAGCAAGTGCAGTTTGTCTGGCGCAGAAAATATTAAGGAACTGACAAGACTGCAATCACTTTTTATTAGGGATTATTATGTGCAATAGAATTAAATATAAAGTAATATGACCAGCCTAAAATTGTCATGTCGTATTGATGGAATTGTGGTCAAACTAGAACGGCTGTTGTTTTTATGTGATGCAAGTGAAACGGGTTTTGACTTAAGCCTTATTTGAAAATGTTATGGATAGAATTGTGATGCCGTGAACTACAATCTAGCGCTATTGTCGCGGAACTGAAAAAAATAAAGGTACTGAAAGAACTATAATCTTTTCCTTCTTTTTCTCTTCTTGCTTCTCTTCCTCCTTTTCTTCCTCCGTTTTTTGCTTGGGTAGGAGAAAACAACGCACAAAGAATTATTTTCTATGGCCACAACAAGTGTCGTCCCAAACCTCTAAAGTAATTTGAGAAAAGGAATAAATAATAAGTTTAATATTTACCTCAAGTAAAATGTACATAACTCAGTTTCTTAGAAGGGTATAGTATATCTTTTCGCCATCTCTTTTTGGGAAAAGTGTTATTCTCAATTGCAGATGTATCAATTGTGGTCAAACTAGAAAGTCTGTTTTGAGCTGTTAACAAATAATGTGTCCAATATATATATAAATTACTTATCAGATATTCATTGGAAATTATTATTTAGATTTAATTGTGTTAAGTAATATGAATAATTAATGAGTTTTTCAAACGGCAATGGCCCTCTGATTGGGTGGAATTTCACTTCATAAATTGGTAGTTGGACTTTAATGCTCGGCTTGGATGGCAAAGATGAAAATTAATGTTCAACATCACATAGTTCCGTAAATCTTTGAATTAATTGTAGTCGTCGTAACGAGCAGGTCGTCTCACAGCCCTTCCTCTTCTGGTTTGGGTTTAGTTCGCCTCCTCTTAACAAGTTTCCTTCCTTTCTCCTTTCCTTTCCTTTCTTTCTTCTGTTTATTTATTTATTTATTTATTTTTGTTTTTCTTCTTCTCTTCAATCTTTTTCCCTTTCACCATCTCTTGTTTTTCTTCTTCAAGTTCCTCTTTCGCCCCTTCCTCCTTCTCTTGTTTCTCCTCATTCAATTCATCTTCTTACTTTTCCTCTCGTTTTACCTCCTCTTCCTTCTCTTCCTCCTTTTCCTCCTCGAGTGGGAGAAAATAACGGAAAAATAATTATTTTCTATGGTCACAACACGTGTCGTTTCAAACCCCTAAAGTAATTTGAGAAAGTACATAAATAATAAGTTTAATATTTACCTCAAGTAAAATGTACGTAACTCAGTATGTTACAAAATCTTAACGTTATTCACAAATACAGGTATGAGCTGTTGAGCTCTTAAATAAAAAAAAAATAGAAAAAAATATAGTATACTGTCTTCGATCATGTCTAATTGAAAAATTTGATATAATGTTGGAATTATAGGTGAAACTGAAAAGGCTCTTGTTTGTCATGGTTGTGACCTGAACGTTGCTTGAAAATGTTATGTATGGAATTGTAAATCCGGGAACTACAATTTAGCGCTGTTGTCATGGAACTAAAAGATTAGCGGAAATTGTTTGTGCGGTGCAGTGCTTAAAAAATAAAGGAACTTACAAGACTTATAATCAACTTTTTTTCAGAAATTATTAGATTTGGATGGTATTGTGTTAATATTATAGCCGGTTGTTTTCAGCTTTGACTGAATTTTCTACGAACGAATCCTAAACAAAGTGATAATAATTTGGCCTGTGCACAATCGCCCGCTGAATATATTTATAAAATTATTATAAACTAGCTAGATTAATTACTCTAAATCTTTACTTGATTGTTTCGAGCATGTATATACTTCATTATTTCTTTAAGCAATAGACCACACTTTCTATGGGTTTACCGGCGTGATAACCCACGCGGGATGTTGGGAGAACACGAGAAAAGCTTGTAAATCACGAGCCGAAGGCGAGTGATTTACAAGCTTTTCGAGTGTTCTCACAACATCCCAAGTGGGTTATCACGCCGGTAAACCCATAGAAAGTGTGGTCTATTGCTTTTATAAAATAACTTCTAGTAGAATGGAGTCTTTTAGGTAAAAAATATGGTTTTAGTACCGTGATCAAGTCACGTCTTCTCTCTAAAATCATCATAAGCCAATCATAACTCTCGATTTAATAGCGTTGAACTTTCTCAAAACTCAGAAAACTCAGTTCAGTCAAACAACAAACAGCAGCACTTCAAAACACGAGTTTTTGCACTCATTACATGATAACTTATGAAAGCTGTTTGACAGGAAAAGTCAACACAAATTCATGCGAACGTAGAATGAAAGAATAAGTTCATGGTTTGTTTACTACAGAAGTAGAAATTAATTGGACATCAGACTGTACGCAGCTGTATTTTGTTGAGTCGATCCGTAAGAATTTCATTGTTACAGACGGAACTGACAGCTATTGTCATGGAGGACTTCATTCACTTTTTACAAGCCTCAGTGGTTTAAGATCTGTTTTCTGGACTTTATAATGATCAAGAAATGCTGCGGTAACGACGTGGCTGCATTTGCGAAGTTGTCGCTTGTAACTTTATATGCACGTACAGCGACCGATGGAAATATGTCAGTGGTCAAAGGTTTCTTTGCCGTAGCCACATATTGGCGTTAATATTTGTCGATTCGTGAAGTCAGGTGGTTTGAGGTAGGTTATGGCATCGATATCACCGAATAATTTGTGCAAATGTTGGAAAAAACCAGCCCGAAACTCTGACATCTTTCATCATCGTTGGCAGCTTGTTTACTGAACCTACAGCGGGCCATTTTGTACCATATCTTGATCAGAGATCTCTTTTTGGAACAATTTCTTTCATTAAGGAATTTAATTTTGACATAAAATAAATCAAGAATGCTAAAACTATCCGTTTTGTTGCTGGTTGGCACATGGTTAAGTTTTCCTAGAGACTCTCTACACCAGAAATTCACACTGTTGTTGTCTTTCTCTGCGATTGGCATCGTCGTGAAATGTAAACTGTTTTCCAGCTTTGTACTTTATAACTTCTAAAGCTATGGCAGTAGCGAATTGTGAGGCTCAGTAATAAAATGTGAAAACCAACGCTTTTAATATTAAGAAGGGCTGGGTAAGTAACTTGTTCTGTTTTTTAGCCGTTCTAAAATCGTTGTTTGCAGATCAATCCGGTTTTGTTTATGGCTCGTGGTCCGGATGCCTTTTTCTATGGGTTTACCGGTATAATAAACCATAGGTTTTTGACCAATCAGATCACGCGTACTATCTCAGTTATTTTATAATTTTTTATAGTACATATATTTTTAGTGTTTTTCTGAGGGTAGGGGCCTCTGGACTGAGGCTGTAATAAGTGCAATAATATTCGATTTCAGAATCTCTAGAAAAAATACTGGAAAGATCTTCTTTCTTGGGAACTAATTGTAAAAGTCTGTTAAACAGCTTTTTTGAAATTCTTTCTGTTGGGGTCCTCTTTTTAAAATTAATCAAATAAATATCTGGCTCTATGCCATAAATACCAACCAATAAAATCGATGGTTTCAAAACCTTCAGCCATTTTGTGAATGAAAAAAAAATGAAAAATTTTAGCCTCGTTAAATCCATAGATCAAACGCTACCTACTAAATGTTGAAGGTCATCAGAAATGCAGGTCTAAGCTCTTAAATACGGTTTTCGATCATATATACTGAAATGGCTCTCACGATCTCTTTTTGGGAAAATTGTTATTTTCAGATGTATGTGATTAAACTGGAAAGTCTGGTTTGAGCTTATGATGAAAAATGTGTCCAGTGCATAAAATATCAGCTCTTTATTTGAAATTATGTGAATGGAATTGTGCTATGTAATATGACAAGGTTATCGACAGCTTTGACAACAAAGAAATGTGATCGAACATTAAAGGACCCTGTTATTTGTGATCTTTTGAGAGTTAAAGGTCTTAAAACTCCAGGCTTATAATTTAGCTCTGACTAAAAATTGAAGAATGTGATATAACGTTGGAATTATGGATGAAACCGAAAAGGCTTTTGTTTTTCATAACATGTGATGGAATTAAAACGGATTGTGACATAAGCCATACTGCATGGAAATATTATGGGTGGAATTGCGATGGAACTACAATCTAGCGCTGTTGTCATGGAACTGAAAGGTGGGCGGAAATTGTTTGTGTACGGATAAAGGGACTGAAAAGAACTATATAATCAGCTGTTCATTTTAACTTATTGGATTTGGATGGAATTGTGTTAATATTAAAAGAACACGTCCTAATGCCTAGTGAGATATTCTAAAAAGGGGAATTATGGCATCAATTCGATAATTAGCGGCTAAAATTGCCAGAAAAACGTTAAATTCTGGTAAAAATTAGTTTATTAATTTTACTTAGTATGACTGTCAAGAAAAGAGCAAAATACGAGCCAATCAAAACGTCAACCCCAATCTCGACCCCAGCCTTGAGGTTTAAGCCTGACAATACACAACTGCGTTTTTTAACGGCTTCAAAGTCTCTTATACAGATAGTCTAAAAGATAGGACGTTACGTTTAACGCTCTCTTTGTCAGGTATATAAACATTCATTAAACATTGATTTTTTTTGTGTTTTTGTTTATGCGGAATAAACAATGAGTTTTTGAAACTACTATGGCCCTCTGATCGTGCGGAATTTTACTTCATAAATTGGTAGTTGGACTTTAATGCTCGGCGTGGATTGCAACTGAGATAAAAATTAATGTTCAAAACATGACATAGTCCCTTAAATCATGGAATTAATTGTGGTCGTCGAAACGAGCAGGTCGTCTCACAGCCCTTCCTCTTCTGGTTTGGGTTAAGTTCGTCTTCTCTTGACAAGTTTCCTTTCTTTCTCCTTTCCTTTCCTTTTTTTCCTCTTTTTATTTGTTTATGTATTTATTATTTATTTTTGTTTTTCTTCTTCTCTTCTATCTTTTTCCTTTTCACCACCTCTTTTTTTTCTTTTTCAAGTTCCTTTTTCGCCCCTTCCTCCTCCCCTTTTTTCTTCTTATTCAATTCATCTTCTTACTTTTCCTCTCGTTTTATTTCCTCTTTATTCTCTTCCACCTTTTTCTCCTTGAGTGGGAGAAAATAACGCAAAAAGAATTATTTTCTATGGTCACAACAAGTGTCGTTTCAAACCCTTAAAGTAATTTGAGAAGATGAATAATAAGTTTAATATTTACTTTAAGTAAAATATACGTAACTCAGTATGTTACAAAATCTTAACGTTATTCACAAATACAGGTATGAGCTGTTGAGCTCTTAAATTAAACAAAATAGGAAAAAATATCGTATACTGTCTTCGATCAGGTGTAATTGAAAAATTTGATATAATGTTGGAATTATGGGTGAAACTGAAAAGGCTCTTGTTTGTCATGGTTGTGACCTGAACGTTGCTTGAAAATGTTATGTATGGAATTGTAAATCCGGGAACTACAATCTAGCACTGTTGTCATGGAACTAAAAGATTAGCGGAAATTGTTTGTGCGGTGCAGTGCTTAAAAAATAAAGGAACTTACAAGACTTATAATCAACTTTTTTTCAGAAATTATTAGATTTGGATGGTATTGTGTTGATATTATAGCCGGTTGTTTTCAGCTTTGACTGAATTTTCTACGAACGAATCCTAAACAAAGTGACAATTTGATTTGGCCCGTGCACAATCGCCCGCTGAATATATTTATAAAATTATTATAAACAAGCTAGATTAATTACTCTAAATCTTTACTTAATTGTATTCAACATATAATTTACGAGCATGTATATACTTCATTTTTTCTTTTTTTATAGTACATGTATTTTTACTGTTTTTTCGAGGTTAGGGACGGCTGGACAGGCTGTAATTCGATTTCAGAAACTATGGAATAAATTATGCTGGAAAGATCTTCTTTCTTGGGAGCTAATTGTAAAAGTCTGTTAAACAGCTTTTTTGAAATTCTTTCTGTTGGGTCCCTCTTTTTAAAATTAATCAAATAGATATCTGGGTCTATGCCATAAACACCAAGAGAATAATACGATACATCGCACGGCAACTCCTTCAAAAAGACCGTAATCGGTACCGATTTGGTGAGCTGTCCGAACCCATCTCTGTAGTTTTACCATCACTTCCACAATGTCTGCTGCTTTGGGCCTTGATTTTCCGTTACATTGCCCCTTTTGGACCAGCTGGACTGTTACATAACATAACATAACATAACATGTTATATAACGTAACATAACATAACATGTTATATAACATAACATAACATGTTTTATTAAAAACTGAATCATTGGATAATGCAATTCTAGCATTTTGATTGGCTTAGCCGTTATGGTATATGAGCTATTATACCATGTTCTCCATATATGGTCGCTGTACGCGTCAGTTTAAAATTGGAAGCTAGCTGAGATTTTTTTGCGAAGGATAGAATGGCGCCCGAAGCAAATGGTTTAATTCATTTCTTAGAATACTAGAAACGGAATTTCATCGAAAGAAACAAGACAAAAACAAACAAAAAAGCCAAAAGAACTTGTTTGAAAGTTTGTCGAAAAACAGGTGAAAACACGTGCAACTTAAGTACCTTGACCAGCTACGAAAGAAGACAAGTGTTGTTTCTTCATAATCGTAAAGCCATTCGCCGATCGAGTCACTCGCCGATAGATAACTGCGGCTTATTTATCGGACATGAAAAATATAAATCACAAGTAACCAGCTACAAATACAGGCTATGCAGCCATTCACTAGAGCAATTGAGGTGGCATTATAGCTTCTTTTCTCGTTGAGCAAAACCAGCTTGTGGCTTCATACAACTTCATAACAAGCGACCGAGGTAATAGTTTTTCTCCGTTGTCCTTACTTTTATAACTGCACCGAAAATCAAAATTCACAGCAATTTCGACGGCTGTCACTTAAAAATTCTTTTCCTTCACATTATCTGCCAGGTTTTTTTAGCTGTTGCGCTGTGTAAAATCCTAGAATCCCGATGAGTTGTTAAAAAACTAATGTTCATCGCTTAGTACAATGTTTTGATTTTTCATTCATGCAGTCCAGGCGAGTCTGTTCGCGCGTTGACAGTTTTGATAGACGTGTGACATGTGAATAGCGAAAGTCCCTTGTCTTTTCCGGTTTGTTCTAGTCGGGGAGATACAACGAGATTTTGCGGGAGTTTTTAAAAAAACAATTATTCCACTCGCGCTTGTTGGATATCAGATGACTATAGCCAACTCCGCGCTACGCGCCTCGTTGGCTATCTATCATCTCATATCCAACGTGCCCTCCTGGAATAATTGTTAAATATAATATAACATAAACATAAAATAACATGTTATATAACCTAACAAAAAAAGGTTATATAACGTAGCATAAAATAACATG
>OZ037775.1:62813216-62838216 GCA_964035525.1 Porites cylindrica
AGAACAGAACATAACACGTTTTATTACATAAGATAAGATAACACGTTATATAACTTAACATGACATGTTATATAACATAACAACATAACACGATATATAACGTAACATAAAATAACATCCTATATAACATAACATGTTATATAACGTAACATAACATGTTATATAACGTAACATAAACATAACATAACATGTTATTACGTAACATAAAATAAACATAAGATAACATGTTATATAACATAACATAAACATAACATAAAATAAGATAACATGTTATATAACATAAGATAATATGTTTATAACATAACAAAAAAATGTTATATAACGTTACAAAACAATACATGTTATATAACAAATATAACATAACATGACATGTTATATAACATAAAAATGACATGTTATATACCATAAAATAACATGACATGTTATAGAACATAACATGACATCTTATAGAACATAATATAACATGATGTATGACATAACATAAACATGACATGTTATATAACAAACATAACATAAAATAACATGTTATATAACCTAACATAAAATAACATCCTATATAACATAACATCTTATATAACGTAGCATAACATGTTATATAACGTACCATAAAAATAACATAACATGTTATAACGTAACAAAAAATAAACAAAACATAACATAACATGTTATACAACACAACAAAAAGAAAACAATATATAACGTAACATAAACATAACATGTTATATAACAAATGTAACAAAACAAACATGTTATAACATTACATAACATAAACATAAGAAAACATAACATGTTATATAACATAAAAATGACGTGTTATAGAACATAAAATAACATGACATCTTATATAACATAACATAAATTTTTAAGTAACAACATGTTTTATAACATAACATAACAAGTTGTAGACAAATAAGATAACATGTTATATAACATAATATAAACATAACATGTTATATAACGTAACATAAAATAACATGTTATATAACGTAACAGAAACATTACATGTTCTATAACGTAAGATAAACATAACACTACATAACATGTTATATAACATAACAACATAACATGTTATATAACGTAGCATAAATATAAGATAACATGTTATAACATAACATAACATAAAAATAGGATAACATGCAATATAACTTCACAAAAAACAAACATAACACAACATAACATCTTATATAACGTAACATAAAATAACATTTTATAAAACATACCATAACATGTTATGTAACGTAACATCACATTACGTATTATATAACAAATATAACATAAACATAACACAGCATAACATGTTATATAACCTAAAAATATATGTTATATAACATAACATAACTGGTTACATAATATAACATGTTATATAACATAACATAGACATAACCCTTAACAAAATGAAATATACTTATAATATACTCCGAACATACATGAAGTATACTGCACTGGGTATACTTTAGGTATACTTGATGTATACATTTTGTATACACTTGATGTATACTTTTTGTACTAGTAATTTGGAACACCCCGATGTATACAAAAAGTATACCTCTCCAAGAGGATGTATACTAATGGTATACATGCTTCATACACAGAAAAGACCACAAAAAGTATACTTTTTGTATAACACTTGCAAAAAGTATACAATTTGTACACTTCTAAATTAAGTTGCTGAAACCCATAAATTTCAGTAAGGACAAAGGCATGCATGACCACCCTGGCTCTACATAAATTCACTAAAAAATGTTCAATATTTGCTTGTAACAATAAATTTTATTTGGAGCTTTTTTAACAGTAACAGACGTACAGTATGTCAATAATTTTTAAAACACAATATTATTTTCACTGTAGAAATAGCTTATATATTGTACTTAACATTTAATAAATATTTTTTCATAATTATTTCAAACCCAAAGACTGCTTGCTGAAAAAGGACAATAACCGAATGCCCTAACAAACTTGCAATGAAATTAGTAATCTGAATCAGGCCAACTACTTATCTGTCACAACATTAACTTTTTCTGCGTACATAATTATATTACAGAAGAAAAAAAATTAAGCTTTTCACTCATCCTTCTTTAACTTTCTTGATTCCAAAGCACTCAGCTTGTTTCTTAAAGCCAGCTTCAGAGAGGACTCAGTTGGCGAATGCTTTTGGTATTCTCTCATGACAAATCCTGTAAAGAGGGTCAAAAATCATTACAACATGAGTAGTGAATTTATGGATGGGAAAATTAAAAAAAAGCAGTTTCTGAGAGACTATTAATTTACATAGTCATCATGTTATTGCACACATACCTATAATGCTTTGAAGTATCTCCTTGTCTGGGCATTTCTTTCCATTTGCTCCAGTCAGGTTCATCCCCACCAGCTCGTCGTTTGTGTAAAAACAGTTTAACAAAAACGATGCCGCTGACTTATACGACGCTCTGGCCATTGCTTGGTGAATATGGTTCTGGTACACAAAAACTTGAGAACCAGGAGTCAACTCTACCATCTGTTGGAATTAAGAAGAAAAAACAGCCATGTTATTTTTATGATAGCAATTTTATATAGACATACACACCTGAACAGCCTGTATAATAATTCCACATGTTCTGCCGCATGTCACATTTCAAATGCTCAAAAGACATTGACAACTTTGACACATAACAAGGGCGTGTAAAGAAAGTCAGCTTACAGTTTACCCTTTGGGCAAGTTGTGGCTTGCAGGGACTAGCCCAAGGAAATGCCCCACAAAAGTAAAAGAAAAAAAGGGCAAGGAAAGCAAGAGGTGAGGACGAGGGAAAGTGAAAAAAACAGTCGTGGAGGCAGTGAACTTTTTTACCTGATGCCTGAACTTCAATGCTAAAATTTAGCATCAGAAACTATCAGCATTGTACTTGAATTGTTAGTATGTCTTTCGGGTAGTTCACATCTACATTGTAGATCCTTTTCAGCCTGGTAAGAACCAGAAAAGGTCTTAAATGGCTCGAAAGAGTGGTTTTCTGCTGCATATTATCTGGGAGCAAATGGGTTAAACTGTAAGCCTGACTAGGTCTAGTAGGGTCGAACCTCTTGCAAACATCAAATTAGCCATTGACGACTACATGATTTGCACAAAAACTTTACACTGATTTGTCTACAATAGCATGCACATTCTGTGATTAAAATGGTGAATGAAGTGCTTACCTTAAAGCGTTCTGCTAGAATGGGACTGATCTTTCCAGGTCTTGGAGGATCAGAAACTTAAAAATAATGATAGGAATGACTATAGTTATTAACAAGATCGAAAGTTCACCTTGCATGTAATTATATAGTTTTGTTAGGTTATAATAGTTACGAATAAATACTGCATATTTAACCGAGTTCATTTATTTTTCTGGTACTCAATGATCAATTATCTCCTTCATAAAAATTAAGAACCTACTTAGCCTAAATTGGCAATACGTACCCCAAAATACATGAACCTATTTTGCCAGACTTCAAAAAAGTAGGTTCTTATATGCAGGTGTTTACTGTAATTAGTGGACAAAGACCAGACAGTGGATCGATCGATCCACCACCAAAACAGGGTGCCCCCAAGCAGACTAACTGGATTATGTGCATCCCTTTTTCTAATACCCCTTATTTCTTTTATTCACAACAAGACTGCTTGTTTTCTTTTAACTCTCATTCTTTAATTTTCAGGGATTATCACATAAACTTCCTCATACATACCTTGACCTTGCAAGCTCTTTAATTGATCTTCAAGTTCCCTCACTCTCTTTTTGCGTGTTACGCATGATGGACAATACTCTTCTTCATCTGAACTTGAGAGCGGCTGTGGTAGAACTCGTCTGGGGCATTTACCACCCACAGTTGGTCTGGCTACTAAGTCTTGTCTTCTGTTTGGAAAATTTCTGGGTGTGTTTGTCAGTGGGGTTCTTTGTGCTCCTGAAATGGTGGCTTCTTTCTGTTGATTTGGTATTGACAGTGGCACTTCTGTTAATCTGCCACGCAGAGTTGTCAGAGGAGATCTTGACACTGGTGTGGTGGAATTTGGCATCTGCTGAACTGGTGTTGTGGATACTGGTTCTTCCCACACATCCTGCAGTGTGGTCAGAGAGGTTCTCTGCAGTGATGGAATTGCTGTCTGACAAATAGATGGTGTGGTTGGTGGGTCCTCTGAATTGCCCTGCAGCATGTCCAGTGTCTTTTGAAGCTGTGAGATTGACAACACTCTTTCTGGTGTGGCACTCCGTAACTCATTTACTGTGTTCTGAAGACGATGAACAGGATTTGATGGTGGTGTTGATGAAGTTGTGAGATCCACACACTCTGAGACAACATCGGAATCAAAGGGATCTTCTGCACTTTGATTACTCACCAAAGCAGTCATCCTTTCTAGCAACATGTTATTTCGCTCAGTAAGGGCCTGCCGTTCCTTTTCTCTTTGCTTATTTGCCTGCTCCTTTTCAATTCGCTTTCGCTCCTTTTCTGCTGCATCATCATGATCTTTTCGGGCATTTTTCTTCCTATTTTGACTTTCACTGTCATTTTCTTTGCTTCCTCCAGCTTTCTTTCTGCCCTCAGAGGTCTTGGGTTTTTTTTTGGAAGGTTCATCATCTTTAAGAAATAACAGGATAAAATAATAATGTATAAGAAAAAGGTCTGAATAATTGAGTCTCCCAAAAACAATGAATTTGTAGTAGCTGTAACAAAATACAGCCAAGCCTGTTTATGACAGTCACCCTTGGGAAATGGCCAGGTAACCATTATACAGGTCCACTACACAGACAATATACGGCTAAATTAATATTTGGGAACCTGTCCGGTGACCGTAATACACAGGGTGACCGCTATATACAGGGCGGTTATACAGGTTAAATGTTTTTAGAACTTTGATAATTATTATTTTATTATCTACCTCTGTAAATTGAAATTTAAGGGAACAAGGAGCAACCACCTTCAATAATGTCCTCAGTGACTAGTTTTTTATAACACTTACATGTAGTTCCCTTTTCGCGGTGACTTTAAACCATTATATGCTGTTAGTGTCAAATAACAGCTTACTGTACCTTGACTGGTTTCATATCCATCAAGTCGTTTATTCTTTGTTCTCTTTCTCTGCTTCTTACTGGGGGATGAATTCTGTTCACAGTTTGAACTGTTTTCTTCTGTTCCAGAATTTCCAAGCTCCTTGTCTAAAACACTTCTAGCATCACTCATACTGTCTGAAAAAGGCCAGTTAATAAAAAAAGGGTTAGGACTCTTTTTTGTGTGAGAAAGAACGATTTCTTTACCCCTCTTAGCAGTCATTCATGCAGAGGCAAAATAACAGTCATCACTTTACAACTGTAAATGTATATTTATTATCATTATCAGTAAGTTTTTTTTCTTATGTGGTCCAGAGTTCTGACAGATGCACAAGTACATGCTCATGACAGCTTAAATCACTTGAACTATTAGTCTTACCATGGAGAGAGAGAATTTTTCCCCTCCAAATTTCTCCATCATATTGCATTTCAGCAATGGCCCCAGCTCTTACACTTTCCTTGACAGCTAACTTCTTCACAATAATCGCTTCCAATTCACTTCTTCCATTTGGTCGATTCCATTCAACTACTGCAAAGCCATTTGGTTTCACCTACAAGGGGTAGTTAAAAAAAGTTATGAAAGTATTCTAGCACAATGTAAACAAATTTGCTCTTTCGATGTCAGAGAAAAGCACACACATTTAATAGTTTTGGTAATCTGAGACACCAGTCGTGGGTCCCATTTTTTTGTTTGGAATCATGAATAACAAAAACCTGAGCCTGAAGCTCACAGGAATATGTGCACATGTATGGGAAACTATACCTTCCCGGTTAGTTACTTTTGATCCAAGAAATACAAGAAATGGCGGCCCGGTCTCCGTTCACAGTCCCTGTTACCCATGCCGGCAGTCAAGGTAATACAGCGTTGATGCTTGTTAATTTCAAACATGTTTTAAAGGGGGCACAAAAATTTTAGAACACTCACCAAAGTCATTATTTCAAGGAACTGTACTACTTCGACGCAATCGTCAGGGATATATAAGGGTATATATTTTGGTTAACGTTCGCAATATCAATTTTGCCCTCGCCGAGAACGATTAACAAGTAGTAAAAAAGTTGTGAGTTAGTTATACTAAAGAAAGTTAGTTATTAATCGGTGACAGAAACACATGAGCGGTTGTTCAATCAGGCGTTACTTATAGTTTCTGTTGGTGACCAGTGGTGAATATATCAAAGCCTTTTCATAAAAAGACTGAAATCAATGACAAAATTGAAATGCGAGTCATGAACGTGGAAGAACATATTTGCAGAAATTATAAATCACTGAGGTTAAAAGAAAACGACAGGAACCATGGATGTCAAGATTCAAATGATCACGCTTCTACTCCCGATGCTGTGAAAGTCATATCGGGTCGTGATCGACTTGTGACAAGCCGGTCGACTGCGAGAAAGCCAGTAAAAAGTCTAAAACGTTTCAGTTCGTCCTCTGTTAGTATTTTTCCCTTTAAATATCCTTAACTACAGGACGCTCTTTTAGAATTAAAAATGACTACTGAAAATTAATAATTTCTCAAGTCTTTTACACTGGAAGCTTATAAGCTTAAGTATTTATTGGGGTTTACCTCGGTGTAAAAACCTGTGAAACTCACGAGTGACGTAAAACAATGAATACAAAGGAGCCACTGAGAAGTCAACACAATAGAGCCAAGGAAAACAATAGCTAGAAAACAAAGAAAAACTTTACAGGTTTTTACACCGAGGATGAGCATTTATTGTCGCGTTCTTATTTGAAATGCACTAGCTGAGCCCGATCGAGTTGTATCAGTTCCAGTTCGCAGACACAAAGATAAAATGAATTTTACGCTGCGAATGTATCAAAGAAGTTCTAAGAGAACAATTCCCTGGCTTGAACGCTGCATTCGACCTGAATGAAGAAGGTAAACTTTTACCATTTTTTCTCACCGATTTAAGTAGAACCGTTGAGCTTACCTATCACCATAATTGCTATTAAAAAACGAACTAAAACGTGACCTGATTAGGGTTTTTCAGGTTTTTTTATACAGTTTAATGTACTCACCATTTTCCTGGATACTGGATTGCCCGAAAAAGGGGAAGCGACAATAAACGTTCAGTCGAAAAAGAGTCTGATGAACCAAGCAATTCACGTTTCACAGCTACTGAAGTTTCGCGCCAAGATCTAACACATACACCGACAAACGTGCCGCAAAAAATCCCGCCAAAAGGAAAACAAACAGACGCCGACGTATTGAGCATGCGTAATATCTGCCTGGGTCGATCGGCTTTTATACGAACACAACATGGCGACTGGAAATGCAAAAGAAACACGTAACTCTAGAAGTTGTGAAAAAAGAAGAGGTACTTACCTGTCTTATCTGTCACATCCGTCGTTGAAAGTTCCCAGAACGTCAGAGTATCGCCAGAAACTAGCTAAAACTTATGATAGAGAAACGAATGCGGTATCTTGTAGCGACACTGTTGAACATTTTGAGTCAGAGTTCCTGGACTACTCATATGCATCTCAGGGGATCGAAGAATACTCTCTGGAAGACCGTAATAATGTTGATTTGTTGAAAGAAGATGGTCGGCCAGCTGAGGTAGAAAATGACAGAGAAGGCCGCCCAACTAGAGACTCCATCGCTGATGAAATGTTAAAGGGGCTCCTGAACAACACGGCAGTTGAGCAAGACAGCTGTGATGAAATTTCGCAAGTTTTTCCTGAAGATCCAGCGCTTGATACAACGTACGGATCTAGCGAGTTTCATGAGGATTTGAACGAGCAAGATAATGACGTGGATGAACTTTCGGAAGCGGAAGATAGGAATGAAAGCAGCACTCAAGATGACTACGTGAAAATTACTGAGCTATCCTTATCACAAGACACCCCTTTATACGAGGGGTCCCCCGTTACTTTTTCAGTTAGCTTGCTGCTGATTATTAGCTTCGCCATAAGGCATAATTTGAGCGGACTGGCTTTGGCTGACCTTTTGACGTTAATTAACATTCATCTTGTTGTACCCAACTGCTTTGCTAAATCGACAGCTGTTCTCAACCGATTCTTTCGAAAGCTTAAGAAGCCTATCGAGTACCACTATTATTGTTGTTGCTGTTTTGAGTACATTGGGCTTACAAAGACCTCCTGCTGTTCTAACAAGTATTGTCTGGTAGATTTTTCCAAAAAAGGTGCACTGGCCTACTTCATTGTCCTACCCTTAGTCACACAGCTTCAGTCATTGCTGTCAAGTAAGTAGATTATCTGCTAAGGTATAGATCATTCCTTTGGTATCAGGTCACTTCCTTCCAAGTCAGTTCGTTCTAAGTAGATGTCCCACCTGTTACTAAATGATACTAAATAACAAAGAATTTCTCATTATCTTTATCCACTACCATGTTAAGTATCCCCTGTCACTAAATAATGCCCCACATCAAAGGATTTCTCGTTCTTTTGGGTTTACCTCGGTGTAAGAATCGTGCACTTTTTCTTTTCTTTGTACTTCATGTTTTCCCAGGCTCTTTTGATGGAATGAAGTGACTGTAAGGGCCTCCACTGACTAGAAATTTAGTTGTCGACAACGTTTTGTTTTCGACAACTAAATGTTATCAACAACAAAAAAACGCAGTGTGTAAGACGGGTTGTTGACAACTAAATGCTAAATTTTGCTGTTGTTGACAACTTAAACATTGTCATTGTCGCAAAAAAAAAAAAAACGTTTTTGACAACTAAATATCTAGTCTGTAGAGGCCTTAAAGCATTCACTCAATACATGTATTTTAACCATTCATCAAACTGAAACAATGTTACATAATTATGTAACTGGTTGTTATCACTTGTTAATGCATTGACAGTTAACATTAGCAGTTCGTGATCAATAATAGGAAAAATTCCAAGATTTAAATGAAAAAGATTTTTTGCAGTCTTGTTACATGTACATGTATTCAGGAAATATTATCATTTGCCTCAGTCAAACAGAACCTCTGTGTGAAATTTATTTTCTCACTCTTATGTATTGTTTTCAAATATTTGTTTTGTTTCTTAGGGCCAGAAGTACCTGATTTTCTGCAGTATCGTGTCACAAGACAAAAACAAAACTCAGATGCCATTGAAGATATCTTTGATGGACAACTGTATAAGAAGCACTTTGGGGAGGACGGATTTTTTAGGGGTTCATCCACACAGGACAAAAAGACACAGATCCATTTGTCCCTGCAAATAAACACGGATGGAGTTGCAATTTTTAGGTCTTCAAAATTTTCCATATGGCCGGTTTATTTTATTGTCAACGAATTGCCTCCAAATTGCAGGTATGTAATAAAAGCTTGAATTTTTACCCTTGATTAAACATGTGCTGTAAGCGTTTTAAACAGCTTCAAACCTCCTCCCCCCCCCCCCCCCCCAGCCGAGTATTTCATTTCTATAGTATTGCTAAATAATATATAATTTCTCTTTTTTTTTTTGAAGTATTGATTAAAGAATGTCAAACCAAAGTAACCAAAATAACAATGGTTGTAAAGTATAGTCATGTAAATAAATTAATTGTGGAACTGAAGTACACAGTTTAAGCATCTACTTGCCTTCATGATGCCACTACCAAAGAGAAAATTCCACCAGTTAATAACCAATAAGAGAAAAGAAATTGTGAGAGAAGAGTATCACTTAATCTAACTGCAACACATCATAATGAGCACTGATAATTTGCAGAATTGCTAACTAGTAAGAATTGTTTGTAACTCATTCTTTGCTTGGTAACTGACCTATCTTGAAATGGACCGCTTTTGCTTTTTTTCTCATTAAAAAAACATATTCACATTTTTTTTTTGTTAAAAAACTTCATTCTTTCCCTTTATTTTCTGTCCCTACAGGCAGCAGAGAAAGTACCGCATGTTTGCTGGGCTTTGGTTCGGTGTCTCCAAGCCACATTTCCAAACATTTATGCAGCCATTCGCAAACTCACTAAATGATTTATTCTTCAAAGGTAAGGTTTATGTTTTTAAAATCAGTCCCCATTTTTTGTATTACCTTAAAGCATGCATTTATCTGCTACATTCTAATGTACATATATGCACACTGTAGTCACAGCTACTCTCTAGTATACTATTAGTTCAGAATGTTCATAATAAATACATTGTACAACTGTTGCTGTTTGACATAATTATTACTCCCCGAACTATATATAATTTACAAAGGGGGACAAAGGAAATTGAGTCACTATAGAGTGACTCACCGGACAACTTCCCTAAAACTTTGCTTTATATTTTCTGTAAAGGTGACCTGTATATAGTGGTCACCTGTTAGTGTGCGTAACGGATGCAGTCACCCTTTAGACTTAGATGCTATTCATTAACTTCCAGTAGAGTTTAAAGAGAACCTGTATATAACGGCCACTTGGCCATTTCCCAAGGGTGACCGTTATACACAGGTTTAACTTACAACTCTGACTAAAGGAGATTTGGCATAATACATGTAGATACAAATGTGTGCTTTAAATTATTGAAAATTATTTTCAATCATTATTTAGCAGCTACATGTATGTATGAATTTCAAAATGCTTTGATGTGTTATCTGTTATCAATTAACTTTGAAGTCTATAGAAATTCTGCTGCCCTCATTTCTACCCTATGGGTCAACATCTGAATAGTCAGGATTTTTTTGCTCCTTTTTTATAGGGATTGATGTAAAGCTGAATGGCAAGAACATGTTGCTTCGCTGTATTTTACTCTTAGGGACATTTGATGCCCCAGCAAAGTGCCTTTTCCAAGAGTTTTGTCAATTCAATGCCTTTTATGGTTGCCCATACTGCCTGAGCCCTGGCAAAACTGTGCAGACAAGTAGCAAAGGGCACACTCATGCTTACCCATTTGATGAAGCAAATCTCAGAACTGGTCATGGGGAACCAAGAACACATGAACAGACATTAAAGTTTGCAGCTGAAGCTACCAAGGAAAGTGCTCAAAAGGGCATCCCAAGTAGTGTTAAAGGGGTTAAAGGCTATTCATGGTTTATGTTTATTCCAAAGTTTGACATCATTAGAGGAATAGCCATTGACTATATGCACAGTACATTACTTGGCGTGGTTAAGATGTTGCTTACCCTTTGGAGTGACAAGACATATAAAGCAGAGCCATGGTCTGTCTGTAAAAGAATGAAAGAAATTGAAGAGAGGTACCTAAAGATTAGTCCTCCTTCTTGCATCACGCGCCTTCCCAGAAGCCTGATAGCAAACTTTGGGCATCTCAAAGCATCTGAGTTAAGGACTTTCCTTTTGTTCTACTCTGTTCCATGTCTGTATGGTATTCTTCCAGAAGAGTACTTTCAGCACTACCTTCACCTTGTGGAAGCCATTTACCTTCTTCTCCAGGATTCTATCTCTCCGAATGACATTGTAAAGGCCTCTGCTTTAATAAAGCATTTCTGTATCAGGATAAAGGAACTTTATGCAGCCCGCTATGAAACTTTTAATGTGCACTGTTTACTTCACATGACAGAAAGAGTGAGAGATCTTGGTCCACTGTGGACTCACTCTTGTTTTTGCTTTGAAGACTTCAATGGGGAATTAAGAAGCTTATTTCATGGTACACAAAGTGTGGAAGAACAGATTGTGACAGCTGTCAGTGTGCAACAGAGAATACCTGAGTTGGTTCCTCTCCTCGAAAGTGGATCTATGGCTCAAGAACTTTATGAACACCTTTCAAGAAAGCGTCCCCTTGCTTCCAAAAAGGAAAAACTTCCAGGCAACAGCAACTGCAGCATCGTGGGCAACTTACAAAATTATGTCTTTACTGCTGTTGAGCGAGCTGTAGTCGAATCCCTAATTGGGCCAGTTCAAGAAGTGTATCAGTTTTTCAGATTACTCATTGGAGAGCAACTGATTCACTCCAAGTTATACAAAAGCATGACAAGGAGAAACAACTTTACAATAGAATTTAAAGGCAACAGTGGGGATTCACCACCTTCATTTGGACAGATTTTGTTCTATTCCAAAATATATTTACATTGCCCCAACCCTTCATTTTGTGCTAACTCATGTAAATGTAGGAAGCCACTGTTTTATGCATTGGTCAAAGTTCTGAAACCTAACAAGACTTTAGCAATTGCTAATGATCCCTACACTGGTACTGCTGTTTCTCACCTGGTTCCAGTCATCAGGAGTGACAATAATTGTATCACTGCAATTCCAGTGGACAACATTATTCGATTATGCTTTTTTGTTGACTGTGGTAATGACAATACTCCCTTTGTGGGAATGTTTCCTAATCAGTACGAAAAAGACTAAAGCGTTTGAGTGGTTTTTTTGCAACTGTAAGTGCATGGTAGCACCATCAGAGCACCGTCACAGATACATGTAACATGCAAAATTATGATCCTGCAACACGAATGGGTAGGTTTCAAGTGAATTTTTGAGAGAGAAAAGAAAATGTGTGCCATTTATTAAAAGCTGCCATCTTTTCCTGTCAGGGCACGTAAACATAATTTTTTTTATTAAAACTAGCTTCTTTTAATGTTTTTATTATAGCAAAATAATGTTGTGTATCTTTCGAAATTGCATGACATTGACCCCTTAACGAAGATTGTGTATGACATATCAGTCCCAAAAATGTTGATGTTGTTGCTGAATTTCTCACAATGCTAATTCTTACATGAACAATGGACAATATTAGTTTATAAGCATTGGCCAGTGAGTGATGAGTTGCAAAGAGCGAAATATATAATTTTTAAATTACTGCAGTTTTACAGATCTATTAGAGATATGTCTTGTTTGTCCAGTTCTTGTTGTTCAAACGTATTCCTTTCATCAGCATTTGGAATTTCTCAGAGATTCTCTAATCAGGTACATGTAAAACAGTATTCTAGAGTTTGTTTCACTGAAATTATTTTTGGTAACCCTTCAATTCAATCAACATATGTGTTGTTTTTCTACTTTTGTTCCTGCTTTAATTTAATTTTTCTTTTGTTTGGGCATGGTAATGTATGTGAAATTTAAACCAGGGAAAAGTTGAACTACAACATATACTATATATTTATATGTTGTTATATATAAACTGTTTATGCTATACAAAGTATACAAAAAGTATACATCAAAGCTTTACTTCCTAATCAATGAAGATGTTTTTTATACAACTTGGCATCAATGCAGCACTGATGTATACTTATTGTACACATCAGTGCTGTTTGAAGGCCTTGAGGTATACTTGTTGTATACGTCATTGCTGCTTTAAAGTCCTGAGGTATACTTGTTGTATACATCATTGCTACTTAAATGCAAGTGATGTATACAAAGAGTATACATCATTTTTTTTTGCTAAGCCAAATCTTGCTTGATGTATATTTGATGTATACTAAAAATGTACACCATGGCAATGTAATACATACGGTGTATACTATTTGTCTACAAAAAGTATACTATCAGTGCTCTAATTTTGGTAAGGGTAACTGTTATATAAAAACATAACATAACATGTTATATAACGTAACATAAAATAACATGTAATATAACACAACATAACATGTTATTTAACATAACATGAGAATGTTATTTAACATAACATGAGATACCATGTTATAATAACATAAATATAACATGTTATAATAACATAACAAACATTACATGTTCTACAACGTAACATAAACATAACACAACATAACATGTTATATAAAATAAAAATAATATGTTATATAACATAACATAACAGGTAACATAAAATAACATGACATGTTATAGAACATAACATAACACAGACATCACGCGTTATATAACAAACATAACATAACATGTGATAAAACACAACATAACATGTTATATAACGTGACATAACATGTTATATAACGTGACATAACATGTTATATAAGATAACATGTTATATAACATAAATATAACATGTTTTATTAAAAACTGAATCATTGGATAATGCAATTCTAGCATTTTGATTGGCTTAGGCGTTATGGTATATGAGCTAATATACCATGTTCTCCATATATGGTCGGTGTACGCGTCAGTTTAAAATTGGAAGGTAGCTGAGATTTTTTTTCGCGAAGGATAGAACGGCGCCCGAAGCAAATCGTTTTAATTCATTTCTTAGAATACTAGAAATGCAATTTCAGCGCAAGAAAAAAGACAAAAACAAACAAAAAAGCCACAAGAGCTTGTTTGAAAGTTTGTCGAAAAACACATGAAAACACATGGAACTAAAGTACCTTGACCAGCTACGAAAGAAGACAAGTGTTGTTTCTTCATGATCGCGAAGCCATTCGCCGATCGAGTCACTCGCCGATAGATAACTGCAGCTTGTTTATCCGACATCAAGAATATAAATCACAAGTAACCAGCTACAAATACAGGCTATGCAGCCATTCACTAGAGCAATCGAGGCGGCAGTATAGCTTCTTTTCTCGTTCAGCAAAACCAGCGTGTGGCTTCAAACAACTTCATAACAAGCGACCGAGGTAATACCGGTAGTTTTTCTCCGTTGTTCTTACTTTTACAACTGCACCGAAAATCCAAATTCATAGTAAATTCGACGGCTGTCACTTAAAAATTCCTTTCCTTCACATTATCTGCCAGGTTTTTTAAGCTGTTCTGCTTCGTAAAATCGTAGAATCACGATGAGTTTTTAAAAAACTAATGTTCATCGCTACAATGTTTTGATTTTTCATTCATGCAGTCTAGGCGAGTCCGTTCGCGCGTTGACAGTTTTGATAGACGTGTGACATGTGAATAGCGGAAGTCCCTTGTCTTTTCCGGTTTGTTCTAGTTGGGGCGATTCAACGAGATTTTGTGGGCGTTTTTAATAAAACAATTATTCCACTCGGGCTTGTTGGATATGAAATGATTATAGCCAACTCGGCGCTATGCGCCTCGTTGGCTATCTATCATCTCATATCCAACGCGCCCTCGTGGAATAATTGTTAAATATAACATGACATAAACAGTACATGTTCTATAACGTAAGATAAACATAACACAACATAACATGTTATATAACGTAACATAAAATAACATGTTATATAACATAACATAACATGTTATATAACGTAACAAAAACGAAACATAATATGTTATATAACGTAACCTGACATTACATGTTATATAACAAATATAGCATAACATAAAGATAACAAAACATAAAAATAATGTTATATAACATAACAGGTTACATAACATAACATGACATGTTATACAACATAACATAACATAGACATAACGTGTTATATAACAAACATAACATAACATGTTATATAACGTAACATAAGATAACATGTTATATAACATGACATAAACAGTACATGTTCTATAACGTAAGATAAACATAACATGTTATATAACGTAACAAAAACGAATCTTACTATGTTATATAGCGTAACATAACATTACATGTTATATAACAAATATAACATAACATAAACATAACACAACATAACATGTTATATAACCTAAAAATAATATGTTATAGAACATAACATAACATGTTATATAACATAACATAGACATAACTTGTTATATAAGAAACATAACCTAACATGTTATATAACGTAACATAAAATAACGTGATATAACACAACAGAACATGATACATAAGAAAAATAACATGTTATATAACATAGCATAAGATAACATGTTATATGACATAACAACATATCATGTTATATAACGTAACAGAAACATAACATAAACATAACATAAGATAACATGTTATATAACGTAACAAAAAACATAAACATAGCATGTTATGTAACATACATAACATAACATGTTATATAACGTAACATAAAATAACATGTTACATATCGTAGCATAAAATAACATCCTATATAACATAACATAACATCTTATATAACGTAACTTATCGTCTTATATAACGTAACATAATTATAACATGTTATCTAAAGTAACAGACATAACGTGTTATATAACAAACATAACATAACATAAAATAACATTTGATGTAACAAAACATAACTTGTTATATAACATAACGTTATATAACGTAACAAAAACGAAACATAATATGTTATATAACGTAACATAACGTTACGTGTTATATAGCAAATATAACATAACATAAACATAACATGTTATATAACATAAAAATAATGTTATATAACATAACAGGTTACATAACATAACATGACATGTTATAGAACACAACATAACATGTTATATAACATAACATAACATTTTATATAACGTAGCAAAAACCAAACATAATATGTTATATAACGTAACATTACATTACATGTTATATAACAAATACAACATAACATAAACATAACACAACATAAGATTAACATAAAAATAATATGTTATATAACATAACATAACAGGTTACATAACATGACATGTTATAGAACATAACAACATGTTATATAACGTAACATAAAATAACATGTGATAAAACACAACATAACATGTTATATAACATAGCATAAGATAACATGTTATATAACATAACAACATAACATGTTATATAACGTAACATAAACATAACATAACAGAAACGAAACATAAGATATCATGTTATATAACGTAGCAAAAAACATAAACATAACATGTTTTATAACAAACATAACATAACATAACATGGTATAGAACGTAACATAAAATAACATGTTATATAACATAACATAACATGACATTTTATAGAACATAAGATAACATGTTAAATAACATAACATGTTATATCACATAACATAAAATAACATGTTATATAACATAAACAGATGTTCTATAACGTAACAAACATAACACAACAAAACATGTTATATAACTTAGCATAAGATAACATGTTATATAACATGACATAAACGGTAGATGTTCTATAACGTAAGATAAACATAACACAACATAACAGGTTATATAACGTAACAGAAACGAAACATAATATGTTATATAACGTAGCATAACATTACATGTTATATAACAAATATAAGATAACATAAACATAACACCACATAACATGTTATATAACATAAAAATAATGTTTTATAACATAACATAACAGGTTGCATAACATGACATGTTATAGAACATAACATAGACATAACGTGTTATATAACAAACATAACATAACATGTTTTATAACAAACATAACATAACATGGTATAGAACGTAACATAAAATAACATGTTATATAACATAACAATAACAAAAAATAATATGTTATATAGCGTAACGTAACATAACATAAAAATAACGTGTTATATAACATAAGGTAACATGCTATATATCATAACATAACATTTTCTATAACGTAACATAACACAACATAACATGTTATATAACATAAGATAACATGTTATATAATATAACGTGACATGTTACATAACATAACATTTTAAATAGCATAAGATGTTATATAACATAACATAACATAACATAACATAAACATAACATGTTATATAACATAACATAAAATACCATGTTTTATAACATAACATAACATGTTATATAACGTAACATAAAATAACATGTTATATAGCATAACAGAACATGTTTTATTAAAAACTGAATCATTGGATAATGCAATTCTAGCATTTTGATTGGCTTAGCCATTATGGTATATGAGCTATTATACCATGCTCTCCATATATGGTCGCTGTATGCGTCAGTTTAAAATTGGAAGCTAGCTGAGATTTTTTTTCGCGAAGGATAGAACGGCGCCCGAAGCAAATCGTTTTAATTCATTTGTTAGAATACTAGAGATGCAATTTCATCGAAAGAATTATCTGCAACATAACATGTTATATAACATAACATAAATGTAACATGTTATAAAACAAACATATGTTATATAACGTAACATAAAATAACATGTTATATATTATAAATATAACCTGTTAAATAACATAACATAACATGTTATATAACGTAACATAACATGTTATATAACGTAACATAAAATAACATGTTATAACATAACATAAACATAACATGTTATATAACATAAACATAAACATAACACAACGTAACATGTTATATTACAAAACATAAGATAACATGTTATATAACTTAACATAAACATAAGATAACATAACATAACTTGTTATATAACTTAACATAAAATAACATGTTATATAACATAACATAACATGTTACATTACATCTTACATAACATGTTATATAACGTAACATAACATAAAATAGCACGTTATATAACATAAAATAACATGTTATATAACATAAATATAACACGTTATATACCATAACACAACATGTTCTATAACATAACATAACTCTGTCAGGGTTACGAGGTATCGCTGGAAAGATCTATCTTTGCTGACGTTGTTGGTTGCCAATTTATTAACATCAACTGAAAGCTAAATGGGTCAAGGGAAAATTGTATACATTTTACCATATGGAGACGTATACGACCCTAGCCGTCCGAAGAGGGTCAAGAAATTGTTTCTCCAGTCTACCCTATTGCTGCCATGAAACGTTTACGATAACCGTTGTTAACATAAAAGCGTTGAAAAAAAATTGAAAATGGCTTAGAAAACGGTTTTGTCTACCTTTTAGAAAAGTTCATTTTAAGGTTCACTGGCATCCCCGTAAAATTTGTCTTCAGTTGAGACTATTTTCACGAAAGAATTAGTTGAAAATCACGAATATCGGGTAAAAGATTTTAAAGTTCACGTATGACGACAAGGAAACCAGTCACAGTTCACTAGTTTTAAATCCGTATTTTCACCTTTCACGAAAATTAAAAACACTTAATCACGTATCATGCAATAACCCCTTTACCCCCCTCTTAGAAACGAAGCAGAGGTAAGTCTTTTGTAACTGCAGTGATTTATACGAATATATTACTAGACTAATTGATAGCCATAAATTAATGAAACCAAAATCATGCTGCTATCGTACAACTCTCGAAAAAGGATTCCCCTGGATATGAGCTTTTGTGCAATCTGGTTAGCTCCTTACCAATAGTCCGGGAGCTGGGGCCGCTTTGCACAACCCAGAGGACAAAAAAAGGGTTTGACAATGGATTTTGATACATTAAAGCACCCTCTTTTGACTTGGTAGTTCCTGGTTTCAAATTGTGGTATCCGGCGTTTTGAGTTATAGCTATGTTTTTAACCGTTGTCAAGAGTGAAAATAAGCTTAACATGAAAGCGAGGCTGAAAGTTTAAAGCAAATAAAGTAAGAAACGCACTCCACAAGAAAGCCAGAATGCTCATACATCTTCTTAGACTTCTCCAAGATACTTTTAACAAAACCATCGCTGTTTTAATAGGGAGCGATATGATAAACACCGTCCTGTTCTGGAGATAAGTCACAATATCTTTGTTGAACGGTTAATGCAATCTGGAAAGATTATTTATGGATTATTCCGAGCTTTTTTCGTGTTTAAGATCTATTTCCAGGGCTTAGCTGATTTATAGTCATTTTTTATTCAGCCTTGATTTTATGTTAAAGGAAAAAAAGAGAGCTGTTGGTGGGAGATTAAGGGAAGATAATCGGTACCTTTCAAGCCAAATTTTTCACGATATCACTGAAAGTATGTGATGTATGTTATTCATTCATTTGTTCATTTATTTTTGCCATACACCAGAAATACATTTTTGGCATTACATATACAGTATTTGCAAGAAAAAAAGATATTCCTCCTACGAGTCGTTTCAGACATTATCGTTCCCCATGCAGAGTTTCGTTACCTTTTCTCTAGGATTGGTTTGTTCTTCACACCCTTGATGGCCTTCAAGAGGAACTGAACGATTTCACTCTTGGTCTTCATGAAACTGTGAAATTTGATAAATAGATTTTAACAGTCATTGAAAACCAGTTTTATTGGAGTGAAAAATAATATTCACTTATTTATCTATTTAAATATAGACAAATGAATACATTATTACCTTTTCTCGAGGAGCGCACTCTTCTTCTTCATGAAACTTAACAAATTCAACAAATATGCCACTCAAAATTTTAGCTCTACAATTTCACCTGTTTTTGATAACTCAGGTTCGCTGCTTTATTTTATACGAAGCTAGTGTGAGTCTCCTTCATCTACTTTCTATTTTCATTATACCTTATTTGTTAGAGATCAGTCGTCATTTCTACCACGACATCCCAATAGTCGGCTACTTTTTCATCGTGAAATGAGTGAAAAGACTAATCCTCGTCCCCAGGTCTTCTCTGTTAGCGGTTCAATAATCTGGCAATATTGCTGCATGATTGACGTCATCAGTTCAATACTGCACAATTCTCCCAAATTTGGTCAACAGTAGCTGGTTATGATCAATTATTGAATGAATAATAAAGATTGTAAAAACGCTTGCCATCTTTTCACTAGATATACAGCTATTTCGAGAAAGGTTGTCGGAAAAATGTGCACGTGACAGTCCCGAAAGGTAATATGGGATATGTTGAATACACGTTTCCTGACACCGTAGCTCTCGAACCTACTTTTGTTGCTTTCCTTTAGCACTCGCAGACATATGTCTATGGATTCTCTTCCAAATTTCTTTGAAAAACAGTGAACTCAACACCACCCACAAGACCTTTCGGGGTTGTCGCGTGCACTTTATCCGACAACCTTTCTCGAAGTAGCTGTATATGTTATTAAAGATTCGGTCCATTCTTCGTTTCTCTGGAAACCGAAATTTTGGTGGAGAAGAAAAAAAAGTCCGTTGTTTTAGAAAAAATATATATATTACAAAGAAACAAACAAGAGTTGAATGAATTTGGGCAAACTGTGCTCTTAAAATAATTATCTTAGATATTTTGCTTTCTTTTTCGAATTAACTTTTATTTTTTATTATCTATTCATTTTATATCTTTTTCGTGCATGGCTTTTTTTGGGTAAGCACTTGCGTACCGCGCCTACGGGTAGCTACGCCCCTGCTAAAAGTGTTTGTATACAGCTATTTCGAGAAAGGTTGTACGAGAAACTGCACGCTACAATCCCAAAAGGTATTGTGGGTCGGTTTTGAGTTCACTGTTCTTCAAAGAAATTTGAAAGAATGGTACAAGAGGTCATAGACGTTTGTTTGCGAGTGCTAAAGAAATGCAACAAAAGTAGGTTTGACAGCTACAGAGTCAGGAACAGTGTATTGATCATATCCCATATTACCTTTCGGGATTGTCGCGTGCACATTTGTTTCCGACAACCTTTCTCGAAATAGCTGTATAAATGCCCATTGCAGCTTAGTTTGTTTGTCAGGTCAGTGAGAGCACATGAAAAGCAAGTCCATCTCAACTTAATTCTCAGTTGTCGACTCCTTTCACTTTCCATTCATGCATTGTCGCCATTAATATAAATTTACAGACACTGTCGTAAACTTCCACAAAAATCGCTTATGATATAATTATTTTAGGAATTGTTAGGAGCTCGTGCCTAGGGATTAATAATTCAGAAGAGGGCTGCAGTTGGCATGTCAATTAGACTATTCTCCTGTTTAATACATGCACTATATTTTGGTTTGGATGAAAACGAAGAATGCGAGTTCTCACTAGGAAGTAGTCAAAGAGACTAATCCAGCAAAAATCAATCCCTATGCAAAAATGGCTCCAGCCTAAATGAACCATAGTAGCTCGCCGTGGAAACACACATTAATTATACCGTAAAGCACATTTTTAGCACAATTTCTTTTGATTATTTTCAAGCAATTGAAATACAACAGGAGCTTTTGTTAATAGCCTCCTAAATACAATGATCATCATCAACATCACTGAATTCAAGCGTAACATCCGAGAATTTCAAGATGAAAAATTGCCAAAAACGGAAGACTTAGAAACACATGAAAAAGAGTTTAGATTTTATTTGCGGACCTCGAGCGTCTATTTGAACGAAGTGAACAAAAAACTCAACTTTGGAGAATAAAAATTCATTCGGCGGCAACCTCGTTCCCAGGGCTTTTCCCTCATTAATGAGTGGGGTCCAACCCATTTTTTGAGGGAAAAGCCCTGGGGAAAGAGGTTGATTCGGCGGTTGAAATATTATTTGCCGCATTTATGCGATTAACCGCCCTGGGCGCGTAATTTTTTTACCTTGAGAGTGGGCGCTTATTCGAGACGGGCGCTTACTCGAGGCTGGGCTTTTAATAAATTTTTACCATTTTCAGCAAGTGAAGTATGTTTATTTTGCAACAAAACAATAAATGCTAATAACAAAACGCGAAGAAGTAACAAAGCAAGGTTTCTGTAAAATACTCTGAAGAAAATGGGTGTGGTGGGGGTGAGCGCTTATTTGAGTTTGATTTGGAAGAGGAGGTGGGCGCTTATTCGAGGCTTAGCACTTATTAACTTTTTCTGCCTTTAGGATGGGCGCTTATTCGAGGTTGGGCGATTATTCGAATAAATACAGTAGCTGAACTCAGACAGGTAGAACTCAGACAAAGAAAGCATTTATGTCAGACTGTTACCTACTACCAGCCTAAACTGGACGCCAAATACAACCAATCGTTCCCCGATTTCACCTGTCAAGCTTGTCGGAAAAAATTCGCCGAGGACGCACTCCGTTCCAAGCCTACACTTGTAACTCGGATAGCGCGAACTGGCCTGGGTACGAGGCTGAGGTCACGCAGTGCTTTCTGTGTGTTGTCCAACATGGCGCGCGGTTTTCAAAATACCAGCTGAGGCCTCAAATATGTTTCACAGCAGCTTGTTACAAGTCGGAAAAGAACAAAATGAGAAGAAAACGGTTTATAGCGACTTGCAATTGACTCAACTGGACGAATTCTTCAAGACATTTGTAGGGTCTTCACTCTTGTAGTCTACTTGTCATCGATGCGAGAGTCACAGTTTTGCAGATATTAAATCACATGCCGGCGATTATTCTGCATTGAGCAAGTGAACGCCTCGGAAAAAAGTTTAAGAAACGCTGTTTTCAAGTAAGATAAAGAGGAATGGAGAATTGAGTGAAGTAGCGTTGGTGACATCATAAACAGATCCGAGGATAGCTGCAGTCGAGCGGTATGAGGTAAGTTTGTGAATTCTTGAAGAAATCTAGACGTAGCCAAATTTTTGTTTTTACAGATGTTGACGGTTTTCATTGCTGTCAGCCATCTTTTTCAAATCTGGTCATATTCAAGCGCCTAACTTAATCATACCTACCCACCTCGACTAGTTTTTTAACTACTGGTAGGTACATGTAGGTATTACGCAAATTGTAACTATCTACACTGTATCTGTTTCTTAAAAAGTGTGTGGATGTTGTTGTTGTTGCTGTTGTTAGCCCACAAAGTCACTATGGTGCCCGCGGGGGGGGGGGGGGGGGGGGGGGCACTTGGGTGTTTTTTGGGTCGGGACTCCAGATTGGCACCCCGTTCTAAAAAAAATTACTCCTAAAATTGATACCCTGTTCTAGAAGTGGGCCAATTTTTTTATACCCCGTTCTAGAATTTGCCCTAAAACTAATACCCCGTTCTAGAAATGGGCCAATTTTTTATACTCCGTTCTAGAAAATTGTAAATTGAAATAGCCCTGTTTTTCAAAAAGAATCTGATATTTCTTTATTTGTTTGACTTATACATCAAATAAGTGCTTCTTCAAAATCATCCGGAGTACATTTCCTGTGCATGTGTATACAATGCGGTTAATTATGATACAAAATCTCACCACACACAGAACCACGCTTGCAAGCTAACGATGTTCCTTCTCCTCCCCCGTCCCTTTCTTTTGAGCCTGTCTCCATCTCCCTTGGGTACATTATGGACTCATTCCAGACTTCCGCACGCCTATTTATTCAAGATGGTGGAGTCAGCACTCGTGGCTTGCGCCAAAATACGCCTGCCCTGCATGCTAAAACACAGGTTGCAACAAGAGTACAACAGTTTGCTTGTTAATGCATTGAACTGTATTTGTTAAAAGCAATCTGTCCTTGAATAATTTCAAATGGCTGCTTACAAAACTGGACCTTTTGTGCATTCGAAATATTATACCCCGTTCTAGAAAACGCCTCGGAAATGGATACCCCGTTCTAAATCAGGAGCTTCAAAATCACGACCCCATTGGGCGGCACACACCCGTATAGGTAAAGTATGGGATTCTCCCCCCCCGCCCCCACCCGGGGTATAGTGTGCCCCCCACCGCCTCTCCCCAGTGAGAATGGGAGAATACTGGGTCCATATAGGGGATAGTTGGCACCGTATTTTCTCAATTAAATGCCCCCGGCTTTTCTTGTTAAAAAGGCAATTTTGACACGGAGACCCAGGGGCAGTTTGACAGGATGGGATGATTTTCCCCTTGTCCTGTCCTCAATCTCTGAGGGTGATAACTGTACAGACATTGCCCAAAGTTACAATAATTATCAAAATTAATGATCAAGTGCCAGGGCCCCAATTAAATGCCCGTGGCGTTTATAAAAAAATCAACAGTTTTGACCAAGCATTTTTTCAAAGCCAGTCACGGTTAATTGATAAAATACAGTGTGCTTCATTGTACCTATTTATGGTTGGTACTGAACTATTTCACCTCAGTCATGATTATTCTAGCACCTATGGTCTTTCATCATTTGGCCGATTCATATTATTTAGAAACAGAAGTTCTACTGGAGGATAATAATAGAAAATATAAAAAAGTGGTTTTAAATAAAAATTATAAGACCTTTGACATCAATAACAATATATATCGTTTTCTTTTCTATGTTCTGTTAATTCCTAACTCCAAACTGCCGTAAACCAGTGTTTTGTTTGTAGAACATTTTGTCAACATCAGTCAAGCCAATTTGTCTAAAGAATTTGTTTTAATTTGTTTTGATTTTTCAGCATTGTTCCCTTTTCACATTCCCAAAATTTAAGGGTTTGCTAAAGCAATGAATTTGCATTGCATACTATCCACACCGTAGTTGCTGTCCGCTGTGAGTTTATAAAAAAATTTTGAATTCCCTCTCTCTTTCCTTTGAACTTCAAACAATACCCGGAAACAATGTTAGGAAATTTTTCCTCCCAAGGGGCAGAAAATCAATTTATTCTCTTGTTTTCTCCAACATATTCCCCATGGTTGGGCTGAGGTCCTACCCTAGGGGTAAGCCTATTATGTCTGCATGACTCTGCCCAT
>OZ037775.1:62843216-62983216 GCA_964035525.1 Porites cylindrica
TTGGCAACAGTTGGAATCATGTGTCGATCCCTTACTATTTCGCACCACAACGTCGTTTTATCGCTTAAATGAAAACAAAAACAAAAGCAGAACAAAGCAAAAACAAACAAAGATGGTCTCTTCGGTGTATTGCGTTAATCATGGAAATAACTTTCTTTAATTATCGACCATTTCAACCGATCGTTTCCCGCAATTACACCCACTCAAAGACTTCAGACGCATACACCTGTACCAAGTCAGGACCACGCCTCGTCCACCCCCGCGTTTCCACGTTATATTGATCGAGAAATGTAAGGGCTGAAGTGTTTACACCATATCAGCGAAGCGTTTTCCGATAAAATTTGCCGGGACTATTTTGATTACGATAATACCGGTGATTTTGATGGATCTATCTTTATTTTTTGAGCGCGATTGATTGTTTCTAGAGAGGGCGGTTTTTTTATACAAACAACAACAACAACAACACTTGGCTCCGCAGTCTTGATTCCCTCTGAGGATAGCCTAGGTGTAGCTGCAACCTCCCCCCGACAAAGAAAAAACGGAGAGGGGGCGACGCTCCGTTTTTCCTTTGTCAGGGGGAGGGTGCAGCTACACGTAGGCTACTCTGAGGATGGAGGGTGATCATTGGCGCACTCTGAAAGTATTCTAACACAACAAATGGCAAATCAAGGGAATATTCAGGGGCACCCAACGACGGTTTCGTCCAAAATGCATTGAAAATACTTTTTAGGCTATTCAGAGTACTTTTAGATCTCTAGAAATGTATTCTAAGTGGCGCTGAAAAATTTTCATCTGTGCGGTCATCCTAGGGCAACTTAAGTCCTTTCGAAATTACAAGGGCTTCAGCTTTATTTTCCCCAAAATTTTAGCTGTAATTTAAAGTTTTACGCAAGTAAGAATTTTTCTGATTCCTCTCTTCCTCAAGCTATAGAACATTCTAGGCAGTTTTTGCTTCTCCGAACAGATATTTTACAGAAAACAGTCATTAGGTGCCCCTGAATATTGGCCCTATTATTCATGTCTTAACTTGAGAGAAATATCCCGAAGTATATCAGAAAAAGAATTTTTAAAGACGAGTGAATTTGCACCACGGGACGTTACTGCTGAAGAAGTTACATCTTAAAGAGGCACACTTTAGGATTTCATAGTACCACAGGAAAGTACTGCTTAGTAGCTTTCATTTGAGTGGTTGAATTGTCACACTTCAGGACTGATTTTATTTACAAACTCAACTTCTTTGTAGGCAGCGCAACAAAGTGACACATTTTCTGGGTTCCGAAACCCGGGTTTAGCCTCCATTTAAGAGATATCGTAGCGATCAAAACACGACAGACCATAAAGAGGGTTGATAACCTCTACACTAAACACAATGATGTCATTTTCCACAAACTGAACTATCTCAGTCACTAAAATCAATGTACTGCACTTGTAGAAATTTGGAAATTTTACTCTCAATATTGCAGAGATTAGTATATTTTTGTAATGACTTTTGTATTCGCTATATGACTGCAGTCAGACAGCATATAACCCTGTATGCTTCTGCTGTGGAGATTCTGAGGTAGAATAAAAAGTAAATATTGCCTTTGTTTGTCAATTATTCACAAAACCCAGCCCAACCTCCATTCAGGGGACTGGGGCCCGTTTCTCGAAAGTCCCGGTAACTTTACGGGCCCGAAATCAAATATTCAAATCGAAATATAAAGAATAAGAGCGCGGGTCCTGGCTAGCAAACTACTCCATTTTGTTTCATTAACTGACAGTTTTATCGTGTCAGATAAAAAACTATTGAAACCTCGATCTTTAATGTAAACGGAGACAGCTTACCGGGCCCGTTAATTATCGGGACTTTCGAGAAACGGGCCCCTGATCTCTCCAAGGGACACTTGCCTTGGTCCCGAGGGTGTCCCCTGAATAGTGGTTCCACTGTTGAGAATAATGAAATAGTCACATGGTGTGGATTCCACCACTGCGTTCACCTTACTTGTGAATTAAATCACGTCACTGGTTATCACTGGTCGATGTTTGGAATCGTGGATCAATAACGTGCCAGTACTGACCACACGTCTCTGGGAACTGCCTACCTACCCCTCCCCTAAGCCAACATTAACACGTATTCTCACTTAGGGCAAAATGTTGGCTTAGGGGATGGGTAGGTGGGCAGTTTCCCAGAAACGTGTAATGATCCTCGGGACCTTTAGTCTGCACAGCGTTTTTAGTGTCGTCACGCAACGCTCCTCCCTAGAAGGAACGTTGCGTGACGACACTAAAAACGGCTGTGTAGCAGACTACCTGACCTTCAGAAATCAAGTGATTCGTTCTGCAACCACGTTCTCCGCGTTGAGCCCATACGGTTCCCGAATATTGCTCTTCCATTTCGCGGTTTCAGAAATGATGAAGCTTAAAGAAGCTCTTAGCAAAATATTAGCTGAATCCTTCTTAACGTCTTCATACGTTTCGTTTGGTTCGAACGTATTCTCCTCAATTCATTTTATCTTTGGTTTTCATTTTTTTAAAAAACATTCGTTTTCAAGCAATGACATTATAAGGAAAAACTAGACGCTTATCAAGTAACTACCAGTTAACGGGTTAACTTTGTCTTTAATCCCCGGGGAAACTATCCAACACTTTTTCTTCATAATTGTCAATAAAATTCTATCGTGTATTTCATCTTGTTTCCCAGTAGCGACGAGAACGCTCATTAGTTTTACTTGTGAAATCATGTTATAAGTTTTAACTCTTGAGTCTGTCGACGAAGGCCTTGTTGAGATTTAATTAAGATTCGCGGTTCAAACTGTGACCTCTTCAACATTACTTTAGGGTGACAATTGCTTTTTTTGTCGATTTACACAGCAAACTTTTTCGAGGTTCTTATGACTTTAAAACTCTTTGGAGACGTAAATTTTACTCCAGAGGAATTTGAAGATTTTAAACTTCCTTCCGCTTCACTTTTCCGTTCTAATGTCATGGAAAATATCGCTCTAGACATTCCTGCACATACTACTTTCTCATTGTAATCGCGTTTTTACAGTTAGCGCAGTGACAAAGTTTAAAAGTTTCTAAGGATAGATCTTTTGATGTTATGTGAGCCAGATGCGCAGCAAGACTTGTATGTTGAGTTAAAAGAGGCTAAAAAACGTTAATTTGTTTGTAATTTGAAGAGCCCAAACATGATATTCAGAAGGGGTAAGCGATTTTATGAATTTCATGACCAAACCTTTCAATCGTTCAATATCGAACACCTTAGCAATTTTTGTTACTTTTCAAAGACAATACCGCCCACCTCTTTGAAATGGGATGATTTCACATGCTTAGTGAACGGAACACGCCACAAAGGTAAAATTACTCAGGACAATTTACTCAAATTATAGCAACCAATTAATGACAGATTTTCGTTCTCAGAAAATAAAGACACGTTAATTTTTGCAGTTTAAGGTCGAGATTGGTTTGGGAATATTTCACTTTATCAGATGGTAGCTCGATCACGCAAGTTGTTGCTATAGTATTTTATAAACAAAACAAATAACACGAAACTTATCATGCGAGTTTAACTTAACGATGAGTTGAGTTTGCGCAACAATACTGTATTGAATAGTTTTGCGGTTGCTTTGTCCTTTCAAATATAATGTTGTAAGCTCCAAAATTTACTCCGCCCGTCTCTTAATGTAGCTACGCCGTGTGATCCCCTTTTTTGCCGTGGTGAATAAGATTCGTTACTATCATTGAATATTTTTTATCCCGCGTCTCCGTCCTCTGATCCTGAAAGAAAGGATGTTTGACCATGTTCTAGTTAAAGATGTTTTCTAGTCCTTCACTTTTCTCTTCCTTAAAAGCCAACAATTTCCACTTCTAACCGAGGGTTTCCAGATTTCCATGTCAGATGTGCTCTCGTAAAAAGGACTTCGACCAGTTTTTGTGAAAGATGGGTGTAGCTATAAATTTATTTCTTACGAATACCTTGTATTGTACACCAAACCAGGGAATATATGATTACGAAGACATCGAGACGAGAAAATTCAACTATATATGCTCGCAAACTCAGATAAACTATCTTCTGCTGTAAGTTCAACAGTAAGAGATAAATTCTTCTATTTTGAAACACCGAGGATACAAGGATACAAACTTAGAACAGTCTCAGTTCTCACCAAGTAACACATTTGCTTTAGTTTTCAATATTTCACTCTTGGGATCCCAGACGAAGGCCATTATGAATTTTGACGTTTTTGAAAAGAATCTCAAGGATCTTAAACAACGCAAGTACTTAAAAAGGAGTATTAAGTACAATTATAGACAACGACATATCTCGAAGGGCGACCTTAAACTATATTACCTACTAGTTCTTGCGTCAAGAAAAACTCTTTGACATCAGAATATTTTTTAAGGGCTAAAAAAGGCAATTATGAGAAATTATTTCATTTACTGTGCTATTTCAGAGGGAGTAAGGAGGGGTTAATTTTCTGGAAAACTGTCCTTTTGAGATGGCATGCAGATGCAACGGGCCAAAATAACTTTAGGCGAGACGATCTTGATCGAAAAGAGCCCTTTTCCAGCGAGGTTGCTACAACTTGCGCTGTGACGGTGCAAGAAGTATTGTCGGCATTGACTATAGCTATTTCTTCATCAAAGTGTATGTTATATATATGTACTCAAAGCGATCTCGTATATACAGCTATTTCGAGAAAGGTTGTAAAGTGCACGCGACAATCCCGAAAGGTATTTTGTGGGTGGTTTGAGTTCACTGTTCTTCAAAGAAATTTGAAAGAGTGGCACAGAGGCCGTAGACGTCTGTTTGCGAATGCTAAAGGAAAAAAACAATAGAAGACTCGACAGCTACAGTGTCTCGCGTGCACATTTCTTCCGACAACCTTTCTCGAAATAGCTGTATGGACAACGCCTACATTTCTTAACACGAGAAACTGTATTAACCCTTTAAGTCCCAATAGTGACCAAAAGCAATTTTCTCCTAACGATGTCCATACATTGCCAAGAGATTAGGTTATGAGAATATAAAAAATGATCACGAAAGAGAAAATGCCTTGATGTTTTATTAAATTCTCTCAACTAATTCTTAAAGGAAATGTTGAAAGAGGCGACAGGGCTCGAAGTTATCTTTTTAGTGCACTTGCAAAGTTTTGCTAGTAAGATTTTTTTCGACTAGCAAACTGGTGAGACCACAAGCAATTTATTTCCCTTTGTTTGGGAGACATGGATAATTCTAACTCGCAATCGTTTGCTAGTGGATATTTTTCTTACTCGCAGATTATCAAAATCACTCGCATTTTGCGAGTTTGCGAGCATTAATTTCGAGCCCTGGGCGAGAGGTTTTAGTCAGCAACTTGGATTGCTAGGTGGTTCAGTTACGCCCATGCGAATCAATTCTTTTTTTTTTAACTGACATTTTCGAAATCGTGTTACAACAGCTTCTATATGTCGTTAATTGTTTTCAGAGATTGGGTAAATTTAGTGACAAGTTCTCTAAGTATATTAATAATGGTAATAGGGCTGAGTGGAGTCCAATTCGGACTGTAATCATACAAGTGATTAACAAAATACGCGGGAGTCCGATTTGTTAATCACGAGTAACTATAACAAAATTTGTGATGTTTTAGCCCTCAAGAAATTCTAAGAGTTTTCTTACCAGCAGGGAAAAAAAGCTATTGAAGTGCGCGCACGCGATGGCGCTTACTGTTCATTTTATATAGGCATGACGCGTACTTTCCTATTAGTGCTGAAATCACGACAGTTGATAACCAATCAGATTTGAGAATTTTGTTATAGTTATGATTAGCGGGATGATACATGTAAGTACACGTATCGAGCGCTAACTCTTTTCTTAGAATTAATTGCTTGGCTACAATGACTTTCTTAGCCTCACTGAAACAGCTTTTAAGTGATCACTCAGGGCTCGAAGTTATCTTTTTAGTGCACTTGCAAAGTTTTGCTAGTAAGATTTTTTTCCACTAGCAAACTGGTGAGACCACAAGCAAATTATTTCCCTTTGTTTGGGAGACATGGATAATTCTAACTCGCAATCTTTTGCTAGTGGATATTTTTCTTACTCGCAGATTATCAAAATCACTCGCATTTTGCGAGTTTGCGAGCGTTAATTTCGAGCCCTGTCACTTAGTTGACAGTTCCAGCAAGTTTACAGCTCCGAGAACATTAGTAATAATACGCCTTTCGTGAAGCTGTTCTAACTTTTGAGTCTGTGGTCGAAATCCAGCGGTGTGGCAATGCAAATGAATCCTCTTGGGCAGTATTTCACATGGTACTATTTTTTCCATATAATTCTTCAGCACAGCAAACTACCACAGCTTGGCGCGCAACCTTTTGATTTTAATTGTCACACTAAAAAGCCCAGTCACCTTCAGTATAGTGTTATGCCAACAATACACATCATGCAGACAAATCGCGCTGTTGGTTTCTTGTGATTTCTTCCTTACAATTTTCTTGACTGAGGAGTCAAGGGTGGGTCTTAGTTCATATTCCCTCTCCAACAGAAAAAGGTGAGGCTGTATTTGAGCCGACAACCCAGTCCAAGTCTATTTTCTAGATAACTATCAACCAAATTTGCGTGATTTATCAGCCTCATGGAAACCATATCCTCTCTATTTACTTAAATTGTTCTATAGAGGGAAATCAATTTGCTCGGCAACGAGGTTATTGCTGTTAATTTTTTCAAAAGCCAAGCGCAAATGCTCTATCAGTTGACCTTTCATTTTCAAAGCATACCGTCTGCTATCTCAACGTAAAGTCTTTATAATTAGCGTGAAATGAACTTGAACTTGCTGATTCGTAAACGTAATTGGTTCAGTCTTGCAATATAAAGCCGCTGTTAGGAATATAACTACTAAAGGCATGACTTTCCAAGCTTCTCAGTTCTCGTCATGCATTTTTGACTTTGTATCAGCTCAACAGTGACGTGAGAAACGTGCCATTGGCGGATTCATTCAAATGATTTTTAAATATGTCACTCATATCAGTGGCCTTGATGTACCAAGAGCCACGGTGTACCTAATACTTAAAAATGCAAATTCTTCATGTTGCGTCATCGGGTGATGCCAATACTTTAACATGCTTTGCTTACACTCACATACAAATAAATTAGGACGGTTATCGTTAGTGCAAACAAATATCTTAGCTTAAGACGCATGAAAGCAAAGAACGCTGTCGCCGTCCTTCGCGTGTATTTGTCCTGTTTCCGTGTTTATTCAAATTGCGTTTAAATCAGGTTGACTTATTTTAACATACTGGCCCAGCTATAAATTTGGTTGCCAGAAATCTTATTTAGACGAGAGCGTGTCATAATCGAAATTACGCCCTCGCCATTAATAAAAGAATTCAATTTTAACAAAAAGGTTATCGTGTTTAATACAGGCAAATCTCGTTAATACGGACTCTGAGGGGGCCATAGAAAGTGTCCGTATTAAGCGAATTGAATTTAGAGAAAATGTGAGGGCTTTTTTCCCCGGGGACAAAGCAACCTGTCCGTAATGATGAGGTGTCCGTATTAAGCGGGTGTCTGTAAAGCGGGGATTGACTGTATTTAGGTGTGCGACTGCAGCGGGCAAAGAAGGTCGTGTCCGATAGCCTGGGGCTAGTAGATTTTGCAATCGGACTAGTGAATCCTGTTGTTAACTTTCCCGAAGGGCAAGTGAAGTTTTTTGGGAAATTCAAATTACAGAAGAACTGTAATCAATGCTGCTCATCAAAAATCTTTTTGGGCTACTTAAAAGACTCTTGGGCTAGTACACAGTAGCCTCTCAGTCCCCCCACTTTCTTTTTGTTTGTCACCGGCCACAAACTAAACCCGTTTCCCCTTTATCATACGCTGCCACGATTCCTCTTTTAGTGCCCAGCTGACTACTTAAGAGTACACTTGGGTCGTTTCTGAGAGTGACTTCGCGAACGTTTTTTCAGAAACTCTTTCGCAATTTCTGAGTCTACACACGTGGCATGCATATATTGACAAAGGCCTTCCACATTTAGATAAGTCCTATTGTTGTTATAGGTGAGGATTTGGTCAGTGTAGTGTGCTTGCTAAAGAATATCTTTCTGACTAGCCTCTGAATATTTGCACGAACCCATAAAGTGAATATATTTGACTGAAACCTATTGAGCAGTACTTTCTTAAGGTTCTGTTTATAGCATTCGAGTCTCGGTAAATGAAATCTTTAAGTCAAACGAAAGTTACTTACCATTATTCTCTTTACTTTCTAAGCATCTTTAATGAAAGAGGGATTTCGTGGCATCTATGACTTTTATCAGTCGTAGGATAATAATACACTTTCTTGTCGGACACTGTTTATTATGTTTTACCAGTACAAAGTTGTTGAATCTGTCAATTAACTCCCAGAATGTGACAATTCAAATGAAGATTACTGGGCAGAGTGAATTTCTTGTGGAATTGTTCATGGTGGCTCTAACATTTGAGATACATAGATTAATTGATCATTATTATTATTATTAAATCCTGATGTGAGCTTCACTTTCCTGTGACATGTATGTTACTGTTTATTCTTCTGTTTAAAGTGTTATAACTCTTAAAAAAGTTTGTTCTGTTTATTTGTGTACTATTAATAATTTGCTGCCTTTTCCTTATTAATCTCCACTAATGGGGACATCAGCGATTCTTCAAGACTAACACAACCATAAATAGGAAACGCTCTCCCATGTATATTATAAATATACAAAGAGGCACAACCTATTTCCTAGAAAGGATATTTTCATTTTGTCTCGAGGGTACATTTCTAGATTTGTACATATTAATATGCATGTAACCATGAAATCGTCTTATGACCGTTCTGGTTCACGAGTCGGAAACAGTCTCATTATATCCAATGTTGCTTCGTTGTTTGACAAAAAAAAACAAGTTAACTTCAATGTTTAATAACTACAATTTGTTGCTGCTTCTAAGTTGTAAAGGAATGGAATGGTTTGAAAGAGTATAACACGGATGTATTCCTTATCCAGGGACTTTGTAGTCGGTAGAGAGGAATCATAAGGAAGTTGGGCTCGAATGGGCGTTATTTAATAATGTTCAAAGGAACGTTCATTCAGACACACAACAGGAAATGTCTAGGAAACACTTCAAATGACGTTGCAGTTCTTCCCGAGCCTCCCCAAAAGTTATAATTCCTGTCATTTCCAAGAAGGCAGGAAAAAATCAGAAATTTCATTTTGTGAAGACAGTAAAGTATTTAAACGCACTCGTACTATAGTATTACAGAAGGTGTTTCCGTTGAATGGTCACATGATCAAAATTTCGTCCATACACCGCAAAGGTTGAACCTCTGTTTCTTTAACTAACGCTGGGAGGGATATACATGGAGGTCTGCTTATTCTAATTATTTTCCTCTTCTTTCAACCGAATTAGTTTCAGTGGCATGCAGGAAGTTTTGGAGAATGAAATTGGGTTTCCTTGATGCGAGAGGCCGGAATTGAAATTTCTCTAAATTGTGCAATCGAAATGACCGCCGGATACTATATATACTTAGCTCAAAAGAGCATATCAAGGAAACTTTTGGAATGTGACACGTAATTTTTTTTTTCAAGTTTCTTAATGAACAGGAAACTTAAATCAAATTAAAACAAGACGCAAGTCAAGAATTGATACAAGTAACATGATAACGGTCATCACCTCTTTTACATCGTTGTTTTAAAACTTTTCCGTCTTTGAAAAAGTTTTTGCCACTAGTGAACTACAACCTTAAGTCAATTTCGATACGGCGTAACTTTTTCAACAGTAAGCTGTTCTTTGCGTGTGTTGTCACTGTGATATTGGATTTGTCTCGACACAACTAGCTTATTGACTCTAAGACACGTGCAAAGTCGACAAAAAAAATTCCACTAATTTCTGACACACTCAGCAAAGATTGCTTGATTAACCAATATCTAAGTTAATTGTATGGAGATAAAATGGTAGCCATACTTTGTGAGCAGCGTAATTCATTCCAGAACATAATTTAACAGTAGCAGAATAAAGATGGGAGATGAAAACAGTCATCATTACGACGCAAAAAACCCGCACAATTCATCACTTAATGTAATTAGACTGTTCCTTTGGATGTTGTTTAGATCGGCAGTCAATGAATAGCTATTACAATGAACTCGTGTTTGCTGTCAAATCAATATAGGATCTTATTACTCAGTTGGTTTTATTGAAGTGTTGAAAGAAGCTGTGAGCACGTTTCAGCCTGAAGAATAACTCTTGAATAAGAAAATAACTTAGCAAATATCCCTAAGTACATAGCTAAATAGATACAACAATTCTACTTGAATTTTCACCATATCAAACAGCTCAAAACTACAATCGATCTTCGGGCTTTTATCTATTTGCATCTTAAAACGTTTGCTGAGGGTGTGTACTCACATTTTCATATGTAAGTTAATCAATAGTAACTTAAACCAGTGTTTTTGTTTTAATTTGTCCTCATGTTCAAATATATCCAATTAGTATAAATAACTCATTGAAATACAATTGAGCTGACGAATTGACTTTGCTGTATTCAAACCGAAGAATAAGGCTATCCCAAATTCCACTGATCCATCAAAGGCTATCTCAGGTCAAACTCCTAAATGGTAATTTATGAAACCATTGATTCCTTCCAGAAACTGTTTCAAGACTCGCAATAGTACTTTTTGCAAATAGTTTTAAACTGGGTGCAATATTACTAAAACCCCTAACCTAAGTCAAAGGTGTGTTTCTTATGAATTGAATATAACTTAAGAGCAGCTATCATATCCAAACTGCTTGACCCTTGGCGAGTGAATCGAAACCCTTTCATTGGACCCGAAAACGTATAAGCAAAACTAATATCTCAAAAGTTCTCTTGCTAAATTTAGGTGCTGATGCTATTTCGAATGACATTGCGGTTGTTAAAAATATTTCAAAGCTATTTTTAACAGATCTTTACACCTAAAACGACCAACGCTAGCGAGGATTCTATGGCAGAGATTTTTATGTTTTAAAATTCTTTCTGTAGATAAATTCGCCATTTGGCGAGTTTAAAAGATGGTTCATTTCCAGAGGATGTTTTTAGTTGTCAATGGCGAGCCTGTCTTGGACCCTTACTTCTCCAGAATGGCCCACATTTAACCCTGGTCAGCCTATCAGTGTCTCATTGTGTTAATACTATTGTTTTGCCGCTACCGTGAGAAAGTTTACTTATTTTTCCGAAGCGATTTGTTCAAAGTGCACTTACTTTGACCACAGCAAATATTTGTTTTTATGCCGCCAACGAGCCGATATCAGTAAATCCATTCTCGTTAAAAGGTTGTTAATCTTAGCACATACCTAACAATGGAAACCAATTGCGCTTCACGTTTCCAATCCCACGGAAAATCAAGAGACAATATGCTTTTACGGTTTATTTAAATACGCTAATGGTTTATTCAAAAACACGCAAAATAACATGACTATGGCCAAGAGAGTAATTATCCAACGCAGACTGCAAACAATTTCTTTCACTTCAAAGCCAAATTGTGTCATTGAGAAAATTTATTGCCGAATATACTCCGGATATTTTAATGGTGCATGATTTTAAAAGCCGGAATAATTACTCTAAAAGCGAGTTCTTAACGCCTTTTTCCAATGCGCTGCGTTTCCTTTAAGTAAGGGTTTTCCTGATTTAAAACCGACCGGGATGTGGTTTCGTTGTACGGCCATCAAACACACATTAAACACTCATTGCGTTCCGACCCACCTCCGAAATGTGCAGAAAGCATAAAAAATTGGGGTCAATATTTGCTGAACATTAATTGCTTTGTTTGTGTGGCAAGCAGAAAAAATGCTACCAAAAATGAAGAGCGAGAAAATTAGAATTCTCTCGATTCGCTTTATGTCCGATTTTAAGAGCCCCATAGGATTAGTTAATAGAGTAATTATCGAAGGCGTACTCGCTGGATCGCCTGCATCTCTGTAAACAATGGAAGTTCCTGGTGCCACCCACAAAGAGAATAACAAACATAGACATGTTTTGACAGGAAATTATAGTGAAGGTAAAAAATGACCCTTGTTAGTGAACACTGCAAACAAAAGGGGCGTGGATGTTAATTAACACTAGTCCAAACGCGATTAGAGAGCCTTGCTTTCCAATCCAGTCAAGCTGCGCGCTACTCCGTTGCTTTCAGAAGCGTTGTTGGTCGAAATATTTACACGCATTCGGAAACGGCTACTTCTTTAGGGGCGGCTATCTCTCTTCTCGATGCCTACGTGATGATATCGATCTCTTAGTGGGAATCAGCATTCAAGGTGAGCTGATTCCGCCACAGAAACACAATACTGGTACCCATTAGTATTATTCAGTTGTTAGTATTGATACACTGACAGCCAATCACATCGCAACACAACAATTGCACTCAATACAAAAGCAAGCAACACCGAATTATTAGCAGAACTTCAACAGACTCGGTACAAGAAACATCATCATTAAACTTCAAAACAATGATTTCTTCAACCGATGTTGGCGGATCGGCATTTACACCGGTGATGATTCCCAAGTCACCTTCCAGTGAAATTGATGGGGAAAGAGATGTTGACTTTCACTGGAGAAATAGCAGTCCAAGCCAAATGCCTTTTTCTCGTCATTTCTGGTCCGTTTGGGGGCCGTATTCTCCCACCTTCGGCCCTTCCGCTATGGAGCATGTTTTAAAGCCGTCAAGCCCACCACTGTGGCCAATGTGCTCATTCGGAGGACCAGCGTATCCGTCTCTTTGGAAAGAGCGATTCCAGTTTAGATTCGCAGCGTGTTCTGATGAAGAGAAGCCGAGCCAGTCTTACATTGGACTTATCGCTGAAGCGATTCTTAGCTCACCAGAAGAAAAGCTTATCTTGAGTGATATCTACAACTACATTCTTACTCACTACCCTTACTTCAGAAACAAGGGAACTGGCTGGAGAAATAGCATCCGCCACAATCTTTCTCTGAATGACTGCTTTGTCAAAGCCGGTCGCAGCCCAAATGGAAAAGGTCATTTCTGGGCAATCAGTTCTCTGTATTATGACGATTTCCGACGTGGTGACTTTAGAAGGAGAAGAATACAAAAACGATCACACAAGAGCAGAAGAAACTCCAGTGAGTCCAAAGAAGATGTTGTTATCTGCAAGGCGGAAAGCAGCGAAGAGGTAGAAAACGTCCCTGAAGACCCAGACGAGTTTCTCGAATGTTCAAAACCTGAGCGCGCTGAGCAGAAAAAAGAGGAAGTGACTGAGAAAGTGGAAGTATCTCAGGAAAAGCGTAAGTCATTCGACATGGCCAGCTTACTAGCTCCAGACAGAGGCCAAAAAGAAGGAGGATTGCTTGTGCCTGTCTATCCTCGTCCATTTGATCCGACTCTCGTTTACAACTCCTTCCCAACCCATTCTGGTGAATATGTGGCTACGTCGCCCGCTTTTGATCGGCTTCACTCTGGTGAACCCACCAGATTAATCTTTCCGTACAATTATAGACTTGCCTGTTAACTCAAGCAGACTTATCCTTCTCAGTTAACTTTGGCAGATCAAAGTTAGAATCACCGACTCGTGTGGTTGTCTTCTGACTAAAACCCTTCTGAGAAGGTAAAACTCCAGTGCACCGCAGTCTATAGACTGGCAGTTGTAGAGACTTTGAACAATTACAAAGACAGTGTTTAAAGACTTTTCAGGGCATAGATGCCATGTGTAAAGATAAGTTATAATTAGCTTAGATTTATCTATTATATTTCGGCACCGAGCAAAACGAATCGAGAACAAAGAAAATATTGTAAAATATAGTTCAGTACAGTATTCGACTATGTGGAATTGAGAAATTGTTCCTGTTATAGGGAATCGCATGAAATGAGCATATTATTTGTAGAGTTCTACGACAAAAAAGGTGGCGTATACAAAGAAAACTATGTATAAATAATTACAAATTTGTTAATTTACGTTGTGCAGATGCTTAAATTATTTCGTGAAGAATTTATTTTTTGGTTAGTAATTTGGTTGTTTAAAACAGAACTAGAGAAGTTTTATTGCTTACTGAGGTGTTTTTTTTGGTAGCTGCAGGACTTTATTAGAAAGTTACTTTTTCGGTTAGCCAAAACGTAGAGCATTGTGTATATTCAGCCTGTTGTGTTGTAATCACTAGTAAACAAAGCATAAATACAAAGCCCTGCGGCTTAAATCCTACCATTAGCAGAGACTCTAGACTTTATGAACATGTACACGTCCAAATCTTGGCAAATGCGGAAAGCATCTTTGGCGTTTGAATAAACCTCAGTGGATCTTTAATTGCGGTTTCCTGTTTAATGTGATTCGTTTGCCACACGTTAATCGTTGTTTAAAACAAACCGTCATCTCTTTCCAAGAGTAAACTATTTACGTGCTATAAACTGTTTTCGTTTGACGCTCAAATTGAAGAAAACAAGAAGATAGAGAGAAAAAAGGGCTCATTGAGAAGGAATGTTTTTCTTTGGCTTCTTAAAATTGATCGATATTTGATGTAAAAGCCCCTCTCAATGCCAAATTTTAGAGATTTTTCCATTTAGTGCCAGGAACTTGATTGTGTCACGTCTGACTCAGTGGAGAAAGAAATACATAATAGTCACTGTGAAAATACATATAAGATATTCATTTTAAAAGCAAAAAAAGGTAATGTCTTGATCAAAATATGACTAAAAGTATTACTTTAGTTTGAATTAATGAAGATTATAGACTTGAGAATAGACTGTTTGAGAGGAAAAGGTCATTGCGTCAAACGCAGTAGTGGAAGTTCAATATCTTTATTGAAATATTTTCATTGAAGGTATTATATACATAGAAAAATCAGCACAGAACAGGTGGCGAAAATATCAAAGAATATTCTGCTTTCAGTATTCAAGATATTGTTTATTGGCGGATTTAACAAAAAAATTCAGCTTAAACAATCGTAATTGGAAAGTTTGCCCCCCACGAAACGCCGCCATGATGATGTGGAAATATCATATGGGCCTCGTACTAATTATTTCCCTTTCAGTGGTAAGGATTCTTTTGTGTCTTTTGGCTTTTTTCAGGGACCAGTTATTGTTATAATACCATTGCACTTACTGCGGACAAAAGAAGAAAAGACGAAATGATTAATTTCTATCAAGTGGGAAAAAGAGAAATTCCGGTTTTTTTATTTTAATTGAGTTAAAATACTAATCCATCAATGTAAGGTCATTGCCAGGCAAATGTGAATAAAAAAAGGAGCCATTTCAAAAAGTTCAAGTTAATGCATCTTTTATAGAAAACAATATCCAACTGAATTCAAATGAACAATGGATAAATGTTTACATTTGACGACAAAAAGTAATAAAAAATCACAGATTGTGTGATACTAGATCCAGCACACGATAAAGAGTGGACTTGCACTTTAAGAAAACATCAAATTTTTTCAAATTTATTGTTAATTGCTTCCCTTCGATTTTTCAAAGGAATGCCTTAAACCTAGTGGTTTGTAGACAAACAAATCAACTAGCGGAGCTCGTGCTGCAACCGCTATAGCCTGAAGCTACAGTCTAAATTTTCGGAAAATGTTTAACCGACAATAGGGTGGTGCTGGTTGCTACGCTTTCAGTAAAATATGACCCCAGCCTTTGATATTTGAAAGAGACATCGAGTTTCAGCCACTTAAAAGTTTTTGAACATGTCTCATACGGTAACATGAATCCTTCTCTTTGAATCTACGAAATATATATTTAATAATACTTTCTTTTTGCTTATTTTCACTGTCCCAGATGTTCATAAGTTTAAAGAACTGGAAGTCAATTTTCTGTTACAGTATCGGCTGAGATGTGTGAAACTGTTGTGAATAGAGAGAATCACTGTGTTATTATCACAGAAAATTGAAATTCTCTTTGTGACAAAGAACAAAAGAAACTAACGTACAATTCATCACTACTGAGAGTCCATTGTTAACAATGTGTAACAAACTGAATATAGACTGGCCGTCCGGTTCTTTCCAACAACTTTACAATCCAACCTTCAAATTGTGTCGCGGTAGAGGTTTCCATAAAATAAGGTATCAATTGTTGTGATTTCATAAAGTTAAATTCCCTTTTTAATTTTGCCATGTGACTTGGTGGAAGAAGTTTTAGCTGTTGATATTTCCTTGATGTAAAAGCTGTTAATTCGCACGCACTAAGTATCGAATGAACGTTTACTTGCCTTTTACGCATACTGACAAAGAAAGAATTGTTTTTAGGTGTCAAACTGGATGACATGAAGTGTTTTGCAGCGCCTTTGATTAAAACGAATAGAAATATCGGTTCCAAGAGAAAGTAAATGAATTAGCAAAATTTGTCTGCTTTGCCTTATCCATAAAACTAGTGATGACAGGATGTGTTTGAAAAAACCTTTTATGCAATTTAAAAACCTAGGAATTAATCATTAATTTTGTGTAATAAAAACATCAGTTTTGCATTCAGCTATATATAGCAGATGTCTAAAGCTGTAATCAATTTGCTTTCATCTTTCCCAAATATCACTGACGCAGAGTTCGTATCAATACGGTATAGGCGAGTTCAGCTCTTGAGCCTAGTTTTGATCAGCTTTTAAAGAATGGTCCTTCGTTGATGGGATATTAAAAGAGAAAACGTTAAACTGATTGGAACCTGAGATAGATTTAACCAGACCGAGCCGGCGTTTTGATCGCCAGTCTTTTCGTTATAACAAGGGGAATTCACTGTTACGAAGGTCCTTCAAGTCGACACTCTCGAAACCCTTGGGTTTTACATGATTGCTAAGTCGATATATTTTTCAGTAGCTCATTAAAGAAGCAGGCACCCACCATGCAGACTATTGTATTTTATCAAAAGCAAAGATATTTTAAGCGATAGCTAGAAGTCTTTTCATTTATAATTTCTGAATCGCTCAGCGATGTAAATTTGTGTTAAACGATAAAAATGTTATTGTCGTAGCAGCTGGATCTTGTATAGCTTGATTTGCTCATTTTTCAACCGGGTGTAGCTAGTGCAGTATTAGGAAAAAAGCGTTTATGTCAGTGAACAACTTCGAGGATCATGATGTACAAATGCTTGAGTTATCAGCCCTCCATCAATGGAAACAAGGTGCTGATGAAGAATCAACAACAATCACAACATTCAGTCATGAGTATCATTTTTGGGGGGAAGGATTGAAAAAATTCAGTCGTGACAGAAGGGGAGGGTGAACTTCAAGAGATTACGGGAAACTTTCGCTCTAGGAGGCACAATTTAGAGGTTAAAAGAAAAACTTGTTAAATTAGAATATTCATTTTATTTCCAGAAAGACCAACATCAAACTAGGTGCAACAACAATTCAGTAACATTTTGTCGTCCGAAGTCTTTAATAAACATGACGATTAAATAAATCATATATCACATCTGTACAGGCGTAGGAGTTAAAAGACTAGTAATTTTTAAACTCTATCTTATATATAACATATCGATTCAATTATATTGCGTGAGGCGATTTTATAGCACTGTGGTCGACTGGAAAATTTTTTAAGTATCGAATTATATATCTTAATTCCTAAATAAGAATTTGACCGATCCTTTATTGGGTTTACAGTGGATTTAAAAATGTCGCCAGTGACGATTGAAAAACATAATATTTGTAAATCTGTTGCTGGCCTTTCTGGCTTCGAATCAGTTATCATTCTCTTCGACGTTTTCGCCAGTTGCTTGTAAAATCAGAAATAAAAATTACCTGTATTTCATACCTTATCTAACGTGGGTATAGACTATTCTTATCGGCTACTTGCCATCGACATCCTCTTTTGTGGTAATTGAAAATTTGCGGCATTGTCGAACTGAGTACTTGATGTCTTTAATACAATTCCAGTCGCGTTCTCTGCGCAAAAACCAATATTATTTTACCAAAGGATTAAGAAGGCATATATGCGCATATTGTACCTGGGAATTGAACCAAACCTTACGTTTTGGCTTCTGCTTCTTACTTTATAAATATGTATAAGATAAAGTTTTAAGTTCTCTATGTTCGCAGTTAACTGGCTGTGTTAGCTGAAATACTAGTCAAATGTCTGTACTTCGTTTTTTGTCTGCTTCTGGAATGAAAAAAAAAAAAACCATTAGAGTATTAGTTCATGATCAGCTTATAAAGATTGAAGTTACCGGCTTTATGAAGGTTTTTCTGGAAACTGATAATTGTTAATCCATTAAAATCGCTAATAGGACTGTCAATATATTTATGTATCTTTTCAAACTCCCCCCCTTCAAGAATTGCCCTTTTTATAAGAAATATGTCTTAAGAAAATGGTTTTTTTGAAATCTCCCTCTCTCCACACATGGTTTTTTTTTTTAGCGGATCGTGGGTTTTCAGAAATGCTGTTGTTTTATTTTTTAATTTGAATGAAAAAAAGAAGGATATATATTTTGTAAATGGAGGCTGTTATGTTATTCATAATGACAAGCAAATTTACACAAAACTTTTCTAATTGCCATTGGTCAATTTATTTTCATGGCACCAAACTTACATCACATTTTTTCAAAGGGACTTCATATTTGCTCAAACTACGTCTGACAGTTTAGAGATGATATCTATGAAAAGGATTTGTTATGAAGTATGAATTCGAACACTCTTGAAACATCGTTCTAAAAATGCAAACACTGCTACTTTAACACTCACTAATATGTACATGCTGAAAATTGGACATCGCGGGAGTATTTATTACAATCTGCCAACATATAAAACAGAGCTTAGTGATTAATAGACCCCTTACAGTGAAAAGACAAAATATTACTTTATTACATTTTATCTGGCTACTTTTTGCTCAAACTCGAGCTAGAACGCAGTCATACCAGGCTTAACAGACTTACCAAGCTCTATTGGAGTAAACGACGCGTTTTCATTAAATAAACACCCGTCGCATGTTTAAAAGGAAATTGCAATCAACGTAAACTCATTCACTCATGTGTAATAAGATTCGCCGAACAGTCATAAAGTTTTGTTTTGTTTTTATTTTGCTGAGACAGAAAAATAATTAACTATCAGTGGAAATCCAGCCAAACAGCTTCATTATCATGATCACCTAGAACGAGAACTAGTCTTAAGACATTTTACTACTATAAGTTCAGGTGGATGTTATGAAAAATAGAAATAAGAACAGTGATCTTAGTAATAATAATAATAATAATAATAATAATAGTAATAATAATAATGATAATAATTAGCGACACATAAGTCCCAATGAAATAAAAGAACACATCGTTTAAATTTCATACACGTAAATGACGTTTTACCAGACAATGACGACCGAAGATCTCTCGTTATTTTACCCCATTTGTATCCTTTTATCTTCTTCTAACGTCTCAAAAAAAGTTTTTTTATCTGTCTGCGATGCTTTTGCCTTCTAAATTCCCCACTTTAGGAGAGTTGCTGCTACTTTCCTGCTTTCACTTAAATTCCTCTGGAATCCATCTCTGCGTATTGATGGTAGAGTCAGGCTAGTGTAAACGTACATTGTGCATTTGTATTGTTCAAAGAAACACCATGGTGACGCAGATACCATCCGTCAATAAAAGCTAACAATTAGGAAGCTTTTATGTTGCTACAGATGACAAAAATGATAGCTTTCGAGAGTATACATTTTTATTTTTCAAAATTTTTCTCTTAATGTCTCTTAACCCTTCAGTTACCGGCACAGTTCGGTATGAAGAATATCACCCTTTGATCTGCCGCAGGAACAAAGTTGACTTCCCTCAAACAAAGCCGAAGCAAACAAGTGTTAGCATGCTTCTCTTTTTGACGAATTCACTTCAAAATAATTAAACAAAAGACCTCATTAATTAAGAAAAAAAACATGTAGTATTAGTTTCTGAAACTTGTTGTCCATATTCAGAGTTTAATGGTTACATCTGACCGCACAATTCTGTCATAGTATTTTACAGACCAGTTATCTTTGATTAGTTATCTAAACCTGGATCTTTCTTGCGATGTTTGACTTGAACTGGTCAATATAGGTTATTGTTTCTGTCACGATGCATAAGAGATACCAGTGGAGTTTATTTCTGACAGCACCAATTTCTTCATAAACACTTGCTCTAGTTCGTTACGTTTCCTTATAGTGAAAACCGTCGCTAAAATAGAAATCCCAGATCCGCTTCTTTTGCTTTCATTTTAAGGCGATATTTGTTGGTTATAAAAATAACTGCAAACAGGTTCCTGTTTATTTGTATTCAAGCGTCCCAAGTCAAACAACGTAAGCAAGACTCAGGGCACTCTTCAGTCTGCGCCAACGACGCACGTCAAGATTCATGTTTGGATATCTAGTTGCTAGTAGATACAAAGATGTTTTTTCGGCAAAAAATATGTAACATGCAGCGAGAGTTACTAAGTAAAGCGAAATGCGACGTATCCAGGTTACAATGTGTCATCATTCTCTACAGAGATATCACAAATCAGATAATCACTAATGAAGGTTAAGTTAACACACAATGTTGGTACACGATATGGCGTTTTTGTTGTTTTATAAAGCATTACTTTGCTTTTGCTTTCGATAAAGGGAGATTCCGAAGTTATCTTTGTCATAAATTCTGTGGCTCGTATTGCTTAATTGCATTTTGATGTTAAAATATCAATACATGTCGGAAATACCGACTGGTTATGATATCTGCCCAGGGAAGACACCTTCTTGAAACATATATAGGATTAATTACAGTTTTATTTATGTAACAATTTAATTCAAACAAGAAAAGCCGTTGTTTCCACGGAGATTGACCCAAACATGAAAACAACATGATGCGGAAACACTTATTTTGGAATCTGTCATGCCGACTTCTAAAATCTTCGAGGTGAAAATGAATTAGTTATAAACTCAATTTTGATAGAACATGTTTTCCAAGTGCATACCAGTGGCAACTTACTACGGTAACCTTAAATACTAAATTAGTTACTATTTTTGTCTATTCAAAGTAACATTCGCATGATAAACTTAGGTTCTATTGTTCTTTTGTTTGGACGGTAATTAGCTTCATTAGCAGATGTTCTGTGAAAAGAAGTCGATTGAACCTTATCTTTGTGTTTAAGATCGTAATAGAGCTCCATCACATCCGAGTGCAGTCGATCACGTTCCGTTTTGGTATGTTCCTATCTTTTTTTTAACACGTAAACCGCTTTCAATCCATTTTCAGTTTATCTTTCCAAACCCCTTATCATCCAATATATTGGTTCTTCAAAACTCAGGCACGCGTCACTCACGACCAAATTCATGCATGCAAACAAAATGTAAATTCCTATAGCCTGAATGTTTAGGGTCTAATAGTTCTAAACTGTCTCCCTGTTCGTTGCCAAAATCTTAGAAAAATAACCCATGGCGAGTTTGCCGAGTCTACTGTACATCATGAACTAATTTTTGGAACTAGATGACACAAAACCTTACAACCAGTTTCAGTGTTAAGGACTGTCCAATCCTTCTTCAATTCTTTAATGTCTCTCAGAATCGGTTGAGAACTTTGCGAATATTATTCAGTGACCAAAATCCACTGGAAAATGAACTCTAGCCGATCAAGCCGACCTTAGTTTTTCATAGCTATTACCTGTTGTTGTTTTTGTTTTGTTGGCGTTGTGCCAAATTTTGGTTTTAATAGACAGTTTATATTTAAAGTCAGAAAACTATATTTTAAATAGGGAACTCATGAAAGACGCCTGAAATACGACTACCAAATAAAGCATCGTTAATAATAATACATACAATAATATAGATGCAGAAAATAATATCTGTATTCTTTGCAAGGGTCTGTTGATACTATATAAATACTCGTTCTGGCAAAAGTAATGATAAATTGGATCAAGGAAAATCCTCTGGCTGTAATCCTTGTCTTTGCTTTCAATATATGTTACTACTACTTTGCTTAATATACAGTTATTTCAAGAAAGGTTGTCGGAAAAAATGTGCACGCGACAATCCCGAAAGGTAATATGGGATATGATCAACACACTGTTCCTAACCACTGTAGCTGTCGAACCTACTTTTGTTGCTTTCCTTAGCACTCGCAAACATATGTCCGTGGCCTCCCGTGCGATTCTTTCAATTTTCTTTGAAGAACAGTGCACTTAAAACCACCCACATTACCTTTCGGGATTGACGCGTGCACTTTTTCCGACAACCTTTCTCGAAATAGCTGTATGTTATCACTTTATTGTAACTCCTTTAGGAAATAGGATCATGTTTGTACTTTAATTTTTCATTAAAGGTTGAGCCATCATTCAAGGAATTTATATTGTTAATATTTCATCCAGTGACTTAACAAACCGCAATTAATACTATTACAACATTACGTACAAGTTGGAACGCCACATACGCCACTTGTACATCTCCCATAATGCACCTTATTTGCCCCCCAAAATTTTGCATAACCTTTGTTTTTCATTTCTCCTAGGTATTACAGCCGTCCCGAGAGAAATGGAAAACAATGCTTATACAACATTTTGTGCATGTGTATAGCTCTTACGTTTTTTTTATTTTGTTTAACTTTTTCAAAAGGATCTTAAGCAAGGGCCTTTTCTTTGCAGTTGATATTTATGTATTATTAAGACCAACATTGGCAAATTTGGTGTTTACTGGTTTCTATGGTTACACGATAAAAAGTACTGGTATGATGTCAAAACTTTTCTAAGATACGAAGGGCGCTTTTCATACTTATTTGAGTACGAAACAAAACAGCAACCAAGTAATCAAATTGTTTAATTACGTTTTTTGAAACTCTAGCTCGAGAATGTTAAACTTAAAATTACTTGGATAAAAATAAATTTTTAGTGAAATCAGTCCAACATACTAAGTTAGCCACCATTATAAATGACGTCACAAATCTTTCTGATTTCTTAATAATTAGAGTTAAGTTAATAATCAACTTAAGTAGTTTACTGTTGCTAAAAAGAAAAGAAAAATAGTTGATTCTTGTCGTGTTGCACCCAATGGTGCACCCAAACTTATAACCATTGAAGTCATTTCGAAGATTTTATTCTTTACATCATTTCTACTCTCTTTCTGTTTCTTCGTTTTGCCTTCTGAACTTATTTCCCTGCATGAATAAAATATAAGATCAGTCTTTCGTGAAAAAGAAGGCTTCTGTGCAGCTGTTGGTATCTTCTTTTTTGTCTAACGGGTTACCTCCTGCTCATCTCGATCCCATTTTCATATGTCTGTTCCTGAAAAATTCAGCAGGTTAAAGGATGTTTAGTTTAGTAGATACTCTTCAAACTTACTCCTGCAGATACATTTGTCTTGCGTCGAGTAGTATACTTTTTCCGTTCTTGCTATTTTTTAGGAAAAAGTTCGGCTTTTTCTTCTTTCGAAAACGTGTAAAATTTTCCGCCATTTCTCCAGGTCTACCAAAAAGAACTCAGCTAACGCAACCTCGTTACCATGGCTTCTCGGCTGCCTTTCCTTTAGCTGAAATGACCTGTACTATTAACGTCAGTTTTAGTCTTCACAATTCTGGTGAATGCAATCTGGATGAAAAATAAATTGGTTTTGATAAGCATTGTAAGGATTTTACGTACTGTAAAAATCATAATTGTAATTAGCATTCTGAACCTCAAACAAGCTATTCGAGCTTCAACCGTAACTGAATAGGCCATTTCCTACCTCCGAAAATCCTCACTTTGAAAACGAGGATAAGTGCAAATCCTTTCTTGTAATAATGAGTTTCATTTTCGTAAGAATATAAAATCAGTTACCTTTCAATGGCTTCGCACTTAGCCTAGCTTGCAAACAGAGGTTTAAGGCAACTCGAAAATAGCCTATTAAGGAAGTTTTTGTTTTCGTTATTTCCAGTTGGCCAAAGTAAAAAATACCATGACATTCTTTAAACCTCTTTTAACTGCCGTTTAGGTGGTGCTTCACGTAAGTCACCCAAGACACCCTAGTCACCCAATTCATTCTAGTCACCCAAGACACCCTAGTCACCCAATTCATCCTAGTCACGCAAGTCACCCCGAGTCACCTTAGTCACACTAGTCACCCTAGTTGCCTGAGTCACCCAAGTCACCCTTGTCACACAAGTGACCCTAGTTACTCTAGTCACCCTAGTCACCCCACCCGGTTAAGTCACCCTAGCCGGTCAAGTCACCCTAGTCACCCATGTCATCCTAGTCATCTCATCCAAATAACCCTAGTCACCCTAGTCACCTTCGTCACCCTACTCACCCTAGTCGCTCAAGTAACCCCAGTCACCCAAGTGACCGTGATCACCTCTGTCACCCTAGTCATCCTAGTCATCCTAGTCATCCTAATCGCCTTAGTCACTTAAGTCACCCAAATCACCCTAGTTACCCAGGTCAGCCAAGTCACCCTAGCCGGTTAAGTCACGCCAGTCACCCTAATCACCCTAGTCACCCAATCCACCCCGGTCACGCAAGTAAGCCTAGTCACCCTAGTCACCTTAGTCATGCCTTAGTCACGCAAGTCAACCGAGTCACCCTAATCACCTTTAACTCACTCTAATCACCCAAGTCACTCTAGTCAACAGTCACCTTAGTCACCCAAGTCACCCTGGTCACCCAAGTCACCCTAGTCACTTAAGTCACCCTAGTCACCCAAGTCACTCTGGTCACCTCTGTCACCCTAGTTACCCAAGTCAACTCAGCTACCCAAGTCTGCCAAGTCACCCTAGTAACCCAAATCACCCAAGTCACCCTAGTCACCCTAGTGACTCAAGTCAGCCTAGTCACCCAAGTCATCCTAGTCACCCAAATCACCCTAGTCGGGTAAGTCACACCAGTCACCCTAATCACCCAAGTCACCCTAGTCACATTAGTCATGCCTTAGTCACCCTAGTCACCCAAGTCAACCAAGTCACCCTAATCACCCTTAAGTCACTCTAATCACCCAAGTCATCCTAGTCAACAGTCACCTTAGTCACCCTGGTCACCCAAGTCGCCCTAGTCACCCAAGCCACCCTAGTCATCCTAGTCACCCAAGTCACCCTAGTCCCTCAAGTCACACTAGTCAGCCAAGTCACTCTGGTCACCTCTGTCACCCTAGTCAGCCAAGACACCATAGTCACCCAAGTCACCCTAGCTACCCAAGTCACCGTAGAAACCTGTGTCACCCAAGTCACCCTAGTGACCCAAGTCAGCCTAGTGACCCAAGTCATCCTAGTCACCCAAATCACCCTAGTCAGGTAAGTCACACCAGTCACCCTAATCACCCATGCCACCCTAATCATGCAACTAACCTTAGTCACCCTAGTCACCCGCGTCAACCAAGTCTCCCTAATCACCCTTAAGTCACTCTTTTCACCCAAGTCATCCTAGTCAACAGTCACTTTAGTCAGCCTATTCACCCTGGTCACCCAAGTCGCCCTAGTCACCCAAGCCACCCTAGTCATCCTAGTCACCCAAGTCATCCTAGTCACTTAAGTTACCCGCGTCACCCAAGTCACTCTGGTCACCTCTGTCACCCTAGTCAGCCAAGACACCATAGTCACCCAAGTCACCCCAGCTATGCAAGTCTCCCAAGTCACCCTAGTCACCCAAATCACCCAAGTCACCCCAGTGACCCAAGTCAACCTAGTCAACCAAGTCATTGTAGTCACGCAAATCACCCTAGCCGGGTAAGTCACACCAGTCACCCTAATCACCCTAGTCATCCAAGCCACCCTAGTCATGCAAGTAACCCTAGTCACACATGTCACACTAGTCATGCCTTAGTCACCCTAGTCACCCAAGTCACCCTAATCACCCTTAAGTCACTCTAATCACCCAAGTCACCCTAGTCAACAGTCACCTTACAGAAAGTCACCCAAGCCACGCTAGTCATCCTAGTCACCAAAGTCACCTAGTCACTTAAGTTCCCCTAGTCACCAAAGTCACCCGTGTCAAGTCACCCTAGTCACCCAAATCACGTAAGTTACCCTAGTCACCCTAGTGACCCAAGTCAGCCAGTCAACCAGGTCATCTTAGTCACCGAAATCACCCTAGTCACCCCAGCTACCCAAGTCTCCCAAATGACCTTAGCCAACTTAGTCACCCAAATCACAGGTTTTGTACTCTTATGGGCTTTTTAAATTTTATGACATTTCGTAACTTTTTAAAAACCATTTTAGGTTTAATTTTTTAAGACCTTAGGTTTAGCTGTCACTTGAAAATTTTCAAAACTTTTGTTGTTTTTGGGAATCTTTTTACCTAAGTCAGACACAAACTCTTATGTTTACGAGAATGTCTGCTGTTCGCTCTGATTAATTGTTAGTTTCTATTTTATATTGTCCTTGCTTTTAAATCTGTTGTAACTATAAATCTTTCAAGAATAAATATTCTTTTCCATGGCTTTGTTTGCCTCCTAAGCAGACGTTGTTGATTCTTCGTCACGTGGTTCTTTCCCTCGAACTAAGAACGTCTGCGTGGGAGTCTATGACTATCCAGGGTCGACAATTGAATTACACGACTTTTCAAGCCGGGGAAAGGACATTCCTAAATTTCATGACTTTTAAGGTTTGCGATGAGTTGCACGAACCCTGTAATCCAGTTATGAACAACAATGACCCTCAATATTGATCTCGAAAAGTGTATTCAAGCTTTTACACACACTGTGGAACAAAAAGGATGAACTGTTTGACTCAGTGCAAAAAACTGTCAATTTTTCGTTTCAATACTTAATGTTACTCTGTTCTTACTGATACTGATATGTTTTAAATCACACTAAAGAATTACCATAAGAACTTTTGAATGCCGACCGCCTCAGGATGACTCAGGAATAGAATTGATCGAATGTTTCATGTTTGGTTTCGCGTAGTTCACAATGGGGCAACCTCCCCCGGGGGAATACCCCCTAATAATGGCCAGTAAGGGGAGGCTCCGTCCGAAAGGGGTACCATTTTCAGGCTTCAGGTATATGAAATGGTAGGGATTTTACTTCTTGAAGTATATGAAAGCGTAGCAAAATCTGTCATCTCGGTCGGTAAACAAGACCAACAGGGCTAACAAATGCATTTTATGGCTGTGAAAAAAGTCCAGAAAAGTTTCTGGTTTAGTGGTTTATTTAAATTTACAGTAGTTAAGACGGATGCAAAGTTCCAAACTAAGTTTGTGAAAGGAATACTATTTGTAAACAAAAGGTATACGAAAGAGGTATCTTTTCTGTCAACAATGGTATAATATAAAAGGATAAAATATTTGGACCTTTGGGCGGAGCCTGCCCGTACAAAACCTTGTTGAGTAGCCCCCGGAGCAATCCCCAGATTACCTTATGTATGGATCACGTGCACCAAAATGTCGTACATGAAAGTCTAAATTTATTATATACTTCTCATATAAAAGTGAAGTTCCAGAACGTACCGTAAAATTCCGAAAATAAGGCCCTCCAAATGTAAGCCCCCCAAACCGGTAACGCAAAAAACCCTTCGTTAAATCGCCCCTCCAAATATAAGCCCCCACGGGGGCTTGTACTTGGAAAGTAAAGTAAAACAAAGCAAAAACGATAAATTTACTTTCAACTATAAGGCTAGCCCAATCGATTTTGAAACGCAAATTTCCCTCCGTAGATAAGCCCCTCCGAATATAAGCCCCCCCAAAAATAAGCCCCTCAAAAGGGCTTTTGAAAAATATAAGCCCCGGGGCTTATGTTCGGAATTTTACGGTATCCAGTTAAATGACGCGAGATCCCGGTTTTAATGTCGGCTGGAAATAGACATAACACTCAAGAATTAAGTTTTGATTGTTTTCAGTTCTTTTATTTGGGTAATAACCTTAGCTACTGTAGTTATATTTCTTTATTATCTTTTCAACATCGGAGTAATGTCATCCACGGATTATAAAGAAGTCCCTGACTTTCACAGCTTCCTCGCATTATAATAGGGACTCTAAGATCCAACGACGCGGACGGTAACAAAAACGTCACAAAAACAATAGGTTTTATTAGCAAAACAACAACGTTGCACGTGCACCATGCTTTTTTGTACATTTCTCTGCCCGTTTTTGCACGACTACGACGTGAACATGCCTAATTTCGCGTTTTATGGAGGACGTAAACAAGCAACGACGAAATTTTAGGATTCGCCTACATTTCACAAAGTAAGAGGGTAGGAATAAATTGCGATAAAGACTGAAAGAACGTAAATTCACCTTTTAAGCGACGTTCTCATTCCTGTCGCGTCGTTGGATCTTAAAGTCCTTAATAATCAAACTTCTAAAACTTGCGTGTCTGTAGCCTCCGAGGCTCGACTACTGCAAAACAACTGTTAAAATTTAACCTTCATTTAAGACAAAGGTCCGGGTCAAGCCGTTTATTTTTGGGCAATGAATTTTGAAAATAAACACCGTCTTTCACATGCTCTCTCCCCAAAGGCAATATAAAAATACTAGTGTGGCAGGGATGAATCGAATTCACGTTCTTCACGACAAAAAGCAAAATACTCTTTGGATGAAGTTCTAGGTCAAGAGCCGGGAACAGCTTGGGGGATGGAGGTTTCTGTGGTTACAGTGTAATGTCTTGCAATATCTTAATTGCTTGTGGATATTTCAATTAAAATTACCATTGTCTAGAACTTAGTGCAAACAACGAACAGTAATATTAAGTTTTATCAAGCAAAACTAACTACGAGAGAACGACTGGAGAACTGACCGCACAGGTTGTCAAAACGTCAGTCACTATCAACAACAACAGTCCTATTCAGGACTATGTTAACCCCCGGGCGATCAAACTCAACCTACTTTTGAAATGACTCCTGGGTTCAAACCTTTCACAATATTGAGTTTGGTTAACACATTGATTAGACGATCTTACCTGCTTGAGCCGCTCGAATACTGTTCGTCATGTGCAGCAGAGCTTCTTGGGCTTGTTTTAATAGGTTTTTAGACTTCCCAGTGGCGGGTCTAGGGGGAGGGTGCAAGGGGTGATCCCTCCCTTACATGACTTGCGGCTTTCTAATACAACTAGTATTCTGTATTAATATTTGTTTACGTCACCAGTCAGTTACGCCATTCCTTAGTGGTGCACCTCCTCCTAAGAAAAATCCTGGATCCGCCCTTGTTCCCTGCTAACGGAGCCTCGAATCAATCCCAGGGAAAAAAAGGCCTCTGCTAGCGGGGAATGTTTTAGCGTGTACGCCTTGACAAACGTATGACGTGGTAAAACACTATCTGATTGTAAAACAACATTCCTTTTGTCCTATATTGTTGTGTTGCTTGTTTATAGATATTTCAGTTACTCAAATTGACTTTGTCTTGACCACAAGACTAGTACAACCGCTTGATATACTGTGAGGATCCCGAAGTATGAAAATATCCATTTTAGATTAGAGTACCGGAATGTTTTGATCACGTTCGCAGCAGAGACCTTGAGATTCCAAGACAAGGAATACTACGAGGACAAGATTTTCTTGGTACTAAGTAGTGCGCCATTGCACCAGCGTTTTCAGCGGGAAAACGCGATAGCTTTTGTCATTCTACTACGGGATTTACAAAAGCGTCGAGAACGTCGAAGTGGCGGAAAATAGTTTTCAAATGTTAGAAGTTTTATCATTTTGCCGTCAATAGAGGGTGTAATCTCCTTCAATGAAAATAACCATGCTAACGTTTCTGTTGGAAAAGTATAATTGAGCTTTCTCGGTTGTCTATTTTCTTTCTTTCTTTCTTCGCGTGCTACTAAACTACTTTGGAGGAACACGAGGTTCATACTTAGAACCTAAGTAAGACGAACGCTATACCTAGCCCGAGTTAGGCCACATTTGGGATATGCTACCCAATAACTTGTTGTATGTAGCTGTAGTTTTTCTTGTATCGCTGTCTTTTTTAATATTTCTTTCTTTTTTTATCAGTATCCGGGCCTGCTGTAATTATCCACAGCTGTTGCGGTTTCCTTGCCTACGTTCTTTCTGTTTGTTTGTTTGTTTGTTTGTTTTTTGGCGAAGCTAATAAAATAGAATAAGGGGGGAAGGGGGGGGGGAGCTTAAGAGAAGGGGGGCTTACTAACTTTCTTCCACTGAAAAGGGGGGCTTATTAGAGGATTTACGGTAATCAAACTTTTAAAGCTTGCGTGTCTGTAGCCTCTGAAGCTTGAATACTGCAAAACAACTGTTGCATTTTGCAATGAAATAAACACCGTCTTTCACATCCTCTCCGCCCAAAGGCAATATAAAGATACTCCTGTGGAATGAATAGGATTCCCTTTCTTCACGAAAAAAAACAAAATACTCTTTGGATGAAGTTCTAGATCAAGAGCCTAGAACAGCTTGGGGGATGGAGGTTTCTGTGGTTGGCCCCGTGTAATGTCTTGCAATATCTTAGTCGTTTGTCAGTTGTTTGTGGATATTTCAATTAAAATTACCATTGTCTAGAACTTAGTGCAAAACAACGAACAGTAATATTATTAAAGTTTGCTTAACACTTTGATTAGATGATCTTACCTGCTTGGGCCGAATACTATTCGTCATGTACAGCAGAGCGTCTTGGGCTTGCTTTAATCTGTTTTTACGCTTCCCTGTTAACAGAGCTTAGAATACCAGGGAAAAGAGGCCTCCGCTCGCGGGGAATTTTTCAGCAAAACACTACCTGGCTGTGAAACAGCATTCTTTTTGTCCTATATTGCTGTGTCGCTTGTTTATAGATATTTTAGTTACTAAAATTGACTTTGTCTTGACCACAAGACTAGTACAAACGCTTGATATACTGTAAGAATCCCGAAGTATGAAAATATCCATTTTAGATTTGAGTACCGGAATGTTTTGATCACGTTCGCAGCAGAGACCTTGAGATTCCAAGACAAGGAAAACTACGAGGACAAGATTTTCTTAGTACTCAGTAGTGCGCGATTGCACCAGCGTCATGTCAGCGGGAAAACGCAATAGCTTTTGTCATTCTACTACGGGAGTTTCAAAATCGTCGAGAATGTCGAAGTGGCGGAAAATAGTTATCAAATGTTAGAAGTTTTATCATTTTGCCGTCAGTAGAGGGCGTAATTAGTCTCCTTCAACAGAAACAACCACGCGAACTTTTCTTTTGGAAAAGTATAATGGAGCTTTCTCTGTTGTCTATTTTCTTAGAACATGGTACATAAAAAAAACTTTCAGACAAATTTCCTCCTCGCAGCCGTTTTTCGTCCTCGAATCTATTAAAAGTCTCAAGTGTATCAAGGGTGACTGAGGCTCTATGTTTCTATCACAGTCAATATTCATCGCGCAGAATGCAGGGACATCATTAATTATTCATAATCAGCGAAGCGGCAAATTAGAATGCGGGCTGGCTAAGAAAAGCTCACAGATAAGAGAAAATAGGGCTCAAGGTTGCGCTGATCAAACTTGCTTTCCTGATCTTCAAAAGCCAAATCCTAAAAACCTACGCGCGGCTTTTTGAAGACGAATGGTGTACCTGCAAATTGAGCCTAAAATGAAGAAGATTGAACAAGAGTAAGCATTATCCCTTTGAACTTGAAAATACAGTAAAAACGGGCTGTTTTAAGATGGCGGACACGATCGTCAACCCTTCTTGCAGTGTGCGCTGTCATTTAAGGCTTCATCGATCTAGAATATGATAGACATAAAGTAGTGAGTACCGGCTATAGTGAATGCTACTTTGAGAGCTTCGTTAAAACAGAAAGTACTGAACACTTTTAGTGTTTAATGTTCTATGAGTTAATTTCCAGGGCTAATTACTTTGTTCAGAAATTTTTGCACCGCTCTGACTGGTTCTTTCTGTTGTTCACACTAGTTTACGCAAAACAATGTTTCCGGGACAACCTAAAGGAAAGATCAGTTCTTGCTAATGTCGTTATGTAATAATTCCTAAGTCGCTTTGTATATGTGCATGTCATCTTTATGGTATGGCGTTGATTAGGACACTCGACATCATCTAATTAAAATGGTGACGTCCAAGATACAGTAAAACTCCACGGCTAAAAACTTGGATTTTTCCAAGTTCGCCTAAACAGGTTCTTATATAAATGGTAGACACAAGCTTAGCGTATTTAGATTCTTAAATAGGTTCTTATTTTCTTAAGTAAAAAAAGAAAACAAGTATTCCGTGGTTCAGCTTATTCCTCATATATAACCTCAGGCACCCATGTCTCCAAAGAAGATACTGAATGTTGACTTATCTTCTTTGCTTAAGTGTACAGAATTTTTTGGTAGATTTTAGAAAATAAGAACCTATTTCAAATTTTAGGCTGAACAGGTTGTTATATAGAGGGTACTTAACCGGTAAATTTTAGCCTAACGGGTTCTCCAGGTTCTTAGTATTCGCGGAGTCTTACTGTAGCCCCCTAACTCAAAATCTAGGCTAACCAAAAACGAGTCGCACTTGAACTCGACCTTACACTGTTGTCCTCTTTCAGATAGGAAAGGATGGCATTCACCCTTGTACACAGCATCTCCGCCTCCCTGGCCACCGGTCGCTCAAGCCTGAACATGTCAAGTATGAGACGAAGGCTCGACGTATTAAATAGCCCATTTCCGTGTCGCCCTAAGCCTCTGTTTCAAATCAAGGCTAGATTCGAAGCCGTAGAAATAAAATGAATTATTTATTCGCGTCCAAGAAGGGTTGCAGGGGGTTCCCTTACCCCTTGTAACACCTTCTAACCCCCTGTAACCCCTTCTAACCCCCTGTATTCCCATGTCATAGATCGTGAAAATTAATCGCCAAAAAACGATTTTCGACGTTTTATATAGCCAACAAGCCTTTCTGAACAACGAAAACATCGGTCCAAAGGGGTTAGTCCATGGTTTTGATAAAAAAGTTGAAGTTTTTTCATCTTTTGTGTTTATCAAAAATAGATCGAGAAAAAGTGTTTGCTGACGTTCTAGATAAAAAAGAAGCCTTTAAAGACTATAAAAACAACTGTTTACGACAAACGTTAAATTATAATTCTTCTAAAGGGGTTAGCCCATCGTTTTGATCAGAAATTTGAGATTTCTTCAACTTTGATTTTTATGCAAAATAGACCAAGAAAAAGTATCTGGGAACGTTCTAGTTAGAAAAAAGTTTCTATAATCCTTTGTAACCCCCTGTAACCCCTTGTCACACCCTGTCACCCCTTGTAATTCTTTATAACCCCTTGTAACCCCCTGTCACCCCTTATAACCTCCTGTAACCCTTTGTAACCCCCTGTAACCTCTTGTAACCCCCTGTAACGCCTTAAAACCCCTGTATTCCCGTGTCATAGATTGTGAAAATAAATCGCCAAAAAACGATTTTCGACGTTTTATATAGCAAACACGCCTTTCTGAACAACGAAAACATCGGTTTCAAAAAACCCACAAAATTGTCATTTTTCCAAAGGGGTTAGTCCATGGTTTTGGTCAAAAATTTGAAATTTTGTTAACGTTTCGTTTTATGCAAAATACACCCAGAAAAAGTGTTTGGTGACGTTCTCTTTAGAAAGCAAGCCTTTCTAGACAATATAAACACGGATTTAAAAAGAAGGCAAAACTGGCAATTTTGCAAAGGGGATAGTCCATGATTTTGGTCAAAAAGTTGAAGTTTTTTCATGTTTTGTGTTTATCAAAAATAGATCGAGAAAAAGTGTTTGCTGACGTTCTAGATAAAAAAGAAGCCTTTAAAGACTATAAAAACAACTGTTTACGAAAAACGCAAAATTAGAATTTTTTCAAAGGGGTTAGTCCATCGTTTTGGTCAAAAATTTGAGACTTCTTCAACTTTAATTTTTATGCAAAATAGAGCAAGAAAAAATATCTCGGAACGTTCTAGTTAGCAGAAAGTTTCTATAATTTTTTGTAACCCCCTGTAACCCCTTGTAACCCCCTGTCACCCCTTGTAACCCCTTGTAACCCCCTGTAACCCTTAGTAACCCCTTGTAACCCCCTGTAACTTCTTGTAACCCCTGGTAACCCCCTGTATTCCCATGTGATAGATCGTAAAAATTAATCGCCAATAAACTATTTGAGACGTTTTATAAAGCAAACAAGCCTTTCTGAACAACGAAAACATCCGTTTCAAAAAACCCACAAAATTGTCATTTTTCCAAAGGGGTTAGTCCATCGTTTTGGTCAAAAATTTGAGATTTCTTCAACTTTGATTTTTCTGCAAAATAGACCAAAAAAAAGTATCTAGGAACGTTCTAGTTAGCAGAAAGTTTCTATAATTTTTTGTAACCCCCTGTAACCCCCTGTAATCCCCTGTCACCCCTTGTAACCCCTTGTAACCCCCTGTAACCCTTTGTAACCCCTTGTCACCCCCTGTAACCTCTTGTAACCCCCTGTAACCCTTTGTAACCCCCTGTATTCCCATGTCATAGATCGTGAAAATTAATCGCCAATAAACTATTTTAGACGTTTTATATAGCAAACAAGCCTTTCTGAACAACGAAAACATCGGTTTCAAAAACCCACAAAATTGCCATTTTTCCGAAGGGGTTAGTCCATGGTTTTGGTCAAAAATTTGAAATTTTTTTAACGTTTCGTTTTATGCAAAATACACCCAGAAAAAGTGTTTGGTGACGTTCTCTTTAGAAAGCAAGCCTTTCTAGACAATATAAACACGGATTTAAAAAGAAGGCAAAACTGGCAATTTTGCAGAGGGGATAGTCCATGATTTTGGTCAAAAAGTTGAAGTTTTTTCATCTTTTGTGTTTATCAAAAATAGATCGAGAAAAAGTGTTTGCTAACGTTCTAGATAAAAAAGAAGCCTTTAAAGACTATAAAAACAACTGTTTACGAAAAACGCAAAATTAGAATTTTTTCAACGGGGTTAGTCCATCGTTTTGGTCAAAAATTTGAGATTTCTTCAACTTTGATTTTTATGCAAAATAGAGCAAGAAAAGGCATCTCGGAACGTTCTAGTTAGCAGAAAGTTTCTATAATTTTTTGTAACCCCCTGTAACCCCTTGTAACCCCCTGTCACCCCTTGTAACCCCTTGTAACCCCCTGTAACCCTTAGTAACCCCTTGTAACCCCCTGTAACCTCTTGTAACCCCCTGTAACCCCTTGTAACCCCCTGTATTCCCATGTCATAGATCGTGAAAATTAATCGCCAATAAACTCTTTTAGACGTTTTATATAGCAAACAAGCCTTTCTGAACAACGAAAACATCGGTTTCAAAAAACCCACAAAATTAGAATTTTTCCAAAGGGGTTAGTCCATCGTTTTGGTCAAAAATTTGAGATTTCTTCAACTTTGATTTTTATGCAAAATAGAGAAAGAAAAAGTATCTGGGAACGTTCTAGTTAGCAGAAAGTTTCTATAATTTTTTGTAACCCCCTGTAACCCGTTGTAACCCCCTGTCACCCCTTGTAACCCCTTGTAACCCCCTGTAACCTCTTGTAACCCCTTGTAATCCCCTGTAACCTCTTGTAACCCCCTGTAACCCCTTGTAACCCCCTGTATTCCCATGTCATAGATCGTGAAAATTAATCGCCAATAAACTATTTTAGACGTTTTATATAGCAAACAACCCTTTCTGAAGAACGAAAACATCGGTTTAAAAAACCCACAAAATTGGCATTTTTGCAAAGGGGTTAGTCCATGGTTTTGGTCAAAAATTTGAAATTTTGTTAACGTTTCGTTTTATGCAAAATACACCCAGAAAAAGTGTTGGGTGACGTTCTCTTTAGAAAGCAAGCCTTTCTAGACAATATAAACACGGATTTAAAAAGAAGGCAAAACTGGCATTTTTGCAAAGGGGATAGTCCATGATTTTGGTCAAAAAGTTGAAGTTTTTTCATCTTTTGTGTTTATCAAAAATAGATCGAGAAAAAGTGTTTGCTAACGTTGTAGATAAAAAAGAAACCTTTACAGACTATAAAAACAACTGTTTACGAAAAAGGCAAAATTAGAATTTTTCCAAAGGGGTTAGTCCATCGTTTTGGTCAAAAATTTGAGATTTCTTCAACTTTGATTTTTATGCAAAATAGAGAAAGAAAAAGTATCTGTTTACGTTCTAGTTAGCAGAAAGTTTCTATAATTTTTTGTAACCCCCTGTAACCCCTTGTAACCTCCTGTCACCCCTTGTAACCCCTTGTAACCCCCTGTAACCTCTTGTAACCCCTTGTAACCCCCTGTAACCTCTTGTAACCCCCTGTAACCCCTTGTAACCCCCTCTATTCCCATGTCATAGATCGTGAAAAATAATCGCCAATAAACTATTTTAGACGTTTTATATAGGAAACAAGACTTTCTGAAGAACGAAAACATCGGTTTCAAAAACCCACAAAATTGGCATTTTTCCAAAGGGGTTAGTCCATGGTTTTGGTCAAAAATTTGAAATTTTGTTAACGTTTCGTTTTATGCAAAATACACCCAGAAAAAGTGGTTGGTGACGTTCTCTTTAGAAAGCAAGCCTTTCTAGACAATATAAACACGGATTTAAAAAGAAGGCAAAACTGGCATTTTTGCGAAGGGGATGGTCCATGATTTTGCTCAAAAAGTTGAAGTTTTTTCATGTTTTGTGTTTATCAAAAATAGATCGAGAAAAAGTGTTTGCTAACGTTCTAGATAAAAAAGAAGCCTTTAAAGACTATAAAAACAACTGTTTACGAAAACCGCAAAATAAGAATTTTTGCAAAGGGGTTAGTCCATCGTTTTGGTCAAAAATTTGAGATTTCTTCAACTTTGATTTTTATGCAAAATAGAGCAAGAAAAAGTATCTGGGAACGTTCTAGTTAGCAGAAAGTTTCTATAATTTTTTTTGTAACCCCCTGTAACCCCCTGTCACCCCTTGTAACCCCTTGTAACCCCCTGTAACATTTTGTAACCCCTTGTAACCCCCTGTAACCTCTTGTAACCCCCTGTATCCCCTTGTAACCCCCTGTATTCCCATGTCGTAGATCGTGAAAATTTATCGCCAATAAACTATTTTAGACGTTTTATATAGGAAACAAGCCTTTCTGAACAACGAAAACATCGGTTTAAAAAACCCACAAAATTGGCATTTTTGCAAAGGGGTTAGTCCATGGTTTTGGTCAAAAATTTGAAATTTTGTTAACGTTTCGTTTTATGCAAAATACACCCAGAAAAAGTGTTTGGTGACGTTCTCTTTAGAAAGCAAGCCTTTCTAGACAATATAAACACGGATTTAAAATAAAGGCAAAACTGGCATTTTTGCAAAGGGGATTGTCCATGATTTTGGTCAAAAAGTTGAAGTTTTTTCATCTTTTGTGTTTATCAAAAATAGATCGAGAAAAAGTGTTTGCTAACGTTCTAGATAAAAAAGAAGCCTTTAAAGACTATAAAAACAACTGTTTACGAAAACCGCAAAATTAGAATTTTTTCAAAGGGGTTAGTCCATCGTTTTGGTCAAAAATTTGAGATTTCTTCAACTTTGATTTTTATGCAAAATAGAGAAAGAAAAAGTATCTGGGAACGTTCTAGTTAGCAGAAAGTTTCTATAATTTTTTGTAACCCCCTGTAACCCGTTGTAACCCCCTGTCACCCCTTGTAACCCCTTGTAACCCCCTGTAACCTCTTGTAACCCCCTGTAACCCCTTGTAACCCCCTGTATTCCCATGTCATAGATCGTGAAAATTAATCGCCAATAAACTATTTTAGACGTTTTATATAGCAAACAAGCCTTTCTGAAGAAAGAAAACATCGGTTTAAAAAACCCACAAAATTGGCATTTTTCCAAAGGGGTTAGTCCATGGTTTTGGTCAAAAATTTGAAATTTTGTTAACGTTTTGTTTTATGCAAAATACACCCAGAAAAAGTGTTTGGTGACGTTCTCTTTAGAAAGCAAGCCTTTCTAGACAATATAAACACGGATTTAAAAAGAAGGCAAAACTGGCATTTTTGCAAAGGGGATAGTCCATGATTTTGGTTAAAAAGTTGAAGTTTTTTCATCTTTTGTGTTTATCAAAAATAGATCGAGAAAAAGTGTTTGCTAACGTTTTAGATAAAAAAGAAGCCTTTACAGACTATAAAAACAACTGTTTACGAAAAACGCAAAATTAGAATTTTTCCAAATGGGTTAGTCCATCGTTTTGGTCAAAAATTTGAGATTTCTTCAACTTTGATTTTTATGCAACATAGAGAAAGAAAAAGTATCTGGGAACGTTCTAGTTAGCAGAAAGTTTCTATAATTTTTTGTAACCCCCTGTAACTTCTTGTAACCCCCTGTCACCCCTTGTAACCCCTTGTAACCCCCTGTAACCCTTTGTAACCCCTTGTAATCCCCTGTAACCTCTTGTAACCCCCTGTAACCCCTTGTAACCCCCGGTATTTCCATGTCATAGATCGTGAAAATTAATCGCCAATAAACTCTTTTAGAGGTTTTATATAGCAAACAAGCCTTTCTGAACAACGAAAACATAGGTTTCAAAAAACCCACAAGATTGGCATTTTTCCAAAGGGGTTACTCCATGGTTTTGGTCAAAAATTTGAAATTTTGTTAACGCTTCGTTTTATGCAAAATACACCCAGAAAAAGTGTTTGGTGACGTTCTCTTTAGAAAGCAAGCCTTTCTAGACAATATAAACACGGATTTAAAAAGAAGGCAAAACTGGCATTTTTGCAAAGGGGATAGTCCATGATTTTGGTCAAAAAGTTGAAGTTTTTTCATCTTTTGTGTTTATCAAAAATAGATCGAGAAAAAGTGTTTGCTAACGTTCTAGATAAAAAAGAAGCCTTTAAAGACTATAAAAACAACTGTTTACGAAAACCGTAAAATTAGAATTGTTTTAAAAGGGGTTAGTCCATCGTTTTGGTCAAAAATTTGAGATTTCTTCAACTTTGATTTTTATGCAAAATAGAGCAAGAGAAAGTATCTGGGAACGTTCTAGTTAGCAGAAAATTTCTATAATTTTTTGTAACCCCCTGTAACCCCTTGTAACCCCCTGTCAACCCTTGTAACCCCTTGTAACCCCCTGTAACCCTTTGTAACCCCTTGTAACCCCCTGTAACCTCTTTTAACCCCCTGTAACCCCTTGTAACCCCCTGTATTCCCATGTCATAGATCGTGAAAATTAATGCCCAATCAACTCTTTTAGACGTTTTATATAGGAAACAAGCCTTTCTGAACAACGAAAACATCGGTTTCAAAAAACGCACAAAATTGGCATTTTTCCAAAGGGGTTAGTCCATGGTTTTGGTCAAAAATTTGAAATTTTGTTAACCCTTCGTTTTATGCAAAATACACCCAGAAAAAGTGTTTGGTGACGTTCTCTTTAGAAAGCTTGCCTTTCTAGACAATATAAACACGGATTTAAAAAGAAGGCAAAACTGGCATTTTTGCAAAGGGGATAGTCCATGATTTTGGTCAAAAAGTTGAAGTTTTTTCATCTTTTGTGTTTATCAAAAATAGATGGAGAAAAAGTGTTTGCTAACGTTGTAGATAAAAAAGAAGCCTTTACAGACTATAAAAACAACTGTTTACGAAAACCGCAAAATTAAAATTTTTTCAAAGGGGTTAGTCCATCGTTTTGGTCAAAAATTTGAGATTTCTTCAACTTTGATTTTTCTGCAAAATAGAGCAAGGAAAAGTATCTGGGAACGTTCTAGTTAGCAGAAAGTTTCCATAATTTTTTGTAACCCCCTGTAACCCCTTGTAACCCCCTGTCACCCCTTGTAACCCCATGTAACCCCCTGTAACCCTTTGTAACCCCTTGTAACCCCCTCTAACCTCTTGTAACCCCCTGTAACCCCTTGTAACCCCCTGTATTCCCATGTCATAGATCGTGAAAATTAATCGCCAATAAACTATTTTAGACGTTTTATATAGCAAACAAGCCTTTCTGAACAACGAAAACATCGGTTTCAAAAAACCCACAAAATTGGCATTTTTCCAAAGGGGTTAGTCCATGGTTTTGGTCAAAAATTTAAAATTTTGTTAACGTTTCGTTTTATGCAAAATACACCCAGAAAAAGTGTTTGGTGACGTTCTCTTTAGAAAGCTGGCTAACTGAGCTTACGTCGGACCAGGTGGAAATACCTGGATATAAATTTATTTCGAACCACCGCGATAGCAAGTCCGCCGGTGGAGCAGGTCTTTATTTACTTGACGATTTAGAATACAAATTATGCCGCGATTGTAATTATTCTGAACCTGAAGTGATCGAAACTCTTTTTGTTGAAATTAACATTCCCAATGGGAAAAATATTATAGTTGGTACTGTTTATCGTCCGCCTAATTATAACACTCGGGACTTTTTGGAAAAATTTAATGAGATTCTTGCTAAAATAACTAGAAATGACAAATATTGTTATTTGGGTGGAGACTACAATATAGATCTGTTTCACTATTCCGATCATGCCCCTACTCAAGAATTTGTTGATAGTCTATTTTCCCATATGTTCATTCCTCTAATCAATAGACCGACTCGGATCACTGCTCATTCGGCCACACTTATTGATAATATATTCACGAATAATGTAAGGTGTAAACATTTCAATGGTATTGTTATTAATGATATTTCTGACCATCTACCGGTTTTTGTTTATGAAGTGGATGAGACAGAAATAGCGTCGAAAAATAGCCAAACTAAATATCTCACTAAAAGAGATTTTTCAGAAAGAAATAAGAGCAATTTTCGGCTCTCTCTTTCTCGTGTTAATTGGAATTTACGTTTCGATGAAAGCGATACTAATGAATGTTATAATAGTTTTGTGAGTGAGTATGTTCGATTATACAATGAAAGCTTTCCATTAAAAACGATAAAACTTAAAACAAAGAAAGTAATGCGCTCCCCTTGGATAACGCAATCTCTGCTTGTTTCTATCAGGAAAAAAGATAAACTCTATAAGCAGTTCATTAATTCTAGGGACTCAACTACTGAGTTAAAATACAAACGCTATCGGAACAAACTGAATCATCTTATAAAAATTGCTAAACGAAAGTACTATGATACAAAATTTGAGAAGGCTAAAAATAACCTGAAAGAAACTTGGAAACTAATCAATGATGTAATCAACAAACCGAGCAGAAAAGCAGCTCTGCCAAATTCCTTTTTCTCTGATGGAAAACTGTTAAATGATCCACAAGAAATAGCTAACTGCTTTTGTAAGTTCTTCACCAACATAGGTCCGAATTTAGCAAGGAAAATTCCAGACACACAAGTATCTTTTCGTAGTTTTCTTGGCGTTTCTGTTAATGAGTCGCTTATCTTAAATCCAACTAATATTTCGGAACTAAATCAAATATGCAACTCTTTTAAATCTGGAAAGTCGCCTGGATATGATAACGTTTCAATGGATATAATAAAAAGCACCTTTGATCTCATTTCTCAGCCTTTGGCCAATGTAATCAATTTGTCTCTTATTAAAGGAGTATTTCCTGATGAACTGAAAATTGCTAAACTGATTCCGGTATTTAAAGCTGGTGATTCCCAGTATTTCACTAACTACCGTCCAATTTCGCTTCTTTCTAATTTTTCTAAATTCTTTGAAAGAGTTATGCACAATCGTATTACAAATTTTATAGATCGTTTAGATATCTTATACTGTTGCCAATTTGGATTTCGTAAAAAATATTCTACAGCGCTGTCTTTAATTCATCTTATTAATAAAATTGCAACTGCTATTGACAGAAGCGAATATACAGTTGGCATATTCTTAGACTTATCAAAAGCATTTGATACTTTAGACCATCAAATACTCTTGTCTAAGCTTGAGCATTATGGGATTCATGGGCTAGCACTTAGCTGGTTGAAAAGCTATTTGTCTAATCGCGTGCAGTTCGTCCAGTACAAAGAGACTTGTTCTATTAGGCTGACTCTGAGCTGTGGAGTCCCTCAAGGTTCTATATTAGGACCATTATTGTTTGTTTTGTATATCAATGACCTCCCTTGTGCTACTCGTCTTGCTGAAACTATGCTTTTTGCAGATGATACTAGTGTGTTTTATTCTAATCCCGATTTAAATTGTGCTATTTCTGCCGTAAATAATGATTTATCTCAAATTGATCTTTTTATGAAAGCAAATAAGCTCTCTGTTAACATAACGAAAACTAATTATATCATTTTTGCAGCAAGGCAAAAACCAGTCGGCTTCCCAATAAATCCTGTCTTGTACGATGAGGTTTTATTAAAACAAGTAAAGGTAGTTAAATTTTTAGGGGTTTTTATCGACGAGCATCTAACGTGGAAGCCGCATATTACTTATATATGTAAGAAAATTTCAAAATCTATTGGCGTCATGTTTAGGTCTCGTTTCTTTCTTTCTGAAACAACAAAAAAGTCTCTTTATTACACCTTAATTTATCCTTATTTAACATATTGTACCACAGTTTGGTCCTCCACTTATGTAACAAACCTTAATAGAATTTTTCTTCTACAAAAGCGAGCAGTACGAATTATTACAAATGCAGATTTTCGCGCGCACTCTGAACCATTATTTTTCCGTTTAAAGATTTTGGACATATACAACATTAATTCATTCTATACTGCACAATTTATGTTTTCATATTATCATCAATTACTGCCACCGCTTTTTTCGAACCTTTTTGTTACTAGTAGCAATATTCATAATTATAATACTAGAAGTTCCTCGCATTTCCGTTCTCATGCCTGCCGAACTAACACCAAACAATTTTCTATTTTGTTCCAAGGCCCTAAAATTTGGAATTCTTTACCAAACTCAGTCACTTCGATTTTTACATTGCAATCGTTTAAAACGAAAGTTTTTGATTTTCTACTATATCGATAATGCGTCTTGTACTGTCCGTTGTTGTGTGTTGTTATAGTTCTATTGCTTAATATTATTGTAACGAGGGGGCCTCCTCGTACAAGCCTTGTGGTTTTCTGAGGTCCCCTCGCCACATCTTTGTATAATGTAATGCTTGTGTAATCTTTATTGTGGGAAAATAATAAATAAATAAATAAATAAATAAATAAATAAATAAAGCAAGCCTTTCTAGACAATATAAACACGGATTTAAAAAGAAGGCAAAACTGGCATTTTTGCAAAGGGGATAGTCCATGATTTTGGTCAAAAAGTTGAAGTTTTTTCATCTTTTGTGTTTATCAAAAATAGATCGAGAAAAAGTGTTTGCTAACGTTCTAGATAAAAAAGAAGCCTTTACAGACTATAAAAACAGCTGTTTACGAAAAACGCAAAATTAGAATTTTTCCAAAGGGGTTAGTCCATCGTTTTGGTCAAAACTTTGAGATTTCTTCAACGTTGATTTTTATGCAAAATAGAGAAAGAAAAAGTATCTGGGAACGTTCTAGTTAGCAGAAATTTTGTATAATTTGTTGTAACCCCCTGTAACCCCTTGTAACCCCCTGTCACCCCTTGTAATCCCTTGTAACCCCCTGTAACGCTTTGTAACCCCTTGTAATCCCCTGTAACCTCTTGTAACCCCCTGTAACCCCTTGTAACCCCCTGTATTCCCATGTCATAGATCGTGAAAATTAATCGCCAATAAACTCTTTTAGACGTTTTATATAGCAAACAAGCCTTTCTAAACAACGAAAACATAGGTTTCAAAAAACCCACAAGATTGGCATTTTTCCAAAGGGGTTACTCCATGGTTTTGGTCAAAAATTTGAAATTTTGTTAACGTTTCGTTTTATGCAAAATACACCCAGAAAAAGTGTTTGGTGACGTTCTCTTTAGAAAGGAAGCCTTTCTAGACAATATAAACACGGATTTAAAAAGAAGGCAAAACTGGCATTTTTGCAAAGGGGATAGTCCATGATTTTGGTCAAAAAGTTGAAGTTTTTTCATCTTTTGTGTTTATCAAAAATAGATCGAGAAAAAGTGTTTGCTAACGTTCTAGATAAAAAAGAAGCCTTTAAAGACTATAAAAACAACTGTTTACGAAAACCGTAAAATTAGAATTGTTTTAAAAGGGGTTAGTCCATCGTTTTGGTCAAAAATTTGAGATTTCTTCAACTTTGATTTTTATGCAAAATAGAGCAAGAGAAAGTATCTGGGAACGTTCTAGTTAGCAGAAAGTTTCTATAATTTTTTGTAACCCCCTGTAACCCCTTGTAACCCCCTGTCAACCCTTGTAACCCCTTGTAACCCCCTGTAACCCTTTGTAACCCCTTGTAACCCACTGTAACCTCTTGTAACCCCCTGTAACCCCTTGTAACCCCCTGTACTCCCATGTCATAGATCGTGAAAATTAATCGCCAATAAACTATTTTAGACGTTTTATATAGCAAACAAGCCTTTCTGAACAACGAAATCATCGGTTTCAAAAAACCCACAAAATTGGCATTTTTCCAAAGGGGTTAGTCCATGGTTTTGGTCAAAAATTTGAAATTTTGTTAACGTTTCGTTTTATGCAAAATACACCCAGAAAAAGTGTTTGGTGACGTTCTCTTTAGAAAGCAAGCCTTTCTAGACAATATAAACACGGATTTAAAAAGAAGGCAAAACTGGCATTTTTGCAAAGGGGATAGTCCATGATTTCGGTCAAAAAGTTGAAGTTTTTTCATCTTTTGTGTTTATCAAAAATAGATGGAGAAAAAGTGTTTGCTAACGTACTAGATAAAAAAGAAGCCTTTACAGACTATAAAAACAACTGTTTACGAAAAACGCAAAATTAGAATTTTTCCAAAGCAGTTAGTCCATCGTTTTGGTCAAAACTTTGAGATTTCTTCAACGTTGATTTTTATGCAAAATAGAGCAAGAAAAAGTATCTGGGAACGTTCTAGTTAGCAGAAAGTTTCTATAATTTTTTTTAACCCCTTGTAACCCCCTGTCACCCCTTGTAACCCCTTGTAACCCCGTGTCACCCCTTGTAACCCTTTGTAACCCCCTGTAACCCTTTGTAACCCCTTGTAACCCCCCGTAATCTCTTGTAACCCCCTGTAACCCCTTGTAACCCCCTGTAACCCCTTGTAACCCCTTGTAACCCCCTGTAACCCTTTGTAACCCCTTTTAACCCCCTGCCCTGTATTCCCATGTCATAGATCGTGAAAATTAATCGCCAATAAACTATTTTAGACGTTTTATATAGGAAACAAGCCTTTCTGAACAACGAAAACATCGCTTTCAAAAACCCACAAAATTGGCATTTTTCCAAAGGGGTTAGTCCATGGTTTTGGTCAAAAATTTGAAATTTTGTTAACGTTTCGCTTTATGCAAAATACACCCAGAAAAAGTGTTTGGTGACGTTCTCTTTAGAAAGCAAGCCTTTCTAGACAATATAAACACGGATTTAAAAAGAAGGCAAAACTGGCATTTTTGCAAAGGGGATAGTCCATGATTTTGGTCAAAAAGTAGAAGTTTTTTCATGTTTTGTGTTTATCAAAAATAGATCGAGAAAAAGTGTTTGCTAACGTTCTAGATAAAAAAGAAGCCTTTACAGACTATAAAAACAACTGTTTACGAAAAACGCAAAATTAGAATTTTTCCAAAGGGGTTAGTCCATCGTTTTGGTGAAAAAGTTGAGATTTCTTCAACTTTGATTTTTATGCAAAATAGAGAAAGAAAAAGTATCTGGGAACGTTCTAGTTAGCAGAAAGTTTCTATAATTTTTTGTAACCCCCTGTAACCCCTTGTAACCCCCTGTCAACCCTTGTAACCCCTTGTAACCCCCTGTAACCCTTTGTAACCCCTTGTAACCCCCTGTAACCTCTTGTAACCCCCTGTAACCCCTTGTAACCCCCCGTATTCCCATGTCATAGATCGTGAAAATTAATCGCCAATAAACTGTTTTAGACGTTTTATATAGCAAACAAGCCTTTCTGAACAACGAAAACATCGGTTTCAAAAAACCCACAAAATTGGCATTTTTCCAAAGGGGTTAGTCCATGGTTTTGGTCAAAAATTTGAAATTTTGTTAACGTTTCGTTTTATGCAAAATACACCCAGAAAAAGTGTTTGGTGACGTTCTCTTTAGAAAGCAAGCCTTTCTAGACAATATAAACACGGATTTAAAAAGAAGGCAAAACTGGCATTTTTGCAAAGGGGATAGTCCATGATTTTGGTCAAAAAGTTGAAGTTTTTTCATCTTTTGTGTTTATCAAAAATAGATCGAGAAAAAGTGATTGCTAACGTTCTAGATAAAAAAAGAAGCCTTTAGTGACTATAAAAACAACTGTTTACGAAAACCGCAAAATTAGAATTTTTTATAAGGGGGTTAGTCCATCGTTTTGGTCAAAAATTTGAGATTTCTTCAACTTTGATTTTTCTGCAAAATAGAGCAAGAGAAAGTATCTGGGAACGTTCTAGTTAGCAGAAAGTTTCTATAATTTTTTGTAACCCCCTGTAACCCCTTGTAACCCCCTGTCAACCCTTGTAACCCCTTGTAACCCCCTGTAACCCTTTGTAACCCCTTGTAACCCCCTGTAACCTCTTGTAACCCCCTGTAACCCCTTGTAACCCCCCGTATTCCCATGTCATAGATCGTGAAAATTAATCGCCAATAAACTGTTTTAGACGTTTTATATAGCAAACAAGCCTTTCTGAACAACGAAAACATTGGTTTCAAAAACCCACAATATTGGCATTTTTCCAAAGGGGTTACTCCATGGTTTTGGTCAAAAATTTGAAATTTTGTTAACGTTTCGTTTTATGCAAAATACACCCAGAAAAAGTGTTTGGTGACGTTCTCTTTAGAAAGCAAGCCTTTCTAGACAATATAAACACGGATTTAAAAAGAAGGCAAAACTGAAATTTTTGCAAAGGGGATAGTCCATGATTTTGGTCAAAAAGTTGAAGTTTTTTCATGTTTTGTGTTTATCAAAAATAGATCGAGAAAAAGTGTTTGCTAACGTTCTAGATAAAAAAGAAGCGTTTAAAGACTATAAAAACAACTGTTTACGAAAAAGGCAAAATTAGAATTTTTCCAAAGGGGTTAGTCCATCGTTTTGGTCAAAAATTTGAGATTTCTTCAACTTTGATTTTTATGCGAAATAGAGAAAGAAAAAGTATCTGTTTACGTTCTAGTTAGCAGAAAGTTTCTATAATTTTTTGTAACCCCCTGTAACCCCTTGTAACCTCCTGTCACCCCTTGTAACCCCTTGTAACCCCCTGTAACCTCTTGTAACCCCTTGTAACCCCCTGTAACCTCTTGTAACCCCCTGTAACCCCTTGTATTCCCCTGTATTCCCATGTCATAGGTCGTGAAAATTAATCGCCAATAAACTATTTTAGACGTTTTATATAGGAAACAAGCCTTTCTGAACAACGAAAACATCGGTTTCAAAAACCCACAAAATTGGCATTTTTGCAAAGGGGTTAGTCCATGGTTTTGGTCAAAAATTTGAAATTTTGTTAACGCTTCGTTTTATGCAAAATACACCCAGAAAAAGTGTTTGGTGACGTTCTCTTTAGAAAGCAAGCCTTTCTAGACAATATAAACACGGATTTAAAAAGAAGGCAAAACTGGCATTTTTGCAAAGGGGATAGTCCATGATTTTGGTCAAAAAGTTGAAGTTTTTTCATGTTTTGTGTTTATCAAAAATAGATCGAGAAAAAGTGTGTGCTAACGTTCTAGATAAAAAAGAAGCCTTTACAGACTATAAAAACAACTGTTTACGAAAAAGGCAAAATTAGAATTTTTCCAAAGGGGTTAGTCCACCGTTTTGGTCAAAAATTTGAGATTTCTTCAACTTTGATTTTTATGCAAAATAGAGAAAGAAAAAGTATCTGTTTACGTTCTAGTTAGCAGAAAGTTTCTATAATTTTTTGTAACCCCCTGTAACCCCTTGTAACCTCCTGTCACCCTTTGTAACCCCTTGTAACCCCCTGTAACCTCTTGTAACCCCTTGTAACCCCCTGTAACCTCTTGTAACCCCCTGTAACCCCGTGTAACCCCCTCTATTCCCATGTCATAGATCGTGAAAAATAATCGCCAATAAACTATTTTAGACGTTTTATATAGGAAACAAGCCTTTCTGAACAACGAAAACATCGGTTTCAAAAAACCCACAAAATTGGCATTTTTCCAAAGGGGTTAGTCCATGGTTTTGGTCAAAAATTTGAAATTTTGTTAACGTTTCGTTTTATGCAAAATACACCCAGAAAAAGTGTTTGGTGACGTTCTCTTTAGAAAGCAAGCCTTTCTAGACAATATAAACACGGATTTAAAAAGAAGGCAAAACTGGCATTTTTGCAAAGGGGATAGTCCATGATTTTGGTCAAAAAGTTGAAGTTTTTTCATGTTTTGTGTTTATCAAAAATACATCGAGAAAAAGTGTTTGCTAACGTTCTAGATAAAAAAGAAGCCTTTAAAGACTATAAAAACAACTGTTTACGAAAACCGCAAAATATGAATTTTTTCGTTTTTTCGTTATGGCCAAAACTTTGAGATTTCTTCAACTTTGATTTTTATGCAAAATAGAGCAAGAGAAAGTATCTGGGAACGTTCTAGTTAGCAGAAAGTTTCTATAATTTTTGGTAACCCCCTGTAACCCCTTGTAACCCCCTGTCAACCCTTGTAACCCCTTGTAACCCCCTGTAACCCTTTGTAACCCCTTGTAACCCCCTGTAACCTCTTGTAACCCCCTGTAACCCCTTGTAACCCCCTGTATTCCCATGTCATAGATCGTGAAAATTAATCGCCAATAAACTATTTTAGACGTTTTATATAGCAAACAAGCCTTTCTGAACAACGAAAACGTCGGTTTCAAAAAACCCACAAAATTGGCATTTTTCCAAAGGGGTTAGTCCATGGTTTTGGTCAAAAATTTGAAATTTTGTTAACGTTTCGTTTTATGCAAAATACACCCAGAAAAAGTGTTTGGTGACGTTCTCTTTAGAAAGCAAGCCTTTCTAGACAATATAAACACGGATTTAAAAAGAAGGCAAAACTGGCATTTTTGCAAAGGGGATAGTCCATGATTTTGGTCAAAAAGTTGAAGTTTTTTCATCTTTTGTGTTTATCAAAAATAGATCGAGAAAAAGTGTTTGCTAACGTTCTAGATAAAAAAGAAGCCTTTAAAGACTATAAAAACAACTGTTTACGAAAAACGCAAAATTATAATTTTTTCAAAGGGGTTAGTCCATCGTTTTGGTGAAAAATTTGAGATTTCTTCAACTTTGATTTTTATGCAAAATAGAGCAAGAAAAAGTATCTGGGACCGTTCTAGTTAGCAGAAAGTTTCTATAATTTTTTGTAACCCCCTGTAACCCCCTGTCACCCCTTGTAACCCCTTGTAACCCCCTGTAACCCTTTGTAACCCCTTGTAACCCCCTTTAACCTCTTGTAACCACCTGCAACCCCTTGTAACTCCCTGTATTCCCATGTCGTAGATCGTGAAAATTAATCGCCAATAAACTCTTTTAGACGTTTTATATAGCAAACAAGCCTTTCTGAACAACGAAAACATCGGTTTCAAAAAACCCACAAAATTGGCATTTTTCCAAAGGGGTTAGTCCATGGTTTTGGTCAAAAATTTGAAATTTTGTTAACGTTTCGTTTGATGCGAAATACACCCAGAAAAAGTGTTTGGTGACGTTCTCTTTAGAAAGCAAGCCTTTCTAGACAATATAAACACGGATTTAAAAAGAACGCAAAACTGAAATTTTTGCAAAGGGGATAGTCCATGATTTTGGTCAAAAAGTTGAAGTTTTTTCATCTTTTGTGTTTTCAAAAATAGATCGCGAAACAGTGTTTGCGAACGTTCTAGATAAAAAGAAGCCTTTAAAGACTATAAAAACAACTGTTTACGAAAAACGCAAAATTAGAATTTTTTCAAAGGGGTTAGTCCATCCTTGTGGTCAAAATATTGAGATTTATTCAACTTTGATTTTTATGCAAAATAGAGCAAGAAAAAGTATCTGGGAACGGTCTAGTTAGCAGAAAGTTTTCATAATTTTTTGTAACCTCCTGTAACCCCTTGTAACCCCCTCTCTCCCCTTGTAACCCCTTGTAACCCCCTGTAACCCTTTGTAACCCCTTGTAACCCCCCGTAACCTCTTGTAACCCCCTGTAACCCCTTGTAACCCCCTGTATTCCCATGTAATAGGTCGTGAAAATTAATCGCCAATAAACTATTTTAGACGTTTTATATAGCAAACAAGCCTTTCTGAACAACGAAAACATCGGTTTTAAAAAACCCACAAAATTGGCATTTTTCCAAAGGGGTTAGTCCATGGTTTTGGTCAAAAATTTGTAATTTTGTTAACGTTTCGTTTTATGCAAAATACACCCAGAAAAAGTGTTTGGTGACGTTCTCTTTAGAAAGCAAGCCTTTCTAGACAATATAAACACGGATTTAAAAAGAACGCAAAACTGGCATTTTTGCAAAGGGGATAGTCCATGATTTTGGTCAAAAAGTTGAAGTTTTTTCATCTTTTGTGTTTATCAAAAATAGATCGAGAAAAAGTGTTTGCTAACGTTCTAGATAAAAAGGAAGCCTTTAAAGACTATAAAAACAACTGTTTACGAAAACTGCAAAATTAGAATTTTTGCAAAGGAGTTAGTCCATCGTTTTGGTCAAAACTTTGAGATTTCTTCAACTTTGATTTTTATGCAAAATAGACCAAGAAAAAGTATATGGGAAAGTTCTAGTTAGCAGAAAGTTTCTATAATTTTTTGTAACCCCCTGTAACCCCTTGTAACCCCCTGTCACCCCTTGTAACCCCTTGTAACCCCCTGTAACCCCTTGTAACCCCCCTTTATTCCCATGTCATAGATCGTGAAAATTAATGCCCAATCAACTCTTTTAGACGTTTTATATAGCGAACAAGCCTTTCTGAACAACGAAAACATCGGTTTCAAAAAACCCACAAAATTGGCATTTTTCCAAAGGGGTTAGTCCATGGTTTTGGTCAAAAATTTGAAATTTTGTTAACGTTTCGTTTTATGCAAAATACACCCAGAAAAAGTGTTTGGTGACGTTCTCTTTAGAAAGCAAGCCTTTCTAGACAATATAAACACGGATTTAAAAAGAAGGCAAAACTGGCATTTTTGGAAAGGGGATAGTCCATGATTTTGGTCAAAAAGTTGAAGTTTTTTCATCTTTTGTGTTTATCAAAAATAGATCGAGAAAACGTGTTTGCTGTCGTTCTAGATAAAAAAGAAGCCTTTAAAGACTATAAAAACAACTGTTTAGGACCGCGGGTTTGTCAATGCAGTTGTCTAGTTAGACTTTAAATTGGTTTAGACACGGTAAAACATGCTATTCTTCTTTCAAAACTTTTCGCATATGGCATCCGTGATCCTGCTAATCAATGGGTCTGTTCTTATTTGAGAAACCTTATGCAAATGTGTCTCGTTATCTGCAACAAGTCATCTGAAACGTACTTATCCTGTGGTGTCCCGCACGGAACGATTTTGGAGCCATTTTTGTGTTTACTATATGCAAATGACCTTCCGAATTGCCTCATGCATTTGCAACCTAGAATGTATGCTGACGACACTAGTATCACCTATGCGAGCAATGATGTCGAAGAAATAGAGCTTTGCGTTAACATAGATTTAGATAGAATTCGTATATGGCTTGAGGCGAACAAACTTACACTAAACAAGACTAAGACAGAATTTTTATTAATTGGGTCTAGGCAAAGACTGTCAACGCTAGAAAGGAATCCCATAACTGAAATTAACCAGTTTCCGATTAAAGACGTTTCGACTTCAAAAATCTTTCTTGGGAGTGTCATATTAACAAATCTCTAAGAAGATTACTTCTGGCATAAGTGCGATTAAGCGTTAAACGAGGTTAGAAGAGGTTACTGGGGATTACACGGGGTTACAAATGGTTTCAGGGGGTTACAAGGGATTACACGGGATGACAAGGGGTTACCGGGGGTTACAAGAGGTTACGAAGGGTTACAAGGGATCACAAGGGGTTACAAGGGGTGACAGGGGTTACGAGGGATTACAGTTGTTTACAGGGGGTTACAAGGGATTACACGAGGTTACAAGAGGTTTCAGGGGATTACAGGGGTTTACAGGGGATTAGAAGGGATTTCAGGGGGTTACAAGGGAGTACGGTGGGTTACAAGGGATGACAGGAGGTTACGAGGGATTACATTTGTTTACAAGGGTTTTATAAGGGATTTCTGGGGGTTACAAGGGACTAGAAGGGGTTACAGGGGGTTGCAAGGGGTGACAAGGGGTTACACGGCTTGACAAGGGGTTAGAGAGGGTTACAGGGGGCTACAGGGGTTACAAGAGGTTACAAAGGATTAGAGGGGATGCCAAGGGGATACAGAGGGTTACAAGAGGTTACAAGGGATTACAGTGGGTGACAAGGGGTTACAGAGGGTTACGAGGGTTTACAAAGGGTTACAAGAGATTACAAGGGATTACAGGGTGTTACAGGGGGTGACAAGGGGTTACAGAGGGTTACAAGGGGCTACAAAGGGTTACAAGAGGTTACAAGGGAATATAGGGGGTTACAAGGGGTTACACGGGGTGAGAAGGGGTTACAGAGGGTTACAAGGGTCTACAGGGGATTACAAGAGGTTACAAGGGATTACAGGGGGTTACAAAGGGTTACAGGGGTCGACAAGGGGTTACAGAGGGTTACAAGGGGCTACAGGGGGTTACAAGAGGTTACAAGGGATTACAGGGGCTTACAAGGGGTTACAAAGTGTTACAGGGGTCGACAAGGGGTTACAAGGGATTACCGGGGGGCTACAAGGGTTACAGATGGTTACAATGGATTACAGGGGATGACAGGGGGTTACAAGAGGTTAAAGGAGGTTAGGAGAGGTTACAGGGGATTACAAGGGTTTACAGGGGGTTACAAGGGATTACTGGGGGTTACAAATGGTTACAGGGGGTACAAGGGATTACAGGGGATGAGAAGGGGTTACTGGGGGTTACAAGAGGTTACAAGGAGTTACAAGGGATGACAGGGGCTTAAAAGGGATTACAGGTGGTTGCAAGAGAGGTTAAAGGAGGTTAGTAGAGGTTACAGGGGATTACAAGGGTTTACAGGGGGTTACAAGGGATTACAGGGGGTTACAAATGGTTAGAGGGGGTACAAGGGATTACAGGGGATGACAAGGGGTTACTGCGGGTTATAAGAGGTTACAGGGGGTTTCAAGGGATGACGGGGGTTACGAGGGATTACAGTTTTTTACAGGGCGTTACAAGGGATTACACGGGTTTATAAGAGGTTGGAGCGGGTTACTAAGGGTTACAGGGGTTTACAAGGGATTACAGCGGGTTACAAGGGATTACGGCGGGTTATAAGAGATGACAGGGGGTTACGAGGGATTACATTTGTTTAGAAGGGATTACAGGGGGTTACAAGGGATTACACGGGGTTACAAGAGGTTACAGGGGGTTACAAGGGGCTAGAAGGGGTTACAGGGGGTTGCAAGGGGTTTCAAAGGGTTACAGTAGGTTACGCTCATTTTCACAAGAAGAATTATTTTTAGACTCGTTTCGAAAGAGAGATGTTTTACAACCCGGAAATAGCTTACAACTGCATTTTTTTTTTTGCTTTTACCTCATGCAAACGCTTGCCGCGGGGCTTCTTGGGCAGTTCCGGTCTGGAAAAGAACAACAACAACATTCAGCAAGAAAAGTACTAAAATCTTGTGCCGTTTTTCTGAGGTGCATTACACTGAATTATTGAACTTGTCAGCAATCAGGTTTCGTCTGCCACCGGTACTTGGTCATAACCGACTGAATCGTTCTCTCCCTTTTGACATGTAAACGGGCCTTAAAAAGACCGTTTACACGGAAAGTTTTATCTGCGCCATAGGTCTTGTTATTCGAGACGTTTCATTTTGCTACCGTCGTGTAAACGGACCCTTTGGCTATGTTCACACAGTACTGGACGAACTTTCGCCCGCTTGAAAATTTATGCGTTCCGGTGTTACGTTCATACGTAGACTGCGAGCAAGTTCTCTTGAGCGCGAACTGAAACTCAATATTCTGTGAAACTCGACCTTGGAGGAACTCGAACTTGAACTGAAACTAGCGACTGGAATTCGAACTTGAACTTATGAAACTCGAGCTCGAATGCAAACTCAAAGTGGAATAATAATTCGGTCATTGATGCACTTCTCATCGCCTTTCTCATTGCTTCACCATCAGTGCATTTTAATCCTTTAACTTCCAGGATTTGGTTATTATTTCTCCTTCCTGACTGCTATACATTTTATTGAATGTTAGCTAAGAGAACTTTGGGCGAAATCAATATAGAATCCTCTGATTGATAAATTTGCGTATTCTCCCCATCTGTAGAACAATGTATTGGATATTCTGAGGAGAAGTTACATACGAATCTCTTCTGGGAGTAAGAGGGTGAATAATCCTGGAAATCCTTCCCAGCTATGTAATGATTGTCTGCTCTGTTCGTTTTGCCCACGCTAAAAGAAGCTAGTGTTCAAAAGAAATAAACTGTTGCTTCTTGATTCAATAATTGGAGCGTGGAATGACGAAATGACAAACAAACGGGGCGAAGTGATTTCTTACCCTTATTACATTTCACTATAAGGAAGCCTACAAATTTTGAAAGAGAAACTTCCAAATGCGAAGCAACACATTTTCATTGATGGATCTATAAAAGGTAAACATGTTTTTTCCGCAGAATATTCATCGCAGAGAAGGAGAGTCAGAGCATGCGACACCCGAAATCAGCGATGAATTTTCACTGAACAAATAAGAAATTCTTTTAAGTCAAAAACTAATTACCAGTATTTGAAGAATAAAACGCTAGTGAAGAAGTATGTAAAGAAAAATAGCTACCGAACTGCAAATAGGTCCGTGAATGCTTGAACAGAAAAACGGAGATGTGAATTAATGAGTGCGTCAAGACTTGGTTGCTTTGTTTTAAGCATAATCAGCTCGGGTTATTGGACGTACATGAAACTGAAAGGTTTTTCTAACTGGTTATTTTTTTTATGTACTGATAAATTTTTTGTCGCTCGTATTAAGAGAGAATTTGATTAAACAACCTGGCAACCAATCTGAATAACAATCAGCAAATCAAGCCTGCTTGTAATAAGACCACAGCTCTTGACGGCAACTGTGTGTTCACTCATTTTTTCATGCGACTCTCTTTCTTGTAAGTGGAAAGTAAGTAAGGAAGCTATTGGAATAGTACACAACACTGCTTTGCTTTTTAAGGAGTAACTCTCTTGTAGGGATTCCAATATATAAATAAAGTTTTCACGCATGAATCTGACCTGTCAAAATTTTGATCAAAATGAGACGAAGCGTTGAACTCAACCAGATGAATTTTTAATTCATTTAATGGCCAATATCTAATCAGGATTTTTATCCACAAATGAAGAAATGACTAAAAATGCAATTAAAATGGAAATAGGTGTTGCAAAAATAATCCGCTATTTGTGTCATTTCTCCGGTATGCGGGCGCTTTTGTGCCTTGGTCTCTCTATATCATTGTAGGCAACGAGGTGCGGTCAGGCGAGACAATTTCGAGCTTAACGAGTTTACTATTCATACACTTTCATTAAGGTAAACACAGTCTTTGCTATGAAATGTGTTACCTTTTAACCGCTTTCTGATCATCAGGAATAATCCACAGCTCATAGCAATTTATAGACAATCTGCACGGTTCAACAAAACATAACCACGTGACCATTTCAAGTGGACCGCGAGGTTAAAACCGAATATATTTAAAGGACGACTGTATCAACAGCTAACTAAACACCCCAACAGCCCCGCACTGTGAGACAAAAACCGATTGACAATCAAACGGTAAGTCATACTAAAAACTGTAAAAACATCCCCATTTAGTTACGTGTATCTCCGCGATGAAATCTTTCGCAGCAGAGTGAACCTTTGGCAGTGTATGTCATAGTTCTATTTTTTCACCCAAAACAGTCACGGAAGCGGATTAGCTGTGAATCCTTTCGCTTTTGGAACGACGTTTTAAGGCGATTGGGCTTCGGTAAAGTTAAAGCAGGGGCACCCAACGAGAATATAGTTCAAAACCACTTAAACATAGCAATGTTGAACGTATTTTAGTATTTAAACGGTAGATTTATGCATATTTTTATCCCCTAAAAATTTTTCATCTGTTCGGATTTTCTAGCTGAAAGTCTAGTGATCCGAAAATCATAGGGATCAAAACTTAAAAGAAGGCTCCCGAAAATTCTAGGTGACCTTTTTAGGGTAAAAATCCGTTAAAAATGGGCAATTATATCATTTTGGGGGGAGTTCGAAAATCCTAGGAGAGGCGGGCAAGCAAGAAATTTAACAACAAATGTTCCGAAAATTCTAGATCTCAAATCGTCTTCCGAACAGATATTTTCCACAAATTGTCGTTGGGTGCCCTTGTTAAACTACGCCTTTACTGGGAAGCCGAGAGAAAGGGAGCTTCCAGTGCGACCGAGACTAGTTTAGATTCTCTTTAAAATAAGATTCTCTTTAAGACTAAGATTGACTAGGCTCCCTTGAAACGTTGTCGTGACTTAGTGTCATGCATGTATGAGCACGAGCACTTTACCTAAACAGATTTTAAAAGGTTGTATAAACAACACGCGGCAACCAAATCCGTCTGCTCGTCAGCTTGTGAATTAAAGCTAACAGTCTTGACCTGATGATTACCTTCTTTGATCATGATGAGCTGTTTATAAACGACAGCTCGCTTACGATCGGTAATTAAATGAAAACAAGTTTTGCAAACCTTTATGGTAATTAAGATAAAATACTCAAAGCATCGACCTTGTTGAGCTTTTTTGGAAATAAGCTGTTAAAGTAGAGGACGAGGATACATTTTTAAATTACAGTAATAAACAAAAAAATATATCCCCGTAAAGGAGGCGTTACCAATTTCGATATGTTTAAATTCCTGCTTGGATTCGAGGCTTGGGGGAATAAATCAAAAGAAATAATCTTGAGGCTCAACAATTAACAATTATTGGACGGGGTTGAACAAACTATCGTGATTTGTCTGTGGCGAGCGGACCAATCATTTGCCGAAGCCGAAGGCTGAGGTAAATAATTGATCTACGAGACACTGACAAATCACGATATTTTGCGATAACCGAGTTCAATAATTCTTTTATCATTCGATCACCGAGTTTGTTTTTTTAATGAATATCCTCCGGAAGCGAAGCGATCTGCCATTTTCACGTACGAGCGATCGCAAGAAGGAGAAAAGCACGGTTTCCTTTACGCATGTGCAGAATATTATTTGCAGCCAAACACAGTTGGACGACATTGCGCATGAGCAGACCATTATTTGTAGCCAGTTATTTGCAGGTCACGTGGTGGGCTCTCGGCCAATGAAAAAAAAGAAAAATTTGCTTCAAATGATAATAAATAATTATAATACATTTCTTTTGTTTTATTCCCCTAAGCCTCGGAGCCAAGCATGAATTTTAATATATCGAAACTGGTCTAAAAGAAACATAAGGTACATTTTGATGTTTCCATGGTAAGATTTTTGTTATGAAATTTTTTTTACTTTCTGCTTTGACCCAAATATTACTATTTGCCAAAGTAGGAATGTCATTCTTGCAAGAAAGAGGCCTTAAAGCTGAATTGTTGCCATGACAACTTTACAGTATGCCTCACATAATTTCAGTGCCAAGTTCATTATCTTAACACCTTTTCCTGAATATATTCTTCATTTTATTATTTGCCTCCATTCTTAAAGCACAAGTTACGTCATCATTTTTTTAGCTTGCGTAATTCAAAGGCACAAACATTTCTAAAACGAGTGAAACCATGAAAAGAAGAAAAAAATGTCCTTTATTTTGAAACGACTTTCAAAAAATCTTAATTTAATTTTAACTTTATAGTAACACGATCTCCTAATAAGAGGAATTATAAGGTCTACAACGCGTACGGTGCATAGCGAGGGGTTATTTTTCTTCAAAGATAGTGTGTATCATGCTTACCAGGTAAGTGGTGAACGGCGAGGCAGTCAGCTAGACGCGAGAAACGACAGCAGAACCTGACGAAAGCGCGAAAGAAGGCGAAAGACGCGAGAAACGAGAGCGGAACCTGACGAAAGCGAAACTATCGTTTTTTCTCATCCCTTTTACACTCCTTTGAGTTGAGGTGTAGCCGCTCCGGTCTGGAAAAGAACAACAACAACATTCAGCAAGTAAAGTACTGAAATCTTGTGCCGTTTTTCTGAGGTGCATTACACTGAATTATTGAACTTGTCAGCAATCAGGTTTCGCCTGCCACCGGTACTTGGTCATAACCGTCTGAATCGTTCTCTCCCTTTTGACATGTAAACGGGCCTTAAAAAGACCGTTTACACGGAAAGTTTTATTTGCGCCATAGGTCTTGTTATTCGAGACGTTTCATTTTGCTACCGTCGTGTAAACGGACCCTTTGGCTATGTTCACACAGTACTGGACGAACTTTCGCCCGCTTGAAAATTTATGCGTTCCGGTGTTACGTTCATACGTAGACTGCGAGCAAGTTCTCTTTAGCGCGAACTGAAACTCAATATTCTGTGAAACTCGACCTTGGAGGAACTCGAACTTGAACTGAAACTAGCGACTGGAGTTCGAACTTGAACTTATGAAACTCGAGCTCGAATGCAAACTCAAACTGGAATAATAACCCGGTCATTGATGCACTTCTCATCGCCTTTCTCATTGCTTCACCATCAGTGCATTTTAATTCTTTAACTTCCAGGATTTGGTTATTATTTCTCCTTCCTGACTGCTATTCATTTTATTGAATGTTAGCTAAGATAACTTTGGGCGAAATCAATATAGAATGCTCTGATTGATAAATTTGCGTATTCTCCCCATCTGTAGAACAATGTATTGGATATTCTGAGGAGAAGTTACATACCAATCTCTTCTGGGAGTAAGAGGGTGAATAATCCTGGAAATCATTCCCAGCTATGTAATGATTGTCTGCTCTGTTCGTTTGCTCTCGTTAAAAGAAACCAGTGTTCAAAACAAATGAACTGTTGCCTCTTGATTCAATAATTGGAGCGTGTAATGACGAAATAAAAAACAAACCGGGCGAAGTGATTTCTTACCATTGTTACATTTCACTATGCGGAAGCCCACAAATTTTGAAAGAGAAACTCCCAAATGCGAAGCAACACATTTTCATTGATGGATATATAAAAGGTAAACATGTTTTTTCCCGCAGAATATTCATCGCAGAGAAGGAGAGTCAGGGTATGCGACACCCGAAATCAGCGATGAATTTTCACTGAACAAATAAGAAATTGTTTTAGGTCAAAAGCTAATTGAGTGATGTGTACAAAATTACCAGTATTTGAAGAATAAAACGCTAGTGAACAAGTATGTAAAGAAAAATAGCTATCGAACTGCAAATAGGTCTGTGAATGCTTCAACAGAAAAACCGAGATGTGAATTAATGAGTACTCCAAGACTTGGTTGATTTGTTTTAAGCATAACCAGCCCAGGTTATTAGAATTACATGAAACTGAAAGGTTTTTCTAACTGGTTATTTTTTTTATGTACTGATAAATTTTTTGTCGCTCGTATTAAGAGAGAAATTGATTAAACAACCTGGCAACCAATTTGAATAACAATTAGCAAAACAAGCCTGCTTGTAATAAGACCACAATTCTTGACGGCAACTGTGTGTTCACTCATTTTTTATGCGACTCTCTTTTAATATAAGTGGAAAGTAAGTAAGGAAAAGAAGCTATTGGAATAGTATACAACTGCTTTGCTTTTTAAGGAGTAACTCTCTTGTAGGGATTCCAGTATATAAATTAAGTTTCACGCATGAATCTGACCTGTCAAAATTTTGACCAAAATGAGACGAAGCGTTGAAGTCAACCAGATGAATTTTTAATTCATTTAATGGCCAATATCTAATCAGGATTTATCCGCAAATGAAGAAATGACTAAAAATGCAATTAAAATGGAAAATAGTGTTGCAAAAATAATCCGCTATTTGTGTTATTTCTCCGGTATGCGCGCGCTTCAGTTGTGCCTTGGTCTCTCAATATCGTTGTAGGCAACGAGGTGCGGTCAGGCGAGACACAATTTCGAGCTTAACGAGTTTACTATTCATACACTTTCATTAAGGTAAACACAGTCTTTGCTATGAAATGTGTTACCTTTTAACCGCTTTGTGATCATCAGGAATAATCCACAGCAGCTCAGAGTAATTTATAGCCAATCTGCACAGTTCAACAACACATAATCACGTGACCATTTCAAGTGCACCGCGAGGTTAAAACCGAATGTTTTTAAAGGACGACTGTATCAACAGTTAACTAAACACCACAACAGCCCCGCACTGTGAGACAAAAACCGACTGACAATCAAACGGTAAGTCATACTGAAAACTGTAAAAACATCCCCATTAAGTTACATGTATCTCAGCGTTGAAATCTTTCGCGGCAGAGTGAACCTTTGGCAGGTATGTAAATCATAGTTCTATTTTTTCACCCAAGGCGGTTACGGAAGCGGATTAGCTGTGAATCCTTTCCCTTTTGGAACGACTTTCTACATCAATCGGGCTTCGGTAAAGTTAAACTACGCCTTTACTGGGAAGCCGAGAGAAAGGGAGCTTCCAGTGCGACCAAGACTAGTTTAGATTCTCTTTAGAATAAGTGTAAGATTGACTCGCAACTCCCTTGAAACGCTGCCGTGACTTAGTGTCATGCATGTATGGGCACGAGCACTTCGAAATTTACCTAAACAGAGTTTAAGAGCCAATGTCTGTAATTTTCGAGAATCGGTTGACAGTCGTGAATTTTTGAATTTCTTCATATATTACCCAAATAATCTCTATAGTACCCTAATTTCAAAAATCACGTTAAAACTTGTAACAGCTTTTTATTTTTTCAGGAATCAGGCAAAGTTTGAAAAACTCTAAATCGGCGCTCTTTCGAGTATGAAATTAGCGAAAATTGAGCATTTTCTTCGCGCTCGTACATAAAAACGGAATAATATCTCTAGATGAAATCACGTCACAAAAGAGACACACATTTTTACTTTATAATTCAGCAGTTAACTTTAAATAAACCGCTTAAATGTGACTGTACCGGCCGCAAGAAGAAACACGGTTTCAGCACTTTTCAAAAATGGCAAATTTGACCTAACTTCACCATCGTAAAAACCCAGTTGGTACACGGAATTTTAATATGAAACAAGAACTGTATTGAAGCATATCCTTTGCTGTTGTTTGCGTTAAAATATTTCTGGCGGCATTCCAAATGCGCACCGTCGAGAGACCAAAACCTGAAGGGTATTTTGACACCAGGAAAGCGCGTGCAACAAGCAAGTTTCGACGCTTGGAATATTAATCCTTCGCAAACGTAAGTTACTTCGACATTTAAACCCTAGTCAGAGTTGTAACGGTTTCAGATTATATTTCGGCGTTTCTGTGCGGTTTAACATGATTCCTTTCAACTGATTTTTGCGATAAACCATAATGAAGAGACGAATACGCAGTTCAAATCACAGTTAGTAGAGGGGATTATTGTGGAAATACTCGCTTGCAAAAGTTTTAATCGCATTGAAACCTTAAAATCAGAAAGTTATTTACTTACCTGGATTTAAATGCTAGACGGGGTCACAGTACCGCTAACTAAATTCTGCATCAAGGCAGAATCGAAGTTAAGTTTGCATATGTTTTCAATCTGTCAACACGAGGGAAGACGACATTCCGGAAGTGCGTGACGCGTAACGCGCCGGAAAAGAAATTCCTGGTATAAGTGTTTTACGGTGCAAGTCTTTGTTGTATGTTCGTATAGCATCTCGCACATATTCAAACTTGGCTTGTGGCGCCTGTGGCAGCAGTAATTCTGAATGTATTGCGATCATAGAAAAGATGTCGTGAGTCACCTTGGTATGCTCCTGACTTGTTAGTAAGGTGAGTATGTAGGGCAATAACCAAACATCGACCCTACCATGCTAATGATAAAAGTAAGGTTTTCTGCATTTACGTTAGGTGATCTTTGTTTGATCCACAAAATTGGCGCATGAAAATAAGAGTTTTTCCTCACCACCTTTAAATGTTTGGTTTCGAGTAGCGGTGCAACAAATCACGTGGTACCGTTCTAGATCAACCTACTGGCTGCTCATAGAGGGGTCCATAAAGGCACATTGATTGATGACTCTGTATGGCCTGAACTGAAAATGATATAGCAGACGTTTTCTGAGCAACGAATGTGCAGCTTTTACACTCCTCCCTCGTTTCGAAAATAGACGAGCACGCGAGCGAAGCGAGCGAGCGAGAGAGAGCCCCTTGCTCTACTGGTCAATATATCCCCCGCGGCTTTTATTTTCATACCCAAAATCGACGATCTCCAAAGAGAAAATAGATGGACGATCTCTAATGAAAAAGTAGAGGCTATTATTTTAGTGAACTTTACAAGAGGTCTCAGGTGATTATGCTAACGTCATGAAAAGTCTACTTTAGGGAAGGAGGAGAAGATGGGTGGGTTGGTTGGCATTGGGTTCTCCATTAGGATCAACCCTACACATACAACAATCCATGTCTTTATCACTACATTTAGAGCTAGCAGACTTTGTTTGATCCACAAAATTGGCGCATAAAAATAAAAGTTTTTCCTCACCACCGCTAAATGTTTGGTTCCGGGTGGCGGAGAACAAATCACGTTGTTCCGTTCCGGAACAGCCTACTGGCCATGCTGGCTGCTCATTTAAAAGGGGTCCGTAAAGGCACATTAATTGATGACTCTGTGCGGCCTGAAGAAAATTATATACGCAGACGTTTTCTGAGCGACGAAGGTGCTGCCTTAACACTTCTTTTTCTTTTCGAAAATGGCCACGGACTTCTCTCCTCGCTCCTCGCCGCTAGGCGGACGTTTTTGCCTGAGAGATACCACCATGAAGGAGTTTTAGCACACAAGTCATTGCAGGTGCAGACCTACGAAAAGGGCATTCTCCATCTGAAATTTTAAATCGAAATGAAAGGCTGTTTTCAGCCTTTTATCTCTTTTCTCCGCAACGTATTTGGTTAAAAGATAGTAAGTAAAATGGCTGAGGCACTTTAAAGCATTTTTTTCATTTACGCGACGGATTTTGACGTTATGTATGGTGGCCGACAACTGCCATACGTCAACACGACATAAATTTGTTAATTTTAGATTGAACTTTAATTATTTTGAATTGAAAATAAAACGAAAGAAAAACGTCAAATTATTTTGTTTTTCATTGAACTGGAACAGGAGCCCATCAGGCTCCTGACTGGAAATAGATTCATTTTGTAAAATTTCAAAACAAACTTTGTTATAATGAAATGAAAATAAAAATAAAAGTGAAATAGAAGCAGAAGTGAAACTAATTTGTTCACGGCCGGGAACAGCCATTCAAAACAGAAAAAGTAAAATTATTATGTTCGCGGCCAGGAACTGTCATTCAAAACAGGAAAAGTAAAACTAGTATGTTCATGGCCGGGAACTGCCTTTTAAAACGGAAAAAGTAAAATTAATATGTCCATGGCCGGGAACTGCCGTTCAAAACAAACAAAAAGTAAAATTAATAGGTTCATGGCCGGGAACTGCCGTTCAAAAAAAAAAAAGAAAGAAAGAAACCTGAGACTTTTGGCGGGAGACGATAGTCTTCCTCGCAGCCGCTCGGGCTGGGGTCACCCAATTCTCCCCGCTGTCATACATTCCTTTCCCACTAACCTCGTTCAGTTAAGTGTTGACAGGCTAAATTCGTTCCCAGGTTGTCTCTCCGTTGAAGAGAATCCTGGGAACGAGGTTGCCTTTCTAGACGTCGACGGTTTGTTAAAGCTACAGAGGTTTTTTAGCTCATGGATGACGTAGTCATGCCATGGGCTTTTGGAGACACTCGAATGGCACTCGACCACTCACTCACTCACTCACTCACTCACTCACTCACTCACCCACTTACTCACTCATTCACTCGATTCTTATTAATTTATTCATCAAAGTCAAATTATACACTTTACTCTTACCTCCCTTACTTAGCATTACTTTTGTTCAAAGTGCCTTTTACGCATATGTTTGGCATATTCTAGAGGGTACTAGTAAGGCGTACATTTTTTCCCGACACAAAAGAGTAACCAGCCGAAGATGGGTTTTGTATAAATGGAAATATTCTAATGAAAACTGAGAATATCATATGTAAGAAATGGACTTGGAATTGTTAAAAGGACGTTGAAATAATTGAGCGCGGATCACTGTTGTATATTTGGACTAATTGTGCGCATTTGTTCCGCGATATTACTTGATATGGAGAAGATGCGATCGACAGAGTGTGAAAGAGCTATCGAAGCCTGACGATGTGATTTCCTTCAGCGAAAAGCAAATAAGCCAAAGAGTGACCAAAGAGCCTTAGCTGCAAAAAACGGTCCTCGAATTGTAAAGCGGCGTTGATGTTTACATGAGAAAGCAAATTATTTTACAACTAAAAAGAGTTAATAAGCTTAAGGTGATCTTTGCGTTATTAAAAGAAATGCTGCACTGATAACAAGGTTCTAGAATATTCAGGTCCATTTGAATTCCTAAGGTCAGAACAAGTGCAGCTTTGGGCAAGGATCTAACTCCCTTAAATGCGTGAGTGCTATAGAGATGCCAACAAGTTACTATAGAAATGCTGACGAAATGCTTTTTAAAACAGACAATGTATGCCAAAAAGTAGATGCCAAAAAACAAATGCTAAATACCGTATGCCAAAACACATGCCAAAAATAAAATGCTAAAGAAATGTAAACATTATCTATCAAGTAACCAACACACAAAGAAAGTCATGAAATATAAAAAAAGAAAAAACTAAGGAGAAAGTGAATATGTTACAGTGCCCAAGCAGTTTAAAACAAATGAATTTCGAAATGGAATGTTTCTCAAGCCTTCAAAGTTGCTATAAATACAGAGGTGATAATCTTCAACAATAACGAAACTCAATCAATTACCAAATCAAAACGAAAAACTATTTTCTTTTCCATTGAACTGGAAATAGGTTAATTTTTCCTTTATTTTCAACTCAAAACAAAACATTTTTATTATCAAATGAGAATAAAAATAAAAGTGACATAAAAGCAGACGTAAAATTAATATGTTCACGGCCGGGAACTGCCAAATATGTCATGGCCGGAAACTGCCATTCAAAACAGAAAATGTAAAATTAGTATGTTCGTAGCCGGGAACTGCCGTTCAAAACTGAAAAGTAAAATTAATATGTTCATGGCCGGAAAGTGCCGTTCTTTGTGTCATTACGCAAGTAGACTAGATCAAAGGCTCCTAGGAGCAAGCTCATGGATGAATTGAATCGTAAACGGGCATGGGTGCTAAGTGCCACTGCTCTGGAATTTCGTGATTGAGTTTCGTTATTGTTGAAGATTATCACCTCTGTATTTATAGTAACTTTGAAGGCTTGAGAAACATTCCATTTCGAAATTCATTTGTTTTAAACTGCTTGGGCACTGTAACATATTCACTTTCTCCTTAGTTTTTTCTTTTTTTATATTTCATGACTTTCTTTGTGTGTTGGTTACTTGATAGATAATGTTTACATTTCTTTAGCATTTTATTTTTGGCATGTGTTTTGGCATACGGTATTTAGCATTTGTTTTTTGGCATCTACTTTTTGGCATACATTGTCCGTTTTAAAAAGCATTTCGTCAGCATTTCTATAGTAACTTGTTGGCATCTCTATAGCACTCACGCATTTAAGGGAGTTAGATCCTTGCCCAAAGCTGCACTTGTTCTGATCTTAGGAATTCAAACCCGACACAGTGTAAGTATCCGATTGCATGTGCACCTGAATATTCTAGAACCTTGTTATCAGTGTAGCATTTCTTTTAATAACGCAAAGATCACCTTAAGCTTATTAACTCTTTTTAGTTGTAAAATAATTTGCTTTCTCATGTAAACATCAACGCCGCTTTACAATTCGAGGACCGTTTTTTGCAGCTAAGGCTCTTTGGTCACTCTTTGGCTTATTTGCTTTTCGCTGAAGGAAATCACATCGTCAGGCTTCGATAGCTCTTTCACACTCTGTCGATCGCATCTTCTCCATATCAAGTAATATCGCGGAACAAATGCGCACAATTCGTCCAAATATACAACAGTGATCCGCGCTCAATTATTTCAACGTCTTTTTAACAATTCCAAGTCCATTTCTTACATATGATATTCTCAGTTTTCATTAGAATATTTCCATTTATACAAAACCCATCTTCGGCTGGCTACTCTTTAGCCTCCCACGCAGGCGTTTTTAGGGGAGCTCGTATTTCTTTCCTCCCCACAAACGCCTGCTCAACGGAAAACAACATTCCTTTCCCAAGCTTAGCCAATCACATTGTACTTTCCAAATTCTGGAAAGTTGACCTTGACCGCAAGGTAATCTGATAATTACTCGATCTGCATTAAACACTGGGAAAGCTTTCTGACCTGCAATAAATGTTAGATTCAGAGCGGCAAAAATAAGTTTTAGTCAAAATTCAGGATACTCCGTGCACTGCATAACCTTAGCGAAGGAAAGAAAGGAAGGAAAACGGTAACTCTAAGGTCACGTTCAGTCGCGTTTAGCCTGTCAACACTTCATTGCACAATTGTTGATTGGTCACCTACCACGCAAATAAAACAATGAGAAAGGAATGTTGTTTTCCGTTGAGCAGGCGTTTGTGGGGAGGGAAGAAATACGAGCTCCCCTAAAAACGCCTGCGTGGGAGGCTAGCTACTCTTTTGTGTCGCGAAAAAATGTACGCCTTACTAGTACGCTCTAGAATATGCCAAACATATGCGTAAAAGGCACTTTGAACAAAAGTAATGCTAAGTAAGGGAGGTAAGAGTAAAGTGTATAATTTGACTTTGATGAATAAATTAATAAGAATCGAGTGAATAAGTGAGTAAGTGGGTGAGTGAGTGAGTGAGTAAGTGAGTGGTCGAGTGCCATTCGAGTGTCTCCAAAAGCCCATGGCATGACTACGTCATCCATGAGCTAAAAAACCTCTGTAGCTTTAACAAACCGTCGACGTCTAGAAAGGCAACCTCGTTCCCAGGATTCTCTTCAACGGAGAGACAACCTGGGAACGAATTTAGCCTGTCAACACTTAACTGAACGAGGTTAGTGGGAAAGGAATGTATGACAGCGGGGAGAATTGGGTGACCCCAGCCCGAGCGGCTGCGAGGAAGACTATCGTCTCCCGCCAAAAGTCTCAGGTTTCTTTCTTTCTTTTTTTTTTTTGAACGGCAGTTCCCGGCCATGAACCTATTAATTTTACTTTTTGTTTGTTTTGAACGGCAGTTCCCGGCCATGGACATACTAGTTTTACTTTTCCTGTTTTGAATGGCAGTTCCCGGCCGCGAACATAATAATTTTACTTTTTCTGTTTTGAATGGCTGTTCCCGGCCGTGAACAAATTAGTTTCACTTCTGCTTCTATTTCACTTTTATTTTTATTTTCATTTCATAATAAAAATGTTTTGTTTTGTTTTGAAAATTAACAAAATGAATCTATTTCCAGTTCAATGAAAAACAAAATAATTTGACGTTTTACTTTCGCTTTATTTTCAATTCAAAATAATTAAAGTTCAATCTAAAATTAACAAATTTATGTCGTTTTGACAAATGGCAGTTGTCGGCCACCATAGTCATGAAAAAGAACTTGTCAGTGAATTGGTTTATTTCTAGCCTGCGAACAAGTGCCGGGGGGTGGTGGCGGACAGAGTCAGGTGACTATTCCTTTTTTCAGGCGGGAGCTAGCAGTATGTGCATTCTGGTCTAACTCCATACTGTGTAGACTGGACAATTCGTCAACAGCAGGTTAAGGTCTCGCCAGAAGATGCCCTTGCTGCAGAGGAGCAAAGCAATACTACTTTCAGTAATTTAAACATGTTAAATACTTGTATTTCGCTCATCAAATGTGTCCATTGTCCATTGTCGATTTGTGGTTTACAGGAATGTTCTTTTGCGGAGCATTGGCCAATTTTCTTTAAACAGTTTTACTCGTTTCCATTCCCCTGCTCTACCTTCATGTTGCATATGGCGTACGTGTGTACCTAAATCCCTCAATTCATACTGAGGTGATCGATAAAGAAGTCTACACGCTAAGCGGGGTTAAGATTAGTTTATTACAAGCAAAGGCTCAGAAGGCTAAGTGCAAATAAAAGAAAACTAGTGTGAAAAGTTTTGCAGACTCGGCTTACTCTATTTGTTTTCTCTCTCTATTTGAGTTTCGGCTGGTGACATCCTAAAATCAAGTTTAGTTCCACGTGTTTTGGGAATATAAAATATAAAACTAAAAAAACACTGTTAATTGTCATTTTATTTTTTTCTTGTACACTCGTGCGATGATTTATCCTTTTCTGTACAGTTGCGTGACCAGACTCAAATTACACACGGGCTTTCATCACGCATCACAGGGTTTAGTCCGAGGCTAAACGACGGAAGACTTCAGTAAACTGCGGCCACTTGCGATTGAAACGACTGTGGTAAGTAATTCTTAGAGATCTCGAATCCCATTTAGAGCTAGCACGCCGTTTCTAGCGGCTTCATTTTAGGTGCAGAAACTGGAGGTCAATATTTACACTCCATGAGAACTTAACAGCGTTGTCTTTTTCAGCTACTTGCGTGCAATCAAATGCAGTGTTAATCTACTTAGCTCTTTTTTGTAACCATCAAATTGAAAAGCCTTTTTCAAAAGATTTTAAGAACTTCCCGTAATGTGCCCCTTGTAAAAGAAGCTAAGTTACCAAAAACTTTTGTTTACCCACACTCGCGGCTAGCTTGTTTTCAGCGTTCCAACGAGAGAAAATACGCTGCACGTTTCGGTGTCTCAGCGACGCACTTTTGTAATGCCGCCAAAAATTTTTTAACACAAGAAACGGCAAAGGATGTGCTTTAAAATAGTGTTTGTTTCATGTTGAAATTCCGTGTATCAATTGTCTTTTTCGATGGTGAAGTTAGGTCAAATTTGCCATTTTTGAAAACAGGCAAAATCGTGTTTCTTCTTGCGGCCAACACAGTCACATTTAAACAGCTTATCTAAAGATAATTGCAGAATTATAAAGTACAAGTCTGTGTTTTCCTTGTGACTTGATTTCATTTAGAGATATCGTCCCGTTTTTATGTACGAGCGCGAAGAAAATGCTTAATTTTCGCTAATTTCATACTCGAAAAAGCGCCGATTTGGTGTTTTTCATACTTTGCCCGATTCAGGAAAAAATAAAAAGCCGTTACAAGTTTTAATGTGATTTTTGAAATAAGTGTACTATAGAGATTATGTGGGCAAAATATGAAGAAATTCAAAAATTCACGACTGTCAACCGATTCTCGAAAATTACAGACATTGGCTCTTAAAAGGTTGTATAAACAACACGCGGCTACCAAATCCGCCTGCTCGTCAGCTTGTGAATTAAAGCTAACGGTCTTGACCTGATGATTACCTCGTTTGATCATGATGAGTCGTTTAAAAACGACAGCTCGCTTACGATCGGTTATAAAATGAAAATCAAGTTTTGCAAACTTTTATGGTAATTAGGATAAAAGACTCAAAGCATCGACCTTGTTGAGCTTTTTTGGAAATAAGCTGTTAAAGTAGAGGACAAGGATACATTTTTAAATTACAGTAATAAACAAAAAAATATATCCCCGTAAACAAGGCGTTACCAATTTCGATATGTTTAAATTCCTGCTTGGATTCGAGGCTTGGGGGAATAAAACAAAAGAATTAATCTTGAGGCTCAACAATTAACAATTATTGGACGGGGTTGAACAAACTATCGTGATTTGTCTGTGGCGAGCGGACCAATCAGTTGCCGAAGCCGAAGGCTGAGGTAAATAATTGATCTACGAGACACTGACAAATCACGATATTTTGCGATAACCGAGTTCAATAATTGTTTTATCATTCGATCACCGAGTTTGTTTTTTTAATGAATATCCTCCGGAAGCGAAGCGATCTGCCATTTTCACGTAAGAGCGATCGCAAGAAGGAGAAAAGCACGGTTTCCTTTACGCATGTGCAGAATATTATTTGCAGCCAAACACAGTTGGACGGCATTGCGCATGAGCAGACCATTATTTGTAGCCAGTTATTTGCAGGTCACGTGGTGGGCTCTCGGCCAATGAAAAAAAAGAAAAATTTGCTTCAAATGATAATAAATAATTATAATACATTTCTTTTGTTTTATTCCCCTAAGCCTCGGAGCCAAGCATGAATTTTAATATATCGAAACTGGTCTAAAAGAAACATAAGGTACATTTTGATGTTTCCATGGCAAGATTTTTGTTATGAAATTTTTTTTTTACTTTCTGCTTTGACCCAAATATTACTATTTGCCAAAGTAGGAATGTCATTCTTGCAAGAAAGAGGCCTTAAAGCTGAATTGTTGCCATGACAACTTTACAGTATGCCTCACAATTTCAGTGCCAAGTTCATTATCACCTTTTCCTGGAAATATTCTTCATTTTATTATTTGCCTCCATTCTCAAAGTACAAGTTACGTCATCATTTTTTTTAGCTTGCGTAATTCAAAGGCACAAACATTTCTAAAACGAGTGAAACCATGAAAAGAAGAAAAAAATGTCCTTTATTTTGAAACGACTTTCAAAAAATCTTAATTTAATTTTTACTTTATGGTAACACGATCTCCTAATAAGAGGAATTATAAGGTCTACAAGGCGTACGGTGCATAGCGAGAGGTTATTTTTCTTCAAAGATAGTGTGTATCATGCTTACCAGGTAAGTGGTGAACGGCGAGGCAGTCAGCTAGACGCGAGAAACGACAGCGGAAGCTGACCAAAGCGCGAAAGAAGGCGAAAGACGCGAGAAACGAGAGCGGAACCTGACGAAAGCGAAACTATCGTTTTTTCTCATCCCTTTTACACTCCTTTGAGTTGAGGTGCAGCCGCTCCGGTCTGGAAAAGAACAACAACAACATTCAGCAAGAAAAGTACTAAAATCTTGTGCCGTTTTTCTGAGGTGCATTACACTGAATTATTGAACTTGTCAGCAATCAGGTTTCGCCTGCCACCGGTACTTGGTCATAACCGTCTGAATCGTTCTCTCCCTTTTGACATGTAAACGGGCCTTAAAAAGACCGTTTACACGGAAAGTTTTATTTGCGCCATAGGTCTTGTTATTCGAGACGTTTCATTTTGCTACCGTCGTGTAAACGGACCCTTTGGCTATGTTCACACAGTACTGGACGAACTTTCGCCCGCTTGAAAATTTATGCGTTCCGGTGTTACGTTCATACGTAGACTGCGAGAAAGTTCTCTTGAGCGCGAATTGAAACTCAATATTCTGTGAAACTCGACCTTGGAGGAACTCGAACTTGAACTGAAACTAGCGACTGGAATTCGAACTTGAACTTATGAAACTCGAGCTCGAATGCAAACTCAAACTGGAATAATAATCCGGTCATTGATGCACTTCTCATCGCCTTTCTCATTGCTTCACCATCAGTGCATTTTAATCCTTTAACTTCCAGGATTTGGTTATTATTTCTCCTTCCTGACTGCTATTCATTTTATTGAATGTTAGCTAAGAGAACTTTGGGCGAAATCAATATAGAATGCTCTGATTGATAAATTTGCGTATTCTCCCCATCTGTAGAACAATGTATTGGATATTCTGAGGAGAAGTTACATACCAATCTCTTCTGGGAGTAAGAGGGTGAATAATCCTGGAAATCATTCCCAGCTATGTAATGATTGTCTGCTCTGTTCGTTTTGCTCTCGTTAAAAGAAACCAGTGTTCAAAACAAATGAACTGTTGCCTCTTGATTCAATAATTGGAGCGTGTAAACATGTTTTTTCCCGCAGAATATTCATCGCAGAGAAGGAGAGTCAGGGCATGCGACACCCGAAATCAGCGATGAATTTTCACTGAACAAATAAGAAATTCTTTTAAGTCAAAAACTAATTGAGTGATGTGTACAAAATTACCAGTATTTGAAGAATAAAACGCTAGTGAACAAGTATGTAAAGAAAAATAGCTATCGAACTGCAAATAGGTCGGTGAATGCTTCAACAGAAAAACGGAGATGTCAATTAATGAGTACTCCAAGACTTGGTTGCTTTGTTTTAAGCATAACCAGCCCGGGTTATTAGAATTACATGAAACTGAAAGGTTTTTCTAACTGGTTATTTTTTTTATGTACTGATAAATTTTTTGTCGCTCGTATTAAGAGAGAAATTGATACCTGGCAACCAATTTGAATAACAATTAGCAAAACAAGCCTGCTTGTAATAAGACCACAATTCTTGACGGCAACTGTGTGTTCACTCATTTTTTATGCGACTCTCTTTTAATATAAGTGGAAAGTAAGTAAGGAAAAGAAGCTATTGGAATAGTATACAACACTGCTTTGCTTTTTAAGGAGTAACTCTCTTGTAGGGATTCCAGTATATAAATTAAGTTTCACGCATGAATCTGACCTGTCAAAATTTTGACCAAAATGAGACGAAGCGTTGAAGTCAACCAGATGAATTTTTAATTCATTTAATGGCCAATATCTAATCAGGATTTATCCGCAAATGAAGAAATGACTAAAAATGCAATTAAAATGGAAAATGATGTTGCAAAAATAACCCGCTATTTGTGTTATTTCTCCGGTATGCGCGCGCTTCAGTTGTGCCTTGGTCTCTCAATATCGTTGTAGGCAACGAGGTGCGGTCAGGCGAGACACAATTTCGAGCTTAACGAGTTTACTATTCATACACTTTCATTAAGGTAAACACAGTCTTTGCTATGAAATGTGTTACCTTTTAACCGCTTTGTGATCATCAGGAATAATCCACAGCTCACAGTAATTTATAGCCAATCCGCACAGTTCAACAACACATAATCACGTGACCATTTCAAGTGCACCGCGAGGTTAAAACCGAATGTTTTTAAAGGACGACTGTATCAACAGTTAACTAAACACCACAACAGCCCCGCACTGTGAGACAAGAACCGACTGACAATCAAACGGCAAGTCATACTGAAAACTGTAAAAACATCCCCATTAAGTTACATGTATCTCCGCGTTGAAATCTTTCGCGGCAGAGTGAACCTTTGGCAGGTATGTAAATCATAGTTCTATTTTTTCACCCAAAGCGGTTGCGGAAGCGGATTAGCTGTGAATCCTCCTTTCCCTTTTGGAACGACTTTCTACATCAATCGGGCTTCGGTAAAGTTAAACTACGCCTTTACTGGGAAGCCGAGAGAAGGGGAGCTTCCAGTGCGACCAAGACTAGTTTAGATTCTCTTTAAAATAAGTGTAAGATTGACTAGCAACTCCCTTGAAACGCTGCCGTGACTTAGTGTCATGCATGTATGGGCACGAGCACTTCGAAATTTACCTAAACAGAGTTTAAAAGGTTGTATAAACAACACGCGGCTACCAAATCCGTCTGCTCGTCAGCTTGTGAATTAAAGCTAACGGTCTTGACCTGATGATTACTCCTTTGATCATGATGAGTCGTTTAAAAACGACAGCTCGCTTACGATCGGTTATTAAATGAAAATCAAGTTTTGCAAACTTTTATGGTAATTAGGATAAAAGACTCAAAGCATCGACCTTGTTGAGCTTTTTTGGAAATAAGCTGTTAAAGTAGAGGACAAGGATACATTTTTAAATTACAGTAATAAACAAAAAAATATATCCCCGTAAACAAGGCGTTACCAATTTCGATATGTTTAAATTCCTGCTTGGATTCGAGGCTTGGGGGAATAAAACAAAAGAAATAATCTTGAGGCTCAACAATTAACAATTATTGGACGGGGTTGAACAAACTATCGTGATTTGTCTGTGGCGAGCGGACCAATCATTTGCCGAAGCCGAAGGCTGAGGTAAATAATTGATCTACGAGACACTGACAAATCACGATATTTTGCGATAACCGAGTTCAATAATTGTTTTATCATTCGATCACCGAGTTTGTTTTTTTAATGAATATCCTCCGGAAGCGAAGCGATCTGCCATTTTCACGTAAGAGCGATCGCAAGAAGGAGAAAAGCACGGTTTCCTTTACGCATGTGCAGAATATTATTTGCAGCCAAACACAGTTGGACGGCATTGCGCATGAGCAGACCATTATTTGTAGCCAGTTATTTGCAGGTCACGTGGTGGGCTCTCGGCCAATGAAAAAAAAGAAAAATTTGCTTCAAATGATAATAAATAATTATAATACATTTCTTTTGTTTTATTCCCCTAAACCTCGGAGCCAAGCATGAATTTTAATATATCGAAACTGGTCTAAAAGAAACATAAGGTACATTTTGATGTTTCCATGGCAAGATTTTTGTTATGAAATTTTTTTTTTACTTTCTGCTTTGACCCAAATATTACTATTTGCCAAAGTAGGAATGTCATTCTTGCAAGAAAGCGGCCTTAAAGCTGAATTGTTGCCATGACAACTTTACAGTATGCCTCACAATTTCAGTGCCAAGTTCATTATCACCTTTTCCTGGATATATTCTTCATTTTATTATTTGCCTCCATTCTCAAAGTACAAGTTACGTCATGATTTTTTTTAGCTTGCGTAATTCAAAGGCACAAACATTTCTAAAACGAGTGAAACCATGAAAAGAAGAAAAAAATGTCCTTTATTTTGAAACGACTTTCAAAAAATCTTAATTTAATTTTAACTTTATGGTAACACGATCTCCTAATAAGAGGAATTATAAGGTCTACAACGCGTACGGTGCATAGCGAGGGGTTATTTTTCTTCAAAGATAGTGTGTATCATGCTTACCAGGTAAGTGGTGAACGGCGAGGCAGTCAGCTAGACGCGAGAAACGACAGCGGAAGCTGACCAAAGCGCGAAAGAAGGCGAAAGACGCGAGAAACGAGAGCGGAACCTGACGAAAGCGAAACTATCGTTTTTTCTCATCCCTTTTACACTCCTTTGAGTTGAGGTGTAGCCGCTCTCGGCCGTCGTTTTGTACGCGTGCCACTCAATTAACTTTGACGAAAATATATGACGGGTACACTGATAAGACATTCAAAAAATCATCTTTAATCAATCAGAATCATCATCAGCATCACTGTTCAAACTTAGACCCTCCTCTTGAATTCCTGCTTTGGAACTTATAAAACCAGACGAGAATCTAAATGGAACCTTTTTTTAACATTTCAGTGTCAAGACCAAAATGAAGACTTTAAAGTCAGTGATTTGCGACTGGTTCAAATTCATGCTCTCCATTCCAAGTGCTAAACCTATGACCATGACACAAAAGTTTACGATGTGGTCTTCACTAATCGTGTACTGCGCTGGAGGTTTCATCTTACTCGCCTGGGTTCAGCTTTGGAAGATAATTTTCCGTATTGACTTCCAGGGCCGCACTGAAGGTTATATTCGACTTGCTCTTCTGGGGGTATTTATTCTCGGCTTTCAGATCGTTATCATGGCGCGATCCAGCGACCAGAGCCCTAGAAATGGAACCATTTTGGGTACCATATTTGGACGGCTTGTGTACGTGAACGGGGTACTGCTTATGATGGTCGTAAGAGACATGGTTCCGCTCTTATTTGCTCTGACATTTATTATCCTCGATTCATCATTGGCGCTTATTACCTTGGTGATATGGGTCCGCGAGACAGATGGAGCATCTGTGATCCTTTTCTTTCGGGAGGTCTTCTTGCCGATATTAAAGTTGCGTGGAGTTACCTCAGGATATTCGATAGCAGCAGTCTTTATCATTGGAATTATCACAATGTTTTTCTGGCTTGTTTTCACCATTACGCCGGACACTGCCCAGAATATTTTCCACCTTGATCACTTCCAAGGGCATTCAGGCGGGTTCTTAGCGTGCGTATTTTTTACCTTGTTCCTTCATGGTTGGGAGCACGTGACAGATGCCAGTTGTGTCAATCACCCATTTGTTCCAGGTGCCATATTTTACCGAATTGCGTTAAGTGCACCGGTGCTTTTAGTTTTGTATTTGGTTGATCAAATTGAGCGCAATCTTTTTATTGTGCTCTTGAGTTTTGACATCGGTTTGTCGGTAGTTATTTATTTATTTGCGGTTTTCTCTAAGAGGGAAGTCATGTCGCCAGCTGTAAACAACGAACCCACTCAAGGAACAATGCTCGACAGCAATTGAAAAACAGCAAAGAGTGTTGCTTTCGAGAATACAGTTGACTGCTGATAACTCGAACCCTCGCTAACTCGAACCTCGCGCTAACTCGAACCAAAATCGATTTCCCCTGGATTTCCGTCATACATTCACTATAATTTTACCCTCGGTAATTCGAACCCTCGATAACTCGAACTCCCGCTAACTCGAACCAATTTTCGTTTTCCTTCAGGTCATTTTCTACGTAATTTTACCCTCGACAACTCGAACCATGTTTTGAGCCCTTAAAAATTCGGGAAAAAAGCCGTCTACTGGCGACCGAAACATTGAATTTTGGTTTTCCTATTGACGTGTTGTGGGAGTATAGTTTACTAGTGGAGGCTAATGTTGATTGTCACAGGCTAACGTGAAGCAGCTTTTCTTCCCAAAATAGTAAAACGCATGCTCTATTTAGGCTAGGTTTTGTTGCGTTACGTTCTGATTTATAATCTAGAAGTATCTTTTATTTTTCACTTGAAATTTCTACAATTAAATGTGATTAAAATGTTCACTGTGCAGTAAAAACTGTTTTTTACCTTACTCTCGGCTATTTTCTTCGAACTCCCGGTAACTCGAACTCCCGATAACTCGAACCTTTTTTTGATTTCCCTTGAAGGTTCGAGTTATCGGGAGTCGACTGTACTAAATTAATGAAAGTTAATGAGCGATGATGAACTACCCGTTTGCTGGTTTGCACTTGACGTCACGAAGACCATGTTCAGGATGCCAAGAACAAAAGCCTTTCTCTCCTCTGTGATCTTAACTCTATTTTCATGTAAAGTTTTCAACAAAAAGTTTTGTTGTATTGTCATCCAACGTGGCCGCCTTGTCACTTGGTTGCAAACCAAGAATTCTAGCAAAACATGGCAGCGAAAATCATTCTCGACAAAGCAATTAAGTAATACACTTTCCTTTTATATACTCTTGAGATCTTAAAATGGGGGCAATAACAAAGAAAAGTAGCGAAGGAAAACGGAATAATTATTTTAACTACTGTCAACTCTCTCATAGCGACCACCCCCCTCAAGTGTAACCGTTTTGTTTCTCAGTCAAATACTTTCAAAAACTCTCTCGAAAACGACCCTTATTAACAATGCATTTGAAATATGCTGAAATGCAATATTGTTGTCCAGAAACATATGAAACTTGAAGACAATACCCCCTTTACTGCCTTACAATACATAATATCTAGTGTCACTATGATCAGAGCACTCATTTTTTATAACCAACATCAGCAAAAACCTCGTTTTGGATGTTCTGGCTAAACCTTGACAGAGTTACTCTCACAAAAAAGTAACATTTTGGGGAAAATCCACTGCTAGTTTTGCTGTTTACCTGACTACTCTTGGAAGATCAATTCTTTTTTTTCATTTTGCTAAAAAGTTAGCCAGCCACAATTCCATGCAAAAGAAAGACAACAAAGTGGACAACAAAACTGCTTATAAAGAAGAAAGGCAAAATGAAAGTGAACGAGAGAGAAAGATCGAAATAGATTCGAAAACAAAATGGCTTGTGCGCATGCACGAAAAATACAGTCGGAAAATACAGTTGACTCTCGATAACTAGAACCTTCGCTAACTCGAACCAAAATCGACTTCCTTTGGATTTCCTTTATATATTTACTGTAATTTTACTAGCCTGCTACCGCTTGGAAGTAGTGGGCACAAGAAAAAACGGGTGCACGCGAGGGAGACACGCGAGGGATGTCTCGCGTGTCTCCTTCTCGCGCGCCCGTTTTTTCTTGTGCCCACTACTTCCAAGCGCCTGCTACGCAGGCTATAATTTTACCCTCGATAACTCGAACCCTCGATAATTCGAACCTCCCGCTAACTCGAAGTAATTTTTGTTTCCCCTTAGATCATTTCCATATAATTTTACCCTCGATAACTCCAACCATGTTTTGAGCGCTTAAAAAGTCAGGGAAAAAACAGTGTACCGTCTTCCGAAACGTTGATTTTGAATTTCCCATTGACGTGTTGTAGGTATATAGTTTACTAGTGAAGGCTGATGTTGTTAATAATAATAATAATAATAATAATAATAATAATAATAATAATAATAATAATAATAATAATAATAATGAGTCTTTATTTCACCAAAAGATAAAACTACATATCTTATCTTACAATAAGGGAAGATAAAAACTATGATAAAAATATCTACGTTATATGTATATATTAAAAAAGTGTATCATTACAATAAATGGAGCTTAAAAATCAACCTATTTACAAAGGTGTTCATAAAACGCTCTATATTAATTTTCGGGCGTACGCAGCCTTTTTTCCTAAGATTTTTCACAAATCTCGGTGAAGCAGCTTTAAAAGGCATGCTCTATTTAGGCTTTGTTTTTTACGTTACATTCTGATTTACAATCTAGAAGTATCTTTTCAATTTTCACTTAACATTTCTACAATTAAATGTGATTAAAATGTTCACTGTACTGTGAAAAACTGGTTTTTCCCTTAGTTCCGGCTATTTGCTTCGAGCTCCCGATAACTCGAACTTTTTCCGATTCCCCTTGAAGGTTTCAGTTATCGGGAGTAGACTGTATGCCCTTTTCGTTGCCAAACTCATTTTTAGCCATTCTTATGCTAATAAGCCAAAAACCAGTCCAAAGAAGAGGAAGTGTTGAGAAATGCGTTTATTTCGCTACTTGCTTGCCGTCACGCGGGACGTAACGCGAGACGTCACGCGGTCAACCACAGCAAGCTTCGTACCCAGGCCGGTTCGCGCCGTCCGAATTTGTGCAATGAACTGTGTAACTGTGCATGTTTTCAAGGCTACATCAGCGACGCACTGTGAGACAAAAACTAATTGACAATCAAACGGTAAGTCATACTGAGAACTTTAAACATCCCCATTTAGTTACATGTATCTCTGCGCCCAAGTGTGAACCTTTGGTAGTTATAATCCTTTCTTATCAGTTGCGTTCCATATCTCTACTCAAGTGGTTACAGCAAAGCGGGTTTACTCAGGCTTACTGTGCATCCTTTCCTGTCATTTTAAACGACTCCTTGCAGTGGTTTGTTAAATTCACTTGGCCGATTTACTTGGTCAACATTCTTTCTAGGGCTTTGTTTACAAAGCGGCTTTTACTAAGTAGACGTGACAACTGTTTTCACTGTGAACCTTTAGCTACCTTTGCCCGCCTAACTCAAGAGGAGCACGCCATATTAAAAAAGATGGCGGGGAACGAGGCGCTTGTATACCTCTCTTGTGATCATTCTCGCGGTAATTTTGCGAAGGAGAAGGAGTTTTATTCAGCGGATGAGGTTTACGTCTCGCTCCTTGTAGAGGGAGACGGATGAGGCATAGAAGGCGTAGTGGAACCGCGAGGGGGGCGGGGAGGGGCACCCCCTTTTTTAGCATAGGTATGTGCTGCCCCATCGGGTAGGGTTTTTGCGCCGTTTTGGTCTGAAAATGGGTGTACACTTTGCCCATTTTGGACTGGAATCGGGCATGATTTTCGAGGGAACTACGGGAGTCTATGAAGGTATCTATCGTTTCAATTCCAAGTGAGTAAGAAAGAAAGGGAAAAATGCGAATTGAAAATGGCTTTGAAGAATAGAATTTTTTTGTGTGCGCTCTAATCTAAGTAATGATAACATAATTTCTGCCCAAAGGCCAGGTCTGAAAACAGGTATGGATTTTAGAGGTCTGGTGTGGAAAATGACATTTTTTCATCTGAAATAGGGTCAGGATTTGGAGAACTTGGTGGCACACCTCCACCAAGAATTCCCAGGTGTACCAACGCCCCCTCCCCCCACCCCCGGGAGTGGAACTACTTGTGATGGGTTGTAATGTGGTAAGTAGTTTTGCACACCAGCTCTCTGAAAAAGATAAGGACCTGGTCTGGGAACCGGAGAATCCAATGAGGTCAGTGGGATTGCAAATCAAAAGAAGTGATTGTTGAATTGTTTGCCTTGTTGAAATTCTCAAGCTCAACCATGAGGTGATTGTGTGGAAAATAATATTACCAGATTATTTGGCAGGCGTCTGTCACTACTTGCGACCCAATTGGCTGCAGTATTTGCCAGGACAAGTTATACTATTTTGCAAGGTGGTATAACTCTGCCTGAATTTCCGGTTGTAAAAGAGATAAAAACCCTTGTTTTTGCTTGTGGAAACAGCTTGCATTCTTGACTACAATCTTGGACAAAACTGTTGAGAAAATGGCATAATTGGGGGGCATTTTTTCTGAACTTCGTAGCTGACCGATTCTTCCCTCCCCCCCTCCCCCTGGAAGCAGTGTTGTTGGGTCTTCAAAAGAAAGCCGGATCCCTAAGCATTTGTAGGAAGCAACTTTGAATTGGGGGAGGGGGTATTCTTTACGCAAAGCCGTTGATTTGGAAATAGTTTTGTTGCGTTAGGTAGTGTGCATTAATGAGAACATTTTCTCAAGTAGTTTTGTCCAGGATTGTAGCTTAAACAAGACGAGATGTTGTTAGTTAGCAGGTCTGACGTTAGGTTTTATCCAACCATGGTGTTTGGTTTCCAAAGTTAATGTTTTTTTAATGCCTTGGTCAAGTGAAGACCCATTACGTTATTGAATATATTGTGTATGATGACAAAATTCCGGTTAAAATATAATTTATAAAGAATGAAATGATACAAAAATCTTAAAAATGCAGCTCCTCAAAGCTCCAACTTTAATTTTATTCAAAAATGCATTAATACTGACTAGCTTGCAAGAACAATTAATATTGCTACATGATGTGTCTACAGTCAAACCTCTTTAATACGGACACTAAAGGGACAGAACCAAGTGTCTTCTTTACAGAGGTGTCCATATTACAGAGGTAGGAAATGTATGATTTTTGACATTTCTGGGACCAAACCAACTGTTGGTAATAGAGAGGTGCTGGTATTTTAGAGTTGTCCGTAAGGAGAGGTTAGACTGTATCAATCATTGTGGGCCAGTTTCAAAGGCATATGGAAGAGAGGAAAATACCCCTCAATTATTACAATACTAAACAGAAAAATATCTCTGGAGAGAAGGCATTGCCATAATTGAAAGTTAGCACCAATTTTGTGCCTTAAGAAAGGAACATGAGGTGCATTGTGATGTTTCCATAGCAAAATTTTGTTTTGGAAAAATTTTTGTTTCACTTTCTGCTTTGAATAAGTTTAGTAGTATTTGTCAAAGGAGGAGTGTCATTCTTGCAAGAAAGAGGCCTGGGTTGGAAGCTAAATTTTTGCCATGGCAACTTTAAAATAATTTATGCCTCACGTAATTTCGGTGCCCACTGTCAATTCCCCAGAGATATTCGTCATTTTATTATTTGCCTCCATTCTCAAAGAATTTATGTCATCTATTTTTAACTTGCGTAATACAAAAGCATGACTATTTCTAAAAATAGTGAAGATCTTTCAAAGGAGAAAAAGCCTTTCAAAAAATCACACAATGTAATTTAATCCTTTCTTCATATTAACACAATCTCCTAATAAGGAGAATTATAAGGACTATAAGTAGAGCAGTAGTAGTAGATAACTATCTACTACTTATGGTGCATAGCGAGAAGTTCTTAATTTTCTTCAACGATAGTGTGTATCACTTGTATCAGGTGATCAGTGAATTGTGAGGCAGTCGCATGAGACACGAGAAAGGAGAGCACAGCCCCTCCCGGCCTGTGTGTTGTACATGTGCCACTCCATTACCTTTGAACATTGAAGAAAAAATATGATGAGTACAATAAGGCATGAAAAATAATCTTTAATTTTTAAGCATCAATGTTCAAACTTAGGCCCTCCTTTTAAAACCAGATGAAAGTCTAAATGGAACCTTCTTTACATTTCAGCTTAAAGACCAAAATGAAGACTTTTAAGTCAGTGATTTGTGACTGGTTCAGATTCATGTTCTCTATTCCAAGAGCTAAACCCATGACCATGATACAAAAGTTTACGATGTGGTCTTCCCTAATCTTCTACTGCGCTGGAGGTTTAGTCTTACTCGTCTGGGTTCAGCTCTGGAAGATAGTATTCCGTATTGATTTCCAGGGCCGCACTGAAAGTTATCTTCGACTTACTCTTCTGGGGGTATTTATTATTGGCTTTCATCTCATTATCACAGCACGATCCACTGACCAAAGCCCTAGAAATGGAACCATTTTGGGGGCTATATTTGGACGGCTTGTGTACGTGAATGGGTTCCTGCTTATGATGGTCGTAAGTGACATGGTTCCACTCTCATTTGCTCTGACATTTATGATCCTCGACTCGGCTTTGGCACTCATTACCTTGGTGATATGGGTCCGCGAGACAGAGGGAGCTTCTGTGATCCTTTTCTTTCGGGAGGTCTTCTTGCCAATACTAAAGTTGCGTGGAGTTACTTCAGGATATTCAATGGCAGCAGTCTTTTTCATTGGAATTTTCACAATGTTTTTCTGGCTTGTTTTCACTATCAGGCCAGACATAGCCCAGAATATTTTCCACCTTGATCAGTTCCAAGGACATTCAGGCGGGTTCTTAGCATGCGTGTTTTTTACCTTGTTCATTCATGGTTGGGAGCACGTGACAAATGCCAGTTGTGTCAATCACCCATTTGTTTCCTGTGCCATATTTTACAGAATTGTATTAAATACACCGGCGCTTATAATTTTGTATTTGGTTGATCAAATTGAGCGCAATCTTTTTATTGTGCTCTTGAGTTTTGACATCAGTTTGTCAGGCATTGTTTCTTTATTTGCAGTTTTTTCCAAGAAGGAAGTTGTGAGTAAACAACGAACCCAGTGAAGGAACAAATATGCTTGTTAGCAATAGGCCATTTTCAAAAATAATACCATAACCCTTTAAGCCTCAAGATCCAAATACAAATTCTCCAGGCTGATCTACATACATTTCTTTTAAGAATAGTTGAGAGAATTTGGTTTAAGATCAAAGCATTCTCCCTTTGGTAATCAATTTAGTAATTCTCATAACCTTTATTCTTGTTGATCTGTTGATGTTGTTAGGAGAAAATTGATGTTGCACACTCTTGGGACCTAAAGGGTTAATACTCTCTGTTGTTCCTCCTAAATGTTGCATTAAGCACTGTTTTCAATTCCCCTTGGACCTTACAAATTGACCACTCCAGAAAATACCATAACATACCATAATGCTCTTTGTTTGTCCCCCCAAAATTTTGCATAAGCGTTGTCTTTAGTTTCTCTTGGGAGTTAAAATGGCCACAAGAGAAACTGAAAACAATGCTTATACAAAATTTTGGGGTGACACACAAAAAGCATTATGGTATGTTATGGTACTTTCTGGAGTGGTCAATTGCCTTGAGAGAATTAAGTTTAATTGAAAACAATGCTTATACAAAATTTTGGAAGGACAAGTATTATGGTATTTTTTAAAAATGGCTTATTAAGTATTAGTCTGCTACACAGCCGTTTTTAGAGTCGTCACGCAACGCTCCTCACCAGGAGTGTTGCATAACTAAAACTGAAAACAATGAAAGGGGAGGGGAGGTGAATAGTGGTGGAGATATACCATGACGCTTCAAGTCTCAGTATATATCCACCACCATCCATTGATCCTGAGGGGGATAGTTGTTTTAGTATCTACCAAATTAGTTGGATAGAAGTGAAAAAAGTGACTTTTTGTAAATTAAAAACATCCCTTAGTAGGAACTTTGTTCACAATTTACAAGCATTTGGGGGATTTTGTTTAGTGCATGTTTACAATTTTCTCGCAAATTCAGCATGAAAATAATTTTCTACCTACCAGTAAACACCAACAGGCCAAAATTTGTCGCTTTGTTGGTATGTGTTTGTACGACTGCTTCATTTGTCGCTCAAATGTTGTATTCCGAAAAATTGTTTCAAAATGAGATGCCATCTTGGCTCAGGTCACAAAACAGTGAATAGCCAAGGATATTATTACGAGTTACGGTAGCCAACCAGAAAGTGTGAAAATTACTATTCACTGATTTGGTAAATACTTATGAGAAATATTTCTAATGGAATCCGAATTGGCGGCCCCTAAAAAGCAAAGTTTAATAATAATGTTGTAGTATTCAGGTAATTTTTGTTTTTCTTTTGTTTTTGGGTATGTTAATGTGTGCTAATGAAGTTGAAACAAAGAAAAAATAAAATTGCCGTAACTACAACTGCATGTACATTAACAACACACTAGTAAGAACCTATATTGTCTGGAAGCAAATATATCATAAAGCCCCTGGCTTCTTTATGGGCTTTCTTGTCAATATTACTACTTCAAACATTATTTTGTAAAATAATTTATTTAGAACAGTGTCTATCGTCTTTAATATATTCTAAATTTCTTGTATATTGTTAATGTGGTTAATGGCAAAATGAATGAATGAATGAAGAATGAATGAATGAATTAACCCGGTGGGAGAGGGGGGGGGGGTACTTCCTAGTAATAGGCTAATGGGGATGTGCTGCTGAATCAGGTTTCATTTTCATTAGAGTTGCTAGAATGGGAGGGCACATTTTCAGGATTTGGGGGATCAGAGAATTCAGGTAGGGAGGGAAATTAAAAATGGAAATAGGAATGGAAACATAATATTCTATCAAACATCAAACACTCATCTTGAAAAAAGGGACGGAGTCAACCTGGAAAGGGACCAATATTTGAGAGTGTTTAGAATTTCAGTCTGTATTTGTACCACGTGAACAAGCTGAAAAGTTTCTTCTTGTCAAACCTATCATTGGCCTTGCCTTCCTTATCACTATGTGTGACCCTCTGGCGAGTTCAACTGCAACAATGTTATGATCCCTAGTCTGGCAACCTGTTCGACTGTCCACTAGTGTAGATGATGTGTAGTGGCAACAAAATGTCATATTGCCGCACATAAGGGATTCCGGAATCTGGGAAATTTTTGCTTGCAGGCTAGTGATGTATAAATATAAATAGACACATAGATGAAAATTTTTTCCTGTTTTGTCTAACATGTCACACCACAGTTTTAAAAGTGACAAGAGTTACAAGAACATTGAGCAAGAGAGGGAGCAGAAAAAGTTAGGAAAAAAAAAGAGGGCCGAGACGGAGAAAGTCTTGCTGACTAAAATATCCTTTTTGTCTTGGGCCGGTCACGTGCTTCGATTTGGTTCCTATAATGCCAATGATAGTATGACTTGTATATAAAGTAAAGGGACAATTAAGCTAGGAGATCACAAAAGCAATACTGAAAACATAATATCCTTTCTTTTTGAGCTTGCAAACAGGAATGATCCTGATGTGGGCAAAATCATCAGAAAAAATAAGTCAGAATTCTAATTCTTTGTATAAAATTCTAATTTGTTATGTATAGTTTTGTTTGATTGACAGACTGTTGTCTGTTAAGTATAAATTGTACATATCTCATCAAAGAGCATATTCGACCATCAGTTCCTGAAAACCCCCCAAACAGTGACTACTAAGTCATAACATAATCTCAGCAATTCAGTTTATTTCTGTATGTGGAAACCACTACACTACAAAATATAATCTTCCCATAAATTAAACTTTTATATTTACTTGTACAGAAAATTAATTTAAAATAAACTGCAGCTCCAAAAATACACATGCCTGACATGCCCAAGCTCCTTTAATAGGTACATTTAACTTACACCTGTCTATGTTCATGATGTTCTTGTATGCATCAGTGGAAAGGGGGGGGGGGGGGGGGGGGGGGCAGGTGCAGCCTCCAAAAAATTTTTTTCAGGCCTTTTGGCCTCAGTTTGGTCTAAAAGTAAGGGGGGCCTGGGCCCCCCTGCCCCTCCCCGGGATCTGCCACTGCATGTACATGCTTGCATTCGTTGCTTTTAGATAATAATCATCCTAAAACCATGAATTAATTTTTCATATTCACAGTTCTGTCCTTATACTACAGTGTTAATATCAGGGTACGGCATGTCAATACCTACAATGTCTACAATAAATGGAAAAAATAATTTAAACTTAGAATAATTTATTTCCAAGTTCATTAATTAAATTTCTTTCTTTCATTTCATTTCTGCTTCTGCTTCGTCTCTATTGTTTTGCATTATGAGCTGTATTTTACTTTTTTTGTACGGCAAATAACTAAGTAAATATTGAGTAAAATAAATTTACGCAAGAGGAAATCTTTGTTTAACAGGAGCCCATGTTGTGAGGGTCCCCAATAGTTTTTTCGGGATCCGGGATTTCTCTTATTTGAGGCTCGGGATTCGGGATAATAAAGCAAAATCGGAGATTCTGGATTGAAAGCATGCGCGGGAGGTGGGAAGGCAAAAATAACCCTCGGGATTAGGGGATTGCACGAAATTTTACGGGATTGAAGAACCCTATTGGGGACCCTCTGTTGTTAAAACTATTTGATGGAAGGGTACCTATAACTAAAGGAGAATTCCCCGATTTGAAATGGCATATACACCTGCTAACCTCACGTTTCCCTTATCTTTGTGTTGATCCAGTAACTTAATGACACTGTTATATTAATTAAGGCCCTGCTTATATGGAGAAAAATTGTCCCGAGAAAGTAAGTCGCTCTCCCAGCCGAGTCAAAACTATAGCGAGCGTTTGTATGAGGAAACATTTACCCCCTTTTTCCAAGCCGAGAGCTGACAACAGCGCTCGCGCATGCTCTGAGTTGACTCGGCTGGGCTAGCCAAATAGTTTCCGTGTGGAGAAACGTTTTCCGGGCGGGAGGATGACCATAACATCGGAAAAGGATGCCCCGGCTATGATAGTCTTTTAGTGTCGTCACGCAACGCTCGTACCTAGGAAATAGCGTTGCGTGACGACACTAAAAATGGTCGAGTAGCAGACTACGGCTAGGTAGGTTACCATTCTAGCTGAGCAAACCGTTTTAAACGAATCGCCAGTTTTCGTAAGGAAATGTGGAAGAAGTTAAATTAACGATTTAGAGGTAGCGCATGCACTTAGTGGTCCTTTGTCTACATGATTCCTGATCGAATATGGAATTTGGAAATGTTGGGTTTTGGGGGAGAGGGAAAAAAACTGGGGTACTCGGAGAAAAACCTCCCGGAGCTAAGAGCAAAGGAGAGAACCAACATCAAACTCAACCCATACATGGCGTCGACGCCAGGACTCGAACCGATTGGTGAGAGGTGAGTGCTCTCACCACTGCGTCATCCTCCCTCCAATAAGGCTAGGCTAGTGACCCTTTAATCCGGGACAAGCCTTCTCCAAATAAACGGGACTTTAGATTGCGAGCAGTCTCTCTTTTGCTGGAAAATCTCTAAGCGAGAGTCCCGGTATTTGAGCAGCGAAGTCACGCGAGTTGCGAGGGCACTCGTATTCGCGCCGTTGCAACTCGCGCGACTTCGCTGCTCAAATACTCTCGCTTACAGATTTTCCAGTAAAAGAGAGACTGCTCGCAGTCTAACGGGACCTTAGAGGTGACCGTTGGATGACATATGTAACAACTTTAGTCTTTTTCCTCGTGAGTAAGTTGCGTTCGTTCCTCGCTCTCGTTAGAAATTTTCCTTTTTGAGAACGTCACCAATATTAAAACGAGAATTGATAAACAGATATCAAAACCTATCAACGTGAGGCAAAGATTGAGTTCAATTTGGTTAACAAAACGCAATATTAAGAGCACTGGTACACTTAACGCAACTCGGTAAAATATGGTTGCCGGTACAAATGGATGATTGGCAGAACTAGCATTTGTCACGTGATACCAGCCATGGACGGACAATGTAAAAAACACGGCTGCCAAGTAGCCGGAGGGATGCGCCTGGAACTGATCTAATTGAAGCTTTTCCTGAGCGATGTCTGGCCTAATGACGAATATTAGCCAGAAAAACAACTGGAAAATTCCAACAGAGAATACGGCCGCAATGGGGCCTCCCGATGTCAGACCACGGAACTTCAAAATCGGTGAGAAGACTTCTCGGAAGAAAAGGCTCATCGAAGCTCCTTCAGTCTCGCGGCACCATATCACTAGGGTGATCAGAGGAAGCAGCGTATCCAGGGCCATGAATACCAGAGCAAATGAAAGCGGTAACATGTTCCTTAGGACGAGCATTATAAGGATCCCATTGACGTATAAAAGCCTTGAAATTACTGACCCTAAAATGGTGACGTTGTGACTGTCTTGAAAGTTAGAACGCGCTGCGATGACAATTATGAAGCCGATAATAAACACCCCGAGTCCAATCACTCGAAGGTACCCCTCAGTGCGGCCCTGGAATTCCAACTGGAGAAGGAATTTCCACAACTGTGGACACACAAGCAAACTGAAACCTCCAACGCAATAGGCGAGCAATGAAGACCACTTGGTAAATTTTTGTGCGGCGCTCATTGGCTGGGTTTGTGGAATGGACAACATGAAGGTAAACCAGTCGCAAACTACAGCTTTGGCAGTCCTCATCTTCACCCCTGAATGATCATAAGAAAAAAATACTTTCATTTGAAAAATTTTTTTGCAGTTTTCTTGTATAGTTCAGAGTGGCACATTGCCTTTAATTTTCAGTCTATATAAAAATGGACTTGCTGTTAAAAACCTAGCTTCTGCTATACAAATTTGCAGCCATTCGACCCGATTGTTGAAGAATGAGGCCGAAAAGCGATTATTTTTAGAGTGAAAAGCCCATAAATCACAAGAGCCGTAAATGAGAGGGAAGATCAGTAGAAACAGTAAGGAGAGGGGCCGGAAGGAGCACGTGACCAGGACGGGAAAATATCGGTTCGTGAAGAAGATTCTTCAGAAAACAGGTGACTAGTATGTTGTAGCCTGTGTACAGACGTCCCCCCTCCTTCTGAGGGAGGGGGGACGTCTGTATACAGGCTAGTAAATTGATGTTCTCCCAAATACTTTGTAATGTTTAGCAAATGAAAATGTTTTAATATTTGCATATTTCGTTTATTTCCCGTGTCTGACACCAATATCATGATCTCATCTTAAGCTTTAAAATAATATCTGTAACTAGAGATCAGTTTCTGTACTGTTATGTTGACTCATTATTTTCAATACGATTACTTTCCCTGCCTCGAATAGCGTTTTTTTTTTTTTGCGAATTTGCAGGGCAACTGTATTTAGGTTTAATAAGTGCGAATAAAGTTTTTGTTTGTTGTTGTTAAAAAAGAAGAAAGCTTAAGCAATGTTCGATCAAGTTTTCTTATTGGCTAATTTTGAGACTGCTTTTGCAAGACAAAAATTGGTCGAAAAACAATGGACTAGTTTTCTCAGCTAAGTATTACTAAGATTCTCCAAAATCCACCCGGATATATTCCTGCGAAATTCGCTGTGTTCCGACAAACGTTTGCAACATCTCAACATACCGTATTTATTCGATTAACCGCCCTCGGCGCTTATTAAATGTTTGGACCTTGAGAGTGGGCGCTTATTCGAGGCTGGGCGCTTGTTAAATTTTCTCCATTTTTAGCAAGTGAAGTATGTTTATTTTGCAACAAAACAATAAGTGCTAATAACAAAACGCGAAGAAGTAACAAAGCACGTTTTCTGTAAAATACTCTGAAGAAAACTCCGTCCTCGGGAAGTCTCTTATTAGAATTTATTCACTCAAGTGGGTGGGGTTGGGGTGAGCGCTTATTTGAGTTTGATTGGGAGGAGGAGGGGTGGGCACTTATTCGAGGCTGGGCGCTTATTAACTTTTTCTGCCTTTAGCATGGGCGGTTATTCGAGGTTGGGCGCTTATTCGAATAAATACGGTAACTAAATGCCGAAAACATAAAAAAAGACACTTTTCTACTCAACAAACAGCGTTAATCGATAATCTCTGGAAGACTTGCACTTATTTGAAGGAAGAAAGGAGTTTTCTCTAGACGCGTAAGTTAGAAAATATACCAAAAAACAAAAAGCAAAAACCTGGTAAATTGACTCTTCTGACGGATGTAAAATCATGCTAAAAACGCCATGAACTAAGTTAGCTTTTAACCCTTTAAGCCCTAAGAGTGACAAGCGTCAAATTTCTCCTTGTAATGTCACTGCTTTTTAAAACAGGGTGGTGATTAGAATTAAGGACATGATCACACAAGATGAATCTAATTGATACTTCAACAAATTCTCCCCACTACTTCTACTGAAAACGCATAGGGGTAACAAATGAGAATTTGAATTTTGATGTTAAAGTTTAAATACTCTGGGTGCCAGAGACTTTTCTAGCGCGGTTTCCGGTTTCTGTCAAGTGCTTCGCCGCTCGTGGTTTCGGCCTACGGCCGAAGATGTGTCGGCCTTCGGCCAACACCGAAAATTCCCGCCGCACGCGAGAAAAACCTCTGGTACCCAGGGTAAGGTTTAAAGGGTTAACATTTTAACATTTTGGGGGAAGGGGGTGCGTTGAAATATAAAATGATAATCTAATCACTATTTGGTCAGTGTGCTGTAAAAACGCCTTGTTTGATCCATTAATCACCCGCGGTAAGTAAACAGACAGTTATAAACAACGTGTGAAAAATCTTAAAAGCAAGTTTAGTACCTTGTAAGGTGTAACCCAAATATAGTTTGCTTTTTAATACATTTTTCGAATTATCCCTGAAGTTCTGCTTCAACGGTCGTAGTAAACAAGTGCAAATTATCTCGTTTCTTTGTTTCCTAATCAAAGTCCGATGACAATTTGATTTACATGCTGTGGAGTCTTTCTTCGTTCGATTATAATTTTTTGGTTTAACCGCTTTCCACTGAATCCATTTTTTCAACTACCTAAATTTGCTATAGCAACTCGACTGATGGTTTAGAAGTTCCTGATATAAGGAGCATTCCTTTTTTGCCTTTCACTTTGGTCGATTATGATTTTTAATGGTTCCCTGCTGCTTTCAGAAAGTTTGAGTAGACGATCATGAAGTCAAAAAACTTTCGAAATTTACACAGTGACCTTCGATCGTTTAAACAGTAACTTCTGAACCGTTTTCGGCACGATAACTCCGCTCAATCATATCAGCTTCTGAAGCAAGGAAAGGTGGAGGACGCGGCATGCAAGCCTGTTAACTTTAAGCCGGCTACATTGATAGTTAACTCGAAATGTTGATTCCGCATAGCAGTCGTACAGTTAAATTTCGCCTAAGGGCTTAATTGCCGTGCAGTGAATAGTCAACATTGAAACATTACTACCTACAGTAACTAACTGACCAGAGTCACCTACCTCGATTTATATCGTGTTTGCCTGTCTCGAAGGTTCTCAAATCCGCGTCTTAAGTTCTGAGGTCTTCTTAATTCAAACTGACCCCCGTAACTTACAGTGACCGAGTGACTCAATGAATAGATTTTAACCTGCTATGCAAATGTACGCCTCTTCTGTTAAATCACAAAGGAAAAAGGCTTCTAATTAAGGGTCATTGTGTAAGCAAAAGAGCCGGTCTGACATTACCACTAACAGTGCTTTCTAGAATAATATAAAAGTAGTCCATTAAAAGGTATTTTTCTAAATTTCTGTAACTGAAATAGTCAGAATGAGTTATAAAAAACTGGTCTTGCCTTTTTTAAGAACCAATAACTCAATTAATAGACCTGATAATTTAATACAGCATCACTGATTCAGTGATCTCTTTGTTACGGCGGTGTCCTAAAAGTTTATGCGATCCTTTAAAAATTAAGTTATCTTTCAGCCCTTTTTCAATCTCTAAATAAGAAAAAAACATATATTTCAGTTTTCAGGGACAGAAAAGCAGAAAACAACTATTAAGTAGTTTTCTGATATGTATTAACATCGTTGCGAATTATTTTGTTTTCCTTTCGCCGAAAACTAGTACATGTTTTTGTAGGCGCGCTCTTGTCGGTTCAGCACCCACTCTTAAACGGTCTAAAATAGAATTATCAGTTATAAAATCATCCTTCCTTTCAATGGCATACATGTATTTTCATAAATTTCCAGTTTTGAAACGATTTTCCATGAGTTTACTTTTAAAGTAGCTCTTTCAGGGGAACTGTCAGGGACAAGAGAAAAACATATGACAAAATGTAACCATCCGTTTTGATTCGTGGCAACAAAAAAGGAAAACAAGGCTTTTGTTTTCGTAATCGGCTTAAACGTTTACGTTTCTCACGACCACAGTACACTTGTGGATAGTCTATTCAAATAACGGATGACAATCTGTTGATTATCACGCAATAATTGCACAAATCTCTTAATTCATGATGACCCGCAAGCCTTGGAAACGTGCACGACGGTCATCTGAATCGACCGATTGCGCAATTAAAAACAAAGGAAGTGTTGACAACATAGTGCAGGACCGAAGATCGGGAACTATAAGAAATCCCTGGAACTTATTACTCGCACGTCATCGTGAGTCCATCTCGCTAACTCATATGACATTTTGTTCCGACAGGAACAAAATGTGCTTTTGTCTCCTCTAACGATAACCGAAACCCCCTTAAATACATCATCGATTTTAGTTTAAAAATTACAAATGCCTTTTCAAACAGAGAAACCCTACAGGGGCACCCAACGAGGACATAGTTCAAAACCACTTAACATAGCATTGTTGAACGTATTTTAGTATTCAAACGGTAGATATAGGCTTATTTTTATCCCCTAAAAACTTTTGATCTGTTTGGATTTCCTAGCTGAAAATCTAGTGATCCGAAAACTGTAGGGATAAAAACTTACCTTCTCAAAAATTTCAGGCAGGAAAAGGTTCCCGAAAATTCTAGGTGGCCTTTTTTAGGGTAAAAATCCGTTAAAAATGAGTAATTATACCATTTTGTAGATGTTCGAAAATCCTAGGAGAGGCAGGCAAGCAAGAAATTTTACAACAAATGCTCCGAAAATTCTAGATCTCAAATCGTCTTCCGAACAGATATTTTCCCGAAAATTGCCGTTGGGTGCCCCTGAACCCTAGAACACTCGACCACTTGACTCAAATTTAATTACATTGTGTGGGCCACGAAAAAACGTTTCTTTGTAACTACGACGTGAAGTAATGAACCTAAAACCAAACCAAAGTCTCCAGGTGATTAAAAGCAAAAGGCCGCCCGCGAGGAGAACGCGAGACCACAAAAATATTGTTTTCGAAATGTAACCGCATTAGCAGAGATTCTCAGTGAACGGATTGCAACAGTATTTTTCTAAATACATATCAAAAAGAAAGAGAAAAGCCTTCTTCCGAATAACCGGTTACGTACTGTGCTTTCCAGTTTCCAGGACGTACTAAAAGTGCCGGAAATGGGAATATTCCTACGCGTGTTTTATTTGTAACGAAAAAACAAATCTGTTACTAATAAATGCCCAAAAATATAACTGGCGGAGGGTCTCCTACAAGAAAATCACCTAATACAAAACACTCTAAGACAGACATATAGATTTTATAGCTTGTATACCCCTCAATTTTCTAGTTATTGCGTAAGTGATTTCATAACACCTTGGTGTCTAACTCAGAGAATCACGGGCGCGTCACCTAGTGTTTCTGTTGCTTAATAAAACTCGCACTTAGGAGTTTAGAACACGATAACATTACTATAACACTCGCTTACTCAACCTAAAACATATTAACCTTTAAATTTCCACTTGGTGTGCAAGTGATTTCATAATGCCGTGGTGTCTGACTCACAGAATTACGAGCGTGCCACCTAGTGTTTCTGTTGTTTTAAAAATTGCACTTACGAGTTTACTGAGATCACCATGGCATTACAATAACACTCGCTTACTCGAGCTAAAACAAATCAGACATATTAACCATTAATTTTCTTCTGTGCGCAAGTGATTTCATAATACCGTGGTGTCTAACTCACAGAATCACGGGCGTGCCCCTAGTGTTTTTGTTGCTTTAAAAATCGCTCTTAGGAGTTTAGAACACCATGGCATTACAGTAACACTCACTTACTCAAGCTAAAACATATTAACCTTTTAATTTTCGCTTGGTGCGCAAGTGATTTCATAATGCCGTAGTGTCCGATTCACAGAATCACTAGCGTACCACGTAGTGTTTCTGTTGCTTTAAAAATTGCACTTAGGAGTTTAGATCACCATGGCATTACAATAACACTCGCTTACTCGACCTAAAACATATTAACCTTTTAATTTCCGCTTGGTGCGCAAGTGATTTCATAATGCCGTAGTGTCTGATTCACAGAATCACTGGCGTGCCACCTAGTGTTTCTGTTGCTTTAAAAATTGCACTTAGGAGTTTAGATCACCATGGCATTACAATAACACTCGCTTACTCGAGCTAAAACATATCAGACATAATAATTTTCTTCTGTGCGCAAGTGATTTCATGATGCCGTGGTGTCTAACTCACAGAATCACGAGCGCACTACCTAGTGTTTCTGGCTGTTGCTTCAAAAATCGCACTCAGGAGTTTAGAACACCATGGCATTACAATAACACTCGCTTTCTCGAGCTAACACATATCAGACATATTAATTTTCTTCTGTGCGCAAGTGATTTCATTACACCGTGGTGTCTAACTCACAGAATCACGGGCGCGCCACCTAGTGTTTCTGTTGCTTTAAAAATCACACCTAGGAGTTTAGATCACCATGGCATTACAATAACACTCGCTTACTCAAGCTAAAACATATTGACCTTTATATTTCCAATTGATGCGCAAGTGATTTCATAACGCGCACCCAACGTCAATTTTCGGAAAATATCTGTTCGGAAGACGTTTTGAGATCTAGAATTTTCGGAACATTTGTTGTAAAATTTCTTGCTTGCCTGCCTCTCCTAAGATTTTCGAACATCTAAAGAATGGTATAATTGCCCATTTTTAACAGATTTTTACCCTAAAAAGAACGGCTAGAATTTTTGCCAACGAGGCAACCGAGCTAAGAAGCGAGGTTACCTGGGCGGCAGAATTATAACGCTGCGAAATGGAGGCCAAAACTCTCACCATATTTGGGTGTAAGTAAGTCCCCACATTTGAATGGTGACGTCATGATCTTGTATTTACAACTCGTGGTCCGAAATTGGGTGAATCTGTGTGTAGCTGTTCGTTGTCTGTTCTAGAGCACAAAACAGTGTTCTCTTTTCCTTTGTGAATTGAATTTTAAGCGGTAGTAGATCAAGGCGTGCGGTTATATTCTCAAAACTTTTATCGGAACCAGCGTGTTCTTCCCAGGTCAATTTGTATTGAGCCAGTCCTCACCTCCCGTGAGGAATGCAACGTATTTGCGGACCTTTTTTTAGAATTTATTTATGTTTTTCGAGAGATTTTGTCAACCAGCATGTTTTTTTGCTGCTCGATTTACATTGAGACAGCCCAAAACTCCAGTAGGGAATGCAACGAATTTGCAGACCTTTTGTTTTGAAGACTATCATTAGGCCTTTCAAGAGACTCTTTGTCCTGTGGCACTCGCTCATTAGATCTTTGTATTTTATTCAAGTTTATATTTTTATACCTCTGATACATTCCGCCCCATTCTGGCGCTTTTCACACATTTTACTTTACACTAATTTTTTCTGGTGTATATTACCACGCAAAATATTTTTCCTTTCCCTGATGACGCTGTTGCACGGAAATTAATTATTATTTTTATTTTCAGCAGTCGAAGACCTCAGTGAAACTATATTTTTCTTTCTAACGTTTATAGTTTTGCTACAATGGAATTTTCCAAGAAACACAAGTGCTAACTTGCTCATATTTACCAACAAAGCTTTAAGCCCTACAGAGATTGTTTAATAAAAGTGAAAGCCTTAAATGTGCCAAAGTTGTTGTTTTGAACTTGGGTGCCATCCTTTTCTTTTGTGGAATCCATTTTAAACCTCTAAAATTATGAAAAAAATATCGCGAAGTTCTGAATATGCACATTTCACAAAAGATAAACGAATTCGCCTCGTTGGCACTTACCGGAAGGTACCCCTAGTCGGTAGCCTTTTACCTGGCCGGAATTTTCGAAAAGGCAAGTTTTGATCCTTATAATTTTCGGATTACTAGACTTTCAGTTAGGAAATCCGAACTGATGAAAATTTTTTAGGGGATAAAAATTTGCCAATATCTACCGTTTAAATAAGTTTAGCAATGCTACGTTTAAGTGGTTTTGAACTATATTCTCGTTGGGTGCCCCTGCCTAGTGTTTCTGTTGCTTTAAAAATTGCACTTAAGAGTTTAGATCACCATGGCATTACAATAACACTCGCTTACTCGAGCTAAAACATATCAGACATATTAACCCTTGATTTTCTTCTGTGTGCAAGTGATTTCATTTTCCTGCAATACATAGCTTTTTCTTGAATGGATAACGAGTTAAATAGCGGCAGCGGCGAGATTTGGTAATTTTTGGCGGGCTTTGGACACGTTTTGGTGGGATGACGATTTCACTATTCGACCGAATCCATTTGATCGCTTGGTCTTTGTGTTTTCTGCCTCTCCTATGACATCTTTATGAATTTAGGCCGAGTTACTACTAACAATAGTATTTCCGCAAACCCGTCATTAAATAAAGGATTTTTTTTTATGTAGCCCGTTTGCACTCTTTTTACATCATTGACAGCAGATCATGCATAATAGTCACCAAACAAATGCAGTCGGATAAGAAGATCTAACGTTTTCTAGATCAAAATGCCTACCAGACTGCCGATGAATATTACCACTTACATGTTTATCGTAATATCGTTAGGCTCAGAAACATTTTCAAGGCACAGGAAGACCGTCTTCTTCTCCTAATGTCATCTAAACCTACCCAGACGCACACACCGTCCTTTGCGATCATCTCAAGAAGGCAATGCTGGCTTTATTAGATCAGAGTTCGAATAAAAAATTCACACTTCTTCCATATAAATTAAAAGTCAATTATTATTTCCATTGTTTTGGTTAAATTTTTAACTATAGTGCGTTGAATGTACAAGATTCCATCAGAGAGAGGCCATAAACGTACAAGCACAACGCACTAGCGGGTGCGTGAAGCGATTCACTGCGGAAACTGCAGTTTAGCTAGTTCAGGCCAAAAAATTGGCTGAATCTGCACACACAAAGCCTCGGAGATCAATGATTGCAATTTGCTTTGGCATCTATCTTTCCTTTACGATGAGTAGTATGCTGTGTGTTCACGGACTGTGGGTTATACATAATCAACAATTTGAACCAACGCTTTTACATTCGTCCGATTCTATGTAAATTCCGTGACCTTCGATACATTCAATACAATATGGAACTACGCTACATTTTAATACTGGCAAAGACCAGAAAGACAACGCTTGAGTCATAGGCCACGCGCGATTATTCTGGATAACTCGTGAGCTGAGAACGCAAATCTCAGGCATATGTTAAATTGCAATCCCTTCTCTAATTACTCTATCGCCAGATGCCGCCTTAATCTTGTTAAAAATTGTAACGCTTTAGCGAATAACTGACGTCTGATGGTTTGATCACTAATTGCTTTTCGCAGTAGAAGGTTTATTGCTTGTCACTCAAAACCTAGCGTCCTTAACAACGCCGGCGTCATGTGGTGTGCAAAAGAAAGTCGTATGCGGGTCCTCATGAGATAGAGAGTACGTAAGGTCCGGCGGCTAGAGATTTTCAGAAAATCAGATGATCATGGAATTATATATTAACCGAAAATGGTGAATAGCAATTAAAGAAAAATGCATTTATTTTCTTCTCAATTTGCGAGCGAGAATTGCGAGCGGGTGGCATTCTGAAAACCACAGGGTTTCCAGTCTCACAATGGCCTGCCGGAAGCCAAATTATGGGGACTTGTATGGGAATTAATCGTAAGATTGATAAAACGGTTAAAATGCACATAAACAGCCATTTAAGTGTCCCTCCACGGTGGTGTGAGTATGGGCGCCTTGTGGCAAACCCAAAAATCTGACTGGTACTGAGCCGAGCGGGTGGACTACATAGTTCCGCTACTCCAGTTCCCAGGTTCTGCCTGCTACGGGTAGGAGTGAAGCCTGGAGACGAGGGGTTCGCTACTTTGGGTGGAATCATTGCGGTGAAGTTTGAAGTTTGTTTGCTGTTTTTGAATGAGCGAGAGCTGTGATTTTGAACAATTTTCCTTCCAAAAATAGGCCACTTAAAGTCAATTTTATTCTGATTCATACAAAATGTCTCAGGAGACGGAATTTCTTTTCGTCCTAAAACTGTTGTCTTTGATTAAAAAAAACGAACTGGTTACCAAGCAATGAAACTTCTCCGTAAAATAGTCTTTTGTTTTTGACGAAATGGCCAAAAGGTGTAATTGACGACTTTCAATTTGAAAGGTACGGAAAAACGGGCAACAAAAAACGTGCAACTTGTTTTGCAACATCACTGCAAAACGAGCTGAATAGCGGTGTTGCGCGTTTTACCGGCCACCCACGTTCAAACCTGTTAACAACCTGCACGTTTTTTGTTGCCGGTTTTTCCATACCTTAAGTGTTTTAAAAGTAATTATTTCAAGATTCAATTCTTTGGCGTTGATTAGTAGCGGTTTGCTTATTAGCTTGAGAATACAACCACCCCCCCTCCCCCCCCGTAACGCTAAGTGGCGTCTCCGTCAGGAAACATGCTCAGCGGTGGTGTGCCATGAGAAACGACTGTATTCGCGGCTAGCTTTTCGCATATAAAGCCTTAAGTTTGTCTGTTAAGATCAGAACATTTTAAGATTAAAATTTGTTCAACATTCCGAACAAGCTCAAAGTGTTTCCAGGTTTTTCAGGTGTTGTCAGTGTGGATAAACACAACGGCAAACAATACACTTATTATTCACAGTGTTAAAATTTTCTTTTTAAAAGAAGTTTTTCCAAATCAAAAAAGATCTTGTCATTATCTTCTCTCAAAGTACAGTGCAAACAAAGGAAAAACGAAACAGCTTATAAGCTACGCATTATGATGGCAATCCAAACTCGCTTTCTGAGAAAAATCGCCTTGATATTATTCTCGGGTTTTTTAGTCGCAGGAGCTTTGGACTGGTTCCTCGCCGTTCGCTGGTTTAATTCAAAACCAGCAGCTAGGTTACAGTTTGGTCAGTCAGGCACAGCACAGTTCGTAGAAATGAAGTATGCAACTTTAAGGAATCCTGCTACTTCAAGTCCAAATTTCGCAGAAGAGGTGACAACCAAGAAGAAATCACAAAAACATAAAACATCTCTTATCACCACAAGAAAGTGCGAACAGCATTACTTCCTTGTTATTCTGATTTGTTCTGCGCCTGCAAATGCAGAAAGAAGAAGAGATATCCGCCACACTTGGGGCCTTGATAGTGCCTTAAAGCCTCGATGGAAGACTGTCTTTCTCGTTGCTCAAACGCATAATCCAAGCGAGTCTGATTCATTACTGAAAGAAGATGAAGCTTTCGGGGATCTTATACGCGCTAGCTTCTTGGATCATTATTGGAAACTTACTCCAAAGATTCAAGTGGGCTATGAATGGGCAACCAGGTACTGCAAGTTCTCGTTTCTTTTAAAAATAGACGATGATGTTTTTGTAGAAACCAGGGGGCTGATATCTCTTTTAAACGATACAGGCACATCTCAAAGAAAGCTGTACATGGGAAGATTATACAGAAAGCCTCCTGTTATTAGAAGTGGCAAATGGCGGGTAACGCTTGAAGAATATAACCGAACAAACTATCCTGATTTCTGCCCTGGGTTTGGATATGCTTTGTCCGCTGATGTCGTCCATCTTTTTGTGGAATTATTTGATGTTGTACCAACCTTCAGAATGGACGATGTTTACGTAGGAATGCTAGCAGACAGAGCTGATGTTAAGGTTGTCAATAACGATGGTTTTATAGTCGGTCCACCGCGTGTAACCGATTGTGTTCTTCAAAATGATACTCTAGTGTGGCATGGTATTTTTGGAGAGTGCTTATTTCAAGTTTACAACCAAAACCTTGAGCAAATATCGTTAATTACCTAGGCTAACGACTATGTTTCATCTAGCTGTACATGAACCTGCCACTAAACTAAATTATAGTGTAGAAAGGGGGTCGGTTGGTAACATACGACTTTTACCTCGTGCCAAAATGCTGTTTGTTCCAATGATTTTTTTTTCTCCGGCGGGTAGATTAATTGCTCTGGAGGGTTAAGTTTTGACTGAGCAAATGTGATTTTTCCCGCTTATTTCGCAATGAGAGGTCGTAACACGCATATTGATTTTCTGCGGTTCATTGCCGGTCGGCACTGATTTGCCCTCTGATGCAAGAGCATTCTCTTTGACCTCTTATGAAATGTTGAGCTCTTCATTACGGCTAAGTAAGGGTTTCTGAGGTTGTTTGATTTCCTCCAAAGTGCCTCCTGGATCTGAATAAAAATTGTCCGTGAATGTGATGGTTTCCTGCAAAGTTTTGTTTTGGGGGTAGCGGATAGGGAGGAAGGGAAAAAGGGAGGGGGATTGAGGAGAGAGGGTAAGGGGCTCCCTTCTCTTTTCCCCGCTTTCGCGCTTTTCTCCCTCCCACCTAACCCCCACCCCGACCACTTTTTGCGCCTGCCACGCAGCGCAGGCTAAGTTTTGTCACGCTGGGTCCAGCTCGTTAGTGTTTTTAGCAGGATGTAAATTCGCGGGGATAATGATCATATCCATATTTCGGGGAATGGATTGCAGGTTAAACTGAAGCTAAACACACTATAGAGAATTGCGTTGTGACCTAGTCATGATTGCTGTTTAAGCAATGATTTTTAAACTCCAGCTTGTTTTTCTCAAGATAATGTGAGTTTTTGGAACTGGAGCGCGTAGTTCCTCTTTCAGGTTCTGGAGGTGGGGAGGGGTCTTGATCCCGCATTCCCGCTAATTTTTCACGTTAATCTCGCATCCCGCCCTTGTTCTCATCGCTTTACCGGATCCCGTTTTTTGTTTCCAAAAAACATACGTTAAAAAGCCTAATTTAGCTACAAGAGCTGACAAATGTAAGATTTAGATTGGTCCTTGCGATGCCAAGGCCATTCCATACAATATATCACTTTTTATATCTCAATACGACTAAAGAGCACCATGTAACCACGTGATAGATCGTCCTGCTCGTGTGCCTACTGACATCAAGTAGTTAATATCGAATGGTTAGCATCCCGTTTCCATGAATAACTGTGTCAAACTCGTATAGTAAAGTATAAGTAAAAGCTTTATTAATGTGTCAATGTATTTAGTTTTCACAACTAATTGGGACACAATTGACAAACAACTTGTGTTCTGAGAAAAGTATCTTAGGCCTCTACTCTTTATGATTTCCTCTAACGACCTGAAGGTTTTAATTAAAAGTGCTTCTGGAATCTCTACAGCTCTTTGTGTTCGTTGTGTAGCGGAATTAAAAAATTTTCTTTGTGGATCGCCGCGTTACTTCTGGCGCTAGCCTATTTGAAGTGACACGGTTCAGACAGTGGAGAGCGGAGGGGAAAAAAAGCGAAAGAAAGGAATTGGGAGAGAGGAGGGTTTCTTCCCTTCTCTCCCTGGCCACAACGTTTTTTTCTGCTGCTTTTCTTTTCACTGTCGCCACTATCTGGACTCCTGGAATAGGCTTTTTTGGCGCTGGCAGACTCGGCTGTGGCCGTAAGAAATAACAACATAACAGCACAACTATGAATGTTTCAAGGCAACCTACGATCAGGCGTTTTTTTTTAGAATAGAACGGAAATTTCATTAACAGGTATGCTTTTGCACCTCGTGCACTTTCTTGATATCTGGTTGAAACAGTGGGTCTTCTGTCCGCTCGTCTGTTCACTACCTGACCATTTCAGTTAGACAATCATTAACCAGATCACTTAGTGTATAGTTTGATGAATCGCATTTGCAGCTAGAAGGTGCATCTGAGTCTTCCCGTGCACAAATTTTGATGAAGCCCTCTTGCCAAGTAGCCGTAAAATCCCGTTTCCCGAATCCCGCATCGTATTTTGGTCAAATCCCGGATCCCGAAAATACCCTTCTAGACCCCTTCCTTGGTAATAACTTTTGAATTAGCTTAACAGTCTTGGAATAATTGCTTTGTTATTGCACTTTGTGATCAGGCAAGTTTGGACCCCCTAATCAAAAATTCCTGGATCCGCCCCTGCGTTCCCAGCCGAGATCCTTTTTGTCAGCGTCACTTGATTCGTGGAAGGATCGCGTGGAAAGATCGCGATTATTTTAAAAATTTTAAACAGCAATTTCTATATTTCACTTACTCATAATGTCACAGGTGTCACTGGAATTTTAGTTGTTGTTGTTGTTGTTGTTTTGACGCTTTCCGCTGTTACGAGCCACGAAAGCATCAAAGAAAACCACAAATTTTTGTTTCCTTCATATTTTATTTATGTTATCAAACAGCAATAGCAAGACAACCAACCGCACCTCGCATATCATAAAAGCCGCCTCTTTGTTCTTCCTTCCTCCCGTCAAATTTAAAGACAAAAAAAACACTAAGAATATTTAAATTCTTTGCCAAGCCTAAAAGAGGAGCTCTTCCTTATCATCTTTTATTTTGTGCTATATTATGTGTTGACTAAATTAACTTCTATTTCCTTCCCTACTCTAACCTATACTTCTCTACTCAATCCATGACTCAATAAAAGACTGTATTCTTTTTATTCTCAATTGTTTATTTTTTTTTTCTGCTCTGCCCTACTTTTACTCAACCATGCCTGTGCTCTTATCCTCTCTTCTCTTTGCTTCTCTTTTGTCTTCTACTACAAAGTATATTTTGCCTTTTTGCTATTTGAAGCATTGGTTTATTGTTGTGAAGAAAATATTCAGATTCAGAAATACCTGCAATGTCCGTTTAGGACGTTTAGGTATTCATGATAAAGCCTTCATCTGCAGTAAGAGGAGAGACCTCTTATACTTGTCTCACGTTCACCAAGGAGCTTGTAATATAGTTTACTCAAATTTTAACCCCCGTTCTTAAAGTCTTTCTCGTAATATATCAAACATGAGATGCAGTGTTTCATCACCAGATGAAACAGCGAGAAGAGAGTTGAAAATACGACGCGCAGCGGAGTATTTTTGACTAACTTCGAGGTGTTTCATCTGGTGATGAAACACTGTGTCGAATGTTTGATATTTCTTCTCAAACAAAATCATTTTTGAAGGAGAAATTAAGGATGCAAAAATGAGCAGTTTTTCATCTGATATCCAAACACTCATTAAACATTAATTTCCTTTGAATTTTCTTTATGAATTATTAATGAGTTTGAGAAGTAATCTTCGTATATTTTACCTCATTTTTATTATTGTTCCTCTGGCTTTAAATAAAAGAATACTTAGATTTATACTTAGACATTACTCGTCTCCATACAACACTCTTCTCTCAAAAGTCAGCTCTACTTCGTTGTGTAACAAACGCGTTCAAAATTTCCACATTCTGTTATATAAGAGTTTGGTTTTCACTTATTTTCTTGCTTATATGAAGAATACAGTAATAGCCCGCGTATAAGAACCTGGGTTTTAAGAACCTGTTAGGCTAAAATTTTCATTTTAAGCCCCCTCCACATAAGAACCTATTTAGGCTAAAATTTTAAGTTCGGTTCTTATCAGTGGGGTTGCTGTAAAAGTGTATAGGTAGAAACTGCTGAATTAAGATCATCATCTAGGACATATGCTGTACCTGCACTGAACTGCCTATAGGCATTGCTCTATGGTACAAATAAATGATTTATACTGTATTATCAGATGATATTTATAATATATATAGTATATTCAGATGAAATTCATATGAAAATATAAGAACCTATTTTAAGAACCTCGGTAGCCTAAATTTGCTTTAAGTACCGTTTATATAAGAACCTATTTAGGCTAAATTGAAAAATTCAGGTTCTTATACGCGGGCTATTACTGTATGTTTTCACTCCGGTCCTCTTCCTATGATCTTCGTTGCAACTACCTTCTTTCACTAAGTAAACCTAAAACAACTACCTATGGTCTTAACTCCTTTTCTTACTTTTCAGCTAAGCAGTGGAATGCACTGCCGGACTTTTTTCGTACCAGTTTTTTTTGCAGACTTTAAGACCAAAATACAGGATGTTACCTTCATGTAGATTCTTTTTGCCTGACATACTTAAACTAAGAATTGTGAATTGTAAATATTCTTTTCTTTTCTTTTCTTTTTTTTTTAAAGTGCTTATTATTATTAATATTATTTTATTATTATTACTTATCATGCATTTAATGTATATATATATTTCTATATTATTTTCATGTAGTGTCAGCTCGAAGATATTAGCTTGTTAGCTACTCTAAAATTCGAGTATAATTCGAGTATAATTCGAGTATAGTTCGATTTTTGACGATCACCAATTTCGTCGTTTTCTTCTGTTTGAATACCATTATGATATATATCCTCATACTCTTCAACGAGTTACTTGCCTCAGACGTCTGTTTGGTATTTCTTTTGGTACGGTTTGAGTTGGCTGCTATTCATGGCAAGAAATCTTGTGAGCACATCTTTTCAATCACTTCCTTGGGCGGATGAAGTTCTTCCTTTAAGATGTGCCAAGCATCTTCTGGCTGACGGACAGGCAAATTTGGCCACTCTTGACGACTGTGACTCTTTAACCACAAATCAAAGAGCCAAGACTGCGTTGGTTCCCTTAAATGAGATGATAAAATAATATCACAGGTGACAAATTACTCCTTAATTTTTGGCCAAAATTTCAGCGTTAATATTTTGGGTGACGAATTGCTCCTTACTTTTTGCGCCAAATTTTAGCGTTAATTTAATTATGATTTCATATGTGAAGTGACAAAATTGCCACGGCACTGAACCATTAAAGCTCAGAAAACGTCTAAGCGTATTTAAAAGAAATCACCCAAAAAGGAATGGTCCGTACATCTTAGTGCCAAGATGGCGACGAAGTCAGTTTAAATTTTTATGAATGAAGATTTCAGGGCATTAAAATGCGATTTGCAAAACCTAAACACATGCACGATTCTAAGAGGTATTTTGTCGAAAAATTCAGAAATTTGTGAACCTAAGCCTAAATTTAGTTGCTCTAAACTTCTCAGTTCAGTTCTGTTTTCAGATACGAGACTAAAGGCTCGGGAAATTATTGAATATTGCTAATTGATTAATATTACTTATTTCACTCGTCACCATTTGATTAGACATACTAATATAAGCCAGTTAGAGCGAACGTAATTGTTGTAAACAGTTATAGACGACTGAAGTAACAAAAGTATTTCATCACAAACTTAACAGTATAAAATGAAGCGCTCAACTCTTACTGATACCTGCTCGTGAGGCAATCATAAATGGCGATGAAAGGTGGCCTCTCAGAAGACTTAAACGCCCAGCACTGTTGCATTATGATATAAACCCAGTGAGGACAGTCTTTTGGTCGTTCCAGTGGTCCTTTGTCGCACATAAAAGGGAAAATCTGGAGAACAGATAGGTACGGCCACATGATTCGTTCGTTAAGTTACTTGTACTGATTCCAAACTATATGTCTAGCTACAAAAATCGGACTTTTTGTAAGATTTTTAGAGCTTCAGCAGACGTTTTATATCAATAAGCTATCGGGATTTTTAGAGGTTTTTGGTCGATATTTTTAACGGGTTTTTGTTATCTCTTTCAAAATGCTGAAATTTGGAAATGTTTCGACAACACCATTATCCTGATTATGAGTAAAGAAGTAAAAATCTCTAGGGAAAATTTTGGGTAACATAAGACTGAGAATACTTTTCTGTCCAACTGATTATTTTCGATTTTTAGGGTGTTGTTTAGTAGTAGTCGTCCCACGTCTAAATGGCGTTGAGAAAAATTCTGATGTGAAAAAAAAAATTGACTGGACTAAAACGGGTTTAAAATTACCTGCTCGTTTTTAAGAGAAGAGTAGGGCAGTGAGAGCTTTTCTTGACCAGTTTCGTAGGATGCGTAAAGCTCCCAGGCTAAGATACCAAAAGCCCATACGTCGCTAGCATGAGTATAGCGTCCTTCTGAAATAACCTCAGGTGCACTCCTAACAATTGGAAGCATTTAATTTAAAGTCACCAGTCATTTCAATAATAATTATCATAATATATAGATTTAGCCAGGGCTAATAGCAAAGCCTCCGTTTCTATACTTATGATAACAGCAATCAAATCTAAACTAATGGAACTTTAAGCCAAAAAAAAGAAATAAGGAGCCTTAGGCATCAGTTCACCTTTAGAGGGAGGGGCTAAGTGATTAAGAAAAAATATCCCTAAGTTATGAATATATGAAAGTCACATATGAGAACTGCCCAACGTGCACACCTCCTCAAAAGTCAAATTGTCGGTCGCTAAAATCTACTAAACATTTGCTCACTAGATAGACTCTGATTTGTCCATCATTTCTAAAGCCTTTTGAAACAAAAGGGGACAAAACTCTCTAGGAGAGAGGGGAGGAATTCGCGTCTACTTTCCACTACCGGGAGAGTCCGTACGTACGGACGTACGTAAGGTGACGTCGTAACCAAATTTTCTCAGATGGATAGTTTACCAAATTTTCTTACCCATGGTGCTGGGCGAAAAAATACAAAGCTATCCGTTGCCGATATGCCAAACAACAGGTCTAATTCTTTATATCCACCTAACGATGGCAAATTTGGAAGATGTTTGTCTCTATTCAACGATCGACGTTAATCGTAAAGTACTAGACTGAAAAGGGGACGAAGATGTAATGCAAAGACTCCGTTTGCTGATTTTGGCAATGCAGAGATGGAGAAAATGGCAAAAATTTCACACGCTTTGCGAAGAGAAAATAGCCAAGTAACTGCTTCAAAACACGGCAAGCACAAGTCGTAGGTTAACTGCTATTTGACGAATATAAGTTCAAAATCGCTTTCCATCTCCAAAAGCATTTCTTGTCTTCTTTGCCTCTAAAAGGGCTCCAAAATCAACAGAGCCAAATTTGTTTTGTTTTCACGGTAATCGCAAGTCATTAAATCGATAGAAGAAACGGCTGGAAACGATTTAAACTCGAGTACAACAGGGCGGTGATCCGTTCTCAGTTTTCTCTTTTTTAGTGACGGAACCCTTTTTTGTGATTGGGCTGTCCCAAAGCAGACCATGATTAAGGGCCTATTAAAAAGTGCTGTTTAAGATAAGGAAAGGTCTCCAAGCTGTAACTTATCATAACTACTTATATATGGCAAAAAACGGACGGTGAGCCCGAAGTGACCGGTTGATCAATGATGTCATCAGGACACCCCCAGTGTCAGGTGACCTAAATCGGAAAATCGCTTTTCATGCACGTACGCCTAGAAAATAGTAATCTCAGAGCCCTAATGAGCTCAAAAGTCAGTATAGAAAAAACGTATTTCAAAGCATTTTATTTTCTGATTACTGTTCTAGATGTAGCTCCTCAATTAAAACTGCAAATCGCTTACCAACGAGTTGAGTCAGGAGGCATTTCATCCTGTGCAACACATGATGTACTGTTTGCGTCACATTCACTGAGAAGTAGAGGCTTAGAGCGACCCAGTCGAGAAACTTGCACCTGTGGAATAGATTTTCCCTGAAAAAGATGACATATAAGAAACCTGTTAAGGACGATTTCTCCCCGTCACTGATAATCTGTAGAACATGGATTCTTCGATCTGGACCCTTCAAATGTTTCTAAACATCTGAAACATGGGATTGACAATCTAAAAGTAAACGTTTATAAACCGAACCCAGTGAATAAGTGTGGGGTGGTTTTACAAACATTACTGAGTGCTGGGATTAAAAGTTACACAGCCCGCACATATTTTTCGTGTAAACAAGGCTACAGTTCACATTCATGAATCTTTGTATCATTAATACAACATAAGAGACAGTGTTTTCATCGGGACAGTTTTTAATTATTGGGTGTCAGTTTGAATTTTTGTTGATTTTTAGACCCTTTCCACTTAAATTTCCGAAAGCAGTCTGAAAAGTGCAAATGTTCGTAAGTAGCCTAGAAAGTTAAAATCGTTTCCAGCCGAGGGGACTACTCTTTAATTCCCAAGAATTCTCGAAAATAATCAGAGTTTCGATTTGACAAGGTAATTTAAAAAGCAATTCTTGAGAATTCTCAGGAATTCTCGTGAATCATAGTCTCACGGACGCTAAAAATAAAAGAACGATAATGCTATACTTTGCAGTGTAACTAAGTTACCCACAGCGTGGCTCGGGCTCATTAATTCATCACATCGAGCTCTCTAGCCCGTCAATCGCCCCATGTAAGGGAATTCAAGACAGTACAGTCTTGGATCCTTGATTCCACTTCGTGGATTCCAGATTCAAGCACTTGATTCCAGTCTGTTTTAGTGGAACTTGGATTCTGGATTCCAATTCTTAGTAGGATCCCGGATTTCAGGCGCTGGATTCTGGATTCCAAAGCCCAGGATTCCGGATTCCACAAGCAGAAATTTCAGGGATTCCGGAATCCGGATTCACTTACATGGGGCCTCGTCAAGCACATTTAAATGTTTAAAAGTTGCAGCTATTGCGTAGTTTTAAACCTTCTGAACAAATATCAGCCTCGAAAAGTTCGTACTGACATAATTTATTGTCAGATCAGAACCCCAGAACCGGATACTATGATCATGTAGTTCGCAATCGAGATGTCTACTAAAATAATCCTGACTTACACTGAAAACAATTAATAGTGTTTGCGAGCAAAGATGTCGCCTCTTTTTTCTTGCATGCAAATCAGCGCAAAAAAACAATTCTGCCATATTGCTATCTTCCCATGTGTTTAAAAAATTCTTATACTATAGTTCTTACACGCGTGACTACATTGCGATAGAGCGCTGCGGTCACGTGGTGAGGCCAAACTATGCGTAGTTAAAAAAATTTACCAGACGTTAATAGAGAATTGGCTGTTCTGGCATGCAAGCGCCTCGAAAGGGTTAAGCCAGCTACGTTGATTAATATCATGCTTTAAAAATAGAGTGTATATGTCACCTTTGCGGATTGTCTCATGGACACGTAGATTTTTTTGCATCCCCTCAATTGTACGTAAGTGCACTAAATATTCTTTCTTTCAGTATAATTAATTTTGTAACTAAAATGTTTAAGTTTTCGCTCGAAATTTGGGTTTACGTTATTTCCAAGAGTACTGAATGTAAGCTGATGTAACAATTTCATCTCACACCCGGTGAGTTTTGTCACGTTGCGAAATTCACGTTTAGAAATAGCGAAAGTTCAATTAAAGTCTTCAGTGTACTCTTCATAGCTACATGGAATAAGATTGTGTTAGTTCTTGTGATAATTTATGTTTTAAATTAATTTCTGACAATTCTTGGGAATTCCTGAGAATTTTTTGGGAACTTATAAATGTTCATATTCCTGGGAACTGCTGAGAATTTCCAGGATCAGGAAGGAAACCATTTCATTCTCGGGACTTCCCGAGAATTCCCCAGAATTTTGTTTCTGTCCCAATATACTCTCGAGACTCAGGAATGTTGGTGCAAATTAGCGCCGGGAAAAAAATTTCCTCGAATTCCCGGACGTTCTTCTCAGGAGTTCTTGAGAAATCCCAGGATTTTCTTCAGAAATTTCGCACGAAAAATCGCGATTATTTCGGCTTTTGAAAATATGTCTCCGGGCTCTGAGAGCTACAATTTTGGACAAAACTGTTGAGAAAATTGTATACTTGGACAGCATTTTTCTAAACATCGTAGCTGTACCGGTTCTTCCCTCTCCCCCTTCCCGTGAAAGCAATGTTATTGTGTATTCAAAAGAAAACCTGATCCCTGGGCGTTTGTGGAAAGCAACATTGAATTGGGGGAAGGGGTTTTCTTTCCGCAAAGGTGTCGTTTTGGAAATAGTTTTGTTGCGCAGGAAAGTGGACACGATGGGGAAAACTTTCTCAAGTAGTTTTGTCCGGGATTGTAGCTCAAGACTACTGACAGAGGAGAAATAAAGAAATGTTAAAGAGTGCCAGCAGATTTGTTGAATTGATGATGTAAAAATTAGAATTTAACTTCTGAGCCTTACTTTTTCTCTTCTCATGGTGACCCAAGAAAAGATTGGCAAGAAATGTGTTGGATGCTGGGGAAAACCATAGTTATCGCGTCTGTTTGATCATAAAAAAATACCTTAAAATCTGACTAATTGAAACGTCTTGACAGGCTCAAAAAAATGTTTTGGCAAGAATCATTCGTTAAAAAATTAAAATTTTTACAATAAACGTTTTTGGACATGCGACCTTAACGAACGTAGATACCTTATAATCCCGTGAAACCACGTTCACATACTGAGCTCGAAGATCCCCATGCACGATGTGGTGTACATGAAGGTAGTGAAGAGCTGACGCCACCTGGGAAAGAAAGGAGATAATTTCCTCTTTTTTGCATTTTCTGCCAAGTACGAATTTTTTAAGGTCCCAACGACATGGAGGTGAGATCTGTAAAAGAAAGACATCGACATAATATATTAAAGTACTTGAGTTTGTCATGTCTTTTTCCTGCGGTTTAACTAAATAGTTTGCATACAAGAACTCCAAAATGCAATGTTAAATGTTGACTATTGTCACTCAAGTACTTTTATGGGAAGATGACAAAGATCTGGAAGTTAAGAATTTCACAAAAAAAGGAAAAAATGCATTAAAGATTCAAGCCCTAATGGCACCGAAGAAAAAAGGAACGTAAATTGAAGTCAAATTTGTGAGTTTGTTTTGGGTAAAATTTACGTTCATTTTTAAAAACAGGCTACTGGAGATCATTTTTCAACATGGCAACTGAAATCATGTTATGAGGGGTCCTACAAGGCAGCCGCGTCTTAGGCCCACTGACAATCATCATATTTATGATGTTGCATTTTAGGCAGAAAATAGTGCAATATTATTACTGGCGAACCTAATGCTCGGAGTCATTACAGCAGATAGCGGATTGACTGTACTCAAGCAGATGAACGAGGTTAAGAGTACTCTCCTTTTAAAAAAGAAATTGTCTTCTCGCAATCATCATTTCTGCACTTAAACTTAAAATAGGAACCTGCTTCATAAAAGACGTCTAAGGGTAAATTGTATCCTATCGTTAAGGTCTTATATTCGCATGTAGGTTTTTACTAAATCATATTCTTTGTTATGAATGTAAGTATGTCGGATGCGATCGTAAGGTTACTTACTATTTCCAAATGTGCGTCAGGAAATTCCAAAAGTTCAATTCGAGAAAGTTTAGGATGGTTGAGGTGAGAAAGTCTTTTAAGATGCTCGACATTTCCGCCTACGATTTTTTCACATACCACAGCTGAATCCTGTATAGAAGTAAAAAGATTGATTAGTAATTTGAGCCTCATGATTACAGGAAGGAAGCAGTTAATACACATAAATGCATATTCATTAAGATCGCATCACTCCATTGTTTTAGAACATCCTAGGGGCGTATGTTGGCAACCTTAGGCGCTAGATCGTTTTCCGTTGCCGCCCCTACATTGTGGAACAACCTGCCCGCGTATATCCGTGATATCGAATCACTGGGCGTTTTTAAGAGACAGGTAAAAACATCTTTTTAGATTAGTTTTTACTTGTGTAACAAGTCATTTTACGTTTTTCCGTTGGAAATAGGCTGCAATCTGAACAGTTTTAGATCAAAATCCGCCATGCCCCTTTGAGCACAGGCTCAGTGATTTTATTACCGATTCTTCAAGAGCATTAAATAATTGGCAATGCTAAAAGACTATGGATTTTTTAATATAAGCCCTGCAAACACGTAACAGTATTTTCCTTAGAAACAGTAAATTGGCAAATGAACCTCTCATTAATAGTAAGAGTAAGACTAATTTGTTTAAGCAACGCGATGTTTATTTCACCTTTGTTTGCAAATACCAAAACATCACAAAAATTTGTTTTTCCACCGATTACAAGCCATCGAGGACTGTAATTAAGCAAATCTAATTAGACAGAGAGGAAAACACCCAAGTATCCTTTGGGGTCTGTAAATTTCATAAGAGTATTTTTTAGTGACGGAAGTCTCTGTTTACAGAGACGTCCGCTCTCGACTGCCTTAACTTCAACGTCTCAGACGACTTTAACGTCTCTGGCATAAAAACGGCCTATGTACACCTGATTGAAAAAACGTTGTCGCTTGAAAAGTATAGACCAGGAACGATGGGACCTAATGGATTTATGGGTAGAACTTTATTAGCATTGCAAATTTAAAGTTCTTTTCAGAAATGTTTACATTTTCGAAGCTTTTCGTGGCGATTCATTTCAAAAAACGTCAAACGGTTTGCAGTTTTCACGGCGAAAGCTCACAACTTTACCAGTGCTGGACACATAAGATATTTCTACAGGTAAAGAGCGTAGCCATGTCACTAACGCACACTTTGAAATCATAGATAGGACATAAAAGCGTTCTTGGAAGACAAAAAAAAAGACAGCAGCATGCCTTAAACAAAGTACTCTAGGGATTTGCATCCGCGCACGAGCATCTCGTGACAATGTAAACTTTTGTCGAAAGAACTATGAATTTGCTTTGCTAATGAACGTATACCCATAAATCCTTGAAACCTCATCGTTTATGGTTTATACTTTTTAGCGACAACGTTTTTTCAATCAGGTATATATAAAAAGCGTTGTATCCGTTCTCATATACAGTCTATTTGAGTTGTCTTATAATTAAAGTTAGGCTGAAGCACCTTCAAACAACGACTTTAATTTTGATAGGTTATTCCTCTCCAACGACTCTCCTATAAAATCCTTTTCGCTTTAAAATAGGTAGTGCAAACCGCGCGAGAAATGACACGTACTTCTCATGAAAATAAAATAAAAAATAAAATTTATTTTCCCAACCCCCCTACCTCCGGGACAGGAACTCTTCAAGCAATTCCCTGCCCCCTGGCCCCAAAGACTGGACTTGTCCCTGGGGGAAGCTAACAGTTCAAAATTAACCACGGACAAGTCACAAGTTTCAAACGTTTTGGGAAACTAATTTTCGATGTCCAAAAATGCGTGAAGAAAATTACAATCTTTTCAGTGTCGTTAGCCTCTCTTGAAGTAATCAATAAATCGTCCTTGAGCGTCAAACAATCGTCAATGCTTCTTTTAGTACTAGTCTTCATACAAGGAACTTATTGACAGGACAGCTGACAGGAAATTCTTAATTAATTAAGTGAATTTGGAATTTCATTTGTTTCTGTTGAGGCCCACTAGACTGCTTCCAGCACCTTTTCAGTCTGTGGAGAAGAGGCTTGACAGGACCCGAGAAAGCGAACTAGCCGAGAAGGGCCCAATGAATGACCTTGCTGATAAGCCTTGAGGTGTTTCGATACAGTTATTCGGAGACTATGCCGATATTTTAAATCGCCCTACCAGTGATTTTATCGCCTCGTCCGTTCGCAATAAGATCTTTACTACTAACTGACTTTGGATTGGAGTTTGTCAAAATGTTCCTTTGATACATGTATTACCATGACAAAAAATAAAGAACTTGAAATCAAAATCAAGATAGGATAAAGTTCCTTTCTTCGTGGTTGATAATCTACGATAGGTAACAACGACCTATTTGATAGGGGCAGACAACGATTAGACGCTTTCTCGATCCTCGCGCGCGTCCTTCTTTTTGGTGGTTGGTTTTTTAGCATAGTTTTTAAAGGGGAATGTTTATAAAGCCAGTTAGTTCTATACGCCTGCAACACAGGCCGTAATAAGACAGCATACTAACCTCTACTATTTTACGGCGTGGCTCATCCGGGACGTTGTCATTCTCAGCAATGCCTTCTTTGAAAACAGTCAGAACAAACATCAAAATCCAAGGAATATCTGATATATGATTAGTACAATAGTTCGATCACTAAAAAGAAAAAATATTTTCAAAAAGTTCAAACCTTTAATAGAGGAATCTACACCCGCTTGTATCTTTTCAGCACCCTGTTCAACGAAAATAAAAGCAACAAAGGTAACGTTTTCTCTTCAAAAGCACTAAAAATTATAAAGCACGTTTTTACGCGGTATGAATAAAATGAAATTTTGGAGAGCCCATTACCAGTGGAGAGAATCTGACGACGAAAGCTGCTGTTAGAACAGGCGGCAATCATCCACGCAATCTAAAACCTGAAACTATTGACTTCCTTAAACCCCTTAATCTAAGAGATTGTTCCCGGTTATTTACAGACACACCAGGCAAAGTGTACCCTCCTAGATTCCAATAATGAATCGACTATATACAGCGTTTTTCAAAAACACGCGACTTCTGAAGTTCAAAAGCCAACTGACATTTGCGTTCTTTGCTGCCGTCAATCACCTTAGCGGACCTCTTAGCAAACTCCTTTTCGCCTTTAGAAGAAAGCTCTTACTATGGTCTGCGTACCCTATGTAAAACCAGTATTTCATTGTATACCGTTTTGTTTCTGAACGAAAGAGACAAGTTGTAGAGTTGAACAGACAAGATTTCTTAGTAAAATCAAACCTGTCTATAACGGCCACCCTCGGTACTTGAGGAACTGACCGCTTAAAAATACAGGTGGCCGCTTTTACAGGATCACTAAAAATACTCACTGGGCAGTGGTCTAATGTCAATTTATCATACCAAAACAATTCATGCAACGAAAAAATAGGACAATCAACACTCTAACTTTCAAGCGATCAATACTTTATACAAAGTTCAGTGCCAAGTTTTTGTTTGAAAAAAAAAAAAAAAGCATTTCTATTGCACGTACTCAATAAAAACGAAACTATTATCAATGCTGGGTACTGAGTACTTTCTGAAAATAGCAAAAATTAATTCAAGTTCCCAGCAAGAAAAACCAATCTGTCCTTAAATCTCAAAAATTAGCTCCCGTAAAACAAAAAATCGCCAATCTGCAAAAATAAACTCCCGCAAAAACTTCGTGCTACATGGTATACTTTGGGGCGTTCTATATGAATGTCTATGCAAAGAAAAGACTTTAAAAGGCCTCTTCACACCCTTTTAAGTCATCGGAGCATACTCTTATCGTAAACTAGCTTTAGTGCCCGGCTTTTTACCACCTCTTCTTTAGGAAAAAGGAATAGGAACAGAGTTATGATCTTACCGAGACTTTACTATGTTTTCTTTCCAGTGGAGGAGGGTCATGTCTTGAATAGTCAACATCAGCTAGAAGAAAAAAAGTCTACAAATTAAGGCAATTTCGCGAAATCGCCATATTTTGCGAGAAAAAGTCTTTCACGTGTTCATTAGTATTTAACTATCGCAAAAAGATAGCCGATGAAATATCCGCTTTCAATTACCTTTCCTTTCTTTAATTAGATCCTTATGAAGCATCTTTTTTAACTTTGTTGTCATTGCTTTTGTCAGCATAATATATGGTTTGAAGAATGATATTATTTCAGCCTACAAAGGTACACTACAAGTATGTACTTGCAATCCAAGGGTAGGTCGGATATGAAATAGAAAGTTAAAAGAGGAGCATGAACCTCTGGCGAAATGACCTCTAATTTTCTTTCAAAATTCTTTAAATTTTCATTCAAGGAACCGTATTTTTTTTCTAACAAATAAACACCAAACTCAAAATTACGTGGAATATGAGCGTCCTGGTGATTGTTGTCCTAAATAGGACTGTTGCAAACAGTGACTGACGTTTTGACAACCTCTGCAGCGGTCAAAGTGATAGCCTGTACACAGACGTTGTTTTGTTTTTCTTTTCGTTCTTTTCAAAAACATCGGCGAGCTCGCTTGCGCTGGCGGTCAATAAATCCCCTGCAGTTTATATTTTATTACCCGCGCTCGACGGACTTTGAAGAGAAAATAGAGGGTCTGTGAACAGGCTGTCAAAGTGAGGGAGAAAGTGAGTTGTCTCTCGTCAGTTTGTGACTTTATTTCTGGTTTTGACCTCAACTTTTCGCTTAAAACAACAATAAAATTTGTTTCATTTTTTTTAGGATTCACCATTCTCGTCAAATTTGCCGCTTGCCAATTCCGGTTATTTTCGTCATAAAGGGGCTGTTGAATAAGTGGGTGAGGATCAGATTTCTGAGTTTCAGGTATTATTAGACCATTTCAGGGAGTGGAATGGCTAAGGCATTTTTCGCCAAAACTTGCCCAACCAACGCACCCTTTGCAAAAAAGGCGATGCTAAAGGTCAGGTGTGAATATAATATTTATAGTGGAGCTCCATAGCTAAGTAAATCTACCCATCCTAGAAAATCTGGTAATCACGTGACCGTCCACCAAGCGACTGAGCGACCTAGCGACCGTCCGTGACATAGTACCAGGCTCATTTTTGGCTGCTTTCATTGCTTGCTTAAATGTTCTTACTGCTCTCTCCGCTTCGCCATTAGATGCTGGATGGTATGGTGCGCTGAGGATCTGTTTCACGTGGTTGTATCTTAGGAAACCTTTACACTCTTGTGCAACAAATTTAGGACCATTATCGGAAACGATTTCTTCCGGTAAACCATGAATAGCAAACAGTGAGCGTAACGCGTCCACTGTTGCTCGAGCTGTCGTGCTTGACATGGGTATTACTTCTAGCCATTTTGACTTTGCGTCCACAACAACCAGAAAGAATCCACCAACAAATGGACCACAATAATCAACATGAACTCGTTGCCAAGGTCGGTGTGGCCACATCCAGAGATTGTCGGAGGTTACAGGTGCTTTACTGTGCGTGATTTGACAGGTCTCACAGTCTCCCACTAACTGCTCAATATCTGGCCCTAACGCAGGCCACTAAACATGAAGTCTAGATAGGGCTTTCATTCTCACAATTCTGTGGTGATTCAGATGTAACTCTGCTAACACAGTCTCCTGATGCTTCGCTGGAATCACAAGTCTCGTTCCTCTCAAAAGAAATCCGTCCTCCACTGTAAACTCAATTCGTTTAGCAAAGTAGCTTTTCAAATTGTCTGGAACCTCGGACTTGTCCGGCCTGTCCGGCCATCCACAAAGTGTAAAAGGAATGACTCTCGACAACACAGGATCTCGGACTGTATCGTCTTGACGCTGTTTAGTATTGATTGGCACTCTGGCTACTTAAATCCTGTTGACGTCTTCGGATTCCTCGTCAAGATGTAAACCAACGTTTGGTTCCTTTACACGGAAGTCTGGATAGCGCGTCTGCATTCGCATTCTGCTTAGATTTACGATACTTGATATCATATTGTTAAGGTGAAAGCTAGATTGCCCATCTTTGTATACGTGACACAGCTACAGCTGGTATCGCCTTCTTGGAACCAAACAATAAGGTAAGGGGCTGATGATCTGTCAGAAGTGTAAAACTGCGGCCATACAGAAATTGCTAAAATTTGCGAATTCCAAAAATGATGGATAGAGCTTCCTTCTCAATAAGTGAATAATTCCGTTCAGATTTGGTTAACGATGGTGAAGCCTAAGCAATAGGACGCTCAGTTCCATTCGCAGTGATGTGTGAAATTACTGCTCCCAAACCTACTGGTGAAGCGTCCACGGCTAACTGAACTTCAAGCTTGGGATTATAATGAACTAACACGTTGAACGAAGCAAGACTATCTTTAAGAGCTTGAAATGACACTTGACACTCCTTACTCCAACACCAGGGTGTATCCTTCGATAGCAACTGGTTCAAAGGACTGACCAATGTTGACATATTTGGAATAAATTTGCGAAAGTAGCTCACCAAACCAGAAATGATTGTAACTCGGTTCGGTTCTCAGGCTCACAAACTTCAAGAACTGCCTGAACTTTGGCTGGGGAAGGATGTATACCTTAACGGTCTAACACGAAAGCAAAATATTCCATTTGAGGTTGCTTAATAGCACGCTTAGAAATCTTGAACTTTGCTCCACATTCGTCAAATTTCGTGAGGGTATGATGCAAGTTCTTGATGTGCTGCTCATCATTTTGACCAGTGACGATTAAATCATCCAATATTCCACCAGTTTGGGACAGGCCATCTAACATTTTGTCAATGATCTGCTGGAATATTGCAGGCGCAGCTGCCACCCCAAATGGTAGTCTAGTGTCCCGGTATAAACCTAATTGGGTATTGATGGTAACATAGAGCTGGGACGTCTCATCCAGGACCACTTGCTGGTAGGCATGACTGAGGTCCAGCTTAGTAAATAATTAAATTAAATTAAATTAAAATTAAAACTTTAATAAATACTCCCAAAAAAAAGGTTTTTCAGTACCTGTTTACAAATATAAATGCAAGCTATATCTAACAAGCTAATAATTGTTAAATGCTAACTGTCATTCGATCATTCATTCATTACAAGTTTCAGGGCTTTCTTAAAGGCCTTTATAGTTGTAGCGTTTCTGAGGTCTTCGTCTAACCTGTTCCACAGGGATACTGCTCTATAGGCGAAGGTACGTTGGCCAGTGGCTGACCTGAATAATGGGATTTCGAACTTCACATTATTACGGGTTGTGCGATTATGTACAGAAGATCGTTTTTTAAACTTAGCACATAGGTACTCAGGAGCTAAATTGCTGGCACACTTATAAGCCATAACAGCGTCTCTGAATTTGAGCATCTTGCTAAGTGGAAGCCAGTTGAGTTCGTCAAGTAATGGCGTCACGTGGTCATATTTCCGAGCGCCTCAGATAATTTTGCAGGCAAAATTCTGAATAAGTTGCAGCTTTTGGATGTTCTTAGATGAGGTATTAGACCACACGGTCGAACAGTAGAGCATTTTGCTAAAGACAAGAGATGTAATAATTAAAACCAAAGTCTTTCTATCAAAACAATATTTCACGCGGTTGATCTGAACCAGTTTAGTCAAGCAAGAAGAGACTAAGTGGGAGATATGAGTGTCATAGGTCAGGTGTAAATCTATGTATACTCCTAGATCTCTTGCTGATTCGACAGCCATAAGAGTCTTTCCAATAAACGAAACAGTAAAATTAACTGAATGTTTACTTATCATTTGCTTGGTACTTATCATTTGCTTGGTCATTTGCTCCAGTCAACTTCGTGAATAATTCCTCTGGGTTAGACATAGGGTACTCCGGAACATCTAAGTAAGGGTTAATGGTCAGTTTGAAATCGCGACAAATTCTTACTGTCTCATTTGGTTTAAGAACGGGAACAATAGGTGTAGCCCAGTCCGAACTTTCAACTTTTTTCAACACCCCCTCTTACACTAGGCGCTTAAGTTCATTTTCCACTTTCCCTCTGAGTGCATAAGGCACAGGACGAGACTTGAAATACTGAGGTGTAGCATTCTCTTTCACTTTGAGCTCAGCTTTGAATCCAGTAAAGGTACCTAATTTACCATCGAACAACTTGGGGTACTGTTGAACTATGTCTTCTAACTTGGGTTTTGCTTGGTTAGCTGTTCGAACCGCATTAATGTGGTGCCAGTTCAACTTAATCTTGGACAACCAATCCCTTGCCATGAGAAGAACACCTTTCCCTTTAGTGACTATAATGGGTAGGTCAAGTTCTTGAGAACCATACTTAACATGAACAGCGGTTTCCCCAGACACTGGTATCAAATGACCTGAATAGCTCCTTAATGTCACATTAGACTTTTCTAAGGGAACTGAGCCCAAATCTTTCTGGCTTATATCCCCTGGATCACATTCACTGCAGCTCCTGTGTCCAGTTCTAATTCACAGCGAACATTATTGATCATAAGTGGTATCAATATTTCATCTGATTTCCTTTTTGAGGAATTTCGTACAGAAAACATCGGCCATTCACGGTGATCTTCGTCACCGGAGTTTTCATAATGTGAAGAGCTAGAAGCCTCACTTTCAGAACCACTTTCAGTGCCTAACAGCTTAATTCTTGAATCTTTTTTCTTTTTCTTGCTCTGCTAAGTTTTCGGCTGCTTGAGTTTACCTTTAGCTGGGGACTTGGCAGACGTCTTCTGCCGACATTGAGGATTAATGTGGCCTTTTTGTTTGCTCGTGTGATACTCAGAATCTTTGAGAAAAAAATTTTCTGGTAAATGATTTCGCCTACCGCAACGAAAACACAGGTCATGTATGTCCACCTTCTGTACGGTTTTAGCTAGAAATCTCGGGTATTTCCTTCTGCGTCAACTCCATACCAACAGCGATATCCACTGCTTTCTTTAGTATAAAATCTGCTACTCCTAATAATTTTCTTCGAATCGTCTGAGAGGTAATGCCACACAACAGTCTCAATGCTTCATCGCGATATCCGCCAAAGTCGCAAGTCTCAGCTAATTTTTGTAACTGGCTGCCTTTTTCTCGTTGGGAACATTGTTCACTACGAAAAGCATTTCCAAACGCTCTACATGTCAACCACTCTTCCACTTTCGGGTCAAAATTTTCCATTCGGCCGAAATAACCTGCCATTGGAGCACTGAATGAAGCTGCACTTGCTCCTTGGACATCAACACCGGCTGTACTTTCTCCCCCGGACATGCTACTTTAATCACATAACTCGTCGCCAAAATTTGTAGTTTTTTGGTGGGGAAATAATAATAACTCCAGAAGTACAAACTCAAAATGGCGGAGAAGTAGCAACGGTACAAAGGTTTTAAAACACTCACACACACGAGGTGAGTCACGTGATTAGGAAAGCATTACATCATAACAGTGAGTGCCGGTGGTCAACCTACAATAAGGAAAGAAAAAATGTTTGTTCACTCAGTAATCGAATCTATCAAAAACAAACAACCTACAGTAGCTAAAAATAACCTTTTTGCTTTAAAGAAATACGTACCTCGAAATAATTCCCCTCACTTGCCAGTAGCCAGGAATATTATCAGTCAAATTTCAATAGTTCAACAGTATGAACAGGAGAAAATAACGCGTATGATTGTTATCCTAAAAAACGATAAACAAATTTTAGTCATCTTTCTTATTGAACAGCACAAAGACAACAACGACAGGAACGGAAAAAAGTCGTCAAATCTTTACTCACCCAACCATCCATATGCACGAATCTCAGGTCAGGACGAATTTTCGCAACGTTCATAGACCTTCATATAGGTCAAGTAAGGGAAGAATTTCAGATGTGTCATGGCAATTAAAATCAGTGAGTAAGCTTAAGTGGGATAAAACCAGTCTGTCTGGTTTAGTTACGTAAACCTGTTTTTATGGTTTCCCATATCTTTCTTTCAGTTTCTTTGTACACTGGTTTCAGCAAATCCCAAGGAATTACAAAAACTTTATAATCATTGGACAGCACTTCTTTAATCCAATTAATGTGGTCCCAAGGGAAATACACACGCCTCCTGAAAATAAAAAGGGGATGCCTCTTGGCACCTCACCTGTCATGTATAAAAAGTATAAAAGGCTGGCTTACACGCCACCAGATTTTTTGGCAAGATTTTTTTAAGTAAACTTGTCGAACACAAAAACTTGGGCCTGATTATTTATTTTGGCCTCCCTCTTAGACAAAGGGGACCTGTAAATTACAATGTGTAAATTGGCTGCCACCGAGGACTACTGTGTCTTATAACCGGCCTTTATAGCATAAAATTAAATTTCGGTGCTGTCCAGTTAACCTCATCAATTAAAGGTGGTGTAGGTGGGTTATTTGTTTGGTAAGAATTTGTTTTCCAGGCCTAATTAATCGACTTTGATCAAGAGCCATTATGGCTCTTGACTGTGATCGTAGATGATTGCTATTATTTGTGTGTACACATTAAGACTAATACAATGTAACTCGATGTAAGATTTGTTTCACTCTTAGACTGTTTGCAAATTATTTTTCTCTAAAGTCACTCAGCCTTTCCCTCAAAAGTCACATGAATGTGCCCTAAAGTTAAATGATTTGTGGATTACATGCTTATTGTCTGATTTAAATTATAAATTTATTAATGGGAGCTTCGCTACTAGCCCTGGCTAAGGCTATATATTACAGTGCAATTTCGGGTACTTTCTCCTAATGGATTCCGACCCGGCCCTGGCAAACGTTACTGGTATTAAAAAGCGAGAGGGTTTTCTATAGTCAAATATAGCTTTTGCTCTATGTTTTTGTTTCGGTAGCATGAGATAACCGCTGTCATTACGCAACAACTATCATTTTTTTAAAACTAGAGGTAGTCATTGATTACAGATCCGCGTTCGTCACTTGCAGAAACGAAATCGAGTCGAAAGGAGTCCAGTATCTCCTGATAAAATCAGTAGGGGAGGCTAGTCGGCAGTCGCCCGCGATAGCTCGCAAATTTGTGGCTTTATACCACAGGAAAACCAAGATTAGGATGCGTTCTGACGAACGCGATTACCTTCAGCGTCCTTCTGCAATTTGGTCAGCCTTCGTCTGATGTCAGTCACTTTGGGTCGACTAGATAACTCTCTTTCGAAACATTGAAACATCAGCTCATATTCTTCCTCGCTGATGCACGACTCCGGAGAAATGACTGCACCCTCCATAATCTTTAAATAAACAAGCTCAAGTGTCACCATTGTTGTTATAATATCACTAGTTCAAATATGTTCACATAACCGTGCTGCGGCAAAATAAGAAGTAGGAAAACAGTGACCGTGGATGAGTACGGGTTGCTAATGGGGCGAACCCACTGGCTATGGTAAAGAAAAAAAAGAGCAGATGTTTCACACTGAAGCTGCCTCAAGTTAGCTTTAACGAAAGGTATCTTTTGGGGGAATTCTGCACCCCCGTTTTGCCTGAAACTAAGTGAAACTCATGCTGCAAACCAGCGAGGCGAGGCGCCATGAACGGAGTTTCTTTCGAGTATGGTCCAATTTTAACCTACCAACAAAACATGTGGTGTAAAGACTCATAAATTTCCAGGAAAACAGTTCACTGACTTTCCCTGAATCTCTTAAAGTGAAGGAAACGATTTTGTGTCTGGTTTAAATAATTGAAACCTAAACAAAGTGAAATTTGTCTAATCTGCATGCTACTAAAAATAAAGCAGTATGTGACTTTTTCTCAAAGGTTTTTGTTTTGATTTTCACAAGCTTTAGCGGCAATATAATAAACTAAAAGTGAGTGCATTACTTTTAAGACTGTTTTTAAAATACCTTCGTATGCATTTACAAGCTCGACTCAGTCCCAAAAATATAAAACGAGGGTCTCAATTGGGTGGTAGCTTTGACAGTTGACTGTTAACGGTTAGTTTTTTCCAATTTGACGGTTGAATTGATGGTTAAACTTTAGAACTTTTGACGGTTGACAGTTATTTTTTGGAAATTGAGTCCAAGACGAAGAACCACTTTGTGGATGCGCTACCTCCAAAGAATTATTATTTATTATTATTACTATTATTATTATCATTATTATTATTTATTTATTTATTTATTTATTTATTTATTTATTTATTTATACCAGAGTTGAATTTGGAAAAGATTGTCCAGTTCTTTCGCGTTGCAATCCATTTCCGGCGATTGGTCATCGAGCTCCGGAAAAATATATACCCTTGGCAGCAAACGTAGAGTGTAAGCACATTCTTAATAAGGCTGAACCGTAACTGGCTGTCTGTATTTAGAACGTGTTTTTGTGGTTTGAGAAAAAAAAAAAACAATTTAAGTCCCTTTAACTTATACATAAATTATATACGTAAAGTAATTAAAGTAATTATATTCAGCGACTTGGACTCTTTTTCCAGTTAGACTGATATCGGATTCTTCCTAATACTTACCTTGAAAGATACATCATCATCCAACAAATCACTGTAAGGGACGCATCCACGAGTGAGTACCTCATACATTACTACTCCAAAAGCCCAAACATCAGAGGCAGTGGAATACTGATGCTTTGTTAAGCATTCGGGTGATTTCCATCTAACTGGAAAATTCTCGTCATCGTCGGCGATTATAAAACCTGGAATGTATTGATAAGTTAAATCATTATTCATTCAAAATATTTCTCCGTTTCTGATTGGCTAAAATGAACACGTATAATTCATCATAACCAGTACAACAGCTACTGTTGACCAAATTTGGAAGAATTTTGGAAGAATTTTGTCATATTGAACCGATGACGTCAAAACTGCTGCCAAAGTTGCAGATTATTGAACCGTTAACCGAGAAAAACTGGGGACGAGGTTGAGTTGTTTTGGTAGAACAAAATGGCGGAATAGTCGGCGGAACATGTTACTCGTTTCACGGCGAAATATTGTCTAAAAACATGGCAAGAACAGCAAGAAGCCAACTCGATGGACGACATCTGCTATTTGGAGTATATTTGCAAACCCGAAGAACCCTCCGAAACTTCCATCATTCCACAATGTCTCTGTGAAATGTTTTCTTAATCGCCTCTAGAACAGTCGAGATATAAGCGTTTTAAAAGATGTAGCACAAGCAAAATTTTGCCTTATGAATTTATTCACAGATAGGTGTTCGGCCTTACGCTCAGGAATTTTGTTTCCGTTGTTCCCACTGAGGTCGTGGGCACAAAAATGCGATGTGAGTAGCCGCTTTTACCTCATATCCGCGCTTTTTCTATGTACGCTAAGTGAGAGGTTGAGTTTGCTCATCGAAATAGAGTTCACTTAAAAATGGACAATGATATTGAAGCACAGGTGACTACGATCGAATAACACAACAATCATTTTGGGGCAATGACAAATCCACTGTGCTGCAAATCACTCATTTAATAGTGAAATAAATTACCCTCAGAAGATGAATCAAATGACAATTTCTGTAGAGAGTGTAAACCACTTAATTTGCAGGTCAATGTTTTTCCCACAAGAACATTTTTTGCCATGACTTCGCGGTGGACTAAACCCAGACTCTGCAAGTGAAGAAGGGCTTCGCTGATGTCGATGAGCATACCCAGAAGCTTTGTGGGCGACAGATTAGGTTTGTTTTCTCTGGACTTCTTCACAACCTGTAGAAGATCACCCATCGTTTCGAGTTTGGTAATAAGATGGTATGGCAAGCTTTTTGTGTCATGGCAAATAAGGACAGGAAAGTTCGGGTGTTGAGTTACATTTAAGCGGCACAAGGCGTAGGCTTCTCGATGAAGTTTGTCTCTGGCCTGGAATTTTGCATCTCCTTCCAACAAATGTTGCTTTTTGACTTTCAGAATCTTGACAACGACCTGTATAGGAATATACGAAAGTAAAGTCTGATTCATAAGACATGTACAGCCACTGAAAAATTGTTTTTTTGTATATAAACGTTCTAACTGTTAAGTAAACTAGTGATAAACGTTAATAATTGGGTTCCTTGAGGCAAAATAAAAAATTGAGGTCGCAACAAGACAAAATGGCGGACAAATCACCTGGAAGGCATTGGGAGTGCCGCCTGCATGTCCCGTCCTCCCTTCTTGGGGCCCAATGTTTAAACTATTAAGGTAAGTTCATTTCAGATAAAAAATCAGAGAAACACACTTGGAACGAAAAGTCAATTTTTGCATGGAATTACTACTTCTATATTTCTGCCAGAAAATTAAGTCAGATTTTGATGATCACTTAACCGAGAGATCATCAATTCGTTAAAAGCAGCTCCGTTAACTCCACGAGACTACCAGTGAGTGTGTCGATCAATAAATTAAACCTCATCCCAAAGCAGATAATGCCCGGTATTATTGACATTTTCACAAACGGCTGACTTTGAGTTCTTAGTTGAAAGCCGAATATCTGTCCCTATCGTGTCCTTAATCCGTTCTGTATGGGTCTTCCCGTTTCGCCAATATAATTTCTTTAACGCAACGGGTCACGCTTATTTCTCTGACGTGACAGGTCACGCTCTACCTCCATGACGTAATGTGCATCGTCGAGTACAGTTACCACTTTTTTGCAAAATTTCTCTCTTAAGATTAATTTCCACTGACGCGTTTTTGGATACGCACGTTAACGCACGTAAATTTTAATCACGTAAATAGAGAGGCAAGATATGAAGTGTTGAGATTAAAGGTGAAGTTGAGCGAGGTTCTACTTTTACGCTTACGTGCGACTTTTACTCGCTTATTATAGGCGTATTTTTGCTTAGAGACTGTAGAGGCTGATGAGGGAACTTTACTAAGCTGTGTCGAGGAGTGTTCAAAGTACACGAACATAAATGATGGTTTTTAATAAGCTACAAACTTTAGAAAAGTAGCTGTGTGGAAGCCACTCTCGTGCCGCTTACCGGTTCTCCTTGAAACATGCCAGTACTAACGAAAGAGCTGGTGCTTGGATGAATAGTTTTCGTGCTGATTTCCAGCGCCCGTGTTTGGTATTCTAAAACCAGACGTTCAGTATGTTGGTCAAAGGAAAGGACTTCATCCCAAGAAAGTAGTCTAACCAGCTTTTCCCTATTTTCCTTGTCTGGGCAAAAGAAAGCATCGGGGCCTGCCCGCTCTAGAAGCACTTTACACTCTGGTGTTTTCTTCACCTTTTCATCTCTAAGCATATTCAGCAAACAGTCACAAGCATCCACTCTCACTTCTGTGCCAGAAAAATAAAATTCGCAAATGTCAAAACAAAAATCTTGTACATAACTCTATCCTTACCATGCATCTACTATTCTCAGTTAAACCCCAAAACGTTTACCACGTGTAGAAGGGAGGATTGGGTGACCGTTGTGGAATCATTTTGTAGCGAACAAAGAGAGAAGAGAATACAGTTTTTTTTTTTTTATTTTTAGATGGTAAAACTGTCATTTGATATTACATATTTAAAAAACGGTGTGAATATAGGAACCTATTTTTTATTATTATTATTCCGACTGAATACTGTTGAGGTCGAATTTTGAGTTTGGATAGAATGGCTTACAGTGATGATCATACTACAGTTGCCACTCAGCAAGTCTTCTACATCTCTTTTGGGAAATTGGATGGGACCATGATTCCGAACCAATTAAAATTCAGGAAGTGATTCCATTTTCCTACTTATATTATCTATACATATCAAACTTAGTAGTTAAGACGTAATATTTCAAAAACGAGTGCGAGTGTTTTACCGGGGTTTCCACACACGAGAAAACTGATGAAAGCCGGAGGCCGTTAAGCCGAGGGCTTTTATTGTTTTCGAGTGTTTGGAAACACCGGTAAAACACGAGGCGTGAGTTTTTGAAATGGCTTCTCAATCGGCGCCTAATTGCAAACAAAAGAAAACAAGAAAACAAGAAAACAAAAGAAAGCAAAAATCACATAAGCATTTGATTGTTGCCTTCTTATGTTTAATCAGGGCATAGTTTGTGATGATAATGTCCGTGTTTTTCACAACTGAAGCTTGTTTATTTCAAGTAGTCACAATTTGCATTCCGTGGCGTTCTTCTAGTTCCGAAACATAGACGGGTTAGCTGAGGATGAATCTTGCCGGTTTCGACCGCCCAAAAGTGTGAAAGAAGAAGATTCTTTGCTTGTACGGTCCAATCCTAAAAGTACACAGTATAAAGACAAGTGGGCCGTTGAGGTTTTCAGAACTTGGCAAGCAGCCCGCGAGCACTGAAATTCTGTATACCTGACGCGGGAAGCGTGTTCAAAGATTTTGATGTTTACCGTGTGTAAAGTCTCGAAGAGAAGTTGGAGGACCTGGATAGTCTTTCCCTAAACTATTGGCTCACAAAATTCGTCCAAGAAGTTGCTAATAAGAACGGTGGTCGCTATCCGTCTTGTTCCTTTTATGGAATTGTTTGTGGCTTAAATCGGTATTTGGAGGACGTAAGTGGAGGGAATGCATTGAACCCTCTAGACAGCAATGATAAGAGGTAAGTTTGGTGAAGTTAAACTTTAATCTAGTGTGCTTTATGTGACATAAAAACTTAGAATGTTTACGAAAGTTATTATTTACTACTTTTTCGGTTTGCTATTTTTCGTCGATGCTTAGACGTAGAAATGAAAGACGTAAATGCAAACAGCAAACAATAGAAGTAAGACAAGTAATAAAGCTTTGTTTAAGTTATGTATTGCTTTTTCTAAATGATTTCCAAACACACGTGTTTGGATATCCAAACACGCGTGTCACGCCGTTCTTTACCGCGGTATCAAGGTGCATCCATGTGACCTAAATGCGGGCACGCAATTGGTTTATCACTTGATGAATTATTTGAAATGAGTTTGAGAAGTAATGTTCCCAAACTCATTAATAATTCATACAGAGAAAACAAAGAAAATCATACCGTGATCGCGGTTTGGATATCGGATACTAATTGCCATAAAATTTTGCGGAACTTTATCTTTGAATTTCTCCAAGAATGATTGCTCATTTGAGAAGCTATATCCAAAACTCCATTCAGTGTTTCATCCGATATCCAGATACCCCGAAGTCAGTCTTAAAAAGCTTGGCTGCGTTTCTTTTTTCAACCAACTTCTCGTTGTCTGGATATCGGATGAAACACTGCGTGTCGTTTTGGATATTATATTACTTAAAAAATACCGCAAAATTCCAAAAATAAGCCCCTCCGTGTATAAACCCCTCCAAATATAAGCCCCCCTGGGGCTTTTACTTGGAGAATTGTCCTCAAATACAAGGAAAAACAAAGCGAAGAGGGTAAATTTACTTCCAACCATAAGGCTAGCTCAATCGATTTTGAAACTCAAATTTCCCTCCGAAGATAAGCCCCTCAAAAAGGCCCTTTGAAAAATATAAGCTCCGGGGCTTATTTTCGAAATTTTACAGTATGTTACAATTATGTTTGTATAGTCTAGGGTATAGTACAAATTTTTGCCCTATACTCATACGTAGTTTTACTAGTAATACTTCTAGTTTGCAGTGTTTATACAGTGATCATTTTTACTAAGCCACGGATCGGCCTTGTTAAAAGCTTCGAAATAACGGGCCTCTTCGCTTTTAAACGTGCTTTATCAAAGCACGGTTTTTCTAAAAGCAAACACCTTTGTCAACCTCACTTTCTTCCAGGAAGCATTATACTCACCCTTATCTTCCTATCCAGCTTTGGTTTCTTAACAAGCTTAACTTTTAAAGGATGTGCTTTCTATACCATTTCATTTCCGCTCGTCGCATCAAACTCATTCAAAAGAGACAAAACGATACAAAGGAAAATTTATTACCTTTATTAACGCTGTTGTTTGTAATTTCAACGAAGATTGACGATGCCAGTAGGCAAAACCTCCAGTCGGCTCCACCACCTCCCTTTAAATAAGCTTCCGTTACGAGTTTAATGAGGCTCATAGCACGTTTCCCGGTTTCTGAAGTTTCACTGTGCACCTAAAGAGATGCACAAAAATATCCAAACGAAAGAATGAATGAATACACATGAATATATAATTTAAGTAGCAATGAGCGTTACTTGACCTTATTACACAAACTGAAAAATTGTGCGTAAATATTTAAGACATATCAAGTTGAAAAAAAAATTAAAAAACAACAGTTATACACACGAGAAAACAAGAAAAACCCCTTTTCTGAAATATCTAAAGTGAGAGCAAGAGAGCCTCGTTGAGTTACGGAGAAAGGCCTGTTCATTTTTTCAACTTTAAAATTTACATAAAGCTATGAAATCTGTCAATCGGACTGAAAAAACTGATCATTTCTCAAAGAGAGTTTTTGCTGATCTTAGAGGCAAAATCGCGTGTTAAAATAGTTTTCTCGGCACTTTAGAAACTTTTAATAGATTAGAAGGAATCAGCACGAAGTCTGTAGATAGGCTTCATTAAGTTTAATTTTTGATTATTTTGTCGTTGCAGAAATGACTTACCATTCCGTGTAGGTGAATCATTATACAATGCAAATTGAACCACTCATCTCTTTTAGGTAGTTGGAAACTCTTACTCTTCTGCTGGTTAAGTTTTCGAAGGACATATAAGTCCTCGCTTTCAATTTCTCTTTTTCTGCAAACCTCTTGACATTCATTCAGGTGGACAATCAACTTTTTTGTCGCTGTTGATTTGCTGTGCAGTCTCAAAAGATGAGAGATGGTACTTTGAATTAACTCCAGTGAGTAACGAAAAACATCCTTCGGAGGGGAGTTTCTTTTGGCTGTCAAACGTTTTAGCTTTTCTTGCATCGTTTTCAGATCTTCTCTCCTGTCCACAACGAGGATCTTTTCCTGCAAGGCTTGTTGCATTAAATCTAACCATAAAATACGGCTGTAGACAAAGAGTTTGAGGTTTTGCTCCGAATGTTCATCCTTACTAAATAATCTCTCGGATGAAAGAATCGAAGATCTAATAGTTTCTTCGACAACCATCAAATTTTCTTTGCTGAAGCCAAAATTTCCTTTGCAGATCAGATGAAACAGCTGCTGCAATGCACGTCTGACAACTTTACCACTGTTTAAACTGCAAGTTAGTTTTGACAAAACTTTGCAGACTTCTTCGCGGTCATTTGAGGAAATGCACTCTTCCCAGGATTTTTCAAGATATGGAAGCACTGCACTCAAAATGAAACATTCCCTCTCTTTCTTAACAATGCTAGTGGTCTTGTCCATATCTTGAATGTACTGATCTGGGTTCTCCAGAAATGATTGAATTGTCCATTGGTAATTTCCATCTAATATAATCAGAGTAGGAGTTAAAAATTAACTAAGCCCCCTGGTCCCGCATAAACTTAGCGAATTTTCTACTAAAGCTCTACTAATACCAGAACTCAGAAGCGAAAGGTAACATTGTGCACCAGAAGGTCTCTTGCTGTCTGCAATGTCGCAAGGGTAACCATATTATTGTAGGAACATTCAGAGTTCATGCTTCATGGCTCTCGTGACGACCAAAAGCCGTCTCAGATAATTTTTCTAATTTTACTTTGGTGTTATTGCAAAAGAAAAACTTGTAGACTTGCAAAAACATCGCAAAGAAACCTATAGTAATTTAGAAGATTTTTTGCTTTTTGGACAATATCGCATTCACTAAAAACTTTGGCAAACAATTTTAATTATGTATGGTAACTGACAGGATTACTGACAGGCTTTTTTCCTCCAAAACATTTTTTTTATTGTTATATTTTTTTATTTTTTATGATTTACTTTTTTGTTTCTGTAAATGCTGTAATTAGTTTTGTTACTTAATATGTATTTATTTTTTCTTTGGCTGTATATTAATGTTGTTACCTTGTTGTCAATAATTAAATAACTAAAAAAATAACTAAAACTTTTGTTGTTAGTCGCATATGTTTCTATGCATCACAGCCGCGACCGAGAGACGAAAATATTCGTGCCAATCTGCTTAACGAGCCAATCAAAGCTACAAAGTAACCTTAAAAGCTATTGACTTGCGACAAGCTGCTATGCTTGCCTAAGTTTTCTACTCAGAAACGAATGTATTGCGAACCAATAAAGAGGAGTCATCTGTCTAAAACAAATGTGTTGATTGCCTTTTGTAAAAACGTTTAGGCATGTAACTTCCAGTTACACACTCACCATCATTCACAAGGACACCTTTTCCAGGGAGTGGACTCCACGCAAGCTCTTTCCCTTTGGGCTGTTGGTTGTATTGCATTTGCTCTTCCTGAACGCCTTCTGTTGGGCGATTTTGAGTGTCGTCAGCAGCTACAGTCGATAAGATTATTAAAAAGTTATGACCGTGTCAAGCAATCATGAAACACCCAGACTGACCAGATGATTATGTAGGCACACTTATTTAGTTTGGTTGTTTATGTAAATAGAGACTGAAAGCCCCAGGTGTGAAGTCTTAGATGTGATGTTGTTGTTTATTCCATTTTATCCTTATGTTAAGGTGGCTCGACCCAGTATTTTTGTAGGTACACCTTCTATCTTTGAATCTCTCAGACGTAAACAAATTTATCTTTCTTGTAAAACCATAATAACACATGTATTACAATGGCAGGGGCGTAGCTACCTGAACGCACGGTACTCACGTGCGTACCTGCAAAAGTCGAGGGTGAAAAACAAAAAACAATAATAAAATAAGATACGAAAGTGAATACTGCAAAAAAAAGCAAAGGATAAGATAGGTAAAATGTAAATTATTTTACGTTCACAGTTTTGGCTCAATGCACGGAATGTTTAATTTTTAGTTTTACACCCGAATGTCGGCTTTCAGAAAAGAGACGCGATTCATTGGCGGACCGAATCTTCAATGATGTATTTAGAGAAACTGCGAATTTAGAGAGGTACAAACTGCTAGGCTGGATGGTATAAATCGTAAACGCGTTGTATTTGCCTTGCCCTGTCTTCGCACTAGACGAAGAAAGGCACGATTACGTCAACATAGGGTGCTTTCCTCAGTAGGTTTGTGTGAGACTTCGAACAACAGAAGAGAAGCACCCAAAGTATAGGCAGAGTCAAGTATTTCTAAACAACATGCTGATAAGGGCTGCAATTCGATTTAGAGCTTAAAACTATGGTGACGTCATTGTCACGTGATATTTATTCTGAACGCCAAAAAAATAATATCATAATGAAGTTTTATTCAATAGTCTATTTGTAATAGATGTCTAATAATGGTTTAACAATAAAGATAAATTTGTTTTGGTCTAAGAGATTTGAAGATGGAAGGTGTACCTACAAAAATACTGGGTCGAGCCACCTTAAATTTCATGTTTCAAACTCATTATCAAACATTATCATACCCCAAGATTCGTTAGAACCAGGTGGTCGTAAGCGAAACACATGAAAATTCAACGGGCAAATGGAACTCATGATGCTACAAGTGTATGCTGCAATTGAATCAACCTTCCCAATTGTCTTGCAGTATGTTATTAATTCGGATCTTGCCGCGCTATCAAGCTGATTTGAATCTGAGATAGAACTTTTCCTATCTCAGCGATCGCTGGAAAATGGTTCAGCAATCGTAGCGATCACTATATGGAAACGACTCTCCAGCGATGGGAGCGATCACAGCACGGACAACGATCGCTGAGACTGGGTTCTATCTCAGCGATCGTGGCAATCTCAGCGATTACATGGAAACCACTATCCAGCGATGGCCAGGATGGTAGCAATCGCAGGGATCGTAGCGACAGCAAAAATACCAATATGCATTGCGTACGCTCACCCATTTCAAGATGGCTGACACCACTGGTACCGAGAAATCATTGGATTTGGCACGTTTTATGGACAAAGTTCGAAAGTACGACTGCCTTTGCAACAAATTTTCCACAGAATATAGAGACAATCACAAGAAAACACAATAACAGCCTACTGGAGCTTTGAAAAAAAATCTATTTTCTGGTTTTGGAAGTAAGGTCGTGGTACCAGTGTTAGATCTGCAGAGAGGCGCGAATGATATTGTCACTGAGGTCTCCTTGATACTTTCTCAGCGATCGCAGCGATCATACTGGAAACCATCAATCGCGACGATCACAGGAAATATTTTTCAGCGATCGCACCGATCGTAGCGTTGCTGGTTGCAGTTTTCCTATATCGGTATTTTCTCAGCGCTGTATATTTCTTTCGTAGACAATGTCGGGCTCTTCAGTGTCCATCCAAGGAGGTGAGTTAGTATCTTTGGCTGTTTTAACAGGAATACACTCAGAGACAACAGTCAGGAATAAATCTTTCCAGGTGAGCCAGTACTCGTCAATGTTTTCTGAAAAAGCAATGTCAAAAGGAACGTGCTCTAGTGAGCTACGCAGTTCGGCGAACTTCCCTTTTTTTAAGTCGTACACTTTGCGGCGTACCGGTTTTACTCGATGAAACTTTACTCTAATCGAGAAATCAATAATATAATGGTCTGACGGAAATTCACTCACTTCCGGGCTGTGTGTAGAAACACCTTCGATTACGTCAGGACAATTGCACAGAACAAGATCAAGTTGTTTCCAGCGATATGGGTTGGACCGTCAACGAACTGAACTAGGAAGTTGCCTCCCATTAAGTCACAGAAATTATCACCAGTTGCACTTCCTCCAATATTGACAGGAGAAGATGCATGAATCCGTCCAGTCGAAGGCGGGAATGTTGAAATCGCCAACTACTAACACACAACTAGATTCTGATTTGCTCCTCAAAGATGTATTTAGTAGGAGTAAATCGACTTTGTTCGAGTGAAAAAATAGGATGCATAGATGACCAAATTTTATTTTCAAGGATGCACAGGTGACCAAATTTTACTCATAGCTCTTCGCTGTTAATAAATCATTTATTATTTATTAATTCCCTGTTGCCACGCAGGGCTTTCTCCTTCACCTTTTCTAGTCTGAAAGCGAGTTTATATCATAAACATGTCCTTGATATCGAAACCCCTTTCCGCCCAAACATAGTGGTTGTCTTGAGTTAAAGTTATTACCTAAAAGGTAAAAACATTGAAAAGGGATTGGAAAATAAGGGGAGGACTAAAACGGCACCTGGTACTAGATAACGAAAGAAGGAATTAATTTGGCTATCTTTATGATAAATGTACTAGTATTTGATGCTAACAGGAGCTCAGATACTGACCTTCCACCAAGATGTTTGAAGAGGATCCAACAGCAACATTACCGACGTTTTGAAATACATAGTTGTTGATGATTACTGGCTCATAGCCCTCATTGTCATCTGCAAATTTTAGAGATAATAAAATCATAAGTTGTTTTACAATAACTTTAAATAAATTTGTATTCATCATACATGTATATATTTTCTAGTAAAACTGTATGAGATTAGAAATCGCGAGTAAAAGTATGTTAACAAAAACAGACAAGCCATGACAAACACTGGTAGAGAGGTAAAAAAAATTCAGTCTTATTATCAGAACAAGCAATGACGCTTAACTTTATACATTTGCAACTATTGAAATAGGACAAATACAGATCGTTTTTCAGCCACTGTTCTTATCACGAAGTTTGATTAAAAAAAAGTGTCCATTGACCCCGTGACAAATCAAAGGATCCTTTAGTTGTGCCACTTAGGTGTTTCATTCCCTCCAATTATTCCTGTGTTAAATTAAAATCTACTCCAACAGCGCACACAGTCCCTTGGAGCCAGAGCGCTTTATAGCTTTTTCTTTTTACTGTGTTCAGTTAAAGGGATTTGGGTCAGAGAGAAGACGGTTTGAACAGGATACGATCGCCTCAAGCGCCTCGGAAACTGGAATCGACATGAACCTTCCCAAGTTTCTGGTATTATTATGCAGTCTTCCCATTATTCCATGCGGCAATTTTTCGAGGTTTTTTCACGTGTAACGTGGCCATTTTGGATGAATCGTGAGCGTCGAAGGTGATTTCTCGGCCTTTCAAAAGAGCTTGTTTGACGGCTTGAAGTGAGTTTGTTTTGTTTCATTCCTTTTGATTGGCACTAAATTGATACACCATGCGAATTTTCAACGCCATTAATGTATAATTAAATGCCTTATTTTCACGACAAAGAGAGATGAATTTTAGTGATGAAGGTCTTATCTTCACTGTCATAGTCGGGTACTTCAAGAAATGTGTTACTTTCCTGCTACAATAGTCGAGGTTCTGTGAAACCATTATAATTTTTGTAGAGAGGAAGGGATGTAATTTCAGGGAATGACAATGTACCTCAATGTACCTCAACTCAAAGATCGACAAATCGAAATTGAACATGGCTGTTTTTTATCCATTGGCAGACGACCACGCGACTTCTCAAAGTTGTCACTTTAATTAAAAAAAATATACAAGATACTTCGGCGCAAGCCCACCATAAAAATTAGGCTTGAAGAATTATCTCTTTATACAACTACAGGGTGTTTCAAAAGTTCGTTCCGATTGTAAATTGTATTTTGCGCAAAGCATTTAAAGCTTTTTTAGGCAAATCAAGACCCATTATGGCTCTTGGGCAAATATAAACTGATTCAGGTAAGAAATTATCTAAATAACCGTTCAAAGCAATTTCGAACTAAAATTTGAAGAGATTATAATATCTTTGAAGTTTTACCCCAAATCTGCACAGACGCGAGTTTTTTCGCGCCCGGCCATATTTTCCCTGCCCATTTGTACGTTTTCAAGTTTGAACTAGTTTTTTGCCGTTTTCTTTTGTTTTCTCTACTCTTTCACGAAAATAAAGGCCTACGCCGTTTGTGCTAGAGCTCAGACATCTAGTTTTACGGTATTCTGGCCACTCAGTCAAAGTCTGAACCGTTTAAGTGAAAAAGTGGTCTAAAGTAAAGACTTTACAAGACGAACCAAGGAGTGGATGGCCATTTTTTTTTAATGAGTAAGAAATGTTATCGTACAATTGTACAAGACAGAAAAGTAAAAAAACTTCAACTTCACGATACTAAAGTTTCGAGCACAATGGTATGAAGATGTATGACCAACAAAGGTTGAAAAGCCTTGAAGAGAAAAGGCGGCGCACATGCAGACATGGTGTCAGAAGGATTTGCAAACTTTATAGCAAAGGACGATCGACTGGCAAACTCTCGTGATGTGAACCCACTAGAGGCCATCTAGATTATCGTTGACGAGACAACATACAAAGGTCCAGGGGCCCGTTTCTCGAAAGTCCCGATAATCAACTGGCCCGGTAAGTTGTTGCCGTTTACATTAAGATCAAGGTTTCAATAGTTTTGCATCTACGTACTTCGCTTTCTTTCCAGATTTCTCACATTTATTTAGTGACTCACACCACTTTTTCAGGGGTCCTTGAGTCCCTCTTACCTTCTTCCCAGCTGCAACGCTTGTTGTTTACCGTATCCCGATAAAAATACGCGAAAAAAACAATGTTTTGACTCAACACTCGGTAAACGCGCATACAAAGCCTTTAAGTGAGAAGCAAAGTTTGTATGAGTCATGCTGGAGGTCTTATCAGACGTAGGCTATTTTTAGAATCTGTGCACTGCGCTATGCATTCATCTTTATAGTGACGACGTCACAAACCTATTCGATGATGTGTTACGCCGCAATGCATCATGGAAAGACTGCATAATCCTCCTTTGCTAATGCGTAAAAGAAACCACCCTTTTCTCCTCCTTGCGTGAAAATGGCAGCTTGACTGAATGATAAAACAGTTATTGAACTATCGTGATTTGTGTCCGTAAAGAGGGGTTCGACTGTATTCTCAAGAAATGACAAGAATGTCTATTCTACCTCAACTTACCAGATTTACTTGTCTCTTCTCCTAGTTTTGTTAGTTTATCTTCTATTTGTTCCATCTTGTCATCAGACTTGTCACATCTTTGCTCCAGTTGTTCTACTCTGTCATTCGTATCAGCGAGACCTTCTTCTACCACTTGAAGTCGCATTGATAACTTTTCTTCGATGGACAGAAGTGTTTCCAAAACGTTTTTAAACTCTTCACTTCCATTTTCTGAAACTTCTTTCAGTTTTGACTCCATAGATTGGTAGTCTTTGATGAGATCCCTTACCTCATTTTGTACCAAAGAGAGAGTGTCTTTTACCAAAGAATTTTCCACGATTAACTGACAGCCTGTAGGAGACAAGAAACTAAAAGGTGTTGATCTGTAGAAGTATCTAGTAAAACCCAGCCGACAACAAAGACAAAACACTAGTTTTTTGTTGTTTGAAAATAGAGAAAAACAACCTACAATTATCCTTTGAAGGTAAAAAGTAAAAAAACAGTGGTGGACCTTTTTTCTGAAACTTACCCAAAGGCCAATTCGTCCTCTGTTTCTGAGTCCCCGTTTGGACTTATTTTAGATTTTTCATTAAATCCCATAAAAATAACAATATTTAGATGTTATTTACATGTAGGTGTAGTGTGAAGGAGGCAGAGATCATCAAGCTAGCTCATTGATTACCTAGCTTTGGACCTCAGCTGTTTCTAGCCTTGTCTTAAACCCCATTCGGACCACTTTTGCATCCTGAAGCCCTGAAATTCAATTTAGTTTTCTTGTCAGAGTATCCCGACAACAACTTTTGCTTCGTTTAGACCTACTAAAAATATTAGCTCAATAGAGGTTCTCTGTAAATTCTAGGTAAAATAAAGTTTATGATATATTATGTTACTCCTTACTCATACAGTACACATCTAAACCTATCGTAAGTCATAACCTGTTTTAAATCACCATTGAATCCTCCTTTCAACCTCCCTTTAAAGGCTGTTTCAACTTGTTGTAGGCAACACCCCTGCTGCACTTAAGCCCCAAATGGAACTGTTCAGGTTCTCATGTCACTATTCCGATTAATTATAACTGACAGTGGCAAACGGAACAGAAAGGAAAGAGTTTATTAAAAGCATTTTTTTACCTGTTTTGTTATTCAGTTATATATATATATATATATATATATATATATATATATATATATATATATATATATATATATTAATAATCACAGGAGTTCAGGCTTCAGGAGTAATCATTGATCGTTTATTGCGACAGTGCTGTTTCGTATGGTCCGAAATTGTAGGACCACACTCATCAGGCAACTTCAACGATTGACCGTTAAAATTAAAAGCTGGCAGTAAATATAGGGATGCGTTAAGAGATAGTATCTAGGTAACAGATGGATTGTGTCTTAGTTACGTTACTCTAGAGTTCTGAAGTACATATCTGTTTCTGTGGGGGCATGAACTTGCTAGTTCGTTTCGCCTGTTTAGGCTACAAAGCTCTTTTTTACAAATGATGATAAACTTTTCATAAAGACAAAGATTACATTTTTTGCTAATGTTGCTATAAGCTTTACATTTCTTTAAAACTTTCCATTTTATCTGGAAAGGTTTGTTAGAGTCTTGTAAAGTCCAAATATATTTTGATAGTTCCGTTTCATTTCTTCTGTTTGAGCGTCGAAAGGAGGACTGATGGTTTCTGTAACGTTCCTTAAAGTTTGTTGCCAGTCCGACGTAAGTTTCAGTTGTCGTCGCTGTAGTTACAGTGGCTTGGTAGATTACATTTGATTGGAGGCATTTTCCTTCGAGTGGACAATCTGGTTTCTTTCTGCAATTGCAGGTGTCAGGTTGTTGCGTTGGTGAGTTGAAATTTGAAAGAACGTACTTGTTGTGTGACGAGATGACAGATTTCATGTTAGGCATGCATGAGTAGCTTAGTTTTAGCGTGTGTCTGTTGAAAATCTTGTGGAGTGGGTGGTTTTTTGGAAAGCATTTGTCGACGATGTGTAGAAATTTTCTTCCAAGGTTAGTTCTGACGTTTGAGTTGAAAGGAGGATTGTACCATGTGATGTTTCTTGTTCGTTTTCTTTTGTTTTTCGGAGCTTTCTCTTGTGGGGGGTTGTATTCTAACTTGTGGTCGTATCCGCTTTCTGTTAGAGCTTTCTGGTAAGGGGCAATAGATTCGTCAAATACTTCTTTGCTGGATGAGATGCTAGTTAACCTTTTGTTAATGTTGAGTGGGATATTCTTTAGTAGTGCAGGGGGGTGGTTGCTCTGTTGGTGGACATAGGACAGTTTATTATTAGGCTTCATGAATGGCTTGTAGCACCCGTTTGTGAGGTTGAAGGTCACATCAAGAAAGTTGACGACCTTTTTGTTAGCTTCGATTGTGATTTTAAGGCCATTGGATTTGAACACTTGGCAGACTTCTTGCTTGGTTTTTTCAATTTCTTTTGGAGTGGCTTTGCAAATTGCGAGGCCATCGTCTCGGTACAGACCAACTTCATTTTTGAATTTTGGTGCTATCAAGGATAACATGTAGGCGCCTATTAACTCGCACGTTTCTGCTCCGTCGTAAGAGCCCATGGTGATATCAAACATGTTGTTTGCGTTCTTCTTGGTCCATGGAGAATTTTGGTGGTAAAGGAGTGACTTTTTCGCGTGAGTGATGATGTGGCGGTCTTGTTGTGTGATGGTGGTGAATCGTGAGGCATAGTTTAATGCTTTCAGTAGCAGGTCTTCAGATATGGATGGGTAAAAATCGCAGACGTCAAAGGTGATAAATGCGTGTTTTTCCTTTTCCGGTATATCTTTAAACCATTCTATGGTTTCTTTGGTGCATTTCCACAGGTTCACTTTAGTCGCTTGTGTGATTTCGTGGTTTATTCGGTCGAGGATATTTTTGCTGATGATGCCAATTTCGGATTTGCATGGATTAATGAGTCTGCAGGTCGGGTTATTTATGAAATCAGGTTTGTGGTCTTTTAGCGTTATGAATGAGTCTCTGGGCGCTGAGGCCTCAATGCGGTCTGCAAGTTCCAGTTTTTCTGCGATTATCTTGTCTTTTAAAGTGATCATGTCCGGCACCTTTGGGTTTGTCTTCTTGTATGTTTTCGTGACGTTTTTGTCTACAAGTGTCATGTAGTCGTTGGGTTCAGTCTTGTAATAGTTAGTCGTTTTGTCTGCTTTGACGAAGATGTTCTTCTCTTCCTTTATTTCCTTTGCGTCTTTGCTGAGCTACCAAAGAAACTTACGGATTTAAATCGAAACGGTCTCCACCACACGTAAAAGAGCTCAACGAGTTTGAGGACTGCATACTTGACATGATACAGCGAGTCGAATTCAAAACCAACACCCACCCTAACGATCTTCAGAAAAAGCTCAGCAAAGACGCAAAGGAAATAAAGGAAGAGAAGAACATCTTCGTCAAAGCAGACAAAACGACTAACTATTACAAGACTGAACCCAACGACTACATGACACTTGTAGACAAAAACGTCACGAAAACATACAAGAAGACAAACCCAAAGGTGCCGGACATGATCACTTTAAAAGACAAGATAATCGCAGAAAAACTGGAACTTGCAGACCGCATTGAGGCCTCAGCGCCCAGAGACTCATTCATAACGCTAAAAGACCACAAACCTGATTTCATAAATAACCCGACGTGCAGACTCATTAATCCATGCAAATCCGAAATTGGCATCATCAGCAAAAATATCCTCGACCGAATAAACCACGAAATCACACAAGCGACTAAAGTGAACCTGTGGAAATGCACCAAAGAAACCATAGAATGGTTTAAAGATATACCGGAAAAGGAAAAACACGCATTTATCACCTTTGACGTCTGCGATTTTTACCCATCCATATCTGAAGACCTGCTACTGAAAGCATTAAACTATGCCTCACGATTCACCACCATCACACAACAAGACCGCCACATCATCACTCACGCGAAAAAGTCACTCCTTTACCACCAAAATTCTCCATGGACCAAGAAGAACGCAAACAACATGTTTGATATCACCATGGGCTCTTACGACGGAGCAGAAACGTGCGAGTTAATAGGC